>CM050896.1:11050000-11667500 GCA_027726005.1 Juncus effusus | reverse complement strand
ACTGTCCATATTCGGCCAAGTGGAGAGAGAACACAATTATCAACTTTTTCTTCAAATCTCTTCACACGTGAGGGGTAGGAAAAGATAGGTTATTATTATTCTGCATGTCTTGAGGAGATAGAAAAAAGAATGAGCCAAGAATAGCGCCCGTAGTTGAAGAAATCTTTAAATTACCTCGGGCTGGTCAGAAACAGCTAATGTTTTTTTCTCTGACTCCAACTTTGAACGCTTGGATCTCTCTCAGTTTTTATTCAATTGCCAGATTTCTTTTTGTACAATCTTCGCATTGTTGTCGACGAAAAAATGTTCTTAGTGAAATTTGCATATTGGACCCTTATTCAGATAGAAAATGATTTTTTTGTTATACTGTCCAGATTCGGCCATGTGGAGAGAGAAGATAATTATCAACTTTTTCTTCAAATCTCTTCACACGTGAGGGGTTGGAAAAGATAGGTTATTATTATTTTGCATGTCTTGAGGAGATAGAAAAAAGAATGAGCCAAGAATAGCGCCCGTGGTTGAAGAAATCTTTAAATTACCTCGGGTTGGTCAGAAACAGCTAATGTTTTTTTCTCTGACTCCAACTTTGAACGCTTGGATCTCTCTCAGTTTTTATTCAATTGCCAGATTTCTTTTTGTAGAATCTTCGCATTGTTGTCGACTAAAAAATGTTCTTAGCGAAATTTGCATATTGGACCCTTATTCAGATAGAAAATGATTTTTTTGTTGTACTGTCCAGATTCGGCCAAGTGGAGAGAGAAGATAATTATCAACTTTTTCTTCAAATCTCTTCACACGTGAGGGGTAGGAAAAGATAGGTTATTATTATTCTGCATGTCATGAGGAGACAGAAAAACGAATGAGCCAAGAATAGCGCCCGTAGTTGAAGAAATCTTTAAATTACCTCGGGTTGGTTAGAAACAGCTAATGTTTTTTTCTCTGACTCCAACATTGAACGCTTGGATCTCTCTCAGTTTTTATTCAATTGCAAGATTTCTTTTTGTAGAATCTTCGCATTGTTGTCGACTAAAAAATGTTCTTAGCGAAATATGCAAATTGGACCCTTATTCAGATAGAAAATGATTTTTTTGTTGTACTGTCCAGATTCGGCCAAGTGGAGAGAGAACACAATTATGAACTTTTTCTTCAAATCTCTTCACACGTGAGGGGTAGGAAAAGATAGGTTATTATTATTTTGCTTGTCTTGAGAAGTGAGAAAAAAGAATCAGCCAAGAATAGCGCCCGTAGTTGAAGAAATCTTTAAATTACCTCGGGTTGGTCAGAAACGGCTAATGTTTTTTTCTCTGACTCCCACTTTGAACGCTTGGATCTCTCTCAGTTTTTATTCAATTGCCAGATTTCTTTTTGTAGAATCTTCGCATTGTTGTCGACTAAAAAATGTTCTTAGCGAAATTTGCAAATTGGACCCTTATTCAGATAGAAAATGATTATTTTGTTGTACTGTCCAGATTCGGCCAAGTGGAGAGAGAAGATAATTATCAACTTTTTCTTCAAATCTCTTCACACGTGAGAGGTAGGAAAAGATAGGTTATTATTATTTTGCATGTCTTGAGGAGATAGAAAAAAGAATGAGCCAAGAATAGCGCCCGTTGTTGAAGAAATCTTAAAATAACTCGGGTTGGTCAGAAACAGCTAATGTTTTTTTCTCTAACTCCAACCTTGAACGCTTGGATCTCTCTCAGTTTTTATTCAATTAGCAGATTTCTTTTTGTAGAAT
Source organism: Juncus effusus (assembly GCA_027726005.1). NCBI lineage: Eukaryota > Viridiplantae > Streptophyta > Magnoliopsida > Poales > Juncaceae > Juncus > Juncus effusus. The sequence goes on along the minus strand of CM050896.1, from coordinate 11,665,762 downwards.
CTTCGCATTTTTGTCGACTAAAAAATGTTCTCAGCGAAATTTGCATATTGGACCCTTATTTAGATAGAAAAGGATTTTTTTGTTGTACTGTCCAGATTCGGCCAAGTGGAGAGAGAACACAATTATCAACTTTTTCTTCAAATCTCTTCACACGTGAGGGGTTGGGAAAGATAGGTTATTATTATTTTGCATGTCTTGAGGAGATAGAAAAAAGAATGAGCCAAGAATAGCGCCCGTAGTTGATGAAATCTTTAAATTACCTCGGGTTGGTCAGAAACAGCTAATGTTTTTTTCTCTGACTCCAACTTTGAACGCTTGGATCTCTCTTAGTTTTTATTCAATTGCCAGATTTCTTTTTGTACAATCTTCGCATTGTTGTCGACTAAAAAATGTTCTTAGCGAAATTTGCATATTGGACCCTTATTCAGATAGAAAATGATTTTTTTGTTGTACTGTCCATATTCGGCCAAGTGGAGAGAGAAGATAATTATCAACTTTTTCTTCAAATCTCTTCACACGTGAGGGGTAGTAAAAGATAGGTTATTATTATTTTGCATGTCTTGAGGAGATATAAAAAAGAATGAACCAAGAATAGCGCCCGGAGTTGAAGCAATCTTTAAATTACCTCGGGTTGGTCAGAAACAGCTAATGTTTTTTTCTCTGACTCCAACTTTGAACGCTTGGATCTCTCTCAGTTTTTATTCAATTGCCAGATTTCTTTTTGTAGAATCTTCGCATTGTTGTCGACTAAAAAATATTCCTAGCGAAATTTGCATATTGGACCCTTATTCACATAGAAAATGATTTTTTTGTTGTACTGTCAAGATTCGGCCAAGTGGTGAGAGAAGACAATTATCAACTTTTTCTTCAAATCTCTTCACACGTGAGGGGTAGGAAAAGATAGGTTATTATTATTTTGCATGTCTTGAGGAGATAGAAAAAAGAATGAGCCAAGAATAGCGCCCGTAGTTGAAGAAATCTTTAAATTACGTCGGGTTGGTCAGAAACAGCTAATGTTTTTTTCTCTGACTCCAACTTTGAACGCTTGGATCTCTCTCAGTTTTTATTCAATTGCCAGACTTCTTTTTGTAGAATCTTCGCATTGTTGTCGACCAAAAAATGTTCTGAGAGAAATTTGCAAATTGGACCCTTATTCAGATAAAAAATGATTTTTTTGTTGTACTGTCCAGATTCGGCCAAGTGGAGAGAGAACACAATTATCAACTTTTTTTCAAATCTCTTCACACGTGAGGGGTAGGAAAAGATAGGTTATTATTATTTTGCATGTCTTGAGGAGATAGAAAAAAGAATGAGCCAGGAATAGCGCCCGTAGTTGAAGAAATCTTTAAATTGTCTCGGGTTGGTTAGAAACAGCTAATGTTTTTTTCTCTGACTCCAACTTTGAACGCTTGGACCTCTCTCAGTTTTTATTCAATTGCCAGATTTCTTTTTGTAGAATCTTCGCATTGTTGTCGACTAAAAAATGTTCTTAGCGAAATTTGCAAATTCGACCCTTATTCAGATAGAAAATGATTATTTTGTTGTACTGTCCAGATTCGGCCAAGTGGAGAGAGAACACAATTATCAACTTTTTCTTCAAATCTCTTCACACGTGAGGGGTAGGAAAAGATAGGTTATTATTATTTTGCATGTCTTGAGGAGATAGAAAAAAGAATCAGCCAAGAATAGCGCCCGTAGTTGAAGAAATCTTTAAATTACCTCGGGTTGGTTAGAAACAGCTAATTTTTTTTTCTCTGACTCCAACTTTGAACGCTTGGATCTCTCTCAGTTTTTATTCAATTGCCAGATTTCTTTTTGTAGAATCTTCGCATTGTTGTCGACTAAAAAATGTTCTTAGCGAAATTTGCAAATTGGACCCTTATTCAGATAAAAAATGATTTTTTTGTTGTACTGTCCAGATTCGGCCAAGTGGAGAGAGAACATAATTATCAACTTTTTTTCAAATCTCTTCACACGTGAGGGGTAGGAAAAGATAGGTTATTATTATTTTGCATGTCTTGAGGAGATAGAAAAAAGAATGAGCCAAGAATAGCGCCCGTAGTCGAAGAAATCTTTAAATTACCACGGGTTCTTCAGAAACAGCTAATGTTTTTTTCTCTGACTCCAACATTGAACGCTTGGATCTCTCTCAGTTTTTATTCAATTGCCAGATTTCTTTTTGCAGAATCTTCGCATTGTTGTCGACTAAAAAATGTTTCTTAGCGAAATTTGCAAATTGGACCCTTATTCAGATAGAAAATGATTATTTTGTTGTACTGTCCAGATTCGGCCAAGTGGAGAGAGATCATAATTATCAACTTTTTCTTCAAATCTCTTCACACGTGAGGGGTAGGAAAAGGTAGGTTATTATTATTTTGCATGTCTTGAGGAGATAGAAAAAAGAATGAGCCAAGAATAGCGCCCGTAGTTGAAGAAATCTTTAAATTACCTCGGGTTGGTCAGAAGCAGCTAATGTTTTTTTCTCTCACAGTTTTTATTCAATTGCCAGATTTCTTTTTGTAGAATCTTCGCATTGTTGTCGACTAAAAAATGTTCTTAGCGAAATTTGCAAATTGGACCCTTATTCAGATAGAAAATGATTTTTTTGTTGTACTGTCCTGATTCGGCCAAGTGGAGAGAGAACACAATTATCAACTTTTTCTTCAAATCTCTTCACACGTGAGGGGTAGGAAAAGAAAGGTTATTATTATATTGCATGTCATGAGGAGATAGAAAAAAGAATGAGCCAAGAATAGCGCCCGTAGTGGAAGAAATCTTTAAATTACCTCGGGTTGGTTAGAAACAGCTAATGTTCTTTTCTCTGACTCCAACTTTGAACGCTTGGATCTCTCTCAGTTTTTATTCAATTGCCAGATTTCTTTTTGCAGAATCTTCGCATTGTTGTCGACTAAAAAATGTTCTTAGCGAAATTTGCAAATTGGACCCTTATTCAGATAGAAAATGATTTTTTTGTTGTACTGTCCAGATTCGGCCAAGTGGAGAGAGAACACAATTGTCAACTTTTTCTTCAAATCTCTTCACACGTGAGGGGTAGGAAAAGATAGGTTATTATTATTTTGCATGTCTTGAGGAGAAAGAAAAAAGAATGTGCCAAGAATAGCGCCCGTAGTTGAAGAAATCTTTAAATTACCTCGGGTTGGTCAGAAACAGCTAATGTTTTTTTCTCTGACTCCAACATTGAACGCTTGGATCTCTCTCGGTTTTTATTCAATTGCCAAATTTCTTTTTGCAGAATCTTCGCATTGTTGTCGACTAAAAAATGTTCTTAGCGAAATTTGCAAATTGGAGCCTTATTCAGATAGAAAATGATTATTTTGTTGTACTGTCGAGATTCGGCCAAGTGGAGAGAGATCATAATTATCAACTTTTTCTTCAAATCTCTTCACACGTGAGGGGTAGGAAAAGGTAGGTTATTATTATTTTACATGTCTTGAGGAGATAGAAAAAAGAATGAGCCAAGAATAGCGCCCGTAGTTGAAGAAATCTTTAAATTACCTCGGGTTGGTCAGAAACAGCTAATGTTTTTTTCTCTCTCAGTTTTTATTCAATTGCCAGATTTCTTTTTGTAGAATCTTCGCATTGTTGTCGACTAAAAAATGTTCTTAGCGAAATTTGCAAATTGGACCCTTATTCAGATAGAAAATGATTTTTTTGTTGTACTGTCCTGATTCGGCCAAGTGGAGAGAGAACACAATTATCAACTTTTTCTTCAAATCTCTTCACACGTGAGGGGTAGGAAAAGATAGGTTATTATTATTTTGCATGTCTTGAGGAGATAGAAAAAAGAATGTGCCAAAAATAGCGCCCGTAGTTGAAGAAATCTTTAAATTACCTTGGGTTGGTCAGAAACAGCTAATGTTTTTTTCTCTGACTCCAACTTTGAACGCTTGGATCTCTCTCAGTTTTTATTCAATTGCCAGCTTTCTTTTGGTAGAATCTTCGCATTGTTGTCGACTAAAAAATGTTCTTAGCGAAATTTGCAAATTGGACCCTTATTCAGATAGAAAATGATTTTTTTGTACTGTCCAGATTCGGCCAAGTAGTGAGAGAACACAATTATCAACTTTTTCTTCAAATCTCCTCACACGTGAGGGGTAGGAAAAGATAGGTTATTATTATTTTGCATGTCTTGAGGAGATAGAAAAAAGAATGTGCCAAGAATAGCGCCCGTAGTTGAAGAAATCTTTAAATTACGTTGGGTTGGTCAGAAACAGCTAATGTTTTTTTCTCTGACTCCAACTTTGAACGCTTGGATCTCTCTCAGTTTTTATTCAATTGCCAGATTTCTTTTGGTAGAATCTTCGCATTGTTGTCGACTAAAAAATGTTCTTAGCGAAATTTGCAAATTGGACCCTTATTCAGATAGAAAATGATTTTTTTGTTGTACTGTCCAGATTCGGCCAAGTGGAGAGCGAAGATAATTATCAACTTTTTCTTCCAATCTCTTCACACGAGAGGGGTAGGAAAAGATAGGTTATTATTATTTTGCATGTCATGAGGAGATAGAAAAAAGAATGTGCCAAGAATAGCGCCCGTAGTTGAAGAAATCTTTAAATTACCTCGGGTCGGTTAGAAACAGCTAATGTTTTTTTCTCTGACTCCAACTTTGAACGCTTGGATCTCTCTCAGTTTTTATTCAATTGCCAGATTTCTTTTTGTAGAATCTTCGCATTGTTGTCGACTAAAAAATGTTCTTTGCGAAATTTGCAAATTGGACCCTTATTCAGATAGAAAATGATTTTTTTGTTGTACTGTCCAGATTCGTCCAAGTGGAGAGAGAACACAATTATCAACTTTTTCGTCAAATCTCTTTACACGTGAGGGGTAGGAAAAGATAGGTTATTATTATTTTGCACGTCTTGAGGAGATAGAAAAAAGAATGAGCCAAGAATAGCGCCCGTAGTTGAAGAAATCTTTAAATTACCTCGGGTTGGTCAGAAACAGCTAATGTTTTTTTCTCTGACTCCAACTTTGAACGCTTGGATCTCTCTCAGTTTTTATTCAATTGCCAGATTTCTTTTTGTAGAATCTTCGCATTGTTGTCGACTAAAAAATGTTCTTAGCGAAATTTGCAAATTGGACCCTTATTCAGATAGAAAATGATTATTTTGTTGTACTGTCCTGATTCGGCCAAGTGGAGAGAGAACACAATTATCAACTTTTTCTTCAAATCTCTTCACACGTGAGGGGTAGGAAAAGATAGGTTATTATTATATTGCATGTCATGAGGAGACAGAAAAAAGAATGAGCCAAGAATAGCGCCCGTAGTGGAAGAAATCTTTAAATTACCTCGGGTTGGTTAGAAACAGCTAATGTTCTTTTCTCTGACTCCAACTTTGAACGCTTGGATCTCTCTCAGTTTTTATTCAATTGCCAGATTTCTTTTGGTAGAATCTTCGCATTGTTGTCGACTAAAAAATGTTCTTAGCGAAATTTGCAAATTGGACCCTTATTCAGATAGAAAATGATTTTTTTGTTGTACTGTCCAGATTCGGCCAAGTGGAGAGCGAAGATAATTATCAACTTTTTCTTCCAATCTCTTCACACGAGAGGGGTAGGAAAAGATAGGTTATTATTATTTTGCATGTCATGAGGAGATAGAAAAAAGAATGAGCCAAGAATAGCGCCCGTAGTTGAAGAAATCTTTACATTACCTCGGGTCGGTTAGAAACAGCTAATGTTTTTTTCTCTGACTCCAACTTTGAACGCTTGGATCTCTCTCAGTTTTTATTCAATTGCCAGATTTCTTTTTGTAGAATCTTCGCATTGTTGTCGACTAAAAAATGTTCTTTGCGAAATTTGCAAATTGGACCCTTATTCAGATAGAAAATGATTTTTTTGTTGTACGGTCCAGATTCGTCCAAGTGGAGAGAGAACACAATTATCAACTTTTTCGTCAAATCTCTTTACACGTGAGGGGTAGGAAAAGACAGGTTATTATTATTTTGCACGTCTTGAGGAGATAGAAAAAAGAATGAGCCAAGAATAGCGCCCGTAGTTGAAGAAATCTTTAAATTACCTCGGGTTGGTCAGAAACAGCTAATGTTTTTTTCTCTGACTCCAACTTTGAACGCTTGGATCTCTCTCAGTTTTTATTCAATTGCCAGATTTCTTTTTGTAGAATCTTCGCATTGTTGTCGACTAAAAAATGTTCTTAGCGAAATTTGCAAATTGGACCCTTATTCAGATAGAAAATGATTTTTTTGTTGTACTGTCCTGATTCGGCCAAGTGGAGAGAGAACACAATTATCAACTTTTTCTTCAAATCTCCTCACACGTGAGGGGTAGGAAAAGATAGGTTATTATTATATTGCATGTCATGAGGAGATAGAAAAAAGAATGAGCCAAGAATAGCGCCCGTAGTGGAAGAAATCTTTAAATTACCTCGGGTTGGTTAGAAACAGCTAATGTTCTTTTCTCTGACTCCAACTTTGAACGCTTGGATCTCTCTCAGTTTTTATTCAATTGCCAGATTTCTTTTTGCAGAATCTTCGCATTGTTGTCGACTAAAAAATGTTCTTAGCGAAATTTGCAAATTGGACCCTTATTCAGATAGAAAATGATTTTTTTGTTGTACTGTCCAGATTCGGCCAAGTGGAGAGAGAACACAATTGTCAACTTTTTCTTCAAATCTCTTCACACGTGAGGGGTAGGAAAAGATAGGTTATTATTATTTTGCATGTCTTGAGGAGAAAGAAAAAAGAATGTGCCAAGAATAGCGCCCGTAGTTGAAGAAATCTTTAAATTACCTCGGGTTGGTCAGAAACAGCTAATGTTTTTTTCTCTGACTCCAACATTGAACGCTTGGATCTCTCTCGGTTTTTATTCAATTGCCAAATTTCTTTTTGCAGAATCTTCGCATTGTTGTCGACTAAAAAATGTTCTTAGCGAAATTTGCAAATTGGAGCCTTATTCAGATAGAAAATGATTATTTTGTTGTACTGTCGAGATTCGGCCAAGTGGAGAGAGATCATAATTATCAACTTTTTCTTCAAATCTCTTCACACGTGAGGGGTAGGAAAAGGTAGGTTATTATTATTTTACATGTCTTGAGTAGATAGAAAAAAGAATGAGCCAAGAATAGCGCCCGTAGTTGAAGAAATCATTAAATTACCTCGGGTTGGTCAGAAACAGCTAATGTTTTTTTCTCTCTCAGTTTTTATTCAATTGCCAGATTTCTTTTTGTAGAATCTTCGCATTGTTGTCGACTAAAAAATGTTCTTAGCGAAATTTGCAAATTGGACCCTTATTCAGATAGAAAATGATTTTTTTGTTGTACTGTCCTGATTCGGCCAAGTGGAGAGAGAACACAATTATCAACTTTTTCTTCAAATCTCTTCACACGTGAGGGGTAGGAAAAGATAGGTTATTATTATTTTGCATGTCTTGAGGAGATAGAAAAAAGAATGTGCCAAGAATAGCGCCCGTAGTTGAAGAAATCTTTAAATTACCTTGGGTTTGTCAGAAACAGCTAATGTTTTTTTCTCTGACTCCAACTTTGAACGCTTGGATCTCTCTCAGTTTTTATTCAATTGCCAGCTTTCTTTTGGTAGAATCTTCGCATTGTTGTCGACTAAAAAATGTTCTTAGCGAAATTTGCAAATTGGACCCTTATTCAGATAGAAAATGATTTTTTTGTACTGTCCAGATTCGGCCAAGTAGTGAGAGAACACAATTATCAACTTTTTCTTCAAATCTCTTCACACGTGAGGGGTAGGAAAAGATAGGTTATTATTATTTTGCATGTCTTGAGGAGATAGAAAAAAGAATGTGCCAAAAATAGCGCCCGTAGTTGAAGAAATCTTTAAATTACGTTGGGTTGGTCAGAAACAGCTAATGTTTTTTTCTCTGACTCCAACTTTGAACGCTTGGATCTCTCTCAGTTTTTATTCAATTGCCAGATTTCTTTTGGTAGAATCTTCGCATTGTTGTCGACTAAAAAATGTTCTTAGCGAAATTTGCAAATTGGACCCTTATTCAGATAGAAAATGATTTTTTTGTTGTACTGTCCAGATTCGGCCAAGTGGAGAGCGAAGATAATTATCAACTTTTTCTTCCAATCTCTTCACACGAGAGGGGTAGGAAAAGATAGGTTATTATTATTTTGCATGTCATGAGGAGATAGAAAAAAGAATGAGCCAAGAATAGCGCCCGTAGTAGAAGAAATCCTTAAATTACCTCGGGTCGGTTAGAAACAGCTAATGTTTTTTTCTCTGACTCCAACTTTGAACGCTTGGATCTCTCTCAGTTTTTATTCAATTGCCAGATTTCTTTTTGTAGAATCTTCGCATTGTTGTCGACTAAAAAATGTTCTTTGCGAAATTTGCAAATTGGACCCTTATTCAGATAGAAAATGATTTTTTTTTTGTACTGTCCAGATTCGTCCAAGTGGAGAGAGAACACAATTATCAACTTTTTCGTCAAATCTCTTTACACGTGAGGGGTAGGAAAAGATAGGTTATTATTATTTTGCACGTCTTGAGGAGATAGAAAAAAGAATGAGCCAAGAATAGCGCCCGTAGTTGAAGAAATCTTTAAATTACCTCGGGTTGGTCAGAAACAGCTAATGTTTTTTTCTCTGACTCCAACTTTGAACGCTTGGATCTCTCTCAGTTTTTATTCAATTGCCAGATTTCTTTTTGTAGAATCTTCGCATTGTTGTCGACTAAAAAATGTTCTTAGCGAAATTTGCAAATTGGACCCTTATTCAGATAGAAAATGATTTTTTTGTTGTACTGTCCAGATTCGGCCAAGTGGAGAGAGAAGATAATTATCAACTTTTTCTTCCAATCTCTTCACACGTGAGGGGTAGGAAAAGATAGGTTATTATTATTTTGCATGTCATGAGGAGATAGAAAAAAGAATGAGCCAAGAATAGCGCCCGTAGTTGAAGAAATGTTTAAATTACGTCGGGTTGGTTAGAAACAGCTAATGTTTTTTTCTCTGACTCCAACTTTGAACGCTTGGATCTCTCTCAGTTTTTATTCAATTGCCAAATTTCTTTTTGTAGAATCTTCGCATTGTTGTCGAATAAAAAATGTTCTTAGCGAAATTTGGAAATTTGACCCTTATTCAGATAGAAAATGATTTTTTTGTTGTACTGTCCAGATTCGGCCTAGTGGAGAGAGAACACAATTATCAACTTTTTCTTCAAATCTCTTCACACGTGAGGGGTAGGAAAAGATAGGTTATTATTATTTTGCATGTCTTGAGGAGATAGAAAAAAGAATGAGCCAAGAATAGCGCCCGTAGTTGAAGAAATCTTTAAATTACCTCGGGTTGGTCAGAAACAGCTAATGTTTTTTTCTCTGACTCCAACTTTGAACGCTTGGATCTCTCTCAGTTTTTATTCAATTGCCAGATTTCTTTTTGTAGAATCTTCGCATTGTTGTCGACTAAAAAATGTTCTTAGCGAAATTTGCAAATTGGACCTTTATTAATGATTTTTTTGTTGTACTGTCCAGATTCGGCCAAGTGTTGAGAGAAGATAATTATCAACATTTTCTTCCAATCTCTTCACACGTGAGGGGTAGGAAAAGATAGGTTATTATTATTTTGCATGTCATGAGGAGATAGAAAAAAGAATGAGCCAAGAATAGCGCCCGTAGTTTAAGAAATGTTTAAATTACCTCGGGTTGGTTAGAAACAGCTAATGTTTTTTTCTCTGACTCCAACTTTGAACGCTTGGATCTCTCTCAGTTTTTATTCAATTGCCAAATTTCTTTTTGTAGAATCTTCGCATTGTTGTCGAATAAAAAATGTTCTTAGCGAAATTTGGAAATTTGACCCTTATTCAGATAGAAAATGATTTTTTTGTTGTACTGTCCAGATTCGGCCTAGTGGAGAGAGAACACAATTATCAACTTTTTCTTCAAATCTCTTCACACGTGAGAGGTAGGAAAAGATAGGTTATTATTATTTTGCATGTCATGAGGAGATAGAAAAAAGAATGAGCCAAGAATAGCGCCCGTAGTTGAAGAAATCTTTAAATTACCTCGGGTTGGTCAGAAACAGCTAATGTTTTTTTCTCTGACTCCAACTTTGAACGCTTGGATCTCTCTCAGTTTTTATTCAATTGCCAGATTTCTTTTTGTAGAATCATCGCACTGTTGCCGACTAAAAAATGTTCTTAGCGAAATATGCAAATTGGACCCTTATTCAGATAGAAAATGATTTTTTTGTTGTACTGTCCAGATTCGGCCAAGTGGAGAGAGAACATAATTATCAACTTTTTCTTCAAATCTCTTCACACGTGAGGGGTAGGAAAAGATAGGTTATTATTATTTTGCATGTCTTGAGGAGATAGAAAAAAGAATGAGCCAAGAATAGCGCCCGTAGTTAGAGAAATCTTTAAATTACCTCGGGTTGGTCAGAAACAGCTAATGTTTTTTTCTCTGACTCCAACTTTGAACGCTTGGATCTCTCTCAGTTTTTATTCAATTGCCAGATTTCTATTTGTGGAATCTTCGCATTGTTGTCGACTAAAAAATGTTCTTAGCGAAATTTGCATATTGGACCCTTATTCAGATAGAAAATGATTTTTTTGTTCTACTGTCCAGATTCGGCCAAGTGGAGAGAGAACATAATTATCAACTTTTTCTTCAAATCTCTTCACACGTGAGGGGCAGGAAAAGATAGGATATTATTATTTTGCATGTCTTGGGGAGATAGAAAAAAGAATGAGCCAAGAATAGCGCCCGTAGTTGATGAAATCTTTAAATTACCTCGGGTTGGTCAGAAACAGCTAATGTTTTTTTCTCTGACTCCAACTTTGAACGCTTGGATCTCTCTCAGTTTTTATTCAATTGCCAGATTTCTTTTTGTAGAATCATCGCACTGTTGCCGACTAAAAAATGTTCTTAGCGAAATTTGCAAATTGGACCCTTATTTAGATAGAAAATGATTTTTTTGTTGTACTGTCCAGATTCGGCCAAGTGGAGAGAGAACATAATTATCAACTTTTTCTTCAAATCTCTTCACACGTGAGGGGTAGGAAAAGATAGGTTATTATTATTTTGCATGTCTTGAGGAGATAGAAAAAAGAATGAGCCAAGAATAGCGCCCGTAGTTAGAGAAATCTTTAAATTACCTCGGGTTGGTCAGAAACAGCTAATGTTTTTTTCTCTGACTCCAACTTTGAACGCTTGGATCTCTCTCAGTTTTTATTCAATTGCCAGATTTCTTTTTGTAGAATCTTCGCATTGTTGTCGACTAAAAAATGTTCTTAGCGAAATTTGCATATTGGACCCATATTCAGATAGAAAATGATTTTTTTGTTGTACTGTCCTGATTCGGCCAAGTGGAGAGAGAACACAATTATGAACTTTTTCTTCAAATCTCTTCACACGTGAGGGGTAGGAAAAGATAGGTTATTATTATATTGCATGTCATGAGGAGATAGAAAAACGAATGAGCCAAGAATAGCGCCCGTAGTGGAAGAAATCTTTAAATTACCTCGGGTTGGTTAGAAACAGCTAATGTTCTTTTCTCTGACTCCAACTTTGAACGCTTGGATCTCTCTCAGTTTTTATTCAATTGCCAGATTTCTTTTTGCAGAATCTTCGCATTGTTGTCGACTAAAAAATGTTCTTAGCGAAATTTGCAAATTGGACCCTTATTCAGATAGAAAATGATTTTTTTCTTGTACTGTCCAAATTCGGCCAAGTGGAGAGAGAACACAATTATCAACTTTGTCTTCAAATCTCTTCACACGTGAGGGGTAGGAAAAGATAGGTTAGTATTATTTTGCATGTCTTGAGGAGATAGAAAAAAGAATGTGCCAAGAATAGCGCCCGTAGTTGAAGAAATCTTTAAATTACCTTGGGTTGGTCAGAAACAGCTAATGTTTTTTTCTCTGACTCCAACTTTGAACGCTTGGATCTCTCTCAGTTTTTATTCAATTGCCAGATTTCTTTTGGTAGAATCTTCGCATTGTTGTCGACTAAAAAATGTTCTTAGCGAAATTTGCAAATTGGACCCTTATTCAGATAGAAAATGATTTTTTTGTTGTACTGTCCAGATTCGGCCATGTGGAGAGCGAAGATAATTATCAACTTTTTCTTCCAATCTCTTCACACGTGAGGGGTAGGAAAAGATAGGTTATTATTATTTTGCATGTCATCAGGAGATAGAAAAAAGAATGAGCCAAGAATAGCGCCCGTAGTTGAAGAAATCTTTAAATTACCTCGGGTTGGTTAGAAACAGCTAATGTTTTTTTCTCTGACTCCAACTTTGAACGCTTGGATCTCTCTCAGTTTTTATTCAATTGCCAGATTTCTTTTTGTAGAATCTTCACATTGTTGTCGACTAAAAAATGTTCTTAGCGAAATTTGCAAATTGGACCCTTATTCAGATAGAAAATGATTTTTTTGTACTGTCCAGATTCGGCCAAGTGGAGAGAGAACACAATTATAAACTTTTTCTTCAAATCTCTTCACACGTGAGGGGTAGGAAAAGATAGGTTATTATTATTATGCATGTCATGAGGAGATAGAAAAAAGAATGAGCCAAGAATAGCGCCCGTAGTTGAAGAAATCTTTAAATTACCTCGGGTTGGTTAGAAACAGCTAATGTTTTTTTCTCTGACTCCAACTTTGAACGCTTGGATCTCTCTCAGTTTTTATTCAATTGCCAGATTTCTTTTTGTAGAATCTTCACATTGTTGTCGACTAAAAAATGTTCTTAGCGAAATTTGCAAATTGGACCCTTATTCAGATAGAAAATGATTTTTTTGTACTGTCCAGATTCGGCCAAGTGGAGAGAGAACACAATTATCAACTTTTTCTTCAAATCTCTTCACACGTGAGGGGAACATATTTTAGTCGACAACAATGCGAAGATTCTACAAAAAGAAATCTGGCAATTGAATAAAAACTGAGAGAGATCCAAGCGTTCAAAGTTGGAGTCAGAGAAAAAAAAACATTAGCTGTTTCTAACCAACCCGAGGTAATTTAAAAATTTCTACAACTACGGGCACTATTCTTGGCTCATTCTTTTTTCTATCTCCTAATGACATGCAAAATAATAATAACCTATCTTTTCCTACCCCTCACGTGTGAAGAGATTTGAAGAAAAAGTTGATAATTATCTTCGCTCTCCACTTGGCCGAATCTAGACAGTACAACAACAATATCATTTTCTATATGAATAAGGGTCCAATATGCAAATTTCGCTAAGAACATTTTTTAGTCGACAACAATGCGAAGATTCTACAAAAAGAAATCTGGCAATTGAATAAAAACTGAGAGTGATCCAAGCGTTCAAAGTTGGAGTCAGAGAAAAAAACATTAGCTGTTTCTAACCAACCCGAGGTAATTTAAAGATTTCTTCAACTACGTGCGCTATTCTTGGCTCATTCTTTTTTCTATCTCCTCATGACATGCAAAATAATAATAACCTATCTTTTCCTACCCCTCACGTGTGAAGTGATTTGAAGAAAAAGTTGATAATTATCTTCTCTCTCCACTTGGCCGAATCTGGACAGTACAACAAAAAAATCATTTTCTATCTGAATAAGGGTCCAATATGCAAATTTCGCTAAGAACATATTTTAGTCGACAACAATGCGAAGATTCTACAAAAAGAAATCTGGCAATTGAATAAAAACTGAGAGAGATCCAAGCGTTCAAAGTGGGAGTCAGAGAAAAAAACATTAGCTGTTTCTGACCAACCCGAGGTAATTTAAAGATTTCTTCAACTACGGGCGCTATTCTTGGCTCATTCTTTTTTCTATCTCCTCAAGACATGCAAAATAATAATATCCTATCTTTTCCTACCCCTCACGTGTGAAGAGATTTGAAGAAAAAGTTGATAATTATGTTCTCTCTCCACTTGGCCGAATCTGGACAGTAGAACAAAAAAATCATTTTCTATCTGAATAAGGGTCCAATATGCAAATTTCGCTAAGAACATTTTTTAGTCGACAACAATGCGAAGATTCCACAAATAGAAATCTGGCAATTGAATAAAAACTGAGAGAGATCCAAGCGTTCAAAGTTGGAGTCAGAGAAAAAAACATTAGCTGTTTCTGACCAACCCGAGGTAATTTAAAGATTTCTTCAACTACGGGCGCTATTCTTGGCTCATTCTTTTTTCTATCTCCTCAAGACATGCAAAATAATAATAACCTATCTTTTCCTACCCCTCACGTGTGAAGAGATTTGAAGAAAAAGTTGATAATTATGTTCTCTCTCCACTTGGCCGAATCTGGACAGTACAACAAAAAAATCATTTTCTATCTGAATAAGGGTCCAATTTGCAAATTTCGCTAAGAACATTTTTTAGTCGGTAACAATGCGAAGATTCTACAAAAAGAAATCTGGCAATTGAATAAAAACTGAGAGAGATCCAAGCGTTCAAAGTTGGAGTCAGAGAAAAAAACATTAGCTGTTTCTAACCAACCCGAGGTAATTTAAAGATTTCTTCAACTACGGGCGCTATTCTTGGCTCATTCTTTTTTCTATCTCCTCATGACATGCAAAATAATAATAACCTATCTTTTCCTACCCCACACGTGTGAAGAGATTGGAAGAAAAAGTTGATAATTTTCTTCTCTCTCCACTTGGCCGAATCTGGACAGTACAACAAAAAAATCATTTTCTATCTGAATAAGGGTCCAATATGTAAATTTCGCTAAGAACATTTTTTAGTCGAAAACAATGCGAAGATTCTACAAAAAGAAATTTGGCAATTGAATAAAAACTGAGAGAGATCCAAGCGTTCAAAGTTGGAGTTAGAGAAAAAAATATTAGCTGTTTCTGACCAACCCGAGGTAATTTAAAGATTTCTTCAACTACGGGCGCTATTCTTGGCTCATTCTTTTTTCTATCTCCCCAAGACATGCAAAATAATAATAACCTATCTTTTCCTACCCCTCACGTGTGAAGAGATTTGAAGAAAAAGTTGATAATTGTGTTCTCTCTCCACTTGGCCGAATCTGGACAGTACAACAAAAAAATCATTTTCTATCTGAACAAGGGTCCAATTTGCAAATTTCGCTAAGAACATTTTTTAATCGACAACAATGCGAAGTTTCTACAAAAAGAAGTCTGGCAATTGAATAAAAACTGAGAGAGATCCAAGCGTTCAAAGTTGGAGTTAGGGAAAAAAATATTAGCTGTTTCTGACCAACCAGAGGTAATTTAAAGATTTCTTCAACTACGGGCGCTATTCTTGGCTCATTCTTTTTTCTATCTCCCCAAGACATGCAAAATAATAATAACCTATCTTTTCCTACCCCTCACGTGTGAAGAGATTTGAAGAAAAAGTTGATAATTGTGTTCTCTCTCCACTTGGCCGAATCTGGACAGTACAACAAAAAAATCATTTTCTATCTGAATAAGGGTCCAATTTGCAAATTTCGCTAAGAACATTTTTTAGTCGACAACAATGCGAAGATTCTACAAAAAGAAATCTGGCAATTGAATAAAAACTGAGAGAGATCCAAGCGTTCAAAGTTGGAGTCAGAGAAAAAAAACATTAGCTGTTTCTAACCAACCCGAGGTAATTTAAAGATTTCTACAACTACGGGCGCTATTCTTGGCTCATTCTTTTTTCTATCTCCTGATGACATGCAAAATAATAATAACCTATCTTTTCCTACCCCTCACGTGTGAAGAGATTTGAAGAAAAAGTTGATAATTATCTTCGCTCTCCACTTGGCCGAATCTAGACAGTACAACAACAATATCATTTTCTATATGAATAAGGGTCCAATATGCAAATTTCGCTAAGAACATTTTTTAGTCGACAACAATGCGAAGATTCTACAAAAAGAAATCTGGCAATTGAATAAAAACTGAGAGAGATCCAAGCGTTCAAAGTTGGAGTCAGAGAAAAAAACATTAGCTGTTTCTGACCAACCCGAGGTAATTTAAAGATTTCTTCAACTACGTGCGCTATTCTTGGCTCATTCTTTTTTCTATCTCCTCATGACATGCAAAATAATAATAACCTATCTTTTCCTACCCCTCACGTGTGAAGAGATTTGAAGAAAAAGTTGATAATTATCTTCGCTCTCCACTTGGCCGAATCTGGACAGTACAACAAAAAACTCATTTTCTATCTGAATAAGGGTCCAATTCGCAAATTTCGCTATGAACATTTTTTAGTCGACAACAATGCGAAGATTCTACAAAAAGAAATCTGGCAATTGAATAAAAACTGAGAGAGATCCAAGCGTTCAAAGTTGGAGTCAGAGAAAAAAACATTAGCTGTTTCTGACCAACCCGAGGTAATTTAAAGATTTCTTCAACTACGGGCGCTATTCTTGGCTCATTCTTTTTTCTATCTCCTCATGACATGCAAAATAATAATAACCTATCTTTTCCTACCCCTCACGTGTGAAGAGATTTGAAGAAAAAGTTTATAATTATCTTCTCTCTCCACTTGGCCGAATCTGGACAGTACAACAAAAAAATCATTTTCTATCTGAATAAGGGTCCAATATGCAAATTTCGCTAAGAACATTTTTTAGTCGACAACAATGCGAAGATTCTACAAAAAGAAATCTGGCAATTGAAAAAAAACTGAGAGAGATCCAAGCGTTCAAAGTAGGAGTCAGAGAAAAAAATATTAGCTGTTTCTGACCAACCCGAGGTAATTTAAAGATTTCTTCAACTACGGGCGCTATTCTTGGCTCATTCTTTTTTCTATCTCCTCAAGACATGCAAAATAATAATATCCTATCTTTTCCTACCCCTCACGTGTGAAGAGATTTGAAGAAAAAGTTGATAATTATGTTCTCTCTCCACTTGGCCGAATCTGGACAGTACAACAAAAAAATCATTTTCTATCTGAATAAGGGTCCAATATGCAAATTTCGCTAAGAACATTTTTTAGTCGACAACAATGCGAAGATTCCACAAATAGAAATCTGGCAATTGAATAAAAACTGAGAGAGATCCAAGCGTTCAAAGTTGGAGTCAGAGAAAAAAACATTAGCTGTTTCTGACCAACCCGAGGTAATTTAAAGATTTCTTCAACTACGGGCGCTATTCTTGGCTCATTCTTTTTTCTATCTCCTCATGACATGCAAAATAATAATAACCTATCTTTTCCTACCCCTCACGTGTGAAGAGATTTGAAGAAAAAGTTTATAATTATCTTCTCTCTCCACTTGGCCGAATCTGGACAGTACAACAAAAAAATCATTTTCTATCTGAATAAGGGTCCAATATCCAAATTTCGCTAAGAACATTTTTTAGTCGACAACAATGCGAAGATTCTACAAAAAGAAATCTGGCAATTGAAAAAAAACTGAGAGAGATCCAAGCGTTCAAAGTAGGAGTCAGAGAAAAAAATATTAGCTGTTTCTGACCAACCCGAGGTAATTTAAAGATTTCTTCAACTACGGGCGCTATTCTTGGCTCATTCTTTTTTCTATCTCCTCAAGACATGCAAAATAATAATATCCTCTCTTTTCCTATCCCTCACGTGTGAAGAGATTTGAAGAAAAAGTTGATAATTATGTTCTCTCTCCACTTGGCCGAATCTGGACAGTACAACAAAAAAATCATTTTCTATCTGAATAAGGGTCCAATATGCAAATTTCGCTAAGAACATTTTTTAGTCGACAACAATGCGAAGATTCCACAAATAGAAATCTGGCAATTGAATAAAAACTGAGAGAGATCCAAGCGTTCAAAGTTGGAGTCAGAGAAAAAAACATTAGCTGTTTCTGACCAACCCGAGGTAATTTAAAGATTTCTTCAACTACGGGCGCTATTCTTGGCTCATTCTTTTTTCTATCTCCTCAAGACATGCAAAATAATAATAACCTATCTTTTCCTACCCCTCACGTGTGAAGAGATTTGAAGAAAAAGTTGATAATTATGTTCTCTCTCCACTTGGCCGAATCTGGACAGTACAACAAAAAAATCATTTTCTATCTGAATAAGGGTCCAATTTGCAAATTTCGCTGAGAACATTTTTTAGTCGGCAACAATGCGAAGATTCTACAAAAAGAAATCTGGCAATTGAATAAAAACTGAGAGAGATCCAAGCGTTCAAAGTTGGAGTCAGAGAAAAAAACATTAGCTGTTTCTAACCAACCCGAGGTAATTTAAACATTTCTTCAACTACGGGCGCTATTCTTGGCTCATTCTTTTTTCTATCTCCTCATGACATGCAAAATAATAATAACCTATCTTTTCCTACCCCTCACGTGTGAAGAGATTGGAAGAAAAAGTTGATAATTATCTTCTCTCTCCACTTGGCCGAATTTGGACAGTACAACAAAAAAATCATTTTCTATCTGAATAAGGGTCCAATTTGCAAATTTCGCTAAAAACATTTTTTAGTCGACAACAATGCGAAGATTCTACAAAAAGAAATCTGGCAATTGAATAAAAACTGAGAGAGATCCAAGCGTTCAAACTTGGAGTCAGAGAAAAAAACATTAGCTGTTTCTGACCAACCCGAGGTAATTTAAAGATTTCTTCAACTACGGGCGCTATTCTTGGCTCATTCTGTTTTCTATCTCCTCAAGACATGCTAAATAATAATAACCTATCTTTTCCTACCCCTCACGTGTGAAGAGATTTGACGAAAAAGTTGATAATTGTGTTCTCTCTCCACTTGGACGAATCTGGACAGTACAACAAAAAAATCATTTTGTATCTGAATAAGGGTCCAATTTGCAAATTTCGCTAAGAACATTTTTTAGTCGACAACAATGCGAAGATTCTGCAAAAAGAAATCTGGCAATTGAATAAAAACTGAGAGAGATCCAAGCGTTCAAAGTTGGAGTCAGAGAAAAAAACATTAGCTGTTTCTAACCAACCCGAGGTAATTTAAACATTTCTTCAACTACGGGCGCTATTCTTGGCTCATTCTTTTTTCTATCTCCTCATGACATGCAAAATAATAATAACCGATCTTTTCCTACCCCTCACGTGTGAAGAGATTTGAAGAAAATGTTGATAATTGTGTTCTCTCTCCACTTGGCCGAATCTGGACAGTATACCAAAAAAATCATTTTCTATCTGAATAAGGGTCCAATTTGCAAATTTCGCTAAGAACATTTTTTAGTCGACAACAATGCGAAGATTCTACAAACAGAAATCTGGCAATTGAATAAAAACTGAGAGAGATCGAAGCGTTCAAAGTTGGAGTCAGAGAAAAAAAACATTAGCTGTTTCTAACACACCCGAAGTAATTTAAAAATTTCTTCAACTACGGGCGCTATTCTTGGCTCATTCTTTTTTCTATCTCCTCATGACATGCAAAATAATAATAACCTATCTTTTCCTACCCCTCACGTGTGAAGAGATTGGAAGAAAAAGTTGATAATTATCTTCTCTCTCCACTTGGCCGAATCTGGACAGTACAACAAAAAAATCATTTTCTATCTGAATAAGGGTCCAATATGCAAATTTCGCTAAGAACATTTTTTAGTCGACAACAATGCGAAGATTCTACAAAAAGAAATATGGCAATTGAATAAAAACTGAGAGAGATCCAAGCGTTCAAAGTTGGAGTCAGAGAAAAAAACATTAGCTGTTTCTGACCAACCCGAGGAAATTTAAAGATTTCTTCAACTACGGGCGCTATTCTTGGCTCATTCTTTTTTCTATCTCGACAAGACATGCATAATAATAATAACCTATCTTTTCCTACCCCTCACGTGTGAAGAGATTTGAAGAAAAAGTTGATAATTGTGTTCTCTCTCCACTTGGCCGAATCTGGACAGTACAAAAAAATCATTTTCTATCTGAATAAGGGTCCAATTTGCAAATTTCGCTAAGAACATTTTTTAGTCGACAACAATGTGAAGATTCTACAAAAAGAAATCTGGCAATTGAATAAAAACTGAGAGAGATCCAAGCGTTCAAAGTTGGAGTCAGAGAAAAAAACATTAGCTGTTTCTAACCAACCCGAGGTAATTTAAAAATTTCTTCAACTACGGGCGCTATTCTTGGCTCATTCATTTTTCTATCTCCTCATGACATGCATAATAATAATAACCTATCTTTTCCTACCCCTCACGTGTGAAGAGATTTGAAGAAAAAGTTGATAATTGTGTTCTCTCTCCACTTGGCCGAATCTGGACAGTACAAAAAAATCATTTTCTATCTGAATAAGGGTCCTATTTGCAAATTTCGCTAAGAACATTTTTTAGTCGACAACAATGTGAAGATTCTACAAAAAGAAATCTGGCAATTGAATAAAAACTGAGAGAGATCCAAGCGTTCAAAGTTGGAGTCAGAGAAAAAAACATTAGCTGTTTCTAACCAACCCGAGGTAATTTAAAGATTTCTTCAACTACGGGCGCTATTCTTGGCTCATTCTTTTTTTCTATCTCCTCATGACATGCAAAATAATAATAACCTATCTTTTCCTACCCCTCACGTGTGAAGAGATTGGAAGAAAAAGTTGATAATTATCTTCGCTCTCCACTTGGCCGAATCTGGACAGTACAACAAAAAAATCATTTTCTATCTGAATAAGGGTCCAATTTGCAAATTTCGCCAAGAACATTTTTTAGTCGACAACAATGCGAAGATTTTACCAAAAGAAATCTGGCAATTGAATAAAAACTGAGAGAGATCCAAGCGTTCAAAGTTGGAGTCAGAGAAAAAAACATTAGCCGTTTCTGACCAACCCAAGGTAATTTAGAGATTTCTTCAACTACGGGCGCTATTCTTGGCACATTCTTTTTTCTATCTCCTCAAGACATGCAAAATAATAATAACCTATCTTTTCCTACCCCTCACGAGTGAAGAGATTTGACGAAAAAGTTGATAATTGTGTTCTCTCTCCACTTGGCCGAATCTGGACAGTACAACAAAAAAATCATTTTCTATCTGAATAAGGGTCCAATTTGCAAATTTCGCTAAGAACATTTTTTAGTCGACAACAATGCGAAGATTCTGCAAAAAGAAATCTGGCAATTGAATAAAAACTGAGTGAGATCCAAGCGTTCAAAGTTGGAGTCAGAGAAGAGAACATTAGCTGTTTCTAACCAACCCGAGGTAATTTAAAGATTTCTTCCACTACGGGCGCTATTCTTGGCTCATTCTTTTTTCTATCTCCTCATGACATGGAATATAATAAAAACCTATCTTTTCCTACCCCTCACGTGTGAAGAGATTTGAAGAAAAAGTTCATAATTATCTTCGCTCTCCACTTGGCCGAATCTGGACAGTACAACAAAAAACTCATTTTCTATCTGAATAAGGGTCCAATTTGCAAATTTCGCTATGAACATTTTTTAGTCGACAACAATGCGAAGATTCTACAAAAAGAAATCTGGCAATTGAATAAAAACTGAGAGAGATCCAAGCGTTCAAAGTTGGAGTCAGAGAAAAAAACATTAGCTGTTTCTGACCAACCCGAGGTAATTTAAAGATTTCTTCAACTACGGGCGCTATTCTTGGCTCATTCTTTTTTCTATCTCCTCATGACATGCAAAATAATAATAACCTATCTTTTCCTACCCCTCACGTGTGAAGAGATTTGAAGAAAAAGTTGATAATTATCTTCTCTCTCCACTTGGCCGAATCTGGACAGTACAACAAAAAAATCATTTTCTATCTGAATAAGGGTCCAATATGCAAATTTCGCTAAGAACATTTTTTAGTCGACAACAATGCGAAGATTCTACAAAAAGAAATCTGGCAATTGAAAAAAAACTGAGAGAGATCCAAGCGTTCAAAGTTGGAGTCAGAGAAAAATATATTAGTTGTTTCTGACCAACCCGAGGTAATTTAAAGATTTCTTCAACTACGGGCGCTATTCTTGGCTCATTCTTTTTTCTATCTCCTCATGACATGCAAAATAATAATAACCTATCTTTTCCTACCCCTCACGTGTGAAGAGATTGGAAGAAAAAGTTGATAATTATCTTCTCTCTCCACTTGGCCGAATCTGGACAGTACAACAAAAAAATCATTTTCTATCTGAATAAGGGTCCAATATGCAAATTTCGCTAAGAACATTTTTTAGTCGACAACAATGCGAAGATTCTACAAAAAGAAATATGGCAATTGAATAAAAACTGAGAGAGATCCAAGCGTTCAAAGTTGGAGTCAGAGAAAAAAACATTAGCTGTTTCTGACCAACCCGTGGAAATTTAAAGATTTCTTCAACTACGGGCGCTATTCTTGGCACATTCTTTTTTAAATCTCTTCACACGTGAGGGGTAGGAAAAGATCGGTTATTATTATTTTGCATGTCATCAGGAGATAGAAAAAAGAATGAGCCAAGAATAGCGCCCGTAGTTGAAGAAATCTTTAAATTACCTCGGGTTGGTTAGAAACAGCTAAAGTTTTTTTCTCTGACTCCAACTTTGAACGCTTGGATCTCTCTCAGTTTTTATTCAATTGCCAGATTTCTTTTTGCAGAATCTTCGCATTGTTGTCGACTAAAAAATGTTCTTAGCGAAATTTGCAAATTGGACCCTTATTCAGATAGAAAATGATTTTTTTGTTGTACTGTCCAGATTCGTCCAAGTGGAGAGAGAACACAATTATCAACTTTTTCGTCAAATCTCTTCACACGTGAGGGGTAGGAAAAGATAGGTTATTATTATTTTGCATGTCTTGAGGAGATAGAAAAAAGAATGAGCCAAGAATAGCGCCCGTAGTTGAAGAAATCTTTAAATTACCTCGGGTTGGTCAGAAACAGCTAATGTTTTTTTCTCTGACTCCAACTTTGAACGCTTGGATCTCTCTCAGTTTTTATTCAATTGCCAGATTTCTTTTTGTAGAATCTTCGCATTGTTGTCGACTAAAAAATGTTCTTAGCGAAATTTGCAAATTGGACCCTTATTCAGATAGAAAATGATTTTTTTGTTGTACTGTCCAAATTCGGCCAAGTGGAGAGAGAAGATAATTATCAACTTTTTCTTCCAATCTCTTCACACGTGAGGGGTAGGAAAAGATAGGTTATTATTATTTTGCATGTCATGAGGAGATAGAATAAAGAATGAGCCAAGAATAGCGCCCGTAGTTGAAGAAATGTTTAAATTACCTCGGGTTGGTTAGAAACAGCTAATGTTTTTTTCTCTGACTCCAACTTTGAACGCTTGGATCTCTCTCAGTTTTTATTCAATTGCCAAATTTCTTTTTGTAGAATCTTCGCATTGTTGACGAATAAAAAATGTTCTTAGCGAAATTTGGAAATTGGACCCTTATTCAGATAGAAAATGATTTTTTTGTTGTACTGTCCAGATTCGGCCAAGTGGAGAGAGAACACAATTATCAACATTTTCTTCAAATCTCTTCACACGTGAGGGGTAGGAAAAGATAGGTTATTATTATTTTGCATGTCTTGAGGAGATAGAAAAAAGAATGAGCCAAGAATAGCGCCCGTAGTTGAAGAAATCTTTAAATTACCTCGGGTTGGTCAGAAACAGCTAATGTTTTTTTCTCTGACTCCAACTTTGAACGCTTGGATCTCTCTCAGTTTTTATTCAATTGCCAGATTTCTTTTGGTAGAATCTTCGCATTGTTGTCGACTAAAAAATGTTCTTAGCGAAATTTGCTAATTGGACCCTTATTCAGATAGAAAATGATTTTTTTGTTGTACTGTCCAGATTCGGCCATGTGGAGAGCGAAGATAATTATCAACTTTTTCTTCCAATCTCTTCACACGTGAGGGGTAGGAAAAGATAGGTTATTATTATTTTGCATGTCATGAGGAGATAGAAAAAAGAATGAGCCAAGAATAGCGCCCGTAGTTGAAGAAATCTTTAAATTACCTCGGGTTGGTTAGAAACAGCTAATGTTTTTTTCTCTGACTCCAACTTTGAACGCTTGGATCTCTCTCAGTTTTTATTCAATTGCCAGATTTCTTTTTGTAGAATCTTCACATTGTTGTCGACTAAAAAATGTTCTTAGCGAAATTTGCAAATTGGACCCTTATTCAGATAGAAAATGATTTTTTTGTACTGTCCAGATTCGGCCAAGTGGAGAGAGAACACAATTAACAAGTTTTTCTTCAAATCTCTTCACACGTGAGGGGTAGGAAAAGATAGGTTATTATTATTATGCATGTCATGAGGAGATAGAAAAAAGAATGAGCCATGAATAGTGCCCGTAGTTGAAGAAATCTTTAAATTACCTCGGGTAGGTTAGAAACAGCTAATGTTTTTTTCTCTGACTCCAACTTTGAACGCTTGGATCTCTCTCAGTTTTTATTCAATTGCCAGATTTCTTTTTGTAGAATCTTCACATTGTTGTCGACTAAAAAATGTTCTTAGCGAAATTTGTAAATTGGACCCTTATTCAGATAGAAAATGATTTTTTTGTACTGTCCAGATTCGGCCAAGTGGAGAGAGAACACAATTATCAACTTTTTCTTCAAATCTCTTCACACGTGAGGGGTAGGAAAAGATAGGTTATTATTATTATGCATGTCTTGACGAGATAGAAAAAAGAATGAGCCAAGAATAGCGCCCGTAGTTGAAGAAATCTTTAAATTTCCTCGGGTTGGTCAGAAACAGCTAATGTTTTTTTCTCTGACTCCAACTTTGAACGCTTGGATCTCTCTCAGTTTTTATTCAATTGCCATATTTCTTTTTGTAGAATCTTCGCATTGTTGTCGACTAAAAAATGTTCTTAGCGAAATTTGCATATTGGACCCTTATTCAGATAGAAAATGATTTTTTTGTTGTACTGTCCAGATTCGGCCAAGTGGAGAGAGAAGATAATTATCAACTTTTTCTTCCAATCTCTTCACACGTGAGGGGTAGGAAAAGATAGGTTATTATTATTTTGCATGTCATGAGGAGATAGAAAAAAGAATGAGCCAAGAATAGCGCCCGTAGTTGAAGAAATTTTTAAATTACTTCGGGTGTGTTAGAAACAGCTAATGTTTTTTTTCTCTGACTCCAACTTTGAACGCTTCGATCTCTCTCAGTTTTTATTCAATTGCCAGATTTCTGTTTGTAGAATCTTCGCATTGTTGTCGACTAAAAAATGTTCTTAGCGAAATTTGCAAATTGGACCCTTATTCAGATACAAAATGATTTTTTTGGTATACTGTCCAGATTCGGCCAAGTGGAGAGAGAACACAATTATCAACATTTTCTTCAAATCTCTTCACACGTGAGGGGTAGGAAAAGATCGGTTATTATTATTTTGCATGTCATCAGGAGATAGAAAAAAGAATGAGCCAAGAATAGCGCCCGTAGTTGAAGAAATCTTTAAATTACCTCGGGTTGGTTAGAAACAGCTATTGTTTTTTTCTCTGACTCCAACTTTGAACGCTTGGATCTCTCTCAGTTTTTATTCAATTGCCAGATTTCTTTTTGCAGAATATTCGCATTGTTGTCGACTAAAAAATGTTCTTAGCGAAATTTGCAAATTGGACCCTTATTCAGATAGAAAATGATTTTTTTGTTGTACTGTCCAGATTCGTCCAAGTGGAGAGAGAACACAATTATCAACTTTTTCGTCAAATCTCTTCACACGTGAGGGGTAGGAAAAGATAGGTTATTATTATTTAGCATGTCTTGAAGAGATAGAAAAAAGAATGAGCCAAGAATAGCGCCCGTAGTTGAAGAAATCTTTAAATTACCTCGGGTTGGTCAGAAACAACTAATGTTTTTTTTCTCTGACTCCAACTTTGAACGCTTGGATCTCTCTCAGTTTTTATTCAATTGCCAGATTTCTTTTTGTAGAATCTTCGCATTGTTGTCGACTAAAAAATGTTCTTAGCGAAATTTGCAAATTGGACCCTTATTCAGATAGAAAATGATTTTTTTGTTGTACTGTCCAAATTCGGCCAAGTGGAGAGAGAAGATAATTATCAACTTTTTCTTCCAATCTCTTCACACGTGAGGGGTAGGAAAAGATAGGTTATTATTATTTTGCATGTCATGAGGAGATAGAAAAAAGAATGAGCCAAGAATAGCGCCCGTAGTTGAAGAAATGTTTAAATTACCTCGGGTTGGTTAGAAACAGCTAATGTTTTTTTCTCTGACTCCAACTTTGAACGCTTGGATCTCTCTCAGTTTTTATTCAATTGCCAAATTTCTTTTTGTAGAATCTTCGCATTGTTGTCGAATAAAAAATGTTCTTAGCGAAATTTGGAAATTGGACCCTTATTCAGATAGAAAATGATTTTTTTGTTGTACTGTCCAGATTCGGCCAAGTGGAGAGAGAACACAATTATCAACTTTTTCTTCAAATCTCTTCACACGTGAGGGGTAGGAAAAGATAGGTTATTATTATTTTGCATGTCTTGAGGAGATAGAAAAAAGAATGAGCCAAGAATAGCGCCCGTAGTTGAAGAAATCTTTAAATTACCTCGGGTTGGTCAGAAACAGCTAATGTTTTTTTCTCTGACTCCAACTTTGAACGCTTGGATCTCTCTCAGTGTTTATTCAATTGCCAGATTTCTTTTTGTAGAATCTTCGCATTGTTGTCGACTAAGAAATGTTCTTAGCGAAATTTGCAAATTGGACCTTTATTCGGATAGAAAATGATTTTTTTGTTGTACTGTCCATATTCGGCCAAGTGGAGAGAGAAGAAAATTATCAACTTTTTCTTCCAATCTCTTCACACGTGTGGGGTAGGAAAAGATAGGTTATTATTATTTTGCATGTCATGAGGAGATAGAAAAAAGAATGAGCCAAGAATAGCGCCCGTAGTCGAAGAAATCTTTAAATTACCTCGGGTTGGTTAGAAACAGCTAATGTTTTTTTCTCTGACTCCAACTTTGAACGCATGGATCTCTCTCAGTTTTTATTCAATTGCCAGATTTCTTTTTGTAGAATCTTCGCATTGTTGCCGACTAAAAAATGTTCTTAGCGAAATTTGCAAATTGGACCCTTATTCAGATAGAAAATGATTTTTTTGTTGTACTGTCCAGATTCGGCCAAGTGGAGAGAGAACATAATTATCAACTTTTTCTGCAAATCTCTTCACACGTGAGGGGTAGGAAAAGATAGGTTATTATTATTTTGCATGTCTTGAGGAGATAGAAAAAAGAATGAGCCAAGAATAGCGCCCGTAGTTGAAGAAATCTTTAAATTAACTCGGGTTGGTCAGAAACAGCTAATGTTTTTTTCTCTGACTCCAACTTTGAACGCTTGGATCTCTCTCAGTTTTTATTCAATTGCCAGATTTCTATTTGTGGAATCTTCGCATTGTTGTCGACTAAAAAATGTTCTTAGCGAAATTTGCATATTGGACCCTTATTCAGATAGAAAATGATTTTTTTGTTGTACTGTCCAGATTCGGCCAAGTGGAGAGAGAACATAATTATCAACTTTTTCTTCAAATCTCTTCACACGTGAGGGGTAGGAAAAGATAGGATATTATTATTTTGCATGTCTTGAGGAGATAGAAAAAAGAATGAGCCAAGAATAGCGCCCGTAGTTGAAGAAATCTTTAAATTAC
This sequence comes from Juncus effusus, assembly GCA_027726005.1. Taxonomy (NCBI): domain Eukaryota; kingdom Viridiplantae; phylum Streptophyta; class Magnoliopsida; order Poales; family Juncaceae; genus Juncus; species Juncus effusus. The sequence goes on along the minus strand of CM050896.1, from coordinate 11,638,394 downwards.
CTCGGGTTGGTCAGAAACAGCTAATATTTTTTTCTCTGACTCCTACTTTGAACGCTTGGATCTCTCTCAGTTTTTTTTCAATTGCCAGATTTCTTTTTGTAGAATCTTCGCATTGTTGTCGACTAAAAAATGTTCTTAGCGAAATTTGCATATTGGACCCTTATTCAGATAGAAAATGATTTTTTTGTTGTACTGTCCAGATTCGGCCAAGTGGAGAGAGAAGATAATTATAAACTTTTTCTTCAAATCTCTTCACACGTGAGGGGTAGGAAAAGATAGGTTATTATTATTTTGCATGTCATGTGGAGATAGAAAAAAGAATGAGCCAAAAATAGCGCCCGTTGTTGAAGAAATCTTTAAATTACCTCGGGTTGGTCAGAAACAGCTAATGTTTTTTTCTCTGACTCCAACTTTGAACGCTTGGATCTCTCTCAGTTTTTATTCAATTGCCAGATTTCTTTTTGTAGAATCTTCGCATTGTTGTCGACTAAAAAATGTTCATAGCGAAATTTGCAAATTGGACCCTTATTCAAATAGAAAATGAGTTTTTTGTTGTACTGTCCAGATTCGGCCAAGTGGAGAGCGAAGATAATTATCAACTTTTTCTTCAAATCTCTTCACACGTGAGGGGTAGGAAAAGATAGGTTATTATTATTTTGCATGTCATGAGGAGATAGAAAAAAGAATGAGCCAAGAATAGCGCACGTAGTTGAAGAAATCTTTAAATTACCTCGGGTTGGTCAGAAACAGCTAATGTTTTTTTCTCTGACTCCAACTTTGAACGCTTGGATCTCTCTCAGTTTTTATTCAATTGCCAGATTTCTTTTTGTAGAATCTTCGCATTGTTGTCGACTAAAAAATGTTCTTAGCGAAATTTGCATATTGGACCCTTATTCATATAGAAAATGATATTGTTGTTGTACTGTCTAGATTCGGCCAAGTGGAGAGCGAAGATAATTATCAACGTTTTCTTCAAATCTCTTCACACGTGAGGGGTAGGAAAAGATAGGTTATTATTATTTTGCATGTCATGAGGAGATAGAAAAAAGAATGAGCCAAGAATAGCGCACGTAGTTGAAGAAATCTTTAAATTACCTCGGGTTGGTCAGAAACAGCTAATGTTTTTTTCTCTGACTCCAACTTTGAACGCTTGGATCTCTCTCAGTTTTTATTCAATTGCCAGATTTCTTTTTGTAGAATCTTCGCATTGTTGTCGACTAAAAAATGTTCTTAGCGAAATTTGCATATTGGACCCATATTCATATAGAAAATATCATTGTTGTTGTACTGTCTAGATTCGGCCAAGTGGAGAGCGAAGATAATTATCAACTTTTTCTTCAAATCTCTTCACACGTGAGAGGTAGGAAAAGATAGGTTATTATTATTTTGCATGTCATCAGGAGATAGAAAAAAGAATGAGCCAAGAATAGCGCCCGTAGTTGTAGAAATCTTTAAATTACCTCGGGTTGGTTAGAAACTGCTAATGTTTTTTTTCTCTGACTCCAACTTTGAACGCTTGGATCTCTCTCAGTTTTTATTCAATTGCCAGATTTCTTTTTGTAGAATCTTCGCATTGTTGTCGACTAAAAAATGTTCTTAGCGAAATTTGCAAATTGGACCCTTATTCAGATAGAAAATGATTTTTTTGTTGTACTGTCCAGATTCGGCCAAGTGGAGAGAGAACACAATTATCAACTTTTTCTTCAAATCTCTTCACACGTGAGGGGTAGGAAAAGATAGGTTATTATTATTTTGCATGTCTTGGGGAGATAGAAAAAAGAATGAGCCAAGAATAGCGCCCGTAGTTGAAGAAATCTTTAAATTACCTCGGGTTGGTCAGAAACAGCTAATATTTTTTTCCCTAACTCCAACTTTGAACGCTTGGATCTCTCTCAGTTTTTATTCAATTGCCAGACTTCTTTTTGTAGAAACTTCGCATTGTTGTCGATTAAAAAATGTTCTTAGCGAAATTTGCAAATTGGACCCTTATTCAGATAGAAAATGATTTTTTTGTTGTACTGTCCAGATTCGGCCAAGTGGAGAGAGAACACAATTATCAACTTTTTCTTCAAATCTCTTCACACGTGAGGGGTAGGAAAAGACAGGTTATTATTATTTTGCATGTCTTGGGGAGATAGAAAAAAGAATGAGCCAAGAATAGCGCCCGTAGTTGAAGAAATCTTTAAATTACCTCGGGTTGGTTAGAAACAGCTAATGTTTTTTTCTCTGACTCCAACTTTGAACGCTTGGATCTCTCTCAGTTTTTATTCAATTGCCAGATTTCTTTTTGTAGAATCTTCGCATTGTTGCCGACTAAAAAATGTTCTTAGCGAAATTTGCAAATTGGACCCTTATTCAGATAGAAAATGATTTTTTTGTTGTACTGTCCAGATTCGGCCAAGTGGAGAGAGAACATAATTATCAACTTTTTCTTCAAATCTCTTCACACGTGAGGGGTAGGAAAAGATAGGTTATTATTATTTTGCATGTCTTGAGGAGATAGAAAAAAGAATGAGCCAAGAATAGCGCCCGTAGTTGAAGAAATCTTTAAATTACCTCGGGTTGGTCAGAAACAGCTAATGTTTTTTTCTCTGACTCCAACTTTGAACTCTTGGATCTCTCTCAGTTTTTATTCAATTGCCAGATTTCTATTTGTGGAATCTTCGCATTGTTGTCGACTAAAAAATGTTCTTAGCGAAATTTGCATATTGGACCCTTATTCAGATAGAAAATGATTTTTTTGTTCTACTGTCCAGATTCGGCCAAGTGGAGAGAGAACATAATTATCAACTTTTTCTTCAAATCTCTTCACACGTGAGGGGTAGGAAAATATAGGATATTATTATTTTTCATGTCTTGAGGAGATAGAAAAAAGAATGAGCCAAGAATAGCGCCCGTAGTTGAAGAAATCTTTAAATTACCTCGGGTTGGTCAGAAACAGCTAATGTTTTTTTCTCTGACTCCAACTTTGAACGCTTGGATCTCTCTCAGTTTTTATTCAATTGCCAGATTTCTTTTTGTAGAATCTTCGCATTGTTGTCGACTAAAATATGTTCTTAGCGAAATTTGCATATTGGACCCTTATTCAGATAGAAAATGATTTTTTTGTTGTACTGTCCAGATTCGGCCACGTGGAGAGAGAAGATAATTATCAACTTTTTCTTCCAATCTCTTCACACGTGTGGGGTAGGAAAAGATAGGTTATTATTATTTTGCATGTCATGAGGAGATAGAAAAAAGAATGAGCCAAGAATAGCGCACGTAGTTGAAGAAATCTTTAAATTACCTCGGGTTGGTTAGAAACAGCTAATGTTTTTTTCTCTGACTCCAACTTTGAACGCTTGGATCTCTCTCAGTTTTTATTCAATTGCCAGATTTCTTTTTGTAGAATCTTCGCATTGATGTCGACTAAAAAATGTTCTTAGCGAAATTTGCATATTGGACCCTTATTCATATAGAAAATGATATTGTTGTTGTACTGTCTAGATTCGGCCAAGTGGAGAGCGAAGATAATTATCAACTTTTTCTTCAAATCTCTTCACACGTGAGGGGTAGGAAAAGATAGGTTATTATTATTTTGCATGTCATTAGGAGATAGAAAAAAGAATGAGCCAAGAATAGTGCCCGTAGTTGTAGAAATTTTTAAATTACCTCGGGTTGGTTAGAAACAGCTAATGTTTTTTTTTCTCTGACTCCAACTTTGAACGCTTGGATCTCTCTCAGTTTTTATTCAATTGCCAGATTTCTTTTTGTAGAATCTTCGCATTGTTGTCGACTAAAATATGTTCTTAGCGAAATTTACATATTGGACCCTTATTCAGATAGAAAATGATTTTTTTGTTGTACTGTCCAGATTCGGCCAAGTGGAGAGAGAAGATAATTATCAACTTTTTCTTCAAATCTCTTCATACGTGAGGGGTAGGAAAAGATAGGTTATTATTATTTTGCATGTCATGAGGAGATAGAAAAAAGAATGAGCCAAGAATAGCGCACGTAGTAGAAGAAATCTTTAAATTACCTCGGGTTGGTCAGAAACAGCTAATGTTTTTTTCTCTGACTCCAACTTTGAACGCTTGGATCTCTCTCAGTTTTTATTCAATTGCCAGATTTCTTTTTGTAGAATCTTCGCATTGTTGTCGACTAAAAAATGTTCTTAGCGAAATTTGCATATTGGACCCTTATTCATATAGAAAATGATATTGTTGTTGTACTGTCTAGATTCGGCCAAGTGGAGAGCGAAGATAATTATCAACTTTTTCTTCAAATCTCTTCACACGTGAGGGGTAGGAAAAGATAGGTTATTATTATTTTGCATGTCATTAGGAGATAGAAAAAAGAATGAGCCAAGAATAGCGCCCGTAGTTGTAGAAATTTTTAAATTACCTCGGGTTGGTTAGAAACAGCTAATGTTTTTTTTTCTCTGACTCCAACTTTGAACGCTTGGATCTCTCTCAGTTTTTATTCAATTGCCAGATTTCTTTTTGTAGAATCTTCGCATTGTTGTCGACTAAAAAATGTTCTTAGCGAAATTTGGAAATTGGACCCTTATTCAGATAGAAAATGATTTTTAATAACCTATCATTTCCTACCCCTCACGTGTGAAGAGATTTGAAGAAAAAGTTGATAATTATGTTCTCTCTCCACTTGGCCGAATCTGGACCGTACAACAAAAAAATGATTTTCTATCTGAATAAGGGTCCAATATGCAAATTTCGCTAAGAACATTTTTTAGTCGACAACAATGCGAAGATTCTACAAAAAGAAATCCGGCAATTGAATAAAAACTCAGAGAGATCCAAGCGTTCAAAGTTCTAGTTAGAGAAAAAAACATTAGCTGTTTCTGACCAATCCGAGGTAATTTAATGATTTCTTCGACTACGGGCGCTATGCTTGGCTCATTCTTTTTTCTATCTCCTCAAGACATGCAAAATAATTATAACCTATCTTTTCCTACCCCTCACGTGTGAAGAGATTTGAAGAAAAACTTGATAATTATGTTCTCTCTCCACTTGGCCGAATCTGGACCGTACAACAAAAAAATCATTTTCTATCTGAATAAGGGTCCAATATGCAAATTTCGCTAAGAACATTTTTTAGTTGACAACAATGCGAAGATTCTACAAAACGAATTCTGGCAATTGAATAAAAACTCAGAGAGATCCAAGCGTTCAAAGTTGGAGTTAGAGAAAAAAACATTAGCTGTTTCTGACCAACCCGAGGTAATTTAAAGATTTCTTCAGCTACGGGCGCTATTCTTGGCTCATTCTTTTTTCTATCTCCTCAAGACATGCAAAATAATAATAACCTATCGTTTCCTACCCCTCACGTGTGAAGAGATTTGAAGAAAAAGTTGATAATTATGTTCTCTCTCCACTTGGCCGAATCTGGACCGTACAACAAAAAAATCATTTTCTATCTGAATAAGGGTCCAATATGCAAATTTCGCTAAGAACATTTTTTAGTCGACAACAATGCGAAGATTCATCAAAAAGAAATCTGGCAATTGAATAAAAACTCAAAGAGATCCAATCGTTCAAAGTTGGAGTCAGAGAAAAAACATTAGCTGTTTCTGACCAATCCGAGGTAATTTAAGGATATCTTCAACTACGGGCGCTATTCTTGCCTCATTCTTTTTTCTATCTCCTCAAGACATGCAAAATAATAATAACCTATCTTTTCCTACCCCTTACGTGTGAAGAGATTTGAAGAAAAAGTTGATTATTATGTTCTCTCTCCACTTGGCCGAATCTGGACAGTACAACAAAAAAATCATTTTCTATCTGAATAAGGGTCCAATATGCAAATTTCGCTGAGCACATTTTTTAGTCGACAACAATGCGAAGATTCTACAAAAAGAAATCTAGCAATTGAATAAAAACTGAGAGAGATCCAAGCGTTCAAAGTTGGAGGCAGAGAAAAAAATATTAGCTGTTTCTGACCAACCCGAGCTAATTTAAAGATTTCTTCAACTACGGGCGCTATTCTTGGCTCATTCTTTTTTCTATCTCCTCGAGACATGCAAAATAATAATAACCTATCTTTTCCTACTCGTCACGTGTGAAGAGATTTGAAGAAAAAGTTGATAATTATGTTCTCTCTCCATTTGGCCGAATTCGGACAGTAGAACAAAAAATCATTTTCTATCTGAATAAGGGTCCAATATGCAAATTTCGCTAAGAAAATATTTTAGTCGACAACAATGCGAAGATTTTACAAAAAGAAATCTGGCAATTGAATAAAAACTGAGAGAGATCCAAGCGTTCAAAGTCGGAGTCAGAGAAAAAAACATTAGCTGTTTCTGACCAACCCAAGGTAATTTAAAGATTTCTTCAACTACGGCCGCTATTCTTGGCTCATTCTTTTTTCTATCTCCTCAAGAAATGCAAAATAATAATAACCTATCATTTCCTACCCCTCACGTGTGAAGAGATTTGAAGAAAAAGTTGATAATTATGTTCTCTCTCCACTTGGCCGAATCTGGACCGTACAACAAAAAAATGATTTTCTATCTGAATAAGGGTCCAATATGCAAATTTCGCTAAGAACATTTTTTAGTCGACAACAATGCGAAGATTCTACAAAAATAAATCCGGCAATTGAATAAAAACTCAGAGAGATCCAAGCGTTCAAAGTTGGAGTTAGAGAAAAAAACATTAGCTGTTTCTGACCAACCCGAGGTAATTTAAAGATTTCTTCAACTACGGGCGCTATGCTTGGCTCATTCTTTTTTCTATCTCCTCAAGACATGCAAAATAATAATAACCTATCTTTTCCTACCCCTCACGTGTGAAGAGATTTGAAGAAAAGGTTGATAATTATGTTCTCTCTCCATTTGGCCGAATTCGGACAGTAGAACAAAAAATAATTTTCTATCTGAATAAGGGTCCGATATGCAAATTTCGCTAAGAACATTTTTTAGTCGACAACAATGCGAAGATTCTACAAAAAGAAATCTGACAATTGAATAAAAACTGACAGAGATCCAAGCGTTCAAAGTTGGAGTTAGAGAAAAAAACATTAGCTGTTTCTGACCAACGCGAGGTAATTTAAAGATTTCTTCAACTACGGGCGCTATGCTTGGCTTATTCTTTTTTCTATCTCCTCGAGACATGCAAAATAATAATAACCTATCTTTTCCTACCCCTCACGTGTGAAGAGATTTGAAGAAAAGGTTGATAATTATGTTCTCTCTCCATTTGGCCGAATTCGGACAGTAGAACAAAAAATCATTTTCTATCTGAATAAGGGTCCAATATGCAAATTTCGCTAAGAAAATATTTTAGTCGACAACAATGCGAAGATTCTACAAAAAGAAATCTGGCAATTGAATAAAAACTCAGAGAGATCCAAGCGTTCAAAGTTGGAGTTAGAGAAAAAAACATTAGCTGTTTCTGACCAACGCGAGGTAATTTAAAGATTTCTTCAACTACGGGCGCTATGCTTGGCTCATTCTTTTTTCTATCTCCTCAAGACATGCAAAATAATAATAACCTATCTTTTCCTACCCCTCACGTGTGAAGAGATTTGAAGAAAAACTTGATAATTGTGTTCTCTCTCCATTTGGCCGAATTCGGATAGTAGAACAAAAAATCATTTTCTATCTGAAAAAGGGTCCAATATGCAAATTTCACTAAGAACATTTTTTAGTCGACAACAATGCGAAAATTCTACAAAAAGAAATCTGGCAATTGCATAAAAACTGAGAGAGATCCAAGCGTTCAAAGTTGGAGTCAGAGAAAAAAACATTAGTTGTTTCTGACAAACCCGAGGTAATTTAAAGATTTCTTCAACTACGGGCGCTATTCTTGGCTCATTCTTTTTTCTATCTCCTCAAGACATGCAAAATAATAATAACCTATCGTTTCCTACCCCTCACGTGTGAAGAGATTTGAAGAAAAAGTTGATAATTATGTTCTCTCTCCACTTGGCCGAATCTGGACCGTACAACAAAAAAATCATTTTCTATCTGAATAAGGGTCCAATATGCAAATTTCGCTAAGAACATTTTTTAGTCGACAACAATGCGAAGATTCTACAAAAATAAATCCGGCAATTGAATAAAAACTCAGAGAGATCCAAGCGTTCAAAGTTGGAGTTAGAGAAAAAAACATTAGCTGTTTCTGACCAACCCGAGGTAATTTAAAGATTTCTTCAACTACGGGCGCTATGCTTGGCTCATTCTTTTTTCTATCTCCTCAAGACATGCAAAATAATAATAACCTATCTTTTCCTACCCCTCACGTGTGAAGAGATTTGAAGAAAAGGTTGATAATTATGTTCTCTCTCCATTTGGCCGAATTCGGACAGTAGAACAAAAAATAATTTTCTATCTGAATAAGGGTCCGATATGCAAATTTCGCTAAGAACATTTTTTAGTCGACAACAATGCGAAGATTCTACAAAAAGAAATCTGACAATTGAATAAAAACTGACAGAGATCCAAGCGTTCAAAGTTGGAGTTAGAGAAAAAAACATTAGCTGTTTCTGACCAACGCGAGGTAATTTAAAGATTTCTTCAACTACGGGCGCTATGCTTGGCTTATTCTTTTTTCTATCTCCTCGAGACATGCAAAATAATAATAACCTATCTTTTCCTACCCCTCACGTGTGAAGAGATTTGAAGAAAAGGTTGATAATTATGTTCTCTCTCCATTTGGCCGAATTCGGACAGTAGAACAAAAAATCATTTTCTATCTGAATAAGGGTCCAATATGCAAATTTCGCTAAGAAAATATTTTAGTCGACAACAATGCGAAGATTCTACAAAAAGAAATCTGGCAATTGAATAAAAACTCAGAGAGATCCAAGCGTTCAAAGTTGGAGTTAGAGAAAAAAACATTAGCTGTTTCTGACCAACGCGAGGTAATTTAAAGATTTCTTCAACTACGGGCGCTATGCTTGGCTCATTCTTTTTTCTATCTCCTCAAGACATGCAAAATAATAATAACCTATCTTTTCCTACCCCTCACGTGTGAAGAGATTTGAAGAAAAACTTGATAATTGTGTTCTCTCTCCATTTGGCCGAATTCGGATAGTAGAACAAAAAATCATTTTCTATCTGAAAAAGGGTCCAATATGCAAATTTCACTAAGAACATTTTTTAGTCGACAACAATGCGAAAATTCTACAAAAAGAAATCTGGCAATTGCATAAAAACTGAGAGAGATCCAAGCGTTCAAAGTTGGAGTCAGAGAAAAAAACATTAGTTGTTTCTGACAAACCCGAGGTAATTTAAAGATTTCTTCAACTACGGGCGCTATTCTTGGCTCATTCTTTTTTCTATCTCCTCAAGACATGCAAAATAATAATAACCTATCGTTTCCTACCCCTCACGTGTGAAGAGATTTGAAGAAAAAGTTGATAATTATGTTCTCTCTCCACTTGGCCGAATCTGGACCGTACAACAAAAAAATCATTTTCTATCTGAATAAGGGTCCAATATGCAAATTTCGCTAAGAACATTTTTTAGTCGACAACAATGCGAAGATTCTACAAAAATAAATCCGGCAATTGAATAAAAACTCAGAGAGATCCAAGCGTTCAAAGTTGGAGTTAGAGAAAAAAACATTAGCTGTTTCTGACCAACCCGAGGTAATTTAAAGATTTCTTCAACTACGGGCGCTATGCTTGGCTCATTCTTTTTTCTATCTCCTCAAGACATGCAAAATAATAATAACCTATCTTTTCCTACCCCTCACGTGTGAAGAGATTTGAAGAAAAGGTTGATAATTATGTTCTCTCTCCATTTGGCCGAATTCGGACAATAGAACAAAAAATAATTTTCTATCTGAATAAGGGTCCGATATGCAAATTTCGCTAAGAACCTTTTTTAGTCGACAACAATGCGAAGATTCTACAAAAAGAAATCTGACAATTGAATAAAAACTCAGAGAGATCCAAGCGTTCAAAGTCGGAGTCAGAGAAAAAAACATTAGCTGTTTCTGACCAACCCAAGGTAATTTAAAGATTTCTTCAACTACGGCCGCTATTCCTGGCTCATTCTTTTTTCTATCTCCTCAAGAAATTCAAAATAATAATAACCTATCATTTCCTACCCCTCACGTGTGAAGAGATTTGAAGAAAAAGTTGATAATTATGTTCTCTCTCCACTTGGCCGAATCTGGACCGTACAACAAAAAAATGATTTTCTATCTGAATAAGGGTCCAATATGCAAATTTCGCTAAGAACATTTTTTAGTCGACAACAATGCGAAGATTCTACAAAAATAAATCCGGCAATTGAATAAAAACTCAGAGAGATCCAAGCGTTCAAAGTTGGAGTTAGAGAAAAAAACATTAGCTGTTTCTGACCAACCCGAGGTAATTTAAAGATTTCTTCAACTACGGGCGCTATGCTTGGCTCATTCTTTTTTCTATCTCGTCAAGACATGCAAAATAATAATAACCTATCTTTTCCTAACCCTCACGTGTGAAGAGATTTGAAGAAAAGGTTGATAATTATGTTCTCTCTCCATTTGGCCGAATTCGGACAGTAGAACAAAAAATAATTTTCTATCTGAATAAGGGTCCGATATGCAAATTTCGCTAAGAACATTGTTTAGTCGACAACAATGCGAAGATTCTACAAAAAGAAATCTGACAATTGAATAAAAACTGAGAGAGATCCAAGCGTTCAAAGTTGGAGTTATAGAAAAAAACATTGGCCGTTTCTGACCAACGCGAGGTAATTTAAAGATTTCTTCCACTACGGGCGCTATGCTTGGCTCATTCTTTTTTCTATCTCCTCGAGACATGCAAAATAATAATAACCTATCTTTTCCTACCCCTCACGTGTGAAGAGATTTGAAGAAAAGGTTGATAATTATGTTCTCTCTCCATTTGGCCGAATTCGGACAGTAGAACAAAAAATCATTTTCTATCTGAATAAGGGTCCAATATGCAAATTTCGCTAAGAAAATATTTTAGTCGACAACAATGCGAAGATTCTACAAAAAGAAATCTGGCAATTGAATAAAAACTCAGAGAGATCCAAGCGTTCAAAGTTGGAGTTAGAGAAAAAAACATTAGCTGTTTCTGACCAACGCGAGGTAATTTAAAGATTTCTTCAACTACGGGCGCTATGCTTGGCTCATTCTTTTTTCTATCTCCTCAAGACATGCAAAATAATAATAACCTATCTTTTCCTACCCCTCACGTGTGAAGAGATTTGAAGAAAAACTTGATAATTATGTTCTCTCTCCATTTGGCCGAATTCGGATAGTAGAACAAAAAATCATTTTCTATCTGAAAAAGGGTCCAATATGCAAATTTCACTAAGAACATTTTTTAGTCGACAACAATGCGAAGATTCTACAAAAAGAAATCTGGCAATTGCATAAAAACTGAGAGAGATCCAAGCGTTCAAAGTTGGAGTCAGAGAAAAAAACATTAGTTGTTTCTGACAAACCCGAGGTAATTTAAAGATTTCTTCAACTACGGGCGCTATTCTTGGCTCATTCTTTTTTCTATCTCCTCAAGACATGCAAAATAATAATAACCTATCGTTTCCTACCCCTCACGTGTGAAGAGATTTGAAGAAAAAGTTGATAATTATGTTCTCTCTCCACTTGGCCGAATCTGGACCGTACAACAAAAAAATCATTTTCTATCTGAATAAGGGTCCAATATGCAAATTTCGCTAAGAACATTTTTTAGTCGACAACAATGCGAAGATTCTACAAAAATAAATCCGGCAATTGAATAAAAACTCAGAGAGATCCAAGCGTTCAAAGTTGGAGTTAGAGAAAAAAACATTAGCTGTTTCTGACCAACCCGAGGTAATTTAAAGATTTCTTCAACTACGGGCGCTATGCTTGGCTCATTCTTTTTTCTATCTCCTCAAGACATGCAAAATAATAATAACCTATCTTTTCCTACCCCTCACGTGTGAAGAGATTTGAAGAAAAGGTTGATAATTATGTTCTCTCTCCATTTTGCCGAATTCGGACAGTAGAACAAAAAATAATTTTCTATCTGAATAAGGGTCCGATATGCAAATTTCGCTAAGAACATTTTTTAGTCGACAACAATGCGAAGATTCTACAAAAAGAAATCTGACAATTGAATAAAAACTGAGAGAGATCCAAGCGTTCAAAGTTGGAGTCAGAGAAAAAAACATTAGCTGTTTCTGACCAACCCGAGGTAATTTAAAGATTTCTTCAACTACGGGCGCTATTCTTGGCTCTTCAGATAGAAAATGATTTTTTTCTGCAGTTCAGATTCAGCCAATGAAAGGAAAAGACCGACATTTTCTTCAAATCTAATCATACAAGAGAGATATGTGTCGGTAGTTTATTGTTATTTTATTTGTCTTGAGTGGATCTAGAGAAAATGGAGGCAAGAAGAGCTCCCGTAGTGGAAGAACATCTTAAATTACAACGGGCATGTTCTGAAACAGATTATGTCTTGGTGTTGTGAGTCCAACTTTGAACGCTTAGATATCACTCATTATTTATTCAATTGTTCTCTTCTTTTTGAAAAAATATCTCCTAGTTGTCTGCTACTAGTTCTACGCGACTAATTTAGAAAATTGTGCCCAGATTCAGATAGAAAATAATTTTTATATGCTGTCAAGATTTAGCCAATGGGAGTGAAGGTATTTTATCGACCTTTTTCTTCAAAATTAATCGCACAACAGGGAATGGAATCATCAATAGTCAATTGTAATTTTGTGGGACTTGACTAGATCGAAAGAAAAATGAGCCAAGAAAATCTATAGTTGATTATTATATTTTTTTTGTCTTGAGTGAATTGAAAGAAAAATGTGCCAAGAACTACGCTAGTAGAAGAAGAACTCGTTAAATCATCATGTGCCGGTTAGTTACAGCTTATGTTTTAGTATTATAACTCCAAGATTGAACGCTTAAATCTCCCTCATTATTTATGAAATTGCCCTATTCTTTTTGCAAAATAATCTCCTAGTTCTCATCTACTAGATCACTGCAATTAATTTAAAATAGTGTGCCTGAATTCAGATAGAAAATGATTTTTTTCCGTTGTTCAGATTCAGCCAAGGAATGGAAAAGATCTTTAATCGACATTTTCTTCATAAGATCTACCTCATTATTTATCCAATTGCCCTGATTCTTTTTGCAAAATCATCTACTTGTTCTCCTCTAAAAGATCTATACGATGAATTTAGAATATCGTGCCCACATTCGGATAGAAAATATATTTTGTTTGCTGTCCATATTAAGCCAAGTGGAGGGAGAAGATTTTTTGTCAACGTTTTCTTCAAATCTAATCGCAAAAGAGGGATAAGAATATGTCGTTATTGGTGATTTTGTTTGTCTTGAGTAGAACGAAGGAAAAATGAGGCAAGAAAAGTGCCAGTCGCGGAAGAACTCCTTAAATTACATCAGACTGGTCAGAAATAACTTTTATTTTGATGTTTTGACTCCAACTTTAAACACTTAAATCTTCGTCATTATTTTTTCAATTGCCCCGATTTGTTTGAAAAAGATTTCTTCTTGTTTTCATCTAACTAATCTTTGTCATGAATTTAGAATGTCGTCCCTACCTTTAGATATAAAATGAATTTTTTTGCTGTCTAGATTCAGCTAGAGAGAGAGATGACATCTTTTATCGATTTTTTCTTGAAATATAATCGCACAGGAGTGAGAGGAATTGGTTGTTAAGGGTTATTTTCTTTGTCTTGAGTAGATTAAAAGTAAAATGAAGCAGGAAGAGCGACCGTAATGGAAGAACTACCTAAACTACGACGGGATGGTCAGAAACAGCTTATATTTTGGTGTTGTGACTCCAATTTTGAACGTTTAAATCTCCCTCATTATTTATCCAATTGCCCTAATTATTTTTGCAAAATAATCTCCCAGTTGTCATCTATTATATCAAGGCAAATATTTTAAAATATTACACCCACATTCAGATTCAAAATTATTTTTTTCTGCAGTCTAAATTCAGCCAAGGGGAGAGAGAGAAGATCTTTAATCGACGTTTTCTTCAAATCTAATCACACAAGAGGGATATAAATTAGTACTTAATTGTTATTTGATATGTCTTCTGTAGATTGAAAAAAACGGAGACAACAAGAGTGCCCGTTACGGAAAAATACCATAAGTTACCACGTGCTGGTTAGAAATTGCTTTTGTTTTGGTGTTGTGACTCGAACATTGAATCCTTAGATCTTTCTCATTATTTATCCAATTGCCCTTATTTTTTTTGCATTATCATCTCCTAGTTTTCCTCTGAAAGATCCATGTGATGAATATTGAATATCATGCCTGCACTCAGATAGAAAATGACTTCTTTCTGCTTGCCAGATGTAGCCAAGTGGAGGAAGAAGATCTTTTATTAACATTTTCTTTAAATCTAATCAGACAAGAGTGATATGAATCGGTAATTGATTGTTATTTCATTTTTCTAGAGTAGATCGAATGAGAATGGAGGCAAAAAGTATATCGATAATGGAAGAACTTCTTATGTTACAAGCATGTTCTGAAACAGCTTATATTATGGTGTTGTGACTCCAAATTTGAACGCTTAGATCTCCCTTATTATTTATCTGATTGCCCTGATTCGTTTTGCCAAATAATCTCCTAGTTGTCATCTACTAGATTAATGCAACTAATTTAAATTATTGTGCCCTAGAAAATGTCATTTTTCTGCAATCCATATTCAGCCAAGGGGAGGGAGATATGAATCCTTAGTTAATCCACATTTTCTTCAAATCTAATCATACAAGAGAGATATGAATCAGTAGTTAATTCTTATTTTGTTTATCTTCAGTAGATCGAAAAAAATGACACGAAAAGAGTCCCTATAATGGAAGAACTCCCTAAATTACAACGGGCATGTTCTGAAACAGCTCATATTTTGGTGTTGTGACTTCAACTTTGAATGCTTAGAATCTCCCACATTATTTATCCAATTGTCCTGATTCATTTAGCAGAATAATCTCCAAGTTGTTATCTACCAAATAAATGCAACGAATTTAATATAATGTGCCCGCATTGAGATAGAAAATAATTTTTTTTGCTGTCCAGATTCAGCAAATTGGAAAAAGAAGAGGGATAAAAATCTGTAGTTGATTATTATATATTTTACCTTGAGTAAATTGAAAGAAAAATATGACAAGAACTACGCTAGTAGAAGAAGAATTCATTAAATCATCACGTGCCGGTAAGTAACAGCTTATGTTTTGGTATTATAACTCCAACATTGAACGCTTAAATCTCCCTCATTATTTATGAAATTGCCCTATTCTTTTTGCAAAATAATCTCCTATTTCTCATCGACTGGATCCTTGCAATTAATTTAAAATGTTATGCCTGAATTCAGATAGAAAATGATTTTTTTCTGCAGTTCAGATTCAGCCACGGAATGGAAAAGATCTTTAATCGTCATTTTCTTCAAATGTAATCATACAAGAGGGATATGTGTCGGTAGTTTATTGTTATTTTATTTGTCTTGAGTGGATCTAAAATTTGAAGAAAAAGGTCGATAAAATATCTTCACTCCCATTGGCTGAATCTGGACAGCAAATAAAAATTATTTTCTTTCTGAATCTGGGCATAATTTTCTAGATTAGTCGCGTAGAACTAGTAGCGGACAATTAGGAGATAATTTTTCAAAAAGAATAGAACAATTGAATAAATAATGAGTGACATTTAAGCGTTCAATGCCAAGAAAAGCGCCAGTAGAGGATGAAATCCTTAAATTATCATGGGCCGTTCAGAAATAGCTTATGTTTTTGTGCCGTGACTCAAACTTTAAACGCTTAGATCTACCTCATTATTTATCCAATTGCCCTGATTCTTTTTGCAAAATCATCTACTTATTGTCCTCTAAAATATCATGCCCACATTCGGATAGAAAAAATATTTTTTTTGCTGTTCAGATTAAGCCAAGTGGAGGGAGAAGATTTTTTGTCAATGTTTTCTTCAAATCTAATCGCAAAAAAGGGATAAGAATCTGTCGTTAAAGGTTATTTTGTATGTATTGAGTAGAACGAATGAAAAATGAGGCAAGAAAAGTGCCAGTTGCGGAAGAACTCCTTAAATTACAACAGGCTGGTAAGAAACCACTTTTATTTTGATCTTTTGACTTCAGCTTTGAACGCTTAAATCTTCATCATTTTTTTTCAATTGCCTCGATTCTTTTGGCAAAATTTTCTCCTTGTTTTCATCTAACAAATTTATGTCATGAATTTAGAATATCATCCCCACCTTTAGAAATAAAATGAATTTTTTTGCTATCTAGATTCGGCCAGAGAGAGAGAAGACATCTTTATCGACTTTTTCTTTAAATCTAATCGCACAGGATTGATAGGAATTAGTTGTTAAGGGTTATTTTGTTTGTCTTGAGTCGATTAAAAGTAAAATGTACCAAGAAGAGCGACCGTAATGGAAGAGTTACCTAAATTACAACGGGATGTTCATAAACAGCTTATATTTTAGTGTTGTGACTCCAACTTTGAACGTTTAAATCTCTCTCATAATTTGTCCAATTGCCCTAATTATTTTTGCAAAATAATCTCCCAGTTGTTATCTACTATATCAATGCAAATATTTTGAAATATTACACCCACATTCAGATTGAAAATTACTTTTTTCTGCAGTCCAGATTCAGCCAAGGGGAGAGAGAAGATCTTTAACAGACGTTTTTTTCAAATCTAATCACACAAGAGGGATATAAATTGGTACTTAATTGTTATTTGATATGTCTTCTGTAGATTGAAAAAAAGGAGACAAGAAGAGTGCTCGTTACGGAAAAATACCTTAAGTTACCACGTGCTGGTTAGAAATTGCTTTTGTTTTGGTGTTGTGACTCGAACAGTGAATTCCTAGATCTTTCTCACTATTTATCCAATTGCCCATATTCTTTTTGCATTATCATCTCCTAGTTGTCCTCTGAAAGATCTATGTGATGAATATTGAATATCATGCCCGCATTCAGATAGAAAATGACTTCTTTCTGTTTGCCAGATCTAGCCAAGTGGAGGGAGAAGATCTTTTATTAACGTTTTCTTTAAATCTAATCAGACAAGATTGATATGAATCGGTAATTGATTGTTATTTCATTTTTCTAGAGTAGATCGAATGAAAATGGAGGCAAAAAGTATGTCCATAATGGAAGAACTCCTTATGTTACAAGCATGTTCTGAAACAGCTTATATTTTGGTGTTGTGACTCCAAATTTAAACGCTTAGATCTCCCTTACTATTTTTCTGATTGCCCAGATTCGTTTTTCCAAATAATCTCCTAGCTGTCATCTACTAGATTAATGTAACTAATTTAAAATATTGTGCCCGCATTCTGTAGAAAATGACATTTTTCTGCAGTCCATATTCAGCCAAGGGGAGGGAGATATGAATCCGTAGTTTATCCACATTTTCTTCAAATCTAATCACACAAGAGAGATATGAATCAGTAGTTAATTCTTATTTTGTTTATCTTCAGTAGATCGAAAAAAATGACACGAAAAGAGTCCCCATAATGGAAGAACTCCCTAAATTACAAGGGGCATGTTCTGAAACAGCTCATATTTTGGTGTTGTGACTTCAACATTGAATGCTTAGATCTCCCACATTATTTATCCAATTGCCCTGATTCATTTAGCAGAATAATCTCCTAGTTGTTATCTACCAAATAAATGCAAATAATTTAATATAATGTGCCCGCATTGAGATAGAAAATAATTTTTTTTGCTGTCCAGATTCGGCAAAGCGGAAAAAGAAGATTATTTATCGACTTTTCTTAAAATCTAATCGCACAAGAGGGATAAAAATCTGTAGTTGATTATTATATTTTTTTGACTTGAGTAAATTGAATGAAAAATGTGCCAAGAACTACGCTAGTAGAAGAAGAACTCATTAAATCATCACGTGCCGGTTAGTAATAGCTTATATTTTGGTATTATAACTCCAACATTGAACGCTTAAATCTCCCTCATTATTTATGAAATTGCCTTTTGCGAAATAATCTCCTAGTTCTCATCTACTAGATCACTACAATTAATTTAAAATATTGTGCCCGAATTCAGATAGAAAATGATTTTTTTCTGCAGTTCAAATTCAGCCAAGAAAAGAAAAAGATCTTTAATACACATTTTCTTCAAATCCAATCATACAAGAGGGATATGTGTCAGTAGTTTATTGTTATTCTATTTGTCTTCAGTAGATCTAAAATTTGAAGAAAAAGGTCGATAAAATATCTTCACTCCCATTGGCTGAATCTGGACAGCTGATAAAAATTATTTTCTATCTGAATCTGGGCACAATTTTCTAAATTAGTCGCATAGAACTAGTAGTGGACAACTAGGAGATAATTTTGCAAAAAGAATAGAACAATTGAATAAATAAGAAGTGACATTTAAGCGTTCACTGCCAAGAAAAGCGCCAGAGGAGGAAGAAATCCTTAAATTATCATGGGCCGTTCAGAAATAGCTTATGTTTTTGAGCCGTGACTCAAACTTTAAACGCTTAGCTCTACCTCATTATTTCTCTAATTGCCCTGATTCTTTTTGCAAAATTATCTACTTGTTCTCCTCTAAAGGATATCGTGCCCACATTCGGATAGAAAATATATTTTTTTTGCTGTCCAGATTAAGCCAAGTGGAGGGAGAAGATTTTTAGTCAACGTTTTCTTCAAATCTAATCGCAAAAGAGGGATAAGAATCTATCGTTAATGGTTATTTTTTTGTCTTGAGTAGAATGAATGAAAAATGAGGCAAGAAAAGTGCCAGTTGCAGAAGAACTCCTTAAATTACAATAGGCTGGTCAGAAACCACTTTTATTTTGATGTTTTGACTCCAACCTTGAACGCTTAAATCTTCGTCATTATTTTTTCAATTGCCCCGATTCTTTTGGCAAACTTTTCTCCTTGTTTTCATCCAACTAATCTATGTCATGAATTTAGAATATCATCCCCACCTTAAGATATAAAATGAATTTTTTTGTTGTCTAGATTCAGCCAGAGAGAGAGATGACATCTTTATCGACTTTTTCTTTAAATCTAATCGCACAGGAGTGATAGGAATTAGTTGTTCAGGGTTATTTTGTTTGTCTTGAGTAGTAAAATGAAGCAAGAAGAGAGACCGTAATGGAAGAATTACCTAAATTACAACGGGATGTTCAGAAACAGCTTATATTTTGGTTTTGTAACTCCAGCTTTGAACGTTTAAATCTCCCTCATTATTTATCCAATTGCCCTAATTATTTTTGCAAAATAATCTCCCAGTTGTCATCTACAATATCAATGCAAATATTTTAAAATATTACACATACATTCAGATTGAAAATTACTTTTTTCTGCAGTCCAGATTCAGCCAAGGGGAGAGAGAAGATCTTTAATCGACGTTTTCTTCAAATCTAATAACACAAGAGGGATATAAATTAGTACTTAATTGTTATTTGATATGTCTTCTGTAGATTGAAAAAAAAGGAGACAAGAAGAGTGCCCGCTACGGAAAAACACCTTAAGTTACCACGTGCTAGTTAGAAATTGCTTTTGTTTTGGTGTTGTGACTCGAACAAGAGGGATATGTGTCAGTGGTTAATTATTATTTTATTTGTCTTGAGTGGATCTAAAGAAAATGGAGGCAAGAAGAGCTCTCGTAGTGGAAGAACACCTGACATTACAACGGGCATGTTCTAAAACAGCTTATGTCTTGGTGTTGTGACTCCAACTTTGAACGCTTAGATCTCACTCATTATTTATTCAATTGTTCTATCCTTTTTGCAAAACCATCTCCAGCTGTACGCTACTAGATCTATCAAAATAATTTCGAAAATTGTGCCTGCATTCAGATTGAAAATAATTTTTTTCTGCAGTCCAGATTCAGCCAATACGAGAGAGGACATTTATTGACTCATTTCTTCAAGTTAATCGCACAAGAGAGATTCGAACCAAAAGTTCATTGTAATTTTATTAGATTGAGTAGATCAAAAGAAAAATGAGCCAAGAAAAAGCGCCAGTAAAGAAAAAACTCATTTAATTATAACGGGCTGTTCAAAAACCTTTTATGTTTATACTTGTGACTCCAACTTTGAAAGCTTAGATCTCGCTCATTATTTATCCAATTGCCCTAATTCTTTTAGCGAAATCATCTACTAATAGTGCTCTAATAGATCAAAGCGATAAATTTAGAATATCATGCTACATTCATATAGAAAAGAATTTTTTCTGTTGTCCTGATTCAGTCAAGGGGAGAGAAGATTTTTTTATCGACACTTCTTCAAATCTAATAGCAAAATTGGGATATGAATCAGAAGTTAATTCTTATTTTGTTTATCTTGAATAGATCAAAAGAAAATTGAGGCAAAAAAAATTTCTACTTGTGGAAGAACTCCTTAAATTATAACAGGCTGCTGGTGGGAAACCAGTTCTGTTTTCGAATTGTGACTCCAACTTTGAACACTCGGATTCTTCTCCTTTTATCCTCTCACTGAAATATGCGATGAATTTCGAATATCGTTCCCACATTCCGATATAAAATGAATATTTTTGCTGTCCACATTTAGCGAAGAGGATATCGATGATTTTTTATCGAATTTTCCTTCAAATATAATCACACAAGAGCCTTAGGAATCATTAGTTCATAGTTATTTTCTTTCTATTGAGCGATTCGAAAGAACAAGCAGGAAAGAAGAGAGCCCGTAATGGAAGAAATCATTTAATTTCAATGGGCATGTTTTCAAACAGCTTATGTTTCAGTGTTGTGACTCCAACTTTGAATGCTTAGATCTTCCGTCTTATTTATCTAATTGCCCTGATTCGTTTTGCAAAATAATCTCCTAGTTGTCATGTACTAGATCAATGTAACTAATTTAAAATATTGTGTCCGCATTCAGTAGAAAATGAGCCAAGAAGTACGGTAGTAGAAGAAGAACTAATCAAATCACCACGTGCCGGTTAGATGTTCCTCGGGATGCTCCTCGGGATTTGTGCAATTGCCGTATTCTTTTTGCAAAATAATCTCCTAGTTGTCATCTACTAGATCACTACTACTAATTTTAAATATTGTGCCCGCATTCAGATAGAAAATGATTTTTTTCTGCAGTTCAGATTCAGCGAAGAGAAGGAAAAGATCATTAATCGACATTGTCTTCAAATCTAATCATACAAGAGGGATATGTGTCAGTAGTTAATTATTATTTCATTTCTCTCCACTGGATCTAAAGAAAATGGAGGCAAGAAGAGCTCTCGTAGTGGAAGAACACCTGACATTACAACGGGCATGCTCTAAAACAGCTTATGTCTTGGTGTTGTGACTCCACCTATGAAGGCTTAGATCTCACTCATTATTTTTTTCAATTGTTCTATTCTTTTTGCAAATCCAGCTCCTAGCTGTCCGCTATTAGATCTAAGAAACTAATTTTGAAAATTGTGCCTGCATTCAGATAGAAATATTTTTTGAAAATTGGAGTCAAAACTCTAAACATAAACGGTTTTTAAACCGCCCATTATAATTAAAGGAGTTTTTCCATTACTGGTGCTTTTCTTGTCTCATTTTTCTTTTGATCTACTCAATGTAATAAAATTACAATTAACTATTGATTACAATCTCTCTTGTGCGATTAACTAGAAGAAATGAGTCAATACATGTCCTCTCTCCCATTGGCTAAACATGGACAGCAAAAAAAAATTATTTTCTATCTGAATGTAGGCACAATTAGTTTCATAGATCTAGTAGCGGACAGCTAGGAGATGGTTTTGCAAAAAGAATAGAACAATTGAATCAATAATGAGTGAGATCCAAGCGTTTAAAGTTGTAGTCACAACACCAGGACAAGCTATTCTAGAACGTGTCCATTGTAATGTCAGGTGTTCTCCCACTACGGAGCTCTTCTTGCCACCATTTTCTTTAGACCCACTCAAGGCAAATAAAATAATAATTAACTACTGACACATATTCCTCTTGTATAATTAGATTTGAATACAATGTCGATTAAAGATCTTTTCCTTCTCTTGGCTGAATCTGAACTACATACAAAAATAAATTTCTATCTGAATGCCGGCACAATATTTAAAATTTGTTCCTGTGATCTAGTAGATGACAACTAGGAGATTATTTTGCAAAAAGAATAAGACAATTGTACAAATCCCGAGGAACATCTAAGCGTTCGAAGTTGGAGTCATAATTCCAAAACATAAGCTGTTACTAACAGGCACGTGGTGATTTGATGAGTTCTTCTTCTACTAGCGTACTTCTTGGCTCATTTTTCTTTCGATTTACTCCAGATAAAAAATATAATAATCAACTACAGATTTCTATCATTCTTGTGCAATTAGATTTGAAGAAAAAGTCGATAAAAGATCTTCCTTTTCCGCTTTGCTAAATATGGAAAACAAAAAAAATATTCTATCTGAATATGGGCACATTATTTTAAAATAGTTGCATTTATCTGGTAGATAATAACTAGGATGTTATTTTGCTAAATGAATCATGGCAATTGGATAAATAATGAGGTAGATCTAAGCGTTCAAAGTAGAAGTCACAACACTAAAATATGAGCTCTTTCGGAATATGCCCGTTATAATTGAGGGAGTTCTTCCAATATGGGTACTCTTTCACGTCATTTTTTTTGATATACTCAAGACAAACAAAATAAGAAACAAATATTGATTCATATCTCTCTTGTGTGATCAGATTTGAAGAAAACGTGGATTAACTACTTCTTCATATCTTCCTCCCCTTGGCTGAATATGGACTGCAGAAAAATGTCATTTTCTACTGAATGCGGACACAATATTTTAAATTAGTTGCGTTGATCTAGTACATGACAACTAGGAGATTATTTTGCAAAACGAATCAGATAAATAAAAAGAAAGATCTAAGCGTTCAAAGTTGGAGTCACAATACAGAAACATAAGCTGTTTCAAAATATGCCCGTTGTCATTTAAGGATTTCTTCCATTACGGGCTCTCTTCTTGCCTCCTTGTTCTTTCGATCCGCTCAATACCAAGAAAATAACTATCAACTAATGATTCCTAATGCTCTTGTGCGATTAGATTTGAAGAAAAATTCGAGAAAAAATGTTTCATCTCCTCTTTGCTAAATGTGGACCGCAAAAATATTCATTTTATATCCGAATGTGGTAACGATATTCGAAATTCATCCCATATATCAGTGAGAGGATAAAAGGAGATGAATCCAAGTGTTCAAAGTTGGAGTCACAATTCCAAAACAGAACTGGTTTCCGACCAGCAGCCCGTTATAATTTAAGGAGCTCTTCCACAACTAGAAATTTTTTTGCCACATTTTTCTTTTGATCTAATCAAGACAAACAAAATAACAATTAACTTCTGATTCATATCCCAGTTTTGCTATTAGATTTGAAGAAAGCGTCGATAAAAAATCTTCTCTCCCCTTGGCTGAATGAGGACAGCAGAAAAAATTCTTTTCTATCTAGATGTAGGCACATATTCTAAATTTATCGCTTTGATCTATTAGAGGACTACTAGTAGATGATTTCACTAAAAGAATTAGGGCAATTGGATAAATAATGACCGAGATCTAAGCTTTCAAAGTTGGCGTCACAACTCTAAACATAAACGGTTTTTGAACAGCCCGTTATAATTAAAGGAGTTTTTCCATTACGGCGCTTTTCTTGGCTCATTTTTCGTTTGATCTACTCAATCTAATAAAATTACAATTAAATATTGATTCCAATCACTCTTGTGCGATTAAATTGAAGAAATGAGTCAATAAATGTCCTCTCTCCCATTTGCTGAATCTGGACAGCAAAAAAAAATATTTTCTATCTGAATGCAGGCACTATTTTCAAAATTAGTATCATAGATCTAGTAGCGGACAGCTAGGAGATGGTTTTGCAAAAAGAATAGAACAATTGAATAAACAATGAGTGAGATCTAAGCTTTCAAAGTTGGAGTCACAACACCAAGACATAAGCAGTTTTAGAACATGCCCGTTGTAATGTCAGGTGTTCTTCCACTACGAGAGCTCTTCTTGCCTTCATTTTCTTTAGATCCACTCAAGACAAATAAAATAATAATTAACTACTGACACATATCCGTCTTGTATGATTAGATTTGGAGACAATGTCGATTAAAGATCTTTCCGTTCTCTTGGCTGAATCCGAACTGCAGAAAAAAATCATTTTCTATCTGAATTTGGGAACATAAAATTAGTTGCAATGATCTAGTAGATGACAACTAGGAGATTATTTTATAAAAAAAGTACGACAATTGCACAAATCCCGAGGAACATCTAAGCGTTCGAAGTCGGAGTCATAATACCAAAACATAAGCTGTTACGAACCGGCACGTGGTGATTTGATGAGTTCTTTTTCTACTAGCGTACTTCTTGGCTCATTTTTCTTTCGATTTACTCCAGACAAAAAATATAATAATCAACTACAGATTTCTGTCATTCTTGTGAGATTAGATTTGAAGAAAAAGTCGATAATAGATCTTCCTTTTCCGCTTTGCTGAATCTGGACAACAAAACAAATATTCTATCTGAATGTGGGCACATTATTTTAAATTAGTTGCATTTATCGGGTAGATAACAACTAGGATGTTATTTTGCTAAATGAATCAGGGCAATTGGATAAATAATGAGGGAGATCTAAGCATTCAAAGTAGAAGTCACAACACTAAAATATGAGCTATTTCAGAATATGCCCGTTATAATTTAGGGAGTTCTTCCATTACGGGCACTCCTTTCACGTCAATTTTTTCGATCTACTAAAGACAAACAAAATAAGAAATAAATATTGATTCATATTTCTCTTGTGTGATTATATTTGAAGAAAATGTGGATTAACTGCTGATTCATATCTCCCTCCCCGTGGCTGAATTTTGACTGCAGAAAAATGTCATTTTCTACTAAATGCGGACATAATATTTTAAATTAGTTGCACTGATCTAGTACATGACAACTAGGAGATTATTTTGCAAAATGAATCAGGGCAATTAGATAAATAAAAAGAATGATCTAAGCGTTCAAAGTGGGAGTCACAACACTGAAACATAAGCTGTTTGAAAACATGCCCGTTGTAATTTAAGGATTTCTTCCATTACGGGCTCTCTTCTTGCCTGCTTGTTCTTTTGATCCGCTCAATACAAAGAAAATAACTATCAACTAATTATTCCTAATGCTCTTGTGCGATTAGATTTGAAGAAAAATTCGATAAAAAATCTTCCATCTCCTCTTTGCTAAATGTGGACAGCAACAATATTCATTTTATATCCGATTGTGGGAACGATATTCGAAATTCATCGCATATATTAGTGAGAGGATAAAAGGAGAAGAATCCAAGTGTTCAGAGTTGGTGTCACAATTCCAAAACAAAACTGGTTTCCGACCAGCAGCCCGTTATAATTTAAGGAGTTCTTCCACAACTAGAAAATTTTTTTGCCTCATTTTTCTTTTGATCCAATCAAGACAAACAAAATAACAATTAACTTCTGATTCATATCCAAGTTTTACTATTAGATTTGAAGAAATCGTCGATAAAAAAAAACCTTCTCTCCCCTTGGCTGAATCAGGACTGCAGAAAAAATTCTTTTCTATCTGAATGTAGGCACGATATTAGAGGACTACTAGTAGATGATTTCACCAAAAGAATTAGGGCAATTGGATAAATAATGAGCGAGATCTAAGCTTTCAAAGTTGGAGTCACTACTCTAAACATAAATGGTTTTTGAAGGGCCCATTATAATTAAAGGAGCTTTTCCAATACTGGCGATTTTCTTGGCTCATTTTTCTTTTGATCTACTCAATCTAATAAAATTACAATTAACTATTGATTCCGGTCTCTCTTGTGCGATAGACTTGAAGAAATGAGTCAATAAATGTCCTCTCTCCCATTGGCTGAATCTGGAAAGCAAAATTGTTTTTTTTTATCTGAATGCAGGCACAATTTTCAAAATTAGTTTCATAGATCTAGTAGCAGACAGTTAGGAGATGGTTCTGCAAAAGGAATAGAACAATTGAATAAATAATGAGTGAGATATGGGCATTCAAAGTTGGAGTCACAACACCATGACATAAGCTGTTTTAAAACATGCCCGTTGTAATGTCAGGTGTTCTTCTACTACGAGAGTTCTTCTTGCCTCAATTTTCTTTAGATCCACTCAAGACAAATAAAATAATAATTAACTACGGACACATATCCCTCTTGTATGATAAGATTTGAAGATAATGTCGATTAAAGATCTTTTCCTTCTCTTGGCTGGATCTAAACTGCAGAAAAAAATCATTTTCTATCTGAATATTTAAAATTAGTTGCAGTGATCTATTAGATGACAACTAGGAGATTATTTTGCAAAAAAAAATAAGTCAATTACACAAATCCCGAGGAACATCTAAGCGTTCAAAGTTTGTGTCATAATACAAAAACATAAGATGTTACTAACCGGCACGTCGTGATTTGATGAGTTCTTCTTCTACTAGCGTACTTCTTGGCTCATTTTTCTTTCGATTTACTCCAGACAAAAAATATAATAATCAACAACAGATTTCTATCATTCTTGTGCGATTAGATTTGAAGAAAAAGTCGATAAAAGATCTTCCTTTTCCGCTTTGCTGAATCTGGACAACAAAAAAAATATCCTATCATAGTGTGGGCACATTATTTTAAATTCATTGCATTTATCTGGTAGATAACAACTAGGATGTTATTTTGCAAACTGAATCAGGGCAATTGGATAAATAATGAGGTAGATCTAAGCGTTCAAAGTAGAAGTCACAACACTAAAATATGAGCTATTTCAGAATATGCCCGTTATAATTTAGGGACTTCTTCTATTATGGGCACTCTTTTCACGTCATTTTTTTCGATCTACTCAAGACAAACAAAATAAGAAATATATATTGATTCTTATCTCTCTTGTGTGCTTAGATTTGAAGAAAACGAAGATTAACTACTAATTCATATCTCCCTCCCTTTGGCCGAATATGGACTGCAGAAAAATGTCATTTTCTACTGAATGCGGACACAATATTTTAAATTAGTTGCATTGATCTAGTACACGACGACTTGGAGATTATTTTGGAAAACGCATCAGGACAATTAGATAAATAAAAAGGAAGATCTAAGCGTTCAAAGTTGGAGTCAAAACATGCCCGTTGTAATTTAAGGATTTCTTCCATTACGGGCTCTCTTCTTGCCTCCTTGTTCTTTCGATCCGCTCAATACAAAGAAAATAACTATCAACTAATGATTCCTAATGCTCTTGTGCGATTAGATTTGAAGAAAAATTCGATAAAAAATCTTCCATCTCCTGTTTGCTAAATGTGGACGGCAATAATATTCATTTTATATCCGAATGTGGGAACGATATTCGAAATTCATCGCATATATCAGTGAGAGGATAAAAGGAGAAGAATCCAAGTGTTCAAAGTTGGAGTCACAATTCCAAAACAGAACTGGTTTCCGACGAGCAGCACGTTATAATTTAAGGAGTTCTTCCACAACTAGAAATTTTTTGGCCTCATTTTTCTTTTGATCTAATCAAGACAAACAAAATAACATTTAACTTCTGATTCATATCCCAGTTTTACTATTAGATTTGAAGAAAGCGCCGATAAAAAAATCTTCTCTCCCCTTGGCTGAATTAGGACAACAGAAAAAATTCTTTTCTATCTGAATGTAGGCAAGATATTCTAAATTTATCGCTTTGATCTATTAGAGGACTACTAGTAGATGATTTCGCTAAAAGAATTCGGGCAATTGGATAAATAATGAGCGAGATCTAAGCTTTCAAACTTGGAGTCACAACTTTAAACATAAACGGTTTTTGAACGGCCCGTTATAATTATAGGAGTCTTTCCATTACTGGCGCTTTTCTTTGCTCATTTTTCTTTCGATCTACTCAATCTAATAAAATTACAATTAACTATTGATTCCAATCTCTCTTGTGCGATTAACTTGAAGAAATGAGTCAATAAATGTCCTCGCTCCCATTGGCTGAATATGGACAGCATAAAAAAAATATTTTCTATCTGAATGCAGGCACAATTTTCAAAATTAGTTTCGTAGATCTAGTAGCGGACAGCTAGGAGATGGTTTTACAAAAAGAATAGAACAATTGAATAAGTAATGAGTGAGATCTAAGCGTTCAAAGTTTGAGTCACAACACCAAGACATAAGCAGTTTTAGAACACGCCCGTTGTAATGTCAGGTGTCTTTCCACTACGAGAGCTCTTCTTGCCTCCATTTTCTTTAGATCCACTCAAGATAGTTGAACTGATCTAGTAGATGACAACTAGGAGATTATTTTGCAAAAAGAATAAGGCAATTGAACAATTCCCGAGGAACATCTAAGCGTTCGAAGTTGGAGTCATAATACCAAAACATAAGCTGTTACTAACCGGCACGTGGTGATTTGATGAGTGCTTCTTCTAATAGCGTACTTCTTGGCTCATTTTTCTTTCGATTTACTCCAGATAAAAGATATAATAATCAACTACAGATTTCTATCATTGTTGTGCGATTAGATTTGAAGAAAAAGTCGATAAAAGATCTTCCTTTTCCACTTTGCTGATTCTGGACAACAAAAAAAATATTCTATCTGAATGTGGGTACATTATTTTAAATTAGTTGCATTTATCTGGCAAATAATGACTAGGATGTTATTTTGCTAAATGAATCAGGGAAATTGGATAAATAATGAGAGAGATCTAAGCATTCAAAGTAGAAGTCACAACACTAAAATATGAGCTATTTCAGAATATGCCCGTTATAATTTAGGGAGTTCTTCCATTATGGGCGATCTACTCAAGACAAACAAAATAAGAAATAAATATTGATTCATATCTGTCTTGTGTGATTTGATTTGAAGAAAACGTGGATTAACTACTAATTCATATCTCCCTCCCCTCAGCTGTATATAGACTGCAGAAAAATGTCAATTTCTACTAAATGCGGACACAATATTTTAAATTAGTTGCATTGATCTAGTACATGACAACTTGGATATTATTTTGCAAAACGAGTAAGGGCAATTAGATAAATAAAAAGGAAGATCTAAGCGTTCAAAGTTGGAGTCACAACACTGAAACATAAGCTGTTTGAAAACATGCCCATTGCAATTTAAGGATTTCTTCCATTACGGGCTCTCTTCTTGCCTCCTTGTTCTTTCGATCCGCTCAATACAAAGAAAATAACTATCAACTAATGATTCCTAATGCTCTTGTGCGATTAGATTTGAAGAAAAATTCGATAAAAAATCTTCCATCTCCTGTTTCCTAAATGTGGACAGCAAAAATATTCATTTTATATCCGAATGTGGGAACGATATTCAAAATTCATTGCATATATCAGTGAGAGGATAAAAGGAGAATAATCCAAGTGTTCAAAGGTGGAGTCACAATTTCAAAACAGAACTGGTTTCCGACCAGCAGCCCGTTATAAGTTAAGAAGTTCTTCCACGACTAGAAATTTTTTTTGCCTCATTTTTCTTTTGATCTAATCAAGACAAACAAAATAACAATTAACTTCTAATTCATATCCCAGTTTTGCTATTAGATTTGAAAGAAGCGTCGATAAAAAAAATCTTCTCTCCTCTTGGTTAAATCAGGATAGCAGAAAAAATTCTTTTCTATCTGAATGTAGGCACGATATTCTAAATTTATCGCTTTGATCTATTAGAGGACTACCATTAGATGATTTCGCTAAAAGAATTAGGGCAATTGGATAAATAATGAGCGAGATCTAAGCTTTCAAAGTTGGAGTCACAAGTATAAACATAAAAGGTTTTTGAACAGCCCGTTATAATTAAATGAGTTTTTTCATTACTGGCGCTTTTTCTTGGCTCATTTTTCTTTTGATCTACTCAATCTACTAAAATTACAATGAACTTTTGGTTCGAATCTCTCTTGTGCGATTAACTTGAGGAAATGAGTCAATAAATGTCCTCTCTCGTATTGGCTGAATCTGGACAGCAAAAAAAAATTATTTTCTATCTGAATGCAGGCACAATTTTCAAAATTAGTTTCATAGATCTAGTAGCGGACAACTAGGAGATGGTTTTGCAAAAAGAATAGAACAATTGAATAAATAATGAGTGAGATCGAAGCGTTCAAAGTTGGAGTCACAACACCAAGACATAAGCAGTTTTAGAACATGCCCGTTGTAATGTCAGGTGTTTTTCCACTACGAGAACTCTTCTTGCCTCCATTTTTTTTTAGATCCACTCAAGACGAATAAAATAATAATTAACTACTGACACATATCCCTGTTGTATGATTAGATTTGAAGACAATGTCGATTAAAGATCTTTTCGTTCTCTTGGCTGAATCTGAACTGCAGAAAAAAATCATTTTTTATCTGAATGCGGGCACAATATTTAAATTTAGTTGCAGTGATCTAGTAGATGACAACTAGCAGATTATTTTGCAAAAAGAATAAGGTAATTGCACAAATCCTGAAGAACGTCTAAGCGTTCGAAGTTCGAGTCATAATACCAAAACATAAGTTGTTACTAACCAGCACGTGGTGATTTGATGAGTTCTTCTTCTACTAGCGTACTTCTTGGCTCATTTTTCTTTTGATTTACTCCAGATAAAAAATATAATAATCAACTACAGATTTCCATCATTATTGTGCGATTAGATTTGAAGTAAAAGTCGATAAAAGATCTTCCTTTTCCGCTTTGCTGAATCTGGACAAAAAAAAAATCTATCTGAATGTGGGCACATTATTTTAAATTAGTTGCATTTATCTGGTAGATAAGAACTTGGATCTTATTTTGCTAAATGAATCAGGGCAATTGGATAAATAATGAGGGAGATCTAAGCGTTCAAAGTAGAAGTCACAACACTAAAATATGAACTCTTTCGGAATATGCCCATTATAATTTAGGGAGTTCTTCCATTATGGGGGGTACTCTTTCACGTCATTTTTTTTGATCTACTCAAGACAAACAAAACAAGAAATAAATATTTATTCATATCTCTCTTGTGTGATTAGATTTAAAGAAAACGTGGATTAACTACTGATTCTTATCTCCCCCCCCCCCCCCCCCCCCCCCCCCGCCCCCCCCCCCTTTGCTGAATATGGACTGCAGAAAAATGTTATTTTCTACTGAATGCGGACACAATATTTTAAATTAGTTCCATTGATCTAGTTCATGACAACTAGGAGATTATTTTGCAAAACGAGTAAGGGCAATTAGATAAATAAAAGGAAGGTCTAAGCGTTAAAAGTTAGAGTCACAACACTGAAACATAAGCTGTTTCAAAACATGCCCGTTGTAATTTAAGGATTTCTTCCAATACGAGCTCTCTTCTTGGCTCCTTGTTCCTTCGATCCGCTCAATACAAAGAAAATAACTATCAACTAATGATTTCTAATGCTCTTGTGCGATTAGATTTGAAGAAAAATTCGATAAAAAATCTTCCATCTCCTCTTCGCCAAATGTGGACAGCAAAAATATTCATTTTATATCCGAATGTGGGAACGATATTCGAAATTCATCGCATATATCAGTGAGAGGATAAAAGGAGAAGAATCCAAGTGTTCAAAGTTGGAGTCACAATTCCAAAACAGAACTGGTTTCCGACCAGCAGCCCGTTATAATTTAAGGAGTTCTGCTTTGGAATTGTGACTCCAACTTTGAACACTTGGATTCTTCTCCTTTTATCCTCTCACCAATATATGCGATAAATTTCGAATATCATTCCCACATTCGGATATAAAATGAATATTTTTGCTGTCCATATTTAGCGAAGAGGAGATGGAAGATTTTTTATCGAATTTTTCTTCAAATCTAATCGCACATGAGCATTACGAATCATTAGTTGATAGTTATTTTCTTTGTATTGAGCGGATCGAAAGAACAAGGAGGCGAGAAGAGAGCCCGTAATGGAAGAAATCCTTAAATTACAACGGGCATGTTTTAAAACAGCTTATGCTTCAGTATTTTGACTCCAACTTTGAACGCTTAGATCTTCCTTTTTATTTATCTAATTGCCCTGATTCATTTTGCAAAATAATCTCCTAGTTGTCGTGTACTAGATCAATACAACTAATTTAAAATATTGTGTCCGTATTCGGTAGAAAATGACATTTTTCTGCAATCCATATTCAGCCAAGGGCAGGGAGATATGAATCAGTAGTTAATCCACATTTTCTTCAAATCTAATCACACAAGAGAGATATGGATCAATATTTATTTTTATTTTGTTCGTCTTAAGTAGATCGAAAAAAATGACGTGAAAGGAGTGCCCATAATCATTCTTCGGCCCTTGATAATCATTCACGTGGAACAAAACCTTACGATTTTGAGCATTAATTCATCACAAAGTGTTGCGCTTTTCGAAAGCGTGCTCGCGCTTCCAACTATCCACAAACAGTGCCTACAAAAATAAATATTTTTAATCAAAAATAATAAATAATATTTTTTATTAAGCCCAAGTATCCACAGACAATGCCTACAAGAATAAATATATTTAATCAAAATAATAAATAATATTTTTAATTAAGTAAACCAGAGTTTATAAGTTCACAAAAAAGTTGCAAGTATTTCCTCATTTTTTTGGTTCCAACTTAAACATTTTCATATTTTTGAGGCGTCTAATGCAATTGGTGAAAGCTCCGCCATATTTTTGAGCTCTCTCTCTTTCTTGCTCAGACAGAAAGAGGAGGGCAAACTAATCGAAGGTTCTGACTTGTGTCTTCTCTTTATACTCAGATTTAACAGGTCAGATTCGGGTCAGAAATATTCGGGTTTTTAGCGGGTTTTAAACAGATTAGGGTTTAGTGGGTAGGACAGTCAGGTACTCTCCGCAATTGGTTATTTATAACAGAGAAGCAAATGCATAATAGAGAGAAATTAATAAATTTATAAATAGGTATTTCTATTGGTTAAAATAGAACAAAACCAAACCCGAACGGATTCATATCACAAAGAATCTAATAAATGGAAAAGCTATCCTAATTAAAATATGATGAGATATGAAAAAGAAATGGCTGAAATAAATGGTGTTTACAACACTACAGTGATCCGTACCAGATTTCAAAAGGAGGAGAAAAGCAGTGATCCGTACCAGCTTGCAAGCGGACATGGTTGTCACTTCTATGCCTCCTTCAGACTTGTTGTGCTCCTCGCACCGTTCGTTCACTCACACACACACGCGTGCGCGAAGTGATGAGGCATGGTTATTGCTTAGGGTTTAGATGGATTGCGGCCTTAGAGGAAGGAACTAAAAGGCAGGAAGAAGGGATAGATGTGTTTTTCTCTAATTTTTTATTGTTGAGATGAATAAACAACAAGCATTTTTTATTTTCTTTTCTTTTGAATTCAAAATGGCGAGATTGCTGGAGGAGAGTCGAGCGAGTGGCGAGTGGAGGGGGCATCTTGGTCTTTTCACCAATCCCACTTTAGGATAAAGACGGATGCTGGGCTCCATTTGTTTATTGGGCTGCAGCTTATTATTTTTTCTGCCTCATTTTTTAGTCAGTTGTTTCCTCTTGCCAATTGCAATTAGTTTTTTAGCTTTTCTTTCTTTCTTTCTTTCTTTTCCTTTTATAGATATAATTTATGCTGCCGATAATTCTCTTCAATAAATGATGAATCACGTATATTCTTTTCTTTATATAAAAAATGTACTCTTCAATAAATATATTAGCCTTCATTTTTTATGGGGTTTCGAGCAAATATTAAAAAAGTGAAAACTTCTAATGCATTTACCTCTATATTTTGGAGTATTGAGAAAAAATTAAGAAATTATTATTTTACATGTATTAGAATTAAATTTTTCCGATTTTGTGAAAATTTAATAAAATTGAGAAATTTGCATGTATTTGTCTTCATTATATTGGGTTTGGAGAAAATAAAAAAATATTTATATTGCAAACTTTTAGATTCTCATGAAACCAAAAAAATTTAATGATAATACATAAAAAGTGCTCACCTTTTTCACATTTGCTCAACCACAAAAAGATATAGGCCAATACATGCAAAATATCATTTTTTTAGATTCTCTAAAGCCATAAAAAATTTTGAGAATATATCAATATTGTTCATTTTATAGAGTTTATCTACTGAGATAATATTAGTATCAGGAAGTTGGTACTAATATTTTTTAGACCTTTGGATCTTTTTAAATTATCGTGCAGCCCATGATCTGCATATCTATTCCCCCTCCCCTCCCCTCCCCTCCTCTCTCATTTCTCCTGAAAAGGAAATATCAATATAGCTGGATCTTCGTCGTCTCCTTCCTCTTGCTTGGCCGAGAAAGGAAATAGCAGGAGAAGTGGAAATCGTGCTCCAAATATACAGCTTTCCTGATATTCGGATTTTCTTCTCTGTCAAAGATTCGTCAATCTCCTATTCGAAACCGAAACAACTCTTGTTTTTGTGGATTTGCCGACCTCCCCTCCGAAACTGCTCTCTTTCAATCCTCTTCAAGATCTGTTCATCTCTCGTGGTCTTCTCTATTTTTCTGGTAATTAATTGTTCAAATAAGGTTTTCGCTGATATTCAATATTCGTGATAATTTGGATAATCAATTTTCAAAATGAAGATTTAGCCATCTCAATGATCCAGCAGTAGTGTCTAATTCTCAAATTTTTTTTCTGAAGCATATCAAGCATGGAACCAAATGCTTCAACAAATGCATTTTCTTGGGAGGATAACTTCTCATCTGATTATTACATGGAAGAAGACTTAGATACAGATGTTAGTATTTGAAACTTATTTGTTATAGACTCTAAATATGTACATGTAAGTAGGTTAAAAAATTTTAATTGAAATTATGAATTCTTATAGGTTCAATTTTCTGACCCGAATGAAGTGATCCATAATGAAGATGAAGTGTATGGAAATGAGAGCATGGATAAAAGTGAACCTTATATTGGGATGGAATTTGAGAGTGATGAGCAAGCGTATGAGTTTTATAATTTGTACGGGTATCGGAAAGGCTTTAGTATTCGTAGATATACAAATTTCTTCTCCAAGAAATTGCAAAAAATCACTTCAGTCAGATACACTTGTTCCAAGCAAGGGTTTAAGCCAGGTGATTGTGTGAAACCAAGTGATGAGGATGCAATGGAACCAAGTGAGGATGCAATTTCAGATGTTCAAAAAACGCCCCAAAAGCTTCTTCCGCATAAGAGATCGGGATGCGAGGCATTTATTCACGTTAAACTGAACAAGGTTGGAAAGTGGGCCATAAAAACGTTGAACAATGAGCATAACCACGCATTAATCGTAAGTCCATCGAAAAAAAGATTTTTTCTATCGCAAAGATCTATTACGGCTGAGCAGAAGGAAATAATACGCAGAATGAGTGACCAAAATATCAAGGTAGATCAGATTATGGCTTTTATTGCGGAACAAGCAGGGGGTATGCATAATGTGCGGTGCACGAAAAAAGACATACAGAATGAGATCACGGCATTAAATAGGAACCTTCGTGGAGTTGATGTTTCAAGAACTCTAATGTACTTTGATGAAATCCAGAAAAAGGATCCTGAATTTTTTTATACGGTGGAAACTGATGATGATCATGCCGTTAAGAATATATTTTGGGTTGACGGTCAGTCGAGGCGATATTACGAGAGGTTTGGTGATGTCATTTCGTTTGACACAACATATGCCACCAATAAATACTGCATGCCTTTTGCCCCATTTCTTGGTGTAAACCATCACCGACAAACAATCTTCTTTGGGTGTGCGCTTGTGAGAGATGAGGGGAAGCTGAGTTTTGAGTGGTTATTCACAGCATGGATGAAGGCAATGAATGGAAAGCATCCGACAGCCATTATTACCGATCAAGACCCGGCAATGCGAGCTGCTATAGAGAAGATATTTCCAAATACGGTGCATAGATCTTGTCAATGGCATGTGATGAGAAAGGCGAGGGAACACTTGGGGGTACTCTATGGTCAAGTAACGGGGTTTAAGGAAGAATTATTCGCGTGCATTAATGGTAGCTTGACGGCGGAACGATTTGAAGATAATTGGAGGGCAATGGTTCATAAATATAAGCTAGAACGTAACTCCCATCTCAACTTGATGTTTAATAATAGGAATCGATGGGTACCTGCTTACTTTCGAGATAGTTTTTTTGCTCATATGACAACCTCACAACGTAGTGAAAGCATGAATTTTGTGTTGAAGCTTTGGGTGGATTCACATACTTCCATATATAAGTTTGTTGTGCAATTGCAGAAAATGCTTGAATCGATCTATGCTAGAGAAGCTGAGCAAGATTTTCGAACGTTAAACGAAGAGGCAGTGTTGTGGTCGCCGTATCCGATTGAGAAAGATGCACGTAGGGTATACACTAGAAATATGTTTTCTTTGTTTAAGAACCGTTTGAAGCTTGCTTGCGAATACGGTGTTACGCCTATCGTGCATTATGCATTATACGAGGTTGCTAAAGTGGAAAACACCGTAGCACGTAATATCTTTTCGACATCATACCGAGTCAAGGTTGATTTAACCAACTCAACCGTTGCTTGCAAGTGCAAGGGGTTTGAATTTGGAGGCATTCTTTGTGCTCATGCATTAAAAGTAATGCAAATTGTGGGGCTGCACCACCTTCCCGATAAATATGTACTGAACAGATGGAAAAAAAATGCTAATGAGGGTGTTAATATTTCAATCTATCAGACAAGTACAAATACTGAAGGATCAATGGACTCAGAAGTAGATAGATACAATGCACTTCACGTGCAGTGCCTTAAACTTCTTGCCAAAGGTTCAAAAGATCTCGATGCTTATCATTTGGCATCTGAAGTATTTGAAGAACTTGACAGAAAGCTTACGGTACATATTGAAGTAGATGCATCAGAGGAAGAAATCAGAATGGTACCAAATGAGGAGGACGGGCCGGTGAGACATGAAGAATATCATGATCCACCGGTGTCACAATGCAAGGGGAAAAGAAAACCCCAACGACTCAAGCCCCCTGCTGACATAGCGAAGGATAAGAAGAGGAGGATTTGCAGCGGATGTGGGAAGAAAGATGGCCACAATACTCGGACATGTCCCATGGTACTAAGTCTTTCATTTTCTTCCATTTATTTGTACTAAATTTCTCTATGTCTCAATAACTAATCTTTAATTATTTTAGGTGATCAATAAGAATGCTTGAGATGTGCTTTTGAAAGCAGTATTTAAAAAAAACAGAGTTTGAGAGGAAATTATCGGCATGTTTTGATTGAATTTAAAGATTAAAGTAATTTTGTAGAACTTATTTTGGTACACTTTTTAATTTGAAATTTGTTTGTATGGATAATGTTATTTCAGTAACTTATGCGAATATATTGTATGTGGTTGATTATTTTGTATAAATAATTTTAGTCTGCATTTTGATTAGAAATCTTTATGAATTATTCTGGTATGCATTTTATTTGAAACAGTTTAATACCTACAAGCTCTGATCAATCTTCATATTGTTTTGTTACTATTTAAATATTTTGATGTAAAATTGATATAATTCATGAAAGGAGACAATGCTCACACACATCACATTTCTTTCTCAAGAGTTCCAGTGCTTTATTACAACAGCTAGCAATTCATTAGTTCACACATAATTGAATTCATTAATCAATACAACAAATGCGTTATAAATAATCCATATGTAGTTCAATAGCAATCTCCAATGTTGTACCAACCTCTCCATTTCGACAAAATCTATCAAGCTTTATTCACCTAAATTAAAATAAAAAAGAAAAAGTTTCACGAGAATGATACTTGGAAATATCATCTAATTGGAGGGTAAAACATTAAGTAAAGATAGTTCAAGCAAAAAATAAAATTTAAAATAGGGAGATCATGTGGATACTTATAAGACTTCCCCTAATCTCAAGCTGCTCCACCTACAGTAGAAACAATTAGACTGAAACCCGAATTACACCCAAATTCTGTAATTCAATTGAAATTAAGCTAAATTCAGCAATCAAACCCAAAATAAATTTGAACTCACCAATTCAAACTCAAACTATACACTAATTATGCCAATTTTATTAATCCAAAACTGAATAGAGAATAAAATTGGGAAAGAACGCTCTTTTACCAGTTTACTTATGAGATAAAGACCACCGACTGTGTGTTGTCCTTTTGGTCGTGCGATCTCTCTGCGAGGCTCCCTTCTTTTCCCTGCTGATGGATGGCACAACGAGAAGAAGATGAGAGCATGCACAATCAATAACAAGAGAATATCTCCT
This sequence comes from Juncus effusus, assembly GCA_027726005.1. NCBI lineage: Eukaryota > Viridiplantae > Streptophyta > Magnoliopsida > Poales > Juncaceae > Juncus > Juncus effusus. The sequence continues at coordinate 11,600,284 of CM050896.1, read as the reverse complement.
TACGAGAAAGTGGAGAAATGGGAATAGGTTTTCTGCTAGCAGTTGGTCGGAGAAGGAGATCTGTTCAGTGGTATTACGAGCTCTATCTTTTTCATAGTGTTACAACGTGGAAAGAAAAAATAAGAGGTTTAAGGGAGGTGAGAAAAAGGAAGGGGAGGGGAGGGAAGGGGAAGAGAGGAAAGGAAAGGGAGGGGAATTAGAAAGTGCGGATCAGGGCAACACTAATATTAATGCAAATCAAACGGTCTAAAAATTATTAGTACGAAGATGTTGATACTAATATTAGCGTCTTAGACGGACTCCATTTTATATGTATTAACATTTATTTATTTTATAGTTTTAAAAAATAAAAAAAATACGAATTTTGCATGTATTACTCTTTAAATTTGGGTGTTGTTTTCCATAAAAAATTTAAATATTTCAAAGAAAAGAATAGACAGGATATGGGTTGGTAGGGAATGGTTCATGAACCAGGTATACTCTTTATTTTAAATTAAACTTGGGATGGTCAATAGTCACCACCAGGCCACCAACTCCCTCTCGTCTCGATCTCGCCTAAACATTCACAGTAGTCTTGTGCGGCAACTAACAACTGGACATTTCATGTAACGGCTGGATTCATTTCACTATTTGTTGTTGTTGTTGTTGTTGTTGTTCCCGAGAGTTACTCGCTGCGCAGAAGAATACTGGGGTGGATTTGTAGATCATCACACTCTCGCACGAGTGTCGTAAGCACAGCACAGCCAAATGAAATCAGGAACCCCAAACCAAACCAATCTCTCCTCTTCTCCAGAAGAAGAGCAAGAGCTTGAGATTTCCTTCTTCTTCTTCTCCTCCTCAAGAGACTTGAGCTCTGTCTGTCTGTCTGTCTCCTTGCTCAAACAAACAAACACCAGTACTACCACGCCCTCCCCAAATGGCGGCCACGAATACCCACACTTTGCGGAGCCCCAATCCCAATCCCAATCCCAAACCAACCCCGACCAAATATGCACATCTGTACCCCTTCACGAGGATCCCCCGGTCTTCCATCCGATCCGTGTACCGTCCCGACGCGGGATTCAATCGGGCCCACTGGCAGTCCTCCTGCGCCATCCTGTCCAGCGCCGCGGACGACCGCCTAAACAGCCCCAGCCCCAGCCCCGCCCCCTCCGTCAATGGAAGAACCGCCAACGCCAACAGCAACGCCAGCTCCGTAGATCTGGTGCCCATCTCCAATCTGCCTCGCCCCCTCAGCATCGCCGACCTGTCTCCCGCGCCGATGCACGGTTCCCAGCTCCGAGTGGCGTACCAGGGCGTGCCTGGCGCGTACAGCGAGGCAGCGGCCGCAAAGGCCTACCCAAACTGCGAGGCCATCCCGTGCGACCAATTTGAAGTGGCCTTTCAAGCGGTGGAGTTGTGGATTGCGGACCGAGCAGTGTTGCCGGTGGAGAATTCGCTGGGGGGGAGTATTCACAGGAATTACGACCTGCTTCTGAGGCACAGGCTTCACATAGTGGGGGAGGTGCAATTGCCGGTGCACCACTGCCTCCTCGCCTTGCCGGGTGTCCGGAAGGAGTACTTGACCAGAGTGATCAGCCATCCTCAGGCGCTGGCGCAGTGCGAGCTCACTCTCAATAGCATGGGGCTCAATGTGGCCAGAGAGTCTTTTGACGATACTGCTGGCGCTGCCGAGTACATTGCTGCTAACGGTCTTCGTGATACAGCTGCCATTGCTTCCTCACGGGCCGCCGACCTCTACGGTCTCCAGGTATTCATCCATCCTACCATCTTCTTCAAGTACTATCTTAATTGGATTGATTTCCTATAATTGGTCGGTCTAAATTAAGATTTTCAAATATTTGGGAATAAGTCGATTACTAATTGAAGTCTGATAAGCTAATAATTGAGTTGGAATGAACATGACAAACAACAGGTGTTGGCAGACGGCATTCAGGACGACGAGGGGAACGTGACGAGGTTTGTGATGTTGGCGCGAGAACCAATAATACCGCGCACAGACCGCCCTTTCAAAACAAGCATAGTTTTTGCGCACGATCGCGAGGGCACATCAGTCCTTTTCAAGGTGTTATCAGCCTTTGCCTTCCGAGACATCAGCCTCACCAAGATCGAGAGCCGGCCGCACCGCCACCGCCCCATCCGGCTGGTCGATGATGCCAACGTGGGCACCGCAAAGCACTTTGAGTACATGTTTTACGTCGATTTCCAGGCGTCCATGGCCGATGTGCGCGCGCAAAACGCACTGGCGGAGATTCAGGAGTTCACCTCGTTTCTGCGTGTGCTCGGCAGTTATCCGATGGACATGACTCCTTGGAATGGCGGCTCTTCTTCTTCGACCCCTTCGTCTTCATGCCCCACGAATAATAATAATAGCAATGCTAGTGATAGTAATAGTAATAGTAATAATGATAGTAAGCCGCCTCCGTCTCCTTCATTGTAATTTCTGTTAGTATTCTAGGAATGCATGAAAGATGGACAACACGCAAAAGGATCCTTTTTTTCTTCATTATTTGATACATTTTTTAAAGACTTCGGTTATATTGTTTTGAGAGCTTGGCATATGAATTATGTATAGGATCAATTTTTCCCAAATATTGGGGATGACAAAAATCTTGTCAAATGTCTTTACAAAAAAAATTGTTGTATTTTTCTGCTCATCTACTTATTTTTGAAAAGTGCATGTTTTTGGAAAGATATTTTCTAGGTTTATCATGTGTGAGTGTGAAATACTAGTCCAAGAATAAGATGAATGAGGGGGGGTAAAGTCAAGTGGTAGTTTGTATGGAGTACCCTCAAAGTCATTCGTTTCATGCCTTGTTCTGTTCCGCACAAATCTTGGGTGCGGTTGTGTTGTGTTTTGTGTTGACTTGGCTGTTAAGACAGAGAGAGAGGAAGGAAGGAATTGCACATGAGACAAGAGACATGACATGTGATATTGACGTGGATGGAAGTTCGGTAGATTGGTGGTGGTGGTGGTTGGTAAGGGTCGAGCCCCGTTCGTTCTTCTCTGCTATATTATCTCTGTTAAAACAAGACTACACAGATATGCAGCACAAAAAACCACAAGGCAGTAGTTGGGTCCTCTCCTCTCCCTTTGTAGTAGGTTTGGTGCGCATGCAACTTGCACTAATTATAAACACAATACCCATTCTTTATTTTTAGAATTATAAATATATTTGCAATATTTAAAAATTATCTTATATATTTTCATATATAAATAAAAGCTGAGACCTGATTTGATTCAATTTTGATATTATTTTGGAGGTTTTTGAAACACCCATTGTTTATCACAATATCTTTAAAGCTCACCTAACTTTTGATATTTATTTTTTAATTATATGAGTTGTAAAAAAAAAAAAAAAATGTGACTTATAAAATGCAAATAAGTCTTTTATTAGTTTGAATGTGGATTAAAATTTAATTTATGGAAAAAAATGGTTAAAAAAAGTACAATGGACCAAAATATATAGTGAAAATATCCCAGAAGTATCCTGACAGAAGTATCCCAGAAGTATCTCAGCCGTATCTTACACGTCTCCGAATTATTATTTATTATTGCATTGGCGTGGAAGAGACAATAAGCCTAATTAATTTATGAGAGGAGAGGAGGAGAGGAGAGGACTAGTCAGCTCAGCTCCTCGGCTGTACAATAAAAATGCCTCATTGGCTTGATTAATTACATGCTAATTCTAACTTGATTACTAGACCAAATTTGAGCATCTTGATCACTATACCAAATATAAGCATCTTAAGTTTAAGCATATCAAAGATGGGTGTCTAGCCAAAACCAAAATTTTCTTTGTATGTTAGTTGTGATGTCACCTCTGCTACAGGCGGAGATTAAGACTAGCATTAAAAAGACAAGTTTCCAATGAAAACAGACTTGTCAATTTAATCATTTTCGATATTCCAAACAACAGCTAACAAGAAAACCAAAGTGACTATCTATCAGTGTCTTAATGCAACAGTTAACACAACCCCAATTTCTCCTTGAAGATCATGGTTCACTCTCCAGCAAGAACTGAATAAAAATTTGTAAATACCCTTATTTTATTCATTTTATGATAAATAGACTCACATCCGAAACATCTAAACTGCATTATGATCTTTTTTATTCTTGTTAAAACTTAAGAGCGAGGAAAATCAATCTCTTCTCCCTCCTCTCCAAAGAAAAAATACAGAGGCTATATCTATTAAGCCAATATCTACCAATCATCATGCTCTTGACTTGAATTCATGTTTCTACGTTTACATTTACACACAAATAGAGCGCACATACACACGCCCAGAGAGAGAGAGAGATGGAGATGGGTTGTGTAAGTGTCATAGCTCTTTCTTACATGGGATCGTGAAGAATACAGTACAGCACAAGTCAGCTTTATAATACTCAAATATCAATAGATTAAAAAGAAAAAGAAAAAGGGAAGCTGAAATTGAAAAAAAAAGGCACTACAAAAGAAAGTGCGACTCAAGATCAAAATTGTCTCTTTTACGGAGATGTAGCATTCCAGTAGCACGACTACTGTCTGTCTGTCTGTCTGTCTTCCTTAATTCTAACAAATAAACTAAATACCCACAGCCCGAGCCAGCCAACATCATCCCATTACTGATTGATTATTGTAAAAGTGAGGCACACTTGTGATGAACAATTATTGAAGACTCCTCCTCCTTGACAGTACAAACTGGCAGGTACACGCAATCTCTGTACATCCACTCTTGCCTCTGAAAAGAATACAAATCCCCAAACGGGTCCCCACAAAGAGCGCACAGAATCTGAGCCTCATCTGCCGGAACCATGGGCCCGCTTCTCTCCTCCTCCAACCAATCATCATCTTCTTCCATCAAATCATCATCGTCTTCAGGAAATGAGCCGGCGACCCATTGAGCTGCATCAGCAAACCACCTTCTAGAAACACCGAGGGCATTTTGGTAATAACTGGTGCCCGGCCTGTCCAAGTCATGCCAGTCCAGGTGCGCGTGCAGCTGGTCTTGTAACTGGAAGCGTAAGCCGCATTTGTGACACTGGTGAGCCATTCCGTCAAAAAGGCTGTGGATAACCTTAGGATGGTATTCTCTTATGGCCTCAGACTTGAATTCATAACCAATGAGGCTCTCTTCTTCTTCTTCTTCTTCTTCTTCTTCTTCTTCCTTGACCAGCTGCTGCTGTTCGGGTTGTTCAATGAGTTTATTCAGAAGTGGAGGAGGAGCTGGGGAAGAAATCAAACCTTTAGCAACCAAAGTAGTGAGAAGAGAGGAGAGGGGATTGTTATTAGTAGTATTAGTATTATTATCTGGTGAGGGTGGTGCATTGAGGCTGGATGAGGGAGGAGGGTGAGACTGTTGCAGACTACTTAACAAACTCGGAAGAAGCTTGAGCAGAGGATCCGCCACCTCCGCCACCTTATTTAGGTCACCACCAGCAACAGAAGAAGAGGGAACTGAACTAGGCTTATAAGCAGCAACAGTGGCAGAAGAAGAAGAAGAGGTTGCAGGATGGCGTATGGATTTGGAAGAAGAAGAAGGTGGGATACACATCTGTTGCAAGTCATTTAAATCGGGAAAGGGTTCCGACGAAGTTGAGGACGATGAAGGGCTCTGCATCTGTTGTGCGGCCTCCGCCCAAGAAGGCTTCACCAACCTCTTCTTATTATTATTATTGGCGGTGGCGGCGGTCTTCTTATTATTACCGCGCAAAGGTGCACGCGGCGGGGCCGATGGTTTCTTCGGGACTTGGGAGGAAACATGAGGCGGTGGCGCTGGTGGTCTCGAGGGAATAATGGGCTCATGTGATTGTGGGGCCCACTGCGTTTGAGACTTAATAGTCGATTGCTTTCCTCTCCCCGCTACTTCTGCATCCTGCCATCACACATCATTTTATACATTGTCAATATCTTTCTATTTCTTTACATGTATGTGTCTTATGTGTGAGGAAAAGAGTGTGAGAGACGAACCTTGGAAGGGAGCAATCTTGGATCTCTTTTATTACCTCCAGCTCTGGTCAGGGTCTGCAGCTTATTAATGCGGGAACCCACCAATTCTTTATTATTATTATTATTAACATTATCAGAAGGGAGTAATTTGGGTCTTTGGACGGCAGGCAACTTAGCCTTAACAGATGTTGTTGTGGTATCCTGCCTTTTAGCATTATTATTGAAGTCATCCCACACGTATTCTTCCTCTTCGGTATTCTTCCAGCTGCTTTTCGAAGAGGCAGCGCTATTATGCACATCAAATGCGTCTGATTGGCCCAACCTCAATTTTTCACTTGCTACCCCCCTTCTAACCGCCGCCCCCATTTCTGACTGTTTTGAAATATCAATTGGCTTTTCCCGCATTTTATTGCTATTGGCCGACAATTGTCTCGGCACAGGTGGTTGCATCTGCACAACATAAATATCATGAGCAATTAAGTGTCAGAAAATATTGAAGAGAATGAAAGAAAAGAGCAAACGTACAGCGGGTCTGGCAGAAGTGGTGGGGACTTGAGTCCACTTCAAGTTAGTAGCTTTCTCAAGTGAGGGTGGCCTTTCCTCATCAAGCCGCACCCCTCCTCCTTGCATCTATATTAACAAGTAGAATAGAACTACCATAAATAACTTAAAATAAGGACTAACTAACTAAATAATGAACTTTGATAAAGAATAGGTTTAGATAAGATTACCCTGGAAGTAGTAGGAGCAGCAGTAGTATTGGGTTGGAGGCGTTGTTGCTGCCTAGCATTTTCGAGATATTTGGGATTGACGTGGATGCTGTGCGACAGAGCCTGAGCTGATTGATGAGCCTGCTGACTGCCCGCTTTGGAAGAACCATTTGCATTTGCGTTTGCATTTGCATTTGCATTTGGAGGAGGTTGGAAAGCGAGATCTTTCTCTATGGCCTGAAGCGTAGCGGGTGGAAAGACTCCTCTCCACGTCCCAAACAAGTGCCGCATGCTCGCATGCAGTGCTGGATCCACTTGTTTATACGCCTTGCAAAACACCTGCACAATTCCCTCCCTTCTTATCTAATATCTATGAGGATCAATTTGAAAAGTAATTGATGTAATGTGTGTTACCTCAGGAAGGCGGGGCGAGAAGTATTTGATATAATCCCTTCCGAGATTCTTCACTATGCTATCCAGCAGGTACAGAGATGGTAACTTCTGATCTCGTGACACCTTCATTATCAAATCATTCTTGTTCAATACAGTCATAAATAATTATACCATACTCATACCCAACTAAAGAGAAGATCTTTTTTCATTTATAAATATGATATACGCCTATTTGCATATTCTTTGCAGTGTTTCATTTTATACCGTCTTAATAAAAAAAAGGTAGGGCTCGCGCAAAGTTCAGGCAGAACAGTTTGGTACTCGAATTATAATAAGATAGTGCAAATTGTACCAGTGAATATAGAGAAAGGGAAAATGGAAAAGAAAAGAAAGGATAAAGTAGAAAGAAAGGAGCAAATTAAAATTACCTCAAGAATATGAGAACAAATGGCGTAAGCAATGGACTTAGCAGCGTGCAAATTCTCTCCGGCAATAATGGTCAAATTGGTAATGATGGGCTTGGAATTGACAGTAAGCTCAGCTAAGGCGGCCCTATACTGCCCTATCAGCTCACTGCTGCCAGTACCAGCGGTTGGGGCAGCCGTAGCAGTAACAGGACTGGGAGGTTCGTAGATAGAGGAAGAAGGGGAATAGCCAACCGCTCCTGCTCTGATGGCAGAAGCCCTGCTGCCCCCTCGATTGAGATTGAGAACGGCAGTGCCGGCGGAGGAGGAGGAAGAGGAAGAATCATCCAATCGGGGCTTCTTCGAACCGGGTTCAGCGGCCACCCGCTCGAATCCCATCGATCTGCGGGAACCATCCATCGTCCAGCCGAATCCAATCCAATCCTAGGTAATTCGGTCGATCTAAGGGTTCATGTATGTATGTATAGATCGACGGATAAACAGCGCCAAGGAAAACGATAATTGGGGAGAGGGAGAGGGAGAGAGGGGGGGCGGGGGAAGGGGGGGGAATGAAAGGGGCGTGATGGTACGGAGAGTAGAAGAGGAGTTGATTGGGAGGGAAAATGAAACCTGGATTGGAACTGGAGCGAAACCTAGACAGACAGACGGACGGACAGAACAGAAGGGACGAAAGGGAGAAACCAGAACCAGCGGGGGGGGGGGGGGGGGAAGAGAGAGAGAGAGAGTAGGGCAAGCGAATTTAGTCATTAAAATATATTGTTAAATTATAATAATAATTGTATATTCATTCGGACAGGTGCCGTGCCGTTTTTCATCTTCAGTTCGTTCTCTCTGTGATTGGGCTCGACAGCCCACAGCATTTTGGGCCCTCCGTACCATGGGCTTTTCGATTTTTATATATAACTAACTGTACTGTATGGTTGTACAGGAGGAAACACACCTGCAGAAACTTCCAGCTTATTTGATCGACATAGAAACTTCAAAATATGGAAACACACTCAGAGTGCTTGTTTTCAAGACCCGAGTACCTACTATTATATATGCATTTACATCAATATATACAGAATCATATAATAAATACTTTAATCTTTTTCCGCATGTATTCTCCTAAGAAAGAACACAAACGGAAAATATAGTAGATAGTTTACAGAATCCAAAATCTCAACCTAACAACAAGACAGATTGACAAGTGAGTGAGTGAGTCAGTGTTTGGGCTTTTGTGAGGAGGCGGAGGCAGGAGATGGTTTGGCAAGCAGAGGCTTCAGTGCTTCCATTATGCTCGCAAATGACGGCCGCTTCCATGTCTCACTGCATTCATATATTATTTGTCACTCCTTTATTTTCATCCAAACATTTGTTGCAAAGGAAAAAAAAAGAAAGTATTTATTACTTGGCCCAACAAGACTCTATAATAGAGGCGACACGTGGATTGACATCAGGCGGAATGTCCAGCCTTCTTCCTTTGAATCCAACTGCTGCTACCACCTGCATGCACCATTCATTCATTCTATCAATCAATCATCTCCCTTATAATATATATATGTTTGTGAATGATATGATATGATATGATATGATATGATATGATATGATATGTTTGTGAGATGTTGACCTGAGCAGGGTTAAGGTTGCACCAAGGCTGTTGCAAGGTCATGAGCTCCCACAAAATAACACCGAAGCTGTACACATCTGACTTCTCATTCGACGGTTCATCTCTCAGCACTTCTGGCGCCATCCACTCTGGCTTTTTTCCCAAAATAAATTCTCAAACTCAAAACCCACATAAAGAAGCATGATATCAATTATTTACGACGGTTGTTAGTAAAGAGACTTACTGTTCCTGCGAGAGTCTTGGACGATAAATACGTACCTCCCATCAGTCGTGAGAGCCCAAAATCACAAACCTATTTTAGACACACAATAATAACTATAATTATATCTAATGAAATAAGGTGGGGGTTAAAGAAGAGTAATCAAGATTAATATGTATATGGCGTACCTTGACAGTGTATTTCCTGTCAACCAAAAGATTAGGAGATTTCAGATCTCTATGCACAATTGGGGGATTGTGCCTATGTAGATAGTTCATTCCCTTTGCCTGCCAAACCAAAATTCAAAATAATTCATTTCATACCTTAATGAGAAGTACGAGCTATATTTGATTAACCTATAGAAAATAAAGACAATATGAAAATAAAAACTATACCACATCAAAAGCCATATTGAGCCGACGCCTCTCATCCAAGTATTCTCTTGTGGAGGACTTGTGCAAAAGCTTATAAAGGCTTCCTCTGTAAAAATAAACCACAAAATCATTCAATAATTTTCTTTCCCATTTACCTAAATAAAATCCAAGTCTGTCAGTAAAATAGATAAAGAAAGAGAGAGAGATGAAGGAACCTGGGAAGATATTCAGTGACAATGGAGAGATTAGGAGGCTCAGTCACAACTCCCATGAACAGCACCATATTTGGATGCCTCACGCTTTTCATTATCGCCACCTAATTTATTTATTATATTACTCCAAACCATTTTAATCATTTGCAAAATCGCTAGAATGAGTATGTACATATAATTATATTACTATTTGTACCTCGCGCAAGAACTCCTTAATCCGGTCTGGATGGAAATCTTGTTCCATTAATATCTTCACCGCTACATCCTGCATCATCATCCATCATTATTTCATTCTAACTTATATATTGCATATCATGAACAACCAAATAGAATTAGTAAATAAGTTATAATAATAAATTGAAGGAGCAACTACATACCGAACCATGCCAGTCAGCACGATGAACTGTCCCAAATGAACCTAATAAACAATATAAAACACAAATACCAATTACAAAACATCTTTCTGATATTACAAGCAACATGTTAACAGACGGATTAACGTGTTGTATAATAAATAAAACGTACCTGCCCCAATTTTCTCCTTCAAAACAAGGTCGGTCCAAGGAATGGAAAGATCATCCTCAGAGAATATTATATCTTTCCTAGATTTAATATTATTAATTCTGGCTTGTGCAGTATCATTCATTTTATTAGAGAAATTAGGGAGTGCTGATGTTCCCACTTTTGGCATTTCTAGCCTCACCTTTCCTTCACTTTCTTCACAATTCATCACATCTGAAAAGTAGTAGTAACAATTGATATTACTAACTGAACGGAAAGACAAAATTCTGAAAAAGGAGAGGGTGTACTTGCAAAAGGGTCACCTGCAGAAGAGGAGTCTTTGAAGATGAGATCGAGGGATTGACAATCCAAGAAGTACTGTTTGGCCAGCGATTTGAAATCTAAATTTATATCCGTTGACTTGAATTTTGGGGGGTGCAGAGGCGATGATATGCTTATTGAATGAGGCCCGTTTAAATATGAATCAGGCTCCGACAGATTTCCAGGCTCCCCAATCAAATCAACCCAATACTCCCTAAATACAACAAAATAACATAGAATTAATTCAATTAATCAACATATAATAAAATACAGATAGACAGATATATTACCTTTCAAGATCAAAGCGCACAAGACAGGAGGAAGCATCATCTCTTTTGCAATATTTGCATCCTTTGACTAATCTGCATGGTATGTTCAAACTGTCTGCCAGCATCTGCTCATTTTTTCCATTCACTCAGAAATAAAATACTTAAAAACATGATGAATTAAAAGCGTTACAAGAGGAGAAAAGATGAATACTTTAAAGAGCAAGGAACGATGGGTGCAGAGACCAACAGCAAGCTGACCCATTTGAATCACAACTGAACCCGTACTTGCTTTCATCTTCTCACTACACTCTTTCCACTCTTTCAATAAGCTCTTTTCCTCTTCTGAAGATGACCCCCTTGTTACATCATATCATAATTCAATCAATTAATCCACTAAATATATATAATCTAAACAATAAGTACATTGATTAATAAAAAAGAAGGAAAAGAATGAAATAACTGACCCCATTCTGGCAGAAACAAGCTTAGCAAGTTGAACAACAGTATCTTTGGTAGGTGAAGCTGAACTACCAAAGGAAGAAGATGAGGTGGCTTCCAACTGCCTGAGATCAGCGTCGATTCTTCTATCGACAAGCAGCACTTCCACTGATGACGAATCATCAGATGCATCGATGGCTCTGAGAGAATCGAGAGGCGGAACTCTGATTTCCTCATCGCACAGACTCCACACAAACGGATCCAGCCCTTGTATCGCGTAAAACCCATCTGGGATTGAATCGCTGTATGATAAACATGCATTCACCTGACAAAACCAAGTTACAGAACAATCAGGTCCTGTCCTGTCCTGGCTAATCAATCAAGTTGAAAAATAGATGTGAGAATCAGAGAGGGAGAAGTCTAAACAAACCCAGAAGCGATGGGAGAGGGACTCAGCAGTATCAGTACCAGAAGAAGAAGATCCAATATCGACCAATCCGGGATCACAGACAGATGCAGAGTCGGAACAGAGCCTGAGAGCGAGGGCCAGCTGCAGCTGATAGGTCTCCTCAGCTTGCTGTGCCCAGCTCTTGCTTCCGCTTCCCGTTCCTGAACCGCCGGCGCCGGCGAGAGGGTCGGGCTGGAGAGCAGGAGGGATGAAGTAAGAGCAGTCGCCGGAGAGGGAGAGGCAGCTGTCGTCGTAACTGCTGCCGCTCGACTGGCGTTGCAGCTGCAGCTGAAGAGGGAGAGGGAGAGGGAGAGGATAAGGCTCGTCGGAGATTTGGTTGAGCAGGGAGTAGCTGCCGGATCGACGATTCACCGTTACCGTCGTTGGTATCTCCATTGTATTGTATTGTTTTTTGGTTTGGTTGTTGGAGTCCTTTGTTTTGTGTTGTGGCCACCACACCACTGATTGATTCTGAACCGGCCGACGAAGTTGGACCGGTCACATGTTTAACGTCCTCTTTATTTTATTCGTTCAATTTTATTTTTGTCCGGTACGGTACGACTTCTTTATTCTCAGATAGCGAAATGAAATGAATGAAGCCTGCCTGTAGCTGTATGTCATACAGAAATGGCGCGCAAGAATGAATAGTGGGCCTGCTTACTTATTTACTGCAGTACTTTTCTGATTAGTCCAACATTAACAAATACACAGATGATATTAAAAGAGAAATGAAAAAACGCTGCTCAAAATAAAACGGGTTTGATTAGGAGGGCATTTAGGGTTCAGGTTTTACAATAATTAGCCATCTATTTTCTTAGATCATTGAATCGAATTGGATTTGGATTAGGGTTGTTAACGAACCAAACCGTGTATTTGGGAATTAGAGAAATCTCCTCTATAAAACATAAGATATTTAAATATCTTTCTGAATCAGGTCACATTCACATGTTTCGGGATTGAATGGAAATCGGTTTCAAGTTATTCTGACCTTATCAGACTAATCAACTATATATTCCATTTTATTATTTTATTATCTTATTATCATTATTAGTGTTCTTTTATTATAATTGTGAAGATATCTTCCATCCAAGATCAGCACGCCCACAATTATACCCCAAGATATCTACGTTTTATATTATCCCAATTGAATTATTTTATATTTTATGAGTTAGTAGATGGCCATCACCCATGCATGTTATACACCTCCTAGTCATCTATTCATATATATTTTCATTACTAATTAAACTTCTCTTTATATTGTACTTTGTTCTACAATTAGATGTTAAAAACTGCCTTGTATTGCATATTGTATATTTTATATTGTACGTTTTCTCTCTTTCATCTCAACTCAACCAGGGAGAAGCCTAGCTATAAAGCCTTGTAACGTTTATGCCAGCTTTTGTCATATTCAAATTCAACTTCCAACAAACTAAGACCAAGTCTTATGGTACAACAAATAATTAAATCAATAAATATTATTAGTGACCGCAATACTTTTCTAACCTATACATTTTCAACTAACAATTAAGAACACCAAGACCATGTATACCCTTAGACTAGAACCACTCTCTCACGTTTCAATCAACAATTATAAATTATAATTTAGACTTTTTTTTTATAAATCTTTTTCAGACTTTTTTTTTCTCCTTCTCCCGTACCTCAATCTCTTTTCTTGTTTTTTTAATTAAGCCATGGAATCGACTAATCTCTTTCTAAACACTTTGAATCGTTGACAAAAAAAAAAATCAAGTACACAGCCAAAATAACATAACAAGACATCCATAATCCAAAAGGCAATGAAAGACTTCCCTTCTTGCTTCGGCGAGAACTCCATTGCCTTGTCAGAAGCCAATACCATTACTGGTATAAATTCCAACTCTTTCGCACTGGACAGATCATTACAATCCGTTACAACGAGTATCTTCAAGGCGATTCTTTCTAATCGCAAAGAACTCATACTAAAACTCATTTGGTCAAGAAGTGCCTCCGGCTATTCTCTCTCTGTTGCAATTGATGATGGTTCTTCTTCTTCTTCTTCCTCTTCTTCCTCATCAATTACCCCATCAAGACCGCCCAAATCCAGTTCACACGGTACACCCAGCATGTCCGGTAACATACCACTACCAGCCAACGTACCCATTTTACTTCAGAAGAAAAAAGGAAGCCGTTCATTTGTCACTGAGAATACAGTTGTTGGGTTACATTGGGACTTATCATACGCCAAGTACGGGCTCGCACCTGAACCCGTAAAGGATTTCTACGTGGTTGTAATAACCGATGCTGAATTCAGCTTGTTGTTTGGTGATATGTGTCGAGATTTCATTCGCAAGTTTGAAGACGCCATACCTGTAGCTAGGTTCTCTTTTCTGTGCAGGAAGGAGCAGTTACGTGGCACAACTCTTTTTACAACCAAATCAAGATTCAGAGATGAGGGGAGAGATCATGATCTTGTCATCCAGTGCAAAGGAGACGAATGGGACTCGAAAGACGCTGAACTAACAGTGAGTATAGATAAGAAAAAAGTTGTTCAAGTAAAGAGGTTGAAATGGAACTTTAGAGGAAATCAAACGATATTTGTTGAAGGTGCGGTGGTGGATATGATGTGGGACATTCATGATTGGTGGTTTTGTAACCCAGCGGGAAGCGCGCTTTTTATGTTTAAGACGAGGACTTCATCTGATAGCAGGCTCTGGCTCGATGAAGAGCAGTCTCGGTCTAGCCAGGTTGGAGCTGGAGGAGGAGGTGGTGGAAGTGGTGGTGGCGGTTTTTTCCTTCTCATCGAAGGATACAAGAAGCAATGATATGGGTTTGCTTTTATACACATTCATTTTTCTATTTTTGTTTTGGATTTTGAGATTAGTTTTTGTTAATTGTAATATTTTTTGAGACTAGGGCATGACAAAATGTGATTATATTTGTTTCACTCTTTCCCACGTTATATTTTCCTTTTCTTGTACATTTATTGATTCAATTACAATTTGTTAGCAAAGAAAAGTGTCTGAATGAGTTAGTATTAATCATCTTATCTAACTTGAAGGCAACATATAGGGGTAGTACAAAATTAGGGAATTAGAGAATGTGGTAACTATTGCAACCTTTGGAAAGTTACAAGAATATTTGAATCCAATGCAGGGTTTATATTTGTTTGGAAGGCAACCTGTCCATCTCCCTTCCTCCTAGAGTTAGAGAGTAGGAAACTTGATCTATCTAGTTAAAATTAAAAGACCTCTTACCATCCAGGGCAGAGTAATTAATAAAAAGGATCCAACATAGATTTATAAAGGATACATATTACATACCACATAAAATCTACTATAATGATGCAACAGCGTAATTAATTAATAGGAGTAATCAGTTGATGGCTTGATTAAGATCACAAAAGGGCCTAGTATAGTATGAGAATTGAATGAATCAATCACCACTAGCACAGCCTTTGCAACCACAATGCACACATTCAATGACTTGTTCTTCTCTCAAATGCTTTGGAACCCTACAAACACATGTCGTTGCAAAATTGTGATCTCTCGTCTGCATGCACCTCAGGCAACACAGCATCTCATATCCTGGCTGCATCATTTCAAATCAATATAATATTAGCCATCATTACATTCATTAAATACTTAAATAGGGATTATTTTATTCAGAAATAAGCAAAGGCGTTATCTATGAATGAGATTGAAACTAAACTATTGATAGCATAAGACTAATCAGAAACAAAACTCGGGATAAGGGGCGGCCACATTCACATTATAAGTCTTAAACATTAACTACACCGAGAGTAGGTATTAATATTATAGGATAGGTCTGATGAAAGGGCAACATCAACTCTCCTATTACTTATAAACTAATCAGTCAAATGTTATTAAATGCATTGGATAAATTGAAGATGACAAGTGATGACGACCGTCTTCAATTTAACTATTGATATCAATTAACCACCTAAATTTGAAATGAATGATAGATTGCCAGTACCTTCTTCCATTTAGCAATGAGATTTGCATCGGCATAACCCTGTTCAAGGCAGAATTCATAGAGCTCCTTAGAAATCTCCTTTCTTTTATAATAAAGGTCGTATATGTACCGACTCTTTTGATGAGCGATGCGGAATATAGGCCAAAGTGCCTCACACTTCCTCTTCCCGTCATTTGGATCATTCTCAGCTGTAAATCATACCATTCATCAAATTGAAAAATAGTTAAAAATAATTTTTTTAATGCAGACAATAGTTAAAAATAATTGGATTGAAAGAAAAGAAGTTAGTAAGTTGATTGCTTAATTAATTAATGAAAAATGAATGAGCGATTGAATGCAAACCTTCTCTCATTTTGGCATCTAATTCACGAAGAGTGGGCTCGATAAGCTCCCATCCTTCCGGATAAGTGACGCGGCTTGTCTTAATCTTTGGCATCTTTTTATCCAACTAACAACCTATCACCATAGTTTTTTCACAATTAAAAAAATTGTGAAGTAATCCGAGAGAAAAAAGAAAATTACTATTGACACTAGCTAGCAAGGGTTTCGCCACAACAGGTCAAAGAAGGCAACTTAGTTGATACAGCAAAGAGATTGACCAGGATATAACTTTGAGAGGAACGAATCTACTACTACAGAAGAAACGGTTAACTCACATGGGACCAAACCAAACATCAAACAAAATTGGCCTTTAAGCAAAACCCAAATTTAACTTCCTCTATTTCATATATATTAACTCAGTTCATCTCCTTTCTACAAAGAGTACAATCCTTTTACCTTGTTCAAGAGAGTCGAGGCGAGGCGAGGCGACTGAATCCGGCGATGGCAGCTCAAACGAGTCGGCGACCGAAGACGGAGGAAGGGTTTGGTTTTGAGTGCTGTGTGTGTGTGTGTGTGCGCGGGTCCAAGACTAAGAGAGAAACGGCATTGGGCCCAAATTAAGGCTCAACTAAATTTTTTAACTTGAAAGGAGACTTTTATGGGCCTTCGCCATAATCTTGATGGATTGGCTATCATCTCAGTTTGGGGGGAATACAATATTGTTAAGTTCTTTTAGCCGGAAATGTTTCTCTTTTCCAGCTAATTATCAAAAAAACAAAAAAAACAAAAAAATTTACACCCATTTTTAATGCTGAAAATTACACAAAAGTAGATATGCAGCTTTGTTTTTTATTTAACATTGTCAGCTCGGCGGCACAACAGTTTAGTGTCAAGTTGGGCTGCAACTCAAGCGAAGATAACCCCAATTTTCTCACGCCTCTAGTTAAATCCAAACAGAACCAATGTATAACATAAATCCATCTCCTATAAAATAAAACTCAAGTGAATTTTCTTAAATTTTATTCTCAAGAAGAAGTAGCAATATCCTTATCCTTTGTATGAATACTGTCCAGCAAAGACTCACATGCATCTTCCAGCAAATCCAATACCTGCAATAAATCATCAATCATTAAA
This sequence comes from Juncus effusus, assembly GCA_027726005.1. Lineage (NCBI taxonomy): Eukaryota > Viridiplantae > Streptophyta > Magnoliopsida > Poales > Juncaceae > Juncus > Juncus effusus. Next base: position 11,583,028 of record CM050896.1, on the reverse strand, counting down.
TTAGATTATTTATCATCTCATATTTCATTAGAAATTAAGGATCATGAAGTAAATATGGCATAGACATGCCTTTTCAAATCCTTGAGGGCCTCCATAATAAGGATCGGGAACTTCGCTTTCTGAGTGCTTCTTACAATATGAACACATCAGCTTCACCTATAATTTACACAAATTACAAAGATCATTTATTAACAAATCACAACCATATAATAACTGAAATTAGAAAAGAAGAAAAGGAAGAAGAAATGAGAACCTTGTAAGGTGCATCTTCAGGCAGGGGCTCCTTGAATTTCCATCTCTCATACGCACTCAATATATCCTCTACATATTACCATCATAATAGTCATATCAACTTTTTTTTTAATTTAATATAGCCCTATGAAGTTGTAAAACAATTAGAGAAAGAGGAAATAAGCATCAACCTTTGTTTTGCCTGTCCATGGCAAGAATGAGATCAAAATCCCTAAAATCAGATGGTTTAATGGGCCGTGATATGGACGTCACCTCAATCCCTCTCCTCTTTGACGTTGCTATCATCCTTGAATCCGCCTTATCCCCCTTTTTAATACAACATTTAATTGTTCAACAAATTTGTATGTCTTTTTTTTTTTTTTTTGAAATAACTAGATAATAAACATTCTAATTGAGAATTATATGGAAGATAAATGGGGAGAGAAGGTGGGTAAGAGACCTCATGGTAGCCAATGGTACCAGCTGAATCAATTAGGAATTGAGACTCCAGTCCTCGCTTTTCTACTAGGTTTCTGAACACTGCTTCAGCAGCTGGGCTTCGGCATATATTACCTGTTTACCATCAACACAAAGAGCACTGAATTCAAAATTTCAATTGTCCATTTGTGTAAAATAAAATCTCACACTAAAAACTAATAATGGAAATCTACTTCACACTGATACATTATTTTGGTAGTTCAATCGCTCTGTCATGTTTCTTTCCCTTCGTTTATTTTGCTAGCACAGTGAATAAAGATTGAATTGATTCGGAAATTTACCCAGACCGAAAGGAATTGCAGTTAACTCTCGTATGAAACACACGAACTGACTCCAATTTATGATGTTGAGATTTCTTCGTGTTTGATAGAATTAATATGAGGGGTAGTAAAATAGTACCAAGACAGACGAAGAGTACAGAGAAAGGCTTCGATTGTTGAGTAGAGGGAGCGGGATCCGCCGACGCAGTGGCCATAAATGAAGCTTCTCTCCTCCTCAAGCTCACTGATTCAGACGCCGTCGTGCTAAGCTTCTGATTTCTGCTCGGGCAGAGACACTGAAGAATAGTAACAGTAAGAGGAGGAAGACTAGAAGACGGGTTAGCGGTAACTGGATTATGAACCCATCTTAATTTCGGATTTAGTATGAAGGAGGGGGAGCTATATAAACCATGAAATTGAAGACCACCACTCATCTCTATTATATTTATCGTCTTCTCTTCTCTTCTCTTGCTTGAGGTCTCGTCACGTCTGGTCCTTCATGAAGCTAGTCAGTCAGTTATATTAATTAATCAACCATTAAAATTTGAGTGGTTGGTCGAGCTCGAAGCTTTGCACTGCACGAATGTGATAGATAATTCAGATCCGAATCCGGAACAGCGTCTTCTCGACCCGACCCGACCCATTTAGAAAAGTTTATAATACAAGCCAAGCCCATTACATTACAAGTATCTGATTTTCCTTGGCCCAACCCAAAACAATCCATTACATTACAAGCCCTAGACTAAGAATGACACAGACACAGACACACGCCCGAGCTCTCTTCCTCCTCCCCTCCTCCCCCTCCCTGTACTTTCCTCCCCTCTCCGAACGAATCAAATCGGAATCGAATAGGAAAGATGGAAGATGAACCCAACGGCAGTTCAGCGGCGGCGGCGGCGGCGGATAGAAATGGCGACGAAGAAGAGGCCATGATTGGTCCAGGCCCGGTCGCCCCTCGCCCCAAGCACAAGCGCCCTCTCCAGTTCGAGCAAGCCTTTCTCGATTCTCTTCCTTCCGCTCACATGTATGTCACTATTCTGTTTCTACCCCCATTTACTTACTTCACTACCCAAACACAAGTATCATTATCATACAATTCAAAAAGCTTCAGTCTTTTTAATTGAATTAACAAACGGATGGGGCGTGCTGTGTTGTGGTGTGCAGGTACGAGAAGAGTTATATGCATAGAGATGTGGTCACTCACGTCGCCGTTTCCTCCGCTGATTTCTTCATCACCGGAAGCATCGATGGCCATCTCAAATTCTGGAAGAAGAAACCGCTCGGCATTGAATTCGCCAAGCATTTCAGATCTCATCTCGGTCCCATCGAAGGCCTCGCAGTTAGTGTGGACGGATTATTATGCTGCACAATATCAAACGACAAATCAGTCAAAATATACGATGTTGTAAACTACGACATGATGGTCATGATGCGTCTCTCTTATACACCCGGTTCGGTGGAATGGGTCTACAGACCGGGTGATGTCAAGGCAAAACTTGCCGTTAGTGAGAAAGAGACTTCTATTGTTCATATTTATGATGCTCATTCAGGCTCGAATGAACCGATTGTTTCGAAAGAGATTCAAATGGGACCGATAAAGACGATGAGGTATAATTATGTGCATGATGTGGTGATCTTGAGTGATGTTAAAGGGATATTGGAGTATTGGTCACCTTCTACCCTCAGTTTCCCTGAAGATGTGTATGTCTATTTTTTTTTTAATCATATTGTTGTCTCAATTTTATCTGAAGTTATATATTAGATAGTTTATTATTTATGTTTCCTGTGTGCAGTGTAAAGTTCAAGTTTAAAACAGACACAAATCTCTTTGAAATTGTCAAGTGCAAGACTACTGTATCTTCAATTGAGGTAGTATCTTTTTTTCTTTTATTGCAAAGAACAATTTTTGAGTTTTTCGAGAGGTTTTATACAAAAATGCTGAATAATTATATATATCATTTTGGTGTGTGTGAAGGTGAGTAGTGATGGAAGTCAATTTGCAATAACATCTCCAGACCGAAGAATCCGAGTTTTTTGGTTCAAAACTGGAAAATTAAGGCGTGTTTATGACGAGTCTCTCGAGGTGAGTTAATTATACTGTAACATTTCGTACAGATTTTTTTCAATATTATTACTTTTCAAAGTGCTAAAGTAATATATTAATAATTGGACAGGTGGCGCAAGACGTGCAAAGAAGTGATGCACCAATGTACCGTTTGGAAGCGATTGATTTTGGGAGAAGAATGGCAGTTGAGAAGGAAATAGAAAAAACCGAAAACGCCCCTCAGCCCAATGCAGTTTTTGACGAGAGCTCTAATTTCCTCATTTATGCCACTCTCTTAGGTATCAAGGTAATATTAATAATTATTATTATTTTTATTAAAAAGGTTTTTTATTCTTATTTTTGTAACTCCTTCCAAATATAAAATTATCTTTTTCTTTTCTTTGTTGTGAATAGATAGTGAATTTGCACACGAATAAGGTGGCTAGAATACTAGGGAAAGTGGAGAATAATGACCGGTTTCTAAAAATAGCATTATATCAAGGAGACAAATCCAACAAAAAAGTTAGAAAAATGCCAACAGTTGCCGCAAATGCGAACGAGACGAAGGAGCCGTTAACAGACCCCACACTGCTCTGTTGCGCCTTCAAAAAACCTCGCATTTATTTATTCAGGTACCCATTTATAATTATATCACTCACAAGTATGCTTATTAACTTAATCTTTCTAACTATTTTTCTAATTTTTACTTTATTTTTAATTTTTGTGAAAGCCGGCGGGAACCAGAGGAAGCAGAAGATGCGACAAAAGGAAGAGATGTGTTTAATGAGAAACCGGCCGCTGAAGACCTTTTGGCCATTTCTGAATTGGGCAAATCTATTTCCTCTTCTCTCCCTGACAATCTCGTATGTTCTCTTTACCAATTTAATTTAATTTATTTAATATGAATTAATTAATAAATATGGTGTGTGATTAATGGATTGATGAATTTGGCAGGTGATGCATACGTCACTGGGAGATATACATGTGAAGCTGTACCCTGAAGAGTGTCCCAAAACGGTCGAGAACTTCACCACTCACTGTAAAAACGGATATTACGATAACTTAATATTTCACCGAGTTATCAAAGGTTTCATGATTCAAACTGGAGATCCGTTGGGAGACGGAACTGGAGGACAGTCCATTTGGGGAAGAGAATTCGAGGATGAATTCCACAAAAGGTATCACAAAATAACATATCTTTTTTTTTAATTTGGGTTCATTGTTTAGTTCTTATTGACGATGTTATTATTTCCCCCTTTTATTGCAGTTTGAGACATGATAGGCCGTTTACATTATCAATGGCGAATGCTGGACCGAATACAAACGGGTCTCAGTTTTTCATAACGACGGTGGCGACACCGTGGCTGGATAATAAACACACTGTCTTTGGTAGAGTTGTTAAAGGAATGGATGTTGTTCAGGTGGAGAAAATACTTTTTCTTTTTTTTAATAATTTGGTTAATTACGACGACTTGGTTTTTTAATTCAATAAAAGTTACTGAGTGGAGTTTGAATTTGGGATGAAACAGGCAATAGAGAAGGTGAAGACGGACAAGAATGACAAACCGTATCAGGATGTGAAGATTCTCAATGTTACTGTTCCTAAGGCTTAATCTACTCATAATTGAAGGTATTTATCTTCCTCTGTCTATTTTATGTTTATAATTAATTATGATTAGTTACAAGTAACATAATAAAGCTTTTTTGTTGTGATTGTCTCAGGAGAGGAGGTGGATTGCTTAGCAAGGACGAGAGACAGCAATTTGACATGGAGTTTAATTTCAATTACTGTAGTGATTTGTATTAACATGTAGTTGAGTTTGAAATTATTTTATCTCAATGTTTTTGTATGTACATTAGGCATTTGTTAGGAGTCTAGCATGTGTAATGCAAGTGTAAACATTCTCCCTCTGTTTTTTTTTCTTTTCTATTCAGCCCACAAATGGTCACAAGATTGCTATTCAGTCCTACTATAGATGATATCATGCATGACGCTCCTTCAATCTTTGTTTGTTTAAAACTTCAAACTTCGTGCCTATTGTGTTGGGAAAATTATTCAAATGTGAAACTCTTTTTGACCTTTTGGGTTGTTAACTTGGTATAATCATTCTGGGAGCCCTTCATTAAAAAACCAAAAAATCAAGTTGAGTCTGAACTGAGCTTGTCCTAAAAGACACAATATTGTATTGAAGGACATTATGGACTAGATCTTTCTAGATTGTTCTAGAAGTGTCAAATAAATTCAAAAGAAATAGTCTATTAGTAAATGATCCCTAGAAAACACCACTCCTACAGTGCACACCCCCTCCACGATTATTTTATTTTTATTAAATCTGACTATTTTGAGGGCATCTAATCAATTGCAGTACTGATCCTTTTTTTCTTTTTCTTTTTTCTAATGCATCTTATTAACAATGCGCAGTTGTGTAAACTATGTTGTTATAAATTAATTCGGGTAAATGTTGCATCGCATGATACATGTCATTATAATCCTGAGTCTGACTCCTTGTTGTTGACTGTATATGATAATCGACATAGAAAGAAAAGATAGAGAGAACAATAAAATGGTGGGAATAATGGGATAGAAATGATAAAGAAAGGGATCAGAGTGTGTTCACATTGGAATACTCAGACAGCGCAGCTGAGAACCTGGCCTGCAAAACGGGAACATGACATGACATGATATGAGAAGATCCCGTTCATTCAACATACGAACGTGGCCCAATCCTCCATCATCTATGATCTACCAACCAACGGCTGCTGTCTTGCCACACGTCATCCCTCCTTCGTCAAATCAGCAGCCCAGGCCAATAATCATAATCATATTATATCCCAATAAAATAACTCATTTTACATATATGCCATCAAAATCACAAAAAATATATAAACTTCTGTAAGAGTAGCTCAAATATTAGGACCGTTTCGCCAATAACCTATTAAATAAATAAAAAATGTACATAAATAAACCTACCCCTTAATCCATTCCATTGTCCTGCACAGGAAACCAGAAAAAAGCAAGACAGCAGATATTTCTTTCTTTTCAATTCAGATTTACTGCTAGATCGAATCAATCATGGCGGAGAAGCACTTCAAGTACGTCATCCTCGGTGGAGGCGTTGCTGCTGTGAGTTCTTCTCTTCTCAATTCTCATCCCCCCTTAATTAATTCTTCGTTTTAAGTATTCCTGTACTGTACATATCTAAACTCAATAAATGACATGTGAATTCGAATTTGGAAGACCAGTAGCTTATAAAGTGATTCCCCCTCCCAAGGAAAGAAACCAAATAACAGATCTTCTATTTGAGCTGATCATCTGCTTCTCCAACTTATAATTACACTTCTAAATTGATGAATTAGCTAGTTGATGAAATGAAATTGATCTTCTAATTGAGATGACCATTTTCTTCTCCAATTTATATTTATACCTCTGAATTGATATTTGTTGTGTTGTTTTGTTGCAGGGATATGCAGCGAGGGAGTTTGCCAAGCAAGGGATTCACCCTGGAGAGCTCGCCATCATCTCTAAAGAAGCTGTATGTTTCACCTCTCTCTCCTCAATCATTTACATTTACTTTTTCTTACAAAATTAAATAAATTTTTCATTGAAGAGATAAAAGGTACTCAATATTAGTATCTAATTCTTATCTTTGATTTTGAAATTTCACATTTATTTCTTCAGGTGGCTCCTTATGAAAGGCCGGCACTTAGCAAGGCTTACCTTTTCCCTCAGAGTATGATACACATAAACCCTTTGTTCTTTTAACTTCAATTTTTTTCTTCCAATTCTTGTTACTCCTCAAAAATTTGGATGTTATGTTACTAACATATGTTTTATTATTTGATATTATTTTTCTGTTATCAGATCCAGCAAGACTGCCAGGTTTCCATACTTGTGTGGGAAGTGGCGGCGAGAGATTACTGCCTGAATGGTACACTGAGAAAGGTTCGCCCTTTTACTTTTTATTTGTTTATTTTCAATAATGAAATATTTCTTTTTTGTAGCCTTTTGCTTATTATTTTCATTCAATGACAGGTGTAGAGTTGATACTGAGCACTGAGATAGTGAAGGCTGATGTTGCTTCAAAGTCTCTGACAAGCGCATCTGGAGCGACGTTCACTTACGATGTATTAATCATCGCTACTGGATCCTCTGTACGTCATATTCTAATATTTCTAATTTTCATCAAATTTCCATAAATAAAATGCTCAAATCATTAGTTACACACATTGTTTAAACAGGTGATAAAACTGAGTGATTTTGGGGTGCAAGGAGCGGACGCGAACAACATATTGTACCTGAGGGAAGTGGACGATGCCGATAAATTGTACTCCGCAATTCAGTCAAAGAAGGACGGAAAGGCTGTTATTGTTGGTGGCGGTTATATCGGTCTCGAATTGAGCGCCGTTTTAAAGATGAATAATTTGGACGTCACTATGGTCTATCCTGAACCTTGGTGTAGTACGTTATCATGCTCTCTCACCTAACTTACTAGCTTATTGTTTCATACAATTCTATATTATTTTGTTTGATTTTAATATATATATTATTTTGGTTTTTGTAGTGCCTAGGTTGTTCACAGCTGGAATTGCGGCATTTTACGAGGGGTATTATGCGAATAAGGGAGTGAAGATAGTGAAGGGGACAGTTGCTGTTGGATTCGACTCTGATACCAACGGTGATGTAAGTATATCTTTTGTATCTTCTAATTTGTTCTTTTAGTTTTACATGTATAATAATTTGAGTTTGATGATTAATGAATGGTTGATTATAATGAATAGGTGACAGCTGTGAAACTGAAGGATGGGAGAGTGTTAGAGGCAGATATAGTGATTGTGGGTGTTGGTGGCAGACCCTTAACATCTCTCTTCAAGGGTCAACTTACCGAAGAAAAAGGCGGAATCAAGGTATATATTCTATTTACTCTTACAATCTTTTCTCATTTGTCTATTATTATTTTATATATTTTATTTTACTTTTATTATTATTATTATTTTGTTGCAGACTGATGCGTTCTTCGCGACGAGCGTCCCCGGAGTGTACGCGGTAGGTGACGTGGCGACATTCCCAATGAAGATATACAACGACTTGCGCAGAGTCGAGCATGTTGATCACGCCAGGAAATCCGCCGAACAAGCCGTTAAAGTTTGTATCTTCTTTATTATTTTCATTCAAATTCAAACATACTAAACAATCCATAACAACGTATTTCATTTACTTTTTCAGGCAATTAAGGCTGGCGAGGAGGGTAAGTCAGTAGAAGAGTACGACTACCTGCCGTACTTCTACTCACGCTCGTTCGACCTCTCATGGCAATTTTACGGGGACAACGTGGGGGACACGGTTCTTTTCGGCGATAATGATCCTAATTCTGCTAAGCCCAAGTTCGGTTCGTACTGGATCAAGGACGGCAAGATATTTGGGGCGTTTTTGGAAGGCGGTTCGGCCGATGAAAACAAGGCCATTGCTAAGGTCGCGCGGGTCCAGCCTGCCGTGTCGGATTTGAATCAACTCACACAGGAGGGGCTTCAGTTTGCTTGCAAGATTTGAAGATTGTGTGTGGGTGTGAGGTTTTTTTATGGTTGAACTTGAACTAGAATGAATGAACTGCTTTGGTTTGTGTATGCAATTATTATTATGTATTCTTGCGTTTGGATTTGAACTTTTATTTGGTGTTTAATAAAATCGTGTAAAGGGGGTTTTCTAAGGCAATAATAATAATCGCTTCACATTTTCAAAAAATGAATTGTGCTTCATTTTCTTATGAATTTTTAAATCTCTTTTTCATATTTACAACATGAGATGCACGACATGATCTCGTGTGCTTGTAATCTGTCTGTGTGGGCCTTGCAAGGGAATTGGATGGAACAAAGCCTGGCCCATCCATCCAACTGATCACTCAAAGTCAGCAGCAGAATAACATAGTTCGCTTTATGCATCAAAATTGGTCGGCCGTTCATTTCATTTCATTTCCATGGCTGAACTTTCACTCTCCTTCTCATCCCTTCCAATTGGAATTGCATGCACAAATGCAAAACAAAACCCCAAAAGAAGATTTCAGAACCATCCCACCAATCCCAGGCCAAGAATAGAGTGCCAATGTGTGGCTACTACAAGAGGAGAGACGTCAGAGGGCAGAAGGATAACAGTGAGAAATGGAAAAGATGAACTGGAGATCTCCAGGGTTGTTAATGGCATGTGGCAAACCAGCAGCTCCGGATGGGGCAGTTTCGATGCCCATGCAGCCGTAGATGCCATGGTGCAGTACGCCGATGCCGGACTCACTACTTTTGACATGGCTGATATCTGTATGTTTTTATCTTTCTAAATTTCAATTTCTCTCTCAAGTTTTGCCTAAAAAATGATTTCTAATTCTGCATCTTTGTTGAGATGAGATTTTCTTTTTCCTCTCATGTTATCATCTCTTTGTGTTGGTTTGGTACCAACTTGAATTTTAGTTTGTTGTGCTAACTTGGAAGTTTAACGAAAACTTTTATTTTGAGAAATTTGGAGGAGGCTTTAAAAATCCTCCATCCAAATGATGTAAATTTTTATTTACATCATATATCCTTTTTCCCCCTCTATTTATAAAAAAAGGAAAAGAAAAAGAGCTCAAAAAAAGGCAAAAATATGAATCTATATCTGTCAGCCCAAAGAAAACATTGCCCAGCTAGATCCTATATATGAATTCCGCAACTTTCGTCCCAAATCAGCCCTGTAAACTTCTCCTGTAGGCTGTAAATATAAAAAGAACTAAATATTAAAAATAAAAAACCCGGGGGGCAAACGAGAACTTTCCACAATCCTTCACTTCTCTTTCTCGTCTCGTCTCTTCTCTTCTCTTCTCTTCTCTTGTGTTGTGCACTTGCTTAATGCTTATCTATTCTCGACCCCAAACCTGAAGCACAAGCACCTCTCTTTTGTTTCCCGCTAAACCCAGAGCAGAGCAGAGCAGAGCAGACCAGACCAGACCATGACCATGTCTCTGTCTCCTCCTCCCTGCACAAGCACAAGCACATCCCTCAGACCCCTCGTGGGATCGGTACACCGCCGCCGCGTGAGCCCAAGCTCCAGGCCTCCTCCCACGCGGGTACGCTGCTGCGTGAGCACGGCGGCGACGGAGGAGGAGGAGCGGGAGAGGAGGAGCGGAGGAAGAGTGGCTGTTGTGAAGAACGGGTCGGATTCGCTGGAGATTTGTCGGGTGTTGAACGGGATGTGGCAGACCAGCGGCGCGTGGGGCCCCATTGACAGAGACTATGCTGTCGACGCCATGCTCGCTTATGCTGATGCTGGTCTCTCCACTTTCGACATGGCTGACCACTGTAACCTAGCTATTAATATCATTCTTATCAATTTGAAATGCAAAGTCTTCAAATTTACATCCTATATTGATTTATATGAAATTGATGGAAATGGAATCATTGATGCATGTAATGTAAGTTTGAGATTTCATTTGAGTAATTGAGAGTGATTGGAACATACAGATGGGCCAGCAGAGGATCTATACGGACTATTCATAAACCGGGTGAGGAGAGAGAGGCCGCCTGAAATGCTTCAAGAGATAAAGGGACTGACAAAGTGGGTCCCGCCTCCAGTCAAGATGACGAGTGAATACGTCAGAGACAATATTAAAAGATCGCTCAAGAGGATGGATGTTGCTTCCTTGGACATGTTGCAATTTCACTGGTACCCCATTTAATAATCCGATACGATCCCTCTTTATTACTTCTTTCTTTTGTCATATTGTTTTTTTTTTTTTTTGGGTATTGTTTTTGAAGTAAGAATTTGTGAAACAGGTGGGATTACTCGAATCTGGGATATCTTGATGCGCTGAAGAACTTAACAGACCTAAAAGAGGAAGGTTAGAATTTTAGAATATTAATAATTCAAATTTATTACTTTATTTCTTACAAGATTGCAATTTAGACTTTTAGAGATGTTACCATTAGTCTCATGATATCATCTGATTGTTTCGCGCGAAAAGCATTATTACAGGCAAAATAAAGACAGTGGCTTTGACAAATTTTGATACCGAAAGGTTGCACATAATTCTGGAAAATGGCATCCCCATTGTTAGCAATCAGGTATCTATCTATTCTTTAATATTTTAATCTATTAATTCTAAAAAAAATGCAAATGTTATTTATCATTTTTTTGAAGATTAATTGACTACAAATGAAAAATGGTTTTACAAGGTTCAACATTCAATCGTGGACATGCGGCCCCAACAAAGAATGGCTGAGCTGTGTCAGCTCAGTGGAGTTCAACTCATCACGTACTCTCTCTCACCCTCTCTAAAATCTCTATTATCTAAACTCTTATTAGATTGGATTAGATTATTTTGTAATAAATTGGATTGATGGTGAAATGGAATGCAGGTATGGAACGGTGATGGGAGGTCTATTGTCAGAGAAGTTTCTAGATACAAACATTAACATTCCGTTTGCGGGACCCCCTCTCAATACTCCCTCTCTACAAAAATATAAAAGGGTACGTCACATCACATGTCTTTTCTAATATTCTTCATCATGTCGTTATTGAAAAAATGTGTAGAATAATAATTTAATTTTTGATGAAATGAAAAGATGGTAGATGCATGGGGAGGATGGAGCCTATTCCAAACATTGCTTCAAACCATGAAGAAGGTCGCTTCGAAACATATGGTTTCAATCCCTACTGTTGCTGTCAGATATGTTCTTAATCAGGTATATACATACTTCATTGAAGTTTAAACTAAGATCATATATTCATATTTTATCATTTTTATCGATTTAAGTTAATTTGGTTTTGGTTTTGGATTGGATGAAAACTAGTCGAGCGTGGCTGGATCAATGGTGGGAGTGAGATTGGGTCTTTCAGAGCATATAAAAGACACAAATGCGATATTCTCTCTGAAGTTGGATGAAGAAGATATGAATAGCATCAATGAAGTCTCAAAAAGAGGAAGAGATCTTATGAATGTGATTGGTGATTGTGGTGATGAGTATAGAGGATAGTTTGTTATTAATTAATTGTGTTATAAGTAATAATTTCCTTGTTTTTATTAAATTTTGATAATTATGGTTGGTTGTCTACTCATAACTTCTCTTTTTAAATTGAAAAGAATGGACGGCTGTAAATGTGAATGAATGCTTTGATATTGAGATAGTAAATTTATTTACATGCAATTTTGATGTTATTCAAAAGAGCCTTTTCATTGAATAGAGAAAATTGTAGTTATACTTATTTTAAACAATTTTCGAACAATTTGATGTTAATTGGTAAATTGTTTTTTTTTATTTTATTTTATTTTATTTTAATTGCAAAAAAGTTCAGTTTACTCTCCCTAAATTGCTGGCTTTGAGGAAGGATAATGATTCTTTATACTCTTCATCTATCTCTAAATTGCTAGTTTCGAGGAGGAAGAATACATCTCTGTTAGAGTGGATTGGTTGTTTGTAATTGTGATTTTTAGTCAATGCAATGAGATCAATTTTGTGTTAGGACTTCGGAGAGACCAACTCAATTGTACTGACTGGAATCCTCATCTTCCTTTCCTTCATCATCCTTGCCAACCATTTCTCTAGAATTGAATTCACCCCCTTCTCCCTTTCAACCATCCCTTTATCTTGGAAGCACGATTACCAACTTTATCAAACTTTTTAGAGTAAAATGGACCTGTGTCATAATAAAATTGATCAACATTTAAAATTTTGAAAATTTCATGAAGTCCTGAAATATACTTGCTGGTAAATTTTCACAATACAAGAATATTAATGTTGGTTATAAATATACTTTCATCAAATGTACCTTTCTTGATTGGCGTGACGGTTATAGTGTGGAGAGACATGCTGTTTGGAGGCTCGAGATGAGAGACTTTAGTTTGCTCCAACATCTTGCAATTGAAGTATTGTATGTGCATAGCTCATACAATTAGTTCGATATTAACTACTAAGCAATTTTTATATTTATATCTATGTAAATAGAGACAACATGCAAATTTCATGCTCTTTTCACATTTCTTCTGCACGCTCAAGGCACTCGTCATTTCAATAACCAACTTATTATATTTCTTTACAATTCATGCACTTATCACCTCTACATACAAATTATTATATGTATTTAGTTGATGAAACTATTATTGAAGTTGTAATAATTAGTTAATAAACACATCATGTAAGTTTGATCAATTTTGACTTGAGAACAGAAGTAAACAACCTGACATTTCATACACGTGGGCAGCATAATTTTGATCAAATAGTCCCTATAATTTGCTAAAATTAAGTTTCATACCCATTAAAGAAAAGAAAAGAAAAAAAGTCGAGCCTTTGTGAGACAGAAGGAAACAAAGAAAGAAAAGAACGAGCTTTTCTCCAAAAAAGAAAAAAGAAGCGAAACAAAGGAAATAAAACAGAAAAAACAAAGAAGGCGGGATTGATGGGGGTCGTCGTTGCCTTGATTGCGCTGAACTGATCGGAACTGAACACCGCCGCCCATTGCGATCCACTTCTTCATTCACTCTTCTTCTTCTTCTTCTTCTCTCTCGTTCATTCTCCCTCCCCTTCCCTTGAGAATCGTTCCATCCCCTCATTCCAATCCACCCGATACCAATTTTAGATCCCTAAAAGCAAAGCTTCTCGGTTAGGATTGAGGATAAGGATATAATAGGTTGGTGTTTGGAATCTAATGGCGATTGGGAGTCGCTGCAATGAGACGAATCCAGTGTTTGTGGGGATCTACACAATTGTGCTGACTGGAATCCTCCTCTCCCTTTTCTTCATCGTCTCCACCCTCTATTCCTCCGGAATTGGATTCCTCCCCTTCTCCCCTTCAACATGTAAGCACCGATTACCAATTTTATCCACAATTTTCACCTCCGGTTGTATAATTCATTCGTTCAATTATCTCATAAATTACTCTATTGTCTTGGCTTGCAGTGGGAAACAATAGCTCCACTGAAGAAAGAATCGAAACCACGTCCGAACCAGAAAACATGTACAATAGACCGATTTGGAAGGTGCCAACTGAAAGAAAAATGCCGAGTCTTGAAAAGTTCAAACTGACAAAGGAAATGGTGGAGTATCGCGCAAAAGACAACGTGATAATTGTGACTTTCGGAAATTATGCATTTATGGACTTCATTTTGAACTGGGTCAAACATCTCACCGATCTTCATGTCTCCAACCTCCTTGTAGGTAATTAATTCACTCATTCATTAATCTCCCCTCTTTTTCAAAATTACACTATTAATTAAATTAAAAAAATTAATATAATATTTGCATAAATAAATAGGGGCAATGGACACGAAATTACTAGGAGCATTGTATTACAAAGGGGTACCAGTATTTGATATGGAAAGCAACATGATTACTGAGGATGCAGGTTGGGGCTCTCCAACATTTCATAAAATGGGGCGAGAAAAAGTATTTTTAATCAATGCAATGCTTCCTTTCGGTTTTGAGCTTCTCATGTGTGACACTGACATGGTTTGGATTAAGGTACCCTCAATTCAATCTATTCTATTCTTTTATATTATTATGATTAAATTGCTTTAATATAAATAATATTATTATTATGAATGAAACAGAACCCATTACCATATATAGCAAGGTTTCCAGATGCGGATATTTTGACTTCAAGCGACCAAGTCATTCCAACTGTCACTGACGACAGTTTAGAAGTCTGGCAAGACGGTACCTTTTTTTAATCAATATTTATTCCACTTTATTTTATTCCAAAATTTTGAATTTATTTCTTTAACTAATTTTGTTTGAAATTTTACAGTGAGTGGAGCGTACAACATAGGAATATTCCACTGGAGACCAACAGAATCTTCAAAGAAGCTCGCAAAAGAATGGAAAGAATTATTATTATCAGATGAAAAGATTTGGGACCAAAGCGGATTTAATGACTTGGTTCATAAGGTTTTAGGTCCTTCTGTAAAAGAGTCAAACGGTCTTGTTTATTCATATGACGGATCGTTAAAACTCGGAATTTTGCCGGCAAGTATATTTTGTAGCGGACATACGTATTTTGTACAGGGAATGTATAAACAACTATGGTTAGAACCATATGCTGTTCATACGACATTTCAGTATGGCGGTACCGAAGGAAAAAGACATAGATTGAGAGAGGCCTTGCTTTTCTTTGATTCACCGTCCTATTATGACTCGCCAGGTGTCCCTTTTTTTTTTGTTCTTTATTTGTGATATTATTGTGTTTGTGTTTTTTGTTAAATGTTTATGTGATTGGTTTGCCAGGTGGGTATATGTCGTTTAAACCTAATATTCCGAAGAGTCTGTTGCTTGGTGGAGCTCATACAGTTGAATCTCATTTTAACTTAGTCAATTACCAAGTTAGTAATTTTATTAATTCAAACTTGATTGTTATATTTCATGTCTTGATTAGTGCCGTTGTATGAATTAAACTAATAAATAGCACTTTTGATTTTGGTTTGTAGTTGAAACAGATTAGAACCGCACTTGCCGTTGCTTCTTTATTGAAGAGAACCCTTGTACGTATTGTAACATACATTTCTTGTCTAATTGAATATTTAATATTACAAATTACTTTAGAATATATCATTTATTTAATATTATAAATGAAATACAGATAATGCCAGCGATATGGTGCAGGTTAGACAGGATGTGGTTTGGCCATCCTGGAATTATGGAAGGCACTCTCACTCCTCAACCTTTTCTCTGTCCTATGGACCATGTTTTTGAGGTATTATTCATGAAAAAATAATTCAATTTAATGAAAAATAATTATAATGGATTTATAGCATATATATTGTGTATTAAATGCAACAGGTGAACACAATGCTAAAGGATTTTCCAGAGAAAGAATTCGGTCCCCAAATTGGTTTCAGAGAATATTCCTTCGTCAAGAATCCTTTAGTCCCTAAAAATGTAATTCATTTAATTTGTCACCTTGTTTTTGTTTATATTTTTTGTGTTGTGATGAATTAACTGAAAGAGAAATGGTGTTTTTATTATACATATATCAGGTGAAGGAATCAGTGCTTGAGGTAGAGATATGCGAGAGAAACTCACCCAAATGCTCGTCACAAAATTTTACTCAAAAACATACATACGGTTTTCTACATTTTCCTAAGAATGCCACTCAACAAGATGTATGATATGATATTACTCTCTTCTTTCTTATAGAAGACTATTAGGTATATGATTATAATACAATAATATGATGAATTAATTGAATAATTAATTGTATGTTGCAGCTTGTGCAAGTATTTTCCAAATACAAGGATTTCAAAATTATACAATTCTCATCAATGCAGGATCTTTTTCAAGGCTTTTCTGACCCTGTAAGTTACTTTTTCTTAGTTTGCTTTCCATTGTAGTTATGAAATTCTGACTGTTACTATATTAATTAACAAAATAAAAATGCAGGAATCGGAAGGGAAGTTTAGGAAGAGAGTGAAGAGATATGTAGGAATATGGTGTTGTGTAATGAACAAGACTCCAGGTCATATTTATTACGACATGTATTGGGATGAGAAAGCGGGTTGGAAACCCGACCCGCCACAGACCCGTCTAGACGATCACCCTCCTTGGGCTTGAAACACTTTAATCCCTTCTTTTATTTCACAACAACATTTTCTTTTCTTTTTTTCATCAAGAGCTTACACAATATGAGGTTTAGGGTTTCTCTACTGCTTTTTCAGTTTTGTATACTTGATAGAGGGAGGAAACGTTAGAAAGAAACAAAATGTCTAATTCTTCGATGTTGTAGTATTTTGTTCATATTTTGGGAATTGCCCTCAAGAATTGTTTAATTCTTTATGATGCCTCATGCAAATTATTCATTTTTTTTTTCTAAAAAAACTCATTATTTGAAGGTCAAGACAAAATTCAATGCTTTATATTTATTTTGCATTATTTGAAAACGAAAAGCATGAAAGTAGTGAATTTGTAATTGTTTTATAAAGTTTATTGAAAAAAAATAATTTTTTTATAAAAAGTGAAAATTGCATCTGCAAGCTTCCAACTGATAGAAAGCAACCGTTATTTTTGTTCAACTCAAAAGATACTGAGCAAATGACTGAATTACATCAACTACACAAATCTCAGATCATCAAAACACCTTTATTTTCTTTAGAAAGTTGTCCTGTTCAATCATTTGCTCAGCAAAATAAACAAACTAATTAAGCTCACAAGACAAAGCATACAACCAGTGATGTGAGTCGGCGGCGATGTGACCCCCAAGAGGTTCCAGATGGTGGTTGCATATGTGCAATGTAGGAGTATATGGTCAACCGTTTTTATTGATCCATTTGTGCACAATTTGCATGAGTTTATGGATGTCCAACTTTTCTTGATTAGATTTTCTTGAGTGGGTAATCTATTAAGAGAAGTTAGCCATAATTGTCGGCATTGTAAATGAGGGCGTTAATGTATTCTTTACTTTAATGAACTAATACATTTAGAATACTACTAAAATAAAATAGAGGAATATTATAATTTTCATAAATTCAAACAGACTTATCAGTGAAGGTTACATCTCAACTTTCACTACATTAGTTTAATAACAAGAAATCAATCAAACCAAAAATTCACATTAGCAGTGATTTTTCCATAAGAAATTAGTAGAACAAAATTCTTACAGAACTCTAGGCGCGTCATTGTTTATGTATATCCTTCGATATTCCTTCATTCATATGCAAACTACAAATGCAAAAGAAAAAAAATATGTTTTTGCTTGAGTTTTGGCCCAAAATAAAGAATCCTAGTCAAATTCTTGTTTTCTCAACACCCAAATTTAGAAAATACCGGTTCTTTATGCATATTATAGATTTCAAACATAGCCTAGATATTGATTATTTTTTTTGAAGCTCAAGCAGGCGATTGCCTATTAGAGGGCTATTGATATGTTTTTCCTTAGGAAATGAATCATAATAATCAATATCTACGGACTCAGAACGGAACGTACTCATCATGAGACAAAGCATCGCTAATGACACTCTTAAGAAAAAATGGGACCTCGATTGGGCAGCGACTGAACTCAATTTAGGAGAAATAAAATTAAAGGAACAACATTATAGTTCATAATTCTCGGACCCTCTCTAATTAAGCTAATTAACGACATTATAAAGAAACACCAATATAAGTTCAACAAACAACACTTGAGCATTCTATAATTTGAAGAGTCAACCAACTTGAGACTAACTGTTGCAAAACCCTAATTCCTCTGATTTTCATAAGCCTTGATTTGCCGCTCCAGCTGCATCATTTCACACAACAAACTCTTCAGTAACTCTCCTCAAGTATATTTGAACATAATTATTTCATTGATTTAGTAATAATGAATGAATAATAAGTACCTGAAGCATGGCCAGCAATTTCTGGTGTAATTCATAAAATTCATGTTTGATTGCATCCAATGCCAGAAGGCACCTGTATATTTTAACAAATTATAAAATATTATGCAGTCATCTCACAAAATACAAGATACACCTTGAAAAATATGTTATTATAGTAAAATATCTGTCAAGAAATTTACACACCCTTCCTTGCTGTGCTCCTGACAGAATCCGCGGAAATCCATGCACACTAAGGTCACCCTTTTTGCACCCACACTGTTATGTCACCAAAAAAATATACATTCTCTCATTAGAATGAAAAAAAAATATGGTTTCAACAAAAAAAAAAAAAAAAAAGGGTTTTAATTCTAAATCAAGAGAGAAAAGAAAAACCTCGAGCTGCTTCCCTTAAGCTGGTGCACATATGCATCCACCTTCACATAATCAACAACTTGTTGTTGCCTGTTCCACCAAAAACATATTTTCTCTTCTTGTTGGTTGGTCACTCACAAACATATTTGTTATATTAAAAAAATATGATAAAAAAGAAGAAAGAGGACACATTACAGTAAATTGGTGAGTTCAGAGATAATGCGCTCAGAGTCGTCGCAGAAGAGGGTGATGACCTCAGCAACAAAATCGGGAGTGCTCTCATCTTGCAGCATCTGCAGCTGCTGGAACTGATCGTCCAGCAACCCCTGCAATTCACCAAATCATTCTACTTATTTACAATTCACATTCTTCACTTATCATCTCTACTCTATTGTATGCATTGCTTTTCATGAAAATGTTATTATTTGTTAATACAACTTAGAAAGAAATCAGATTTTCTCCCACTAAAGAATGTATGATGAACCCAACAAAATGGAAGTTGTATAACCCTCCAATTTTGATCAAATGGCCCCTATTATTTGCTAATTAAGTCAATTTTGATAACATGGTCAACTTGTCATAGTGACTATCTAAAGATAATAACTACAATCACAAAAATCTTTCGTCAGAGGAAGAAAATTCTCTACTTGTGAGTAAAAACAGAACCAAACATTGAAAGAAAACTGACTAATTCTCCAAAAATAGGAAAAGGAAACATAAACAAAACAAAATCAAATCAAATAGAACAAATGAGGTGGGAATGTTACCGTGTTATACATGGAGCTCATGAGATCGTTGAGCTGAGCCTTGAGCACCGCTGACCCCATCTCTCAATTTGGGCAAAAACAAGGTGCTAAACCCAAAATTACTTGAATCAGAAAGAATGAGGGGAAGGAGAAGAAGACCAAGAGAGAAGAAGAAAGAATAAACAAGTCAGAACAGAACAGAACAGAACAGATCAGGGATTTGTTTGGCGCTTTGGTCACCCTTTTATGTTTCCTCTTTTCTCTCTTTTTTAAATTTTTTTTTAGTTATGCGGTAGCTAATTTAATGTTTTAGCCTAAAGTTTGTTTTTAAAAAATCATTTCATGCATTTTGCATTTAATGAAAAAGATTTAGTTAAGATTTTTTGTGTTGCTCAAAATGGATGCTAACCTAAACAATATAATTTGTGTAGCGAGCGAGTATTGAGAAGAGGTAGTCAGTGACTCGGTGTGTGTAAACTGTAATTTGTTAACTGTTAAGAAGGCAACAAATAGCATACAAGAACTTGCATTTAATTCAAAGATTTAATTCAGTTTTATTCAAAAAAAAAAAAGATTTACTTTAGTTAACGTTCTATAGATTGCATTTAGTTCAAAAGATTTACTTATGATTCTATAGACTGCATTAAATTCAAAGATTTACTTAAGGTTCTATAGATTCACTTAATTAATGAAAACATTGTATACACTCAAAAGATGTTGTTGAAGTTGAACTCAAGAAAACATAAGATATGTTGGGATATGTATTTTTTAATTTAAAAAAATATATTGCAAAAACTCTTATCAGTATCAATTTTTTTTTTGAGAAAAGTCCAATTTTGCCCCCTCAACTATTGAATTGGCTCATTTTTGGTCTCTCAACTTTTTTATGGTGCAATTTTAGTCCCTCAACTATTTAATATGTGGGTTTTTGGTCCTTTCATCTGTTAAGTGCTTAAGTGTCCGTTAAATATGACACGTAAGCAATGACGTGGCATATATTCTTAACACATACACAATAACGTGTTAACTTTTATTTAACAAATAAACATTCATAAAAAATATACATTTTTTAATAAAAATAATGTTTTAAGAAAAGAGGGGAATTAATGAATTTTTTATTTTTTTCAAACATTTGTCACGTTACTAATGTCACGTCATTACTTACGTGTCAAATTTAAAGGACATATAAGCACTTAACGGATGCAAGGACCAAAACTACACTTATTGAATAATTGAGGGACTAAAATTGGACCAATAGAAAGTTGAGGGACCAAAAATGAGCTAGTTCAATAGTTGAGGGGGCAAAAATGGACTTTTCTCTTTTTTTTTAATGTGATTTTAGGTCCAGTCAGCCCAGTTATATGAATGGACTTCAGCCTAAATGGCTAAAACCACATAAATTAAACATTTGTTTTTTCTTTATTGATGATCAACAACTAAAGAGTCATATTCTAGTAGGCCGCTTGTGTTACATGTGGATCAAAATATTTATAGGTTTTCAGATATTGGAATTTTTTGGTTTAATCAAGCATACATAAGATAAAATATCTACTGCCCTAAAACAAAATTCTCTATAGGCTATGTGTTGTACTTTAAAAATTCAGTGATGACCTGTGTGCATATATTCTCTTTGATTTGTTTTATTTTTTGCACGTTTTTCTCCCAAATCAGTTAATCCTTGATCTAAATCATGACCTCCAAACTCCAAAACAAATCAAACATAAAATATGTACCATTTCTTTGATTCCTCAAAGCATAAATGTGTACTATTTCTCTAATTTGCATGAATAACTTTCTGTGGGATTCGATCCTACCGCGTTGTATGGAAACCCTAGTCGAGCTAAGCGTCTCCTCCCTGGATGGCACCCCTCTATTTATGAGGGGAGCTGAAACCCTAGGGTCCACTCAGACGGGAATCATTTTTCTCCCCTCTGACGGTCTTCTTCTCCCTCGCAACGTTTCTGATCGCTGAAACCTCATCAGTCTTGATGTCGCCGCCATATCACTGAAACCCTTGTAAACGCTAGTCTCTTTCTCCTCTCGTGCATCTTTACGAAGATGGTAGTCCCTGCCTTCTCCCTCATGCCTCTCCTCTATGGTATCGTGATACCTTGACCTAGACGATGGTGCCCCGGTTTCTACTCTCTTCCGGATTTGAATTTGAATTAACACGGAATTTCCCAGCCGAGCCCCAAATCTGTATTCTCATAGATCCACTATTTAGGGTTCTGTTTGTTTCATGCATTTTGATTTGGGCCTAACCCCACAAAGCCCAGTTCAAATGCAATACACATAATTGATCTTAATTAATCCATATTGATTTGATTGGTACCGAATTAATTAATTATATGGTTTGTTCTCTGTTGTAATTATTTTTTTCTGGCTAGTGCTGCTCTCGACTTCATGTAGGGACATACTAGCTTTATTTCTTTGTCTGACTCTTCTCATTCAAGTCAGCACTTCAAGAATATTCACACT
The DNA here is from genome assembly GCA_027726005.1 of Juncus effusus. Lineage (NCBI taxonomy): Eukaryota > Viridiplantae > Streptophyta > Magnoliopsida > Poales > Juncaceae > Juncus > Juncus effusus. The sequence goes on along the minus strand of CM050896.1, from coordinate 11,561,100 downwards.
AAAACTCTAGAGTAAGTGATTCTTCTTCCGATATTATATATTGGGAAATTCTTCAAAAATCCCCTAATTTTCTGGTATTTATAAAAAAAACCTAACTTTTAAATATTGTTCAAAAATCCCCTATAAAGTGGATAGAATTTTTCTTTAGGCTCCTATGGTGTTAACTGCAACTTTTCCATCCAATTTAATTTTTAAAAGACTAAAATGATCCTCATATATTTGTTTTCATGTTATATTTTATTGAATTAAAATAAATAAAAAAATAATTTTATTTTACATTAAAAATAATTTAATGACTAGAATATAAACAAAATCACAATAAATAATAGGAAAATTCTTCAAAAACCCCCTAACTTTTCATGTATTTATCAAAAACCTCCTAACTTTTCAATATTCTTCAAAAAATCCCTATAAAGTGGATTGAATTTCTTTTAGCCCTCTATGGAGTTAACTTTAACTTTTCCATCCTATTTAATTTTACAAAGACCAAAATACCCTCATATATTTATTTTAATATTTTATTATATTCAATAAAATAAAAATAAAAAAATTATCATTTTTGAATATAATATTTCACATTGTTATTTTTACGATATTTATAATATTATTTTATAATAAATTTGTTTTTATTTATGGTATTATATTACAAAATATTTTTTTTTTATTATCCTATATTTAAATTATAATTTTATATTACGTAAAATATTATTTTCGTCATTATTATTTATCGTGATTTTGTTTATATTATAGTCATTAATTTATTTTTAATGTAAAATATAAATTTACTTTTTATTTATTTTAATTCAATAAAATATAATATGAAAATAAATATATGATGGGCATTTTAGCCTTTTACAAATTAAATTTGATGGAAAAATTGAAGTTAACACCATAGGGGTGCTAAAAAAAATTCAATCCACTTTATAGGGATTTTTTGAAAAGTTAGGTGGTTTTTGACAAATACCAGAGAAGTTAAGGGGTTTTTGAAAAATTTCCCTAAATAATAATGACCAAAAGTTCTACGTAATATAAAATTATAATTTAGATATAGGGTAATAAAGAAATTTTTTTTTGTAATATAATACTATAAAATAAAAACTAATAGCATATTATAATATAATATCATAAAATATCATAAAAATAACATCGTGAAATATCACTATAATAAAATCGTACAACAGGAACAGGGTGAAACCATTGTTGATGTTGCTATCATAAAACCCCGTGGCTATTGTCAATAGCAACGGGGACCCGTGGCTATTGACCTGTGACTGAAAGCTCTGTTGATGTTGCTATCAATAGCCATGATACCGTGGCTATTGATAAGCAACAGTCACGGTTTGGTCAATAGCCACGGGCCTGTTGCTATTAACCCTCAACAACCACGGTATAACAATGGCGATCGAACCGTTCTCCCTTCCAGGCCAAGCCTTCTCCTCTGAAACGAGCGAGCTCATTAGACCTTTGCCAGTAAGAAAGTTGCGATGTAGAAGCAGGCCTCCTCTCTTCTCTGATGCGAGTAACAAAATCACAATCTCCAGTGCACTGCTTTTCGGAATGAATGGAAGCAGAAAAGGTAATTATTCTAATCTAATACCTGTTCTCAGTTGGGTTTTATGGATAATTGCGGGTAACATGTATTCAGTTTGGTTGATTACATGATTTGATGGCCATTAGGTCTAATTCATACAAGTTGGGTATGATTAAGGCTAATTGGGTATATTGAAACGAATGGAATATAACTTGGGGCTAAATTCGTATAATTTAGACTAACAAATCATAGTTGACACTAATTGTGCATAATTAAGACTAATATGGTCTAATTTGATTTTAATTGAGGCTACTTATGAGTATTTGTGCTAATTTAGTTATAATTTTGCTAATTAGGTGTAAGCTGAAGCTTAATAGGCTGCTTGGATTATCTACAGTTGGCGGTTTCACCAAGGAGGTAACTGTTTTCTCTTTATTTTTTTTGGTATGTATGTCTTTATTTTATTTGTTTGTTGTTGTAATGGATTATAATTTGCAAATTGAAATTTTGTTTTAGGCCTGCTATTTTTTCGAAACTTCAAACCGTGCAAAAAATAGTAGAGGATTTTAGGATCCTTTTTTTTTTGAGGAAAAAAAATCAATAAATATAAAAGAAGTTTTTATTTTTTATTTTTTAATGATCTGCTAATTTTACTTAATTTATAATGGGCATTTACAGGGTTTGCTTGTCTCTACAGTTTCAGCTGGTGCTCGTGTTATCTCAGGTTGGCATGCTTCGGGATTAGAGTTATTGTTTATTTTAGGTTTGAGGATTGGGGTTATTGACTGTGATTAGCGTTGGGGCTATAATTTGTAATTTTTTTACTAATTCATTTATAATTTGGATTTTTGTTTTGAATGATATCTGTAATTTTGTAGTAAATATGCTCTTCATTTTGTTTCCGATTTCGGTACCATTTCATTTGTGGATTTTATTGCTTCATTATTATGGGTGGTACTGGTACCATGTTGGTACCATTTTTTTCATTAATTTATTTATCAATTGTGGATTTTATTGTAGTTCTATTGATATTACAAACATCAATGAATTTCTTTAGCCAGTCGACTTTATTTCAATTTTAGAAGAATTGTGAAGTTTAATATAAGTTGGAGCAAATTGGTACCATTTTTCCCATGTCGATTTTATTCAACTCAAAATATACAATTCAATCCATTTAATTCCCAATCCTACTCAAAACTCTTAAGAAAAACCCTAATCTAACCCTAATTATAAATACAAATCTTATCATATACACAATAGTAACTAAAACCGTATTCTTGCAACATTTTCTTAGTTTTGCTTTTATTCTTAATCTTCTATATTTTTTCTTAATCTTCTACTTTTCTTTTTAATGTTCAAATCCTTGACTTTTTTGTTGATCTTCAACATTGCCCCTGCTAAGATAAAGAAAAAAATGTCAGCAACTGTTATAGCATAATATTGATTTAAATTCATCAATTGAAAAATAATAAAAAATTACATAATTAGCGTAATTTCATTCTTGTGACAATTGTTGTGAATTTGACTCCATGCATAGTCAAAATTGTCAAGGAGTCGCACTTCTCTTTTCCCAGCTTTTAATTAACTATTCTTCTGGAAAATAAACAAAAAATATCTCTTTATTTAAAAATGTCAAAAATTCATATTCACTCACCAAAACCTCAGAAGATTAAATATAACATTATCTTAGCAAATTAATAAACTAAAGAACAACCTCTGGTGAAAATCTCCGTAAATAACTCAGGCCCTTCCTTAACTAGAATTTCATTTCCCTTCTAATTTTGAGCAAATGTGAGCAATTATCAACAGTTAATAAGGTGTTAACATTAATTTTCAGTAAATATGGTACACCCATGCCCAAATCAGTCAAAACCACCCCAACTGCCCTACTTTTCCAATTAGTACCAATTGCGCCCAATTAAAGTCAATTAGTCTCAATTGTGCCCCAAACTATAGCAAAATTAGTCTTAATAATACTTGATTAAGACATAAATAACCCAACTAAGTTCATTTGAGCTGTAATTGAAATCTAACTAAAAAGAGTTACTATAGTACAAGTTTTTACCTTTTATTTTTCATTCTTCTTTAATCAAACAAACAATGCTTGCAGGAATGGAGCGGTAACAAGAGAAGCGAGAGTGCAGCAGGAAAAAAGTTACGCAATTGAAGAAATGGTGCTCGCTTGATTCAGAAAAAAAAAAAGACGAGTAGGGCTCGCTCGATTCAGAGGAGGATAAGGCTCGGCCTGGATGGGAGAATGGTTCCATCGCCATTTCTACGACGCGGCTCGCCGGAGAAGAGAGTATTGTGCCAAAGGGGAGAAAAGCTCAAGCTCAAGCTCAAGCTCATTTGAACAGAACCAAAAAGAGAGAAATGAGGGTGCAAGAGAAGAGCAAGGAAGGAGCTCGGATTCGGGCAGCCATTTTATTCGATTAAATCTTGGCCTTTCATCATACTTGATCCAACGGAGTCATGTTGGGGAGGGGAGCCAAGGGATCCATCCGCCCCCATATATATACTAGTTTCGGCACGTGCGGTGCACGTGTTTGTCGCATATGTTGTATTGCATTTGCATGACAATATTACTAATAATCTAAACAAGTAATAAACCTGAACAAAAAAATTTGCATAAGGTTAAGTTGATGCATCGAAATAAAGCAATAAAATCAACGAAACACAATAATTCTTGCTCATTAGCTTCAAGCCAACACAACGAAATACCACCACATGAAAACACTTAATTAAAAAAAAAAAGTAAAACTTACTATTCAGTTTAATCCCATTTAAATATGATCGAGGGCTCTAACAATTTTGGCCTTCAAATCTCAAACACAAAAAATTAAAACTTACTATTCAGTTTAATCCCTTTTAAATATGATCGAGGGCTCTAACAATTTTGGTCTTCAAATCCTCAAATCCCTCCGGTCCTAAGCTGAAGTGCACCAGATTTTTCTTTTATCTTGTATTTATGGATCTTGCTGTGATTCACTTTGTTCCCCTCGTTTATAGACGCCCTTAATTCTGTCAGTGCTCATTGTAATTAGTCAACCGAAAATGCATTTTGCAAAAAATATCATTTTTCTTACTAACTAACTCCTTTAAATGACACTTGTGTGAACAAAAACTTATGTTGTTTTTTCACGAGCTTTCACATGAGCGTGAATCCGATGTGATCGAAACGCAAAAACAGTAAAAATAAATAAAGAACTTTAAATCATGCATGATATTGTCAAATAGAATTATTTAATGATAAAATAGGTTTGGAATATATTTATGTTGTTTTAAGAATTATAAACCATGCATGGGCATTGTAAAATATAATTTCAAAATAAATTCATAGAATTTTGTTTTAAGTTACTAAATGTCTAATATTATTTTGGATCATATTGTTAGATTGTAATATCACACCGATAATTTTGGATTGAAACGCAATATTTTAAACGGGTCTCTGTCATTCCCTGTGAGATGACATGTTACATACAAAGATACTTAGTAATATCACATATATCATGATCATCCCAAGGCCCATTTAAATATTTGTATAGGCTAGATTAATGTGAACCATTGCTTTAGAATTCTTTGGTGTAGGTGAACCGATTCTTTGTAAAAATATTTAATTCAATTGTTTCATACTTATGCGTTTTTACCTATGTCAGAGAGAAACAGTTTAAGAGGTTTGGACCACATGTGAATCATCAAGATTTAGTTTTGTTTTACAAATACCACGTTCAGGAAAATTGTTCCACGTGCACTCATTGAATTGCCTCTTTCTCATTGGGTTGCAGGTGTGACCGTACAGGTTGCAGCATGTGACTGGTTAAATGTTGTTAAAGGCAGCTCAAAACTATCACTATATTTGGACATTGCTAGTATAATTTCAAAAAAAAATAATTACTTAATTTAGACATTAGTATAAATATTCAAATGTAATTAATTTTTTAGAATGTATTATTTTAGATTATATCATATTAAAATATCAATATATTATGATAAAAATAGCATAAATTCACATATGCACAATTTTTTTTAAATTGATTACTATGATGCAAACACTCATTACATAAGAATTCTATTCAATTACACCACAAAGACTTCAATACTCATAAATTCAGCCCAAGCCCATGAAATATTTTGGGTAGACTTCTTTCATATGAACCATAGTATAAATAGAGTATGGTGTTGGTGAACCTTGTTTATAAATGTAAAAACAGTTGCAAATTGCAAATTGCAAATTGTCTTCACAGCTAATATTAATTCATAAATAATTATACTCCATTTGTTCAATACAAATAGATTAAAATAATTTTTCATTTGAATAAGATGATAAATTACTTTAAGTAATAATACAATCACGTCTTACTTTTATTATTACTATTAAGTGAATATTAACATCTAAACTATGTACATGATAACATGAAATCTAGACTCTTATTTAAAATGCAATTAACTTCTAAAAGTTGTAAGTTAATTAATAATTATAATAATGATTTGTAATAATTTTTTATGCAATTATTATTAATTAACTAAAATAATTGATAATATTAATTTATATTACAAAATAATATTTTAAAAACAGAACTAAAATTAAAATTACACAGCAAGAATTATAAATAACAACTAATTATCCTTATTACAATATCAGTATTACTAATAGCTATCAGTCAAGTTGAATCGATGACCTCTCGATAATTTGTTGAACTTGAGATGCTTATTTAAATTTTCAAGCATCAATATTACGTTGATTGCTTAAATCAGCGATAACGTGATATCTATCTACGTGTCATTTATGTCAACTAATTAGATTGAAAATTAACTGAGTGGTTTATTTTGGGAAATTGAAAGTTGAGTGACTCATATAAGAAAATTGAAAGTTGGATGACTTGTTTAGTCAAATCTTAAAGTTGAATGAGCACGGTTTCAACTTCTTTATTGCAATGTTATATTCAAAATATTGCATAAATTAATAATAAGATTTATACAATCATAATTATTGTAGTATTATATTTCTAATAAAAACATAAAATAATCATAAGATTTATAGAGTTATTAACTTAATTGATTAATCATAATATAATTAATAATTTTTTTTGTTATGTCAAACCCGAAATTGTTTAATAGATTTAATTATTAGTGATCTGAAGATGCATGACAAGATTTTCTGTCATACAGCACGATGCGATAAAACAACATATAGAGGCAATAGACAGTATATAAGATTAGACAAACAATATATACAATTTTTTTAAACAATACATAATTTTTCTACAGTACAATATCATGAGATTTTAAACTATTACATAACAAATGTAATTAACCTATAATAATATGTTAGTTAGTCATGGTAATAATTTTCTGTAATTATGATAAATCAACAATAATGATTGGTTAGATACTATTGTTTAGAATTTTTACCAAACCCTATATTTCCTATATACTTTGAACAACTTATATTTTAGATACTTTATTCAGCCGCATCAAATTCAAAGTGAAAGATCTTTTTACCTAACTATGAGTGCTAGCTCTATATCTAATGCTCCGAAATCAATTAATTTTTTGAGCCAAAAAAAACTGTAACTTTGTTTTTCAAATTAATTTTCTAAACTTTTATTATTTAATTTGTTAATACTTTGTATAATTACATTACAATGATAATAAATGTCATATTGTAATATTATTATTAATAATAATAAATTTCAGAAGACAACTTTCATTAAAAATGGAATTTGAAAAATTATTATTATTACATCTTTTGGGCACTCTTCTCTTTTAATTACTGAAGAGAAGCGGATCATATTTTTCCATACCCCTCAACTGTAAATTAATTGGTTACTCATGGTCCTCATGGAACATAATAATATTATGTAGACACACATATTAAATAGGTTTCTCATGAATTTGACCTTCCTATTAAATGAAACTCAATGTCATGAGAGAGTACATTGAATATATGAACCGGTTGTAGGTAGAAAATAGTAATTACTAAAGTGTATTCACACTGTTGAATTTTCGTTCAGTACACATACGGACCTTGTGGACTGCACATGTTTGGCTAGCTGTTTACATGAACCAGTCCTATTTAATATTTTCTCAGTTTGACCTGTACAAATGTTGATTTTTGATTTGTAGTTTAGTTGGGTCCACTGACATGTGGACTGCAGATTGAGTTTGGGTCAAGCACAACGCTCATTCTTCCCTCTTTTAATATGGTTATAGATATAGATATATAGTGCATTTGGGTCCCAGTGACATCGCAAAGAATGTGCGGATGATTTTATGCAGTGCATCTGGGTTCCAGTGAACCGCGTTCACATAAAATGATAAAGTATCAAATCTATATCTATATACATATTATAAGAAAAGTTGGTTTCATCCAACGGTTTTATTCAAAAAGCCATTTCTTATATTGAGCTTAAAAGAATTTTTTGCAAAATAGAACTTTTTTGAAAAATAATTAATCAGATGGCATTTTTTTCGAAGTATTTCAGCAGATAGAACTTCCGCCAGACCCTCTGGCGAAACTAAAGTAGTTCCGCCAGAGGGTCCGGCGGAACTAGTAATTTTTTTTTTTGTTGATCCCAGCCATTTAGCACCCATAAACACGCTTAATTAAGAAAAAAAAGTTAGTTCCCTCATAGGGTCTGGCGAAACTAGGTAAAATTTATTTTTTCAGGTTAAACTCTTAATTTAGAAGGCCAATTAGCTCAAAAAATTACGAATTCAGAAGTTCCGCCAGACCCTCTGGCGGAACTAGCTATTTTATATTTTTTTGCCTCTAAACAGTCATGAAAATTTAGCCAAAAAAAAAAAAAATCAATGTTCCGCCAGAGGGTCTGGCGGAACTATGAACAGTATTTTTTTTTTTTTGCTAAATTTTCGTGGCTGTTTAGAGGCAAAATATATAAAATAGCCAGTTCCGCCAGAGGGTCTGGCGGAACTTCTGGATTCGTAATTTTTTGAGCTAATTGGCCTTCTAAATTACGAGTTTAACCTGAAAAAATAAACTCTGGCGGAACTTCTGGATTCGTAATTTTTTGAGCTAATTGGCCTTCTAAATTACGAGTTTAACCTGAAAAAATAAATTTTACCTAGTTCCGCCTGATCCTATGGCGGAACTAACTTTTTTTCTTAATTAAGCATGTTTAAGGATTCCAAATGGCCGGGATCAACAAAAATAAAATCACTAGTTCCGCCAGACCCTCTGGCGGAAGTGCTAGATACCAAATTATTTGCAAAATAGTGCCATCTGATTAATTATTGTTCAAAAAAGTTCTACTTTGAAAAAAAATTCAGCCTAAAAGCTGTTTCATGTTTGTAAAATGTGTGAAAATGATTATTTTCAAATATGTTATTTATATTAATAAAATATGTAGTTTTATATATATTTATTTTAGGAATAAGTATTTTAATTTAACCATATTTATTAAATATTATTAGTTATTAATATTACAAAATAAATATTATTAGTAATATTTATAATCAAAATAATATATTAATTTAACCATAATTTAACAATAATATGTAGTTATATATATATAAATATTTATTCATCTATTAATAATAACACTGTATTTATATCAATAAATCAATTATCTAGATTATATTTGAACTTAAATTGTTTGGCATTGGGGTCAAAAGACATCTTTGTGTGCATTTTGGAGAGAGTTAATGGAGTAGGGCCCTTTTTGTACAATTGCACACCAAATTCAAACTCAAGTATGCACTGCCTTAACGTTGATAGATTAATGGTGTTTCGTGCGCCAGGTTTATATGTATAAAACTGCTACAAAATTCTTCACGCGTTTTCTTCCATCAACCAAACATAGGCCCGGCTTATATAGACCACATTTAAAAACAATCCTGATGTATGTGAACCAGTTTCATATGCGAAGATATGTTTCAAAATTGAGTTAATTGAATAGGACATGGAGCACATAAACCACACAATTTTAAGTGCTGGTTTTGGTGAACCACTTCTATTCAATATTTTCATTGCTTTAGAATTGCTTTGACTGCCATGTGTTGTGAACCCATTGGCTATGTGTTCATCACACACACAGCTTAAACTCTCCCTTTTAATATAACTATAGATGTGTTGTGAGCCCATTGGCTATGTGTTCATCACACACACAGCTTAAACTCTCCCTTTTAATATAACTATAGATGTGTTGTGAGCCCATTGGCTATGTGTTCATCACACACACAGCTTAAACTCTCCCTTTTAATATAACTATAGATGTGTTGTGAGCCCATTGGCTATGTGTCCATCACACACACAGCTTAAACGGTCCCTTTTAATATAACTATGGACTATAGATATATATATAGACAAACAAGTAGCAATGAAACATAAAGACACCAATTAATGCACTTAACTATTTAGAAACAACATAAATAAATAAAATACTTTCTTTCGCTAAATTATTTAAAATTTTTGTATTGATTAACTGATAGTCCTATTCCTAAGCTAATAAAATAATATATTTTTCATGGTTGGGAATTAATTTAGCACTTTTTTGAAATATCACCTTGGTATGATAAATGTTCTTGTATATAACAGTTTGACCTGAACTAATTCTGAATATGAGTAAATTATTAAAGATTAATTTAATTATGAAATATATTAGCAGTGACTAAAAAGTGAAAACAAATATGGATTTACCTGGTCTAGTAAGAAGCAAAACCATGCATTAACCTTTTTACATGAACAAGGATTTTCGGCGAGAAAAGAGAGGTATAAACATTTCAGAATCGGACTCGGGTCAATTTTTATACGAAATTTGATTTTAAAGAAGAAACCCGACACAAAAAGGAAAATATGCATTTTAAACCCTCAAAATCTCAAAAATTACACCATATATGCTAAAATACTTCTAATTTTTTTAAAATAAAATAATAAGAGTAGAAGAATATATAAATGTGCCTTAATTTTTGCAATCTTTCTTCCTTTAGTATTTGAAATATAATTATTACATTAAAATATTGTATATGGTTAAATTGGTACCTAAATGTTGTTTCTTTTATATTTTGACAACTAGGGCCAATAAATCCCCAAATTAATAAACAGCAACAAAACATTTAAACAAATCAAAGTGAAAATAAGAAGAAAAAAGAGAGAAAAAAGAATGGAAAAATATGTACTTGTTCATCAGTTTTTATGTACGACCTTGACATACCTTTCCTGCCTACATTTGTCATTCCCTCACATATCAAGCCTTCATTCATAATAATAATAATAATAATAATAATAATAATAATAATAATAAACCAGTAATTACCTTGAAAACACGTGCTTAATCTATTGGGTTAATGAAAAATGTGATTTTGTAGAACGATACACAATGAAAAATCGGTTGTCTGTATCACAACCCAAAAAACCAAATCAGGCCCAAACTGGACCGCGTTATCCTAAATAACTATTGTCTTAAAATTCATGAAAAGTGAAAAGTGAAAAGTGAAAACTATTGTTTTGTTTGCTAAGTCATTCTAGAAATTTATATTTGCATCCTTCTCTTAGTCCTAACTCATAGGAGATAGAAGGTGTAAAAATTGACATTAAAGTAGCAAATTGGAAGAGAAAGAATTGAATGATACAGTTTGGGAGGTTTCCTTGATGTCATTTGAATCTTTGAATCGATATAACGTACGTAGCGATTGTGCCCATGACCCGTTAGAGTCTGATTTTCACATCCATAACCATTTGAGTAAGAATGAGATATTTTGTTTTCTAATGGAAATGATATACAGCTCTCCGTTTTCTTTCGGAAGACAAAGACGGTTCCATACTACAAGATAATGACTACCTGAATATTTTTTGTCGTCTTTTCAAAAAAAAACTTACAATTCTATTGATCTCGTCACTTAATCATATTGGAAATATAAGAACTTGCATTTAGTGACAAGAGATAGAAGTACATACAAGAACTTGCATTTCATAAGTGTCAAGAGATATAAGTACGAAGAATTTATTATTTTTTAGTAAAAAGAAAAAAAATCCCCCGTTCTCATTTGACATCTCTATCCGTACCAGACACATTTTATATATATAGTAACCAAACCATTCCTTCTCTTTCAAACCCTACAGAAGAACTGATTACATTACATTTAGTCACTTCTCTCTTAATTTGGCGCACCACACACACACACTAATAGTAATAAACATAGAGATAGAAAAATGGAAGGAAGAAGTAGAATAGCGGGATATTTCAAGGGCAAGAGCATTCTCATCATTGGATCGACTGGCTTTCTTGGCAAGAGTATGTTTATTTATACATACATACTCTTTCTTTTATATATATATATATATATATATATATATATATATTTGCGTGCATAGCTATTAAGGTAGTACATGCACATCAATAATGAAAAATGTTCAAATGCCATCTGATTTGCCTTCAGTGTTTCCCTCCACTATATATGATGGGTGTTAAAATCAAACATGATTTTAGTTTACCATCAGCCTGCTTGAATTATAAGACTGCTTTAGATCTCATTATTTCTACAGCTTTAGCATATCCAATAGAATATAATCGGTCATTAGATCTCATTTCTAGTGATCTTTCAATATTTTCGAAAGATGGCCCAAGTAGTGATCTTGCAATTGGAATTTTTTTTTTTAATGCTTGCTTGAGTCTTGCAATTAGAATTAAATTAAAGAAAAGAAAAAGAATATATGTATACTCCAATTATAAAATAAAAAGGAGAGAAGAAACCTAAACTATTTGGATTTACCAGTAAGAAAAATAATATATTTCTTATTTCTTTGTTGGTAACTTTTTCAGTTTTAATGGAGAAAATATTAAGGGTTGAGCCAGAAGTGAAGAGGGTTTTTCTTCTTGTTAGAGCAGCCGAGGATGAGTCAGCTAAACAGCGTGTACAAACCGAGGTCTCATTTCAATTACTCTGCATTTGTACATTTTTTTATTTGCTAAAAAGGACTTTCTATCACACTAAATTAGCTAGTAATAAGTTTTATTTATATATGGGTAATAAGTATTTGGTTCTTAACTAATGACAAGGACAAATATATATGGAGTTTAAGTGAAGTACTAAATTATGTTTGTAAGGGTGTATACATATGAGGTGTACTTTTGTAATATATTTTTAGGTTGACATGAAGTTTATATAGATGCATATAAAAAGCTAGCACATTTAATTAATTTGTGGAACTTTTGTACCAAAATCCAATTGAAACCAAAAAAGCGCAAAAAAGAATCAATTTCCAAAAAAAAAAATGCTGCAGCAAGTGAATGCAAATATATTAGATCTACCTACCAACCTCTCCAATTTATTGGTGCTTCTACCATCTATTTTTTTACTTACATTCTAGTTCTCTTCTTTTTATTTTTTAATCAAAATTAGGAAGCACATTATAAATCTTCATAAATGTACAAGGAACATGCATATATATTGGGATATATAATACAAATTATGAATATAAGTTTTGTATGATGTCACATGAATATTACAGGTTTTATTTATGTGCATGGAACCTACCTTATTAATATATTGAATGCCATATATATCTAGCCATCTAGGTAGCCATAAACGCGCAGTAATAAAATGCACTAGTTTCAAAACTTACAGCATGCATATAGTCTTCAAAAAGATAATTTTGTTGGATTTTGAATTAATTAAATGCAATTTAAAATTTAAAAAGCAAATAAAGTCAAGGACTTCCGATAGGTAGGTACTAGGTAGATCTAATATAGTCTTCAAATATATACATGCAAACTTTAATTGTATCTTGATAAATTCAACCCCACATGAGTCAACTTTTAAATATAATCAAATAAGTTATTTAATTTTCAATTCTCCCGTGAAGATCACTTAACTTTAAAAAATATCAAATAAGTTACTGAACTTTCAATTATCCTATATAAATTCTCAACTTTTAAAAATGGACCAAATAAGTCATCCGATTAATTGAAATTTGAGTGACATATTTGATTATTTTTTTTAAATTGAGTGACCTACAGAGAATAATTAAAACTTAAGTGACACTTATTTGGTAATTTTTGAAAACTTGGTGATTTTTAGGGAGACAATTAAAAGTTGAGTGATTTATTTGATTATTTTTTAAAGTTAAGTGATTTATGATTAAATTTACCTTTTTATCTTTCATGGTACTTATGTATCCACTTGCTCATAATAGATTTAGGACATGAGTTAGCCACATTTAAAGAGTTCATAATATGCTTTAACATATCACATTGCCATAATTTAAATGTGTATTTGCAAATTATTCCAGGTGATAAAGAAGGAAATTTTCAACATTTTGAAAGAAGAGCATGGTGAAAATTTTCAGAATTTCATGGAAGAGAAAATCATTCCGATTGCCGGAGATGTTATTTTCAAAAATCTCGGAATCAAATGCTCTCAAATTGAGAACTTATACAATGAAATTGACATTATAGTCAATAGTGCGGCAACAACAAATTTCTATGAAAGGTTAGCAAATTGTAAAGTTTAATAAATAAAATATTTAACAAAATAGTTAAGAACGATATCCTTAATAAGGAGGAATTTCATATTAATAAACATGCATTTGTAGATATGATGTATCTTTGGATGTGAATACATTGGGAGCTAAGCATGTGTTAGAGTTTGCAAAAAAATGTGTCAATTTGAAGATGCTTCTTCATGTTTCCACTGGTATTTATGTATATATATATATATATATATATATAATATTGCAAAAAAAATCTTGGTGTACTGATCCGATATAACTATATTTTGTTTTTATAACAGCTTATGTAGCTGGACTGCAAGAAGGGCTTATACAAGAGAAACCAATTAACATTGGTGCAACATTAAATGGACACTCAAACTTAGACATCGAGTCGGAGCTCCGATTGGTTGAAGAAACAAAGAGGCTTGTTCATTCCGATGAATCTGTTTCGCTTAAAAGTATTGACAAGGTCGAGCGAACCGCCATGAAAGAACTTGGCATAAAAAGGTTTGAATTCTATTGTATAGTGGAAATTATCTCGTTATATACATATATGTACATCATGAAATAAAATGTAATCTAATTATTTGACTGTGAAATGTAAGATAACAATATGCTTTTTGTTTGATAAAATTAGGGCAAGGTATTTTGGTTGGCCAAACACATACGTATTCACAAAAGCAATGGGAGAAATGATTTTAGGTGACATGAGAGGAGACTTACCACTTGTAATCATAAGACCCACCATCATCACTAGCTTGTTCAAAGACCCCCTTCCTGGCTGGATGGAAGGAACCCGGTACGTACTTTAACATAAAGCATAAAGTTGCAGGGGTATATATGCAAAAAATGCACAAAATGTTTCATACAAATTAACATATATTATACATATATAATTACAGGACAATAGATAGCTTTGTAGTGGGATATATGAAGGGGAAGCTCTCGTGCTACCTTGCCGATCTTAAGGAGATAATGGATGTGGTAATTATATAAGTTCATCATTTATTTTATTTTTGCATATTTGCAATCATCACACACACCTTATACTTTACATATATGTGTACTCCAATTTACAAATGAATAATATTTGAAAAAAAAAAATAGATACCGGGAGATATGGTGGTGAATGCAATGATGGCAGCAATTGAGGCGCATTCTGAGGAAAATGTGGAAATGATATACCACACAAGTTCTTCTCTTAGCAATCCTGTACCCTTCTCTACATTGGAACAGAGCGCGTACCGCTATTTCAGAGAGAACCCTCGTATCGGTACGGATGGCAAGATCATGCCGTTTACAAAGGTTTATCTCTTCAACACCCTTCACAGTTTTAGGGTTTACATGACTCTTGGCTACAAACTGCCTTTGAAGGTCACTTTTTCTCTTGTTTTTTTTCCTTTTTTGTCAATTTGTTTACAGAACAATATAATCTTAGTAACGTTAAAAAAACAATATAACCTTGATGCTTTGGTACTTTTATATACAGATACTGCACATGGTAAACTTGCTATCATTTGGCCATTTCTCCCACCAATATGATGAGCTGAGCCGCCGGTACCGGTACATTATGCATCTTGTTGACCTCTATGCCCCCTATGGTTTCTTCAAAGGCCGGTACGCATTTCATACTCCAAAATATGTATAATTTGAAGGTTGTTAATAATGTTCAAATTAATATTATTCTCTAACTTCTTCCTTCTATTGTGGTAAGGTTTGATGATATGAACTTGCAAAGGCTGAGGCAGTCAATGGCAAAAGATAACCCTATCGAAGCAGAAATGTTTAATTTTGATCCAAAATCAATCAATTGGAGTGACTACTTTCAGGAAACTCACATTCCTGGAGTAGTGAAGTACCTCGCTAAGTGAATTAATTTACATTGATGCATGGAAGGGGAATTTGCATCTAAACATGATCTATTATGCTATATTTAATTTTTTTTCTTCTGTTTTATTAAAGTTAATTAATGTGATGTTGATGTATTCTTGTGGTTTATTATTGTAAGATCATTGAAGTGTTAAACGGTAATATGTTAAAAAAAATTGCATTATGATTTATGAGCTTATTAACCCAAAACCCTCATAAGAGGGCTTATGATATTTATGAAACACAACCCTAAAAGAAAAGAATGAGGGCTCATAGTTAAATTATTTTATTGGAACAAAAACCGGCTAATGATGGGCCGAATTGACTCGCTGACTGCGGTCCAACCGGCCTGAGTCGGGTGCACATCATCCCAATAGAAATGTTCATCACGGTTCGCACAAAGTGCATACTTTTTGTTTCCTTTTTCATCTTGTTCTCCACAATAATTGTCTTTTGTGAAACCTTCACAACATGGCCTCCTTGCATTCTCAAATCTCCTCACCCCATTCACTACAAATGCAAAAGAAATTATCATTTTAGATCACATTAATTAATACATACATATATGCTCATATATATCAATATATGTCAAATTGAAAAGGATTATTAAAGGGTTAATTAAACAATGAAATTACCTTGAGAGACAATGTTGTAAAATGGATCATTTAGATCAAGTAATAGAATTCTTGAGTTCGTTGTGTTGTCGAGTTGGTTCAACATGTTTTTCAAGGCCGTGTTGTGAATCAATACGCCTATGTTTGCTAGTGCATCACAATCCGTGAAATTCAAAGCTCTACTTAAGTATGGAGTACAACCTAAACAAAATAAAATTTAATAGAAATTTGTCAAAATGAAACAAAAATATCAAGAAAATGAGATAAAATAATTCAAGATAATTCAAGCTAATCATACCTAAAGGGTGGAGATTTGTTACTATAAGTTTTGTTATACCGAGACTTAATATGCGCTTTATGTCCGCCTTCATCTGTTTCACCACCAATGGCACATAGTCTAATGCTGCCTGTTAACACAAAAAACATAAGATAATATATAATTTCACATAATAATAATTTAGGTAAATTAACTTTACTAGTTTGATATTCATATACAATTAGACTGACGTACAGAAGTGTTGTTATCTCTGGCGGCAACATAAGAATAATCATTGCCTGATACAGCCATTAATCCAACTGACATCTCCAAATCGCACGCAGAATAAAATCCCAAATCGATTTGTTGTTTAAGCAAATCAATTTGAATGCTCAAATTTCTCTGAAAGCTGCCAGTGTCAAATACTCCTGATCCACCTACCGCGAAATTCATGCCGTGTTGTAATACATTTGGCCCAGCTTTACGAACTTTGTACGGTACTGGTGACTTTATTCCAATGAAGGATGCTGTATATATGTAAATTTGAAATAATAGATTATTAATTGGTAATTAATGTTTTAGGTAATTGTAGTTTAAGTGGCTAATAATTGATCTGAGTTTCTGATATGATCGATACTCATGAAGGAAGCTTGCATGATATGTAAATACAAATACAAGTCAGTTCAGTTAGATTTCTGTAAGTTTATTACAATGATTTTCATCAAAAGCTAATGCTGGTTTTTATTTCATATTAGGAGACATACTCAAGTGGGGGTCCATAAATAATTAAACACATTAATCAAAAGGTAGATCATGCATGTGTTATAAGAATTGAGTATAATGCAAGGGTCTTGATAACAACCATAGTATTGACGCAGATAAAAATATACCCATTATTATATGTTAGAACAAATTTAATTATCACTTCCTTATATACTTAAGACTGAGATGGAAACTTAAGGAGTAGGTAAAATGCACATGCAATAAAGTAATTAGAGAGAGAACTTTTTCATTGACAATATTATATTGAGAAAAGTCCAATTTTGCCCCCTCAACTATTGAATTAGCTCATTTTTAGTCTCTCAACTTTTTATTGGTGCAATTTCGGTCCCTCAACTATTTAATTGGTGGATTTTTGGTCCTTCCATCCGTTAAGTGCTTACGTGTCCGTAAAATATGACACGTAAGCAATGACGTGGCATATATTCTTAACACATACGCAATAACGTGTTAGCTTTTATTTAACAAATAAACATGCATAAAAAATATGCACTTTTTAATAAAATAATGTTTTAAGAAAAAGGGGAATTAATGAATTTTTTATTTTTTTTAATATTTGTCACGTTACTAATGCCACATCATTACTTACGTGCCAAATTTAACGGACACATAAGCACTTAACGGATGGAAGGACCAAAAATATACTTATTGAATAATTGAGGGATTAAAATTGGACCAATAAAAAGTTGAGAGATCAAAAATGAGCTAGTTCAATAGTTGATGGGGCAAAAATGGACTTTTCTCTATTATATTATATTAATTAAAGTTATAAGGTCTGGCGAATCAGAAAAAGGAGAATGCAGCTAAGATAAATGAAGTGTTTGGACGTGGATGACACTTTACTAATTTGTCAGCATTAAAAACTAAAGCTGATGTTGCATTGATTATGTATAAGATCAAATCTCAATGCATCATTAATTAAAGAAAGGGGCTTTTAAATTATAAAGTAGTGATAATCATTATTTCCATTAAAAAGGTTATACGAGAATATATATTGCTTGTTCAAAGTAGAAAGCAAAATATTATATATTAGAATTTTTCTTCATTTTCTTCGGGAATACACTAGTCATGTAATGAGATAGTTGGAACTAGAAATTTATTTTGGTTGCATGCAATTTAGTTGACTTATACATCAAGGATGAACATTGAACAAAGGCCTTCTCTCTCTATTTTTTGACAAGTTATGACCAGAATTGAATCAATCAAACTCAGACCACCTTTATATGCATGCAGGGATATCTTCCTAAATATATTGCAAGATATGCAATCAAATTGTGTAGAGAGAAACAAATCAGGGAAATGATAATAATGAAATTAATTACCAACAAAATCAGTGAGGACGCGTCCGTTAGAGAAGCGACCTATCGGTTTTCCCGGAAATGTGATTCCATATGGATCATACCATGAGTGAGTGAATTCTCTATCTAGTTTACCTAGATTTCCAGTATCTGCATATGAATCTCCAAATACAAATAGCTTGCTGTATGATGACCCTATTTTTTGAGTGCAATTATTTTCCTTCGTATTCACCCCTCTTGAAACTGCATTTTAGTTATATGCATGTATGATGTATCAATATACATTAGTTAGTACACAATATATATAAGAATTTGGTATATGATTGATGAATATTGGAATGAGGACTTACCTAGGAGGATTGAAGCAAGGATGATGGCATGGAAGAAGATACATGAATACTGGATTTTTTCCATGAGACTCAGAGAGAGAGAGAGAGAGAGAGAGAGAGAGAGGTTAAAGAGAGTTATTTAAAGAGAAAGGAAGACTGATGCAGTAAGGAAGAATCTGCAGTTTTCTTCTTTATCACAAAGATAAAGGGATTCTGTTCTGTTCTGTTCTGTTTGAGGATGTCATGCTAATTAACATCATATATAGAGGATATACTTAACATTTAAGAAAAGATAAAAAAGTATATAAAACTGACATCATATGATGATATGGTAATTAATGTGCTGATACATACCTCTTTCCTCTCTGTCAACTGTCAAGACCCATTTGCAGAGACCCACTACACGGATAATATCTATACTGATACACAGCAACAGAGAATCAGGAAAGGATTTTATTATTTCTAAAATATTCCAGTCAGAAAAAGCTGCTTCATTTATCTCTTTTCCTTTTTTTTGGAGATAAAAATCAGAATTCCATTCTTTCCTCTTTCTAGAATCAACAGTATATTATTATACTAATTGGCTGCCGGCGCGATGCTGCGGGATAAAACTCTACTCTAGATCATTAAATTTCTCATATACAATATATATTAAATTTATCAACTGAATCTCAACTATACTCCTTAAGGTCTATGGGAAAATAAATCTCTATATAATATAGCAAATGATGTTTGTTGAGCATGTTATGCGGCAAAATTTAATCTTATGCAGTCATATAACAAAATGTTTTATGCCACACAATTATGCTAAGTTACGCAGTAATCATCAGTCCTTAAAAATAACATTTACATGCACTATACAAAAAATAAGAACCCTCAACCAAGGTCAAATAATAAAAATAATTTCTTAGAAAAAAAATATGGGTCTCATTACATGATTATGTAAAATAATCATTATCCGACTACATGAGAAGTTGTAATAGAAGTTCCAAGAGAACCTACCTCTAATTACATCTTTATCCATTAATATTGCTAATGTTGATCCCTGCACATTTTTGTTTTCTAACAACATTAGTGAAGGTATATAACATTATAAACTCTAATATATCAATGCCTAATGGAAGGCGATTAATGTAATGACCATAATTAATAAAAAGGTAGAAATTATAAGAATATTGCAGTTGATTATATCACAAGCAGCCCAATTTCCTGATTTTTTTATATGACATTAAATAATTGTTTAATATAAGATTAAGATTATTCATACATTTAATTGTTATTTATACTAACTGTAAATATCATTTTAATCTTGGTGAATATGTAATTTATAATTATTTAAGTATATAATTAGCTATACACTTCATTTGCAGAACAGAATCCTTAAAACTGTCCTATTTAAATACTTGAAATTTGGCAAAATTACTACCTATCAGAAAGTCATAAAATTTCAAAAACGATGAAGCAATGCCAGTTTCATCATTCGCGTGCCAATGAGGACTGCAATTGTACAGATCAGCCCTGTATCTGTTGCATTCTCGCTTAATACCACAAATACAAAAACAAAAATGTGTAATGTTTTATAGGGAAGAAAAGAAAAAAATAGAGAAAAAAACATACCACAATTCCAGATGAGAGGGCAGAAGCGAGGGAGCGGCTGGTTGAGCATGACCAGCGCGTCTTTCACCTCCATTTCTTACCTGTGCCGCTCTTTAGTATCTCAGATAGAAAGAGAGAGGTCACAATAAGAGCTTAATATTGATTAGTAAACTTCTTATAGAAATGCATTAAGCTGACAGAAAAGAAATTTTGACTTGTCAAACACAATTATTGGTCAAAATCAAATTTCACTTAATAAATTCAATATTTGGGGCCTGATTAAGACGTCAGATAATGTAATTGCATACCTTATACCAGTTATATCACAAACCCCTCAAAATGGAATCGTTGATTGATTTCATTTAAAATAAAAGAATGTAAAGTAAAAATAATAAAAGAATACTCTTAAATTGGATCTTCACGCTGCAACTCATTATTTCACTCGAACGGGTCGCATACACTGCATTTGGAGGAACAGCGGGCGTGGTGGCGATCTCTGCCTCTGAGATGGGGACGTTTGTGGTGGCTACATCGTCGAAAAAGATCAATTCAACAAAAACGATTCCAGTTGACTGGTGATAGTCTCCAACTAACCTAAGCCTGTACACCTGCAATTTCCATATTTCCATATTAAAATAATTATTTAATATATTCATTATTATGATAATAATTTAGCAAAATTTGTAAAAAAAAACCTGACTTATATCAAAATTATAAAAAAGCCTGCCATTAGAATGAGATTTATTATAAAGACATTTCAACAGATAAGGATATGCGAAATAATTGTGTCATTCTTGAACTAACAACAGGGTTTTTTTGTTTTCAACAAAAGAAAATATAGGGGCTTTTTTGCAAATTTCCCATATTTTTAGAGTTTCAGAGAGAGAGAGAGAGAGAGAGAGAGAGAGAGCACCTCTCCACACAGAGACTCAAAAAACAGCTTCACATCCCTTGCGAAACCTAAATCAAACAAAAAATCTCGAATTCATATCATACAAACACAAAACAATCAAACAATATACAATTAAACTCCCAAATATACCTTCTTGTCAATGTTGGCACAGTAAACAGTCCTTGCACGCATCTCCCTTTCATCGTAACTCTAAAAACAAAAACCCATCACAAATAAATCAAACAAACAAATAAATTTAATAAATTAAATTAAATTAAATTACTCTATGGAGAAAAATGGGGTTAACGGGCGCAATGGCGGTTTTGGAAGGAAGGACCCGAACCGGGTAGTAGCCCAACACCATGCCTGACAGATTCAGAGCCGTCCTTGCCCCCTCTGTTCAATTAATTTATTAATTAAATACTATTTTCATATTTTCATATATAATAATATTAATATTAATAATAGTAAAAAAGACTACTACTACTACTACTACTATTATTATAATAAGGCACTGTGCCTTATAATTTCAGAGGTGTTCTTGCTCCCTCTGTTTAATTAATTTATTAATTAATTAATAATTACTATCGTTGTTTATGGTGATGGGTGAAATTACGGAATTACCCTCGTCAGTGAATTCTATGAACGCGAAACGGAGGACCAAATTTGGGTCCCCACACACCCGACAATCCACTACCTGTTAGAGAAAAAAACAAATGTATAAATAAATAATAATAATTATAATAAATAAACAGAATGGTTTTTTCCCGCCCCATCTGAGAAGATTGAATGAGTGTTCAGTCAAGTGCTCATGTCAGAGTACAAAAAGAAATCCGTGAAATAAATGAAATACCGAAATGGTGAAATGAAAAAACTAACCTGGCCACCTTTGATGAATAGATCAACAAGTTGCTCTTCAGTGACCTGTGATAAAAATATTTTCACATTAAAATTAATTTTTTCACTTGAAAAATGAGATACCATTGTTAAAAATGAATATTAAAAAATTTAGCATATGAATATAGGAAAAAATTGGCCTTGACAATTTTATATCTTTTTTTAGTGGTGTAATAAATGTGAAAAAATGGTGATAAGAAGCAGAAAAATAAATCCCATTACAAAATTTGAGGAAAAAAAATATTGAAATTGCCTAAAAATAGTAAAATTCGCAAACATAGACCACAGTACAAAATTAGCAACCAAACCAAAAACGGAAATCCAAATCACGAATCACACAAGAAAATGAAAAGATAATATATCAATGGATCATATATATATATATATATATATATATATATATATATATATATATATATACATATACATGGGCGGAACTAGGGGGGTGCCAAGGGGAGCCTTGGCCCCCCTTATACATTTGAAAATTTACTTTTAGTCCTTAAGATTTTATATTTCCATTCTTTCATATAGCTATTTGCCTCTCACATACATTATATAGTATAGTTAATTAAGTAAATATTGAAAATATAGGCTTATATGAATAAAATTGAAAAATTAATCTAAAAAAGTAGCCCTGTCAAATAGGTATCTTAAAAGTAGTATAATAAATTTCATGTTGGATATTCTATAGTTTCGACTTTCAAACAAAATATGTGGCTAATATAGAACATTTGATTTATATTGGTTCAAACTATTTTAATGTTGCAAAGAATCTGTATTTTCATGTTGGATATTCTATAGTTTCGACTTTCAAACAAAATATGTGGCTAATATAGAACATTTGATTTATATTGGTTCAAACTATTTTAATGTCGCAAAGAATCTGTATTAACCTTATAGACAAACTTACACTTACCAGATCAAAATATATGATTATGATTAAATACCAGTACATATTGTTTAAGCTGTCGTATTAAATGAATTTTTTTGTCAAAAGAACATATAACATTAATTTTGTATCTTGTTTTTAATCACTAGTTATTCAATTTATGTATGTAAATTACATACAAATAATAGATAATAATTTTTTTTTTATAAAATTATAATATGTAAATGATTTTATCAGCTTTCGGTTCGGCCCCCCCTAATTTTACATCCTGGCTCCGCCCCTGTATATATATATATATATATATATATATATATATATATATATATATATATATCAATATCAGAGACATAAACAGTGAGTCTGATGACGTCCTCTCTCTGAGCCATAGTCATTATCATATTCCTTCTTCTCCCAAATCCATTTTTCTTCTAAATTTAGCAAAATAATTAGATAAGTTCGAGTAAAAAAAATCCTTATTTCCAGTCTCTCTTTATCCAAAATTAGACAAATTCCTCTTTTTATCCTAATCAGACAAGTAAAATAAAACCAACAATCCAATTCTAGAAACAATCAAAAACGAAAAAAAGAACAGAGATTTAAACTTAAACTCACCCTTCTTCCAGTCCCAAATCCAACTCCTCCATTACTCATCACCTCAAAACCGTTGTTGGGATAGAACCCCAACCCCGCGCCGCCGCCGAAGCCGACGGCGTACATCCCGCCGGACATCATGGACGGCGGAATGAGTTTTCTTTTTTTGATTTGGGTGGAGAAAGAAGAGAGAGAGAATTTTCGTTTTTTTAACCAATGCAATCCTCGCTCCGGTTAGGACTTATATTTTAATTTATATTTTAATTGTGGTGGACCATGTAAGATACTTTCATGTGGATCTTTTAAATAAAATAACATATTATTACATGTACTTCTTTTCTGGAATATTATCTTTCCAATTTTTGGATGTAAAATATAAATATTATCTATTCCCTGTTATATGAATATTCAAATTTTTCATCTATTATAAAAATATTCATGAACAAAAGAATAAAGAATTTTATGTTTTATAAGAATGATACATAATATTTTGAACTTCTAAGGACTTACATGGTATATATCAATATATTCATAAAAGGGAAATTCTTCAAAAACCCCCTATCTTTTCTGAAATTTATCAAAACCCCCCTAACTTTTCAAATTCTTCAAAAATCCCCTATAAAGTGGATTGAATTTTTTTTTTTACCCCCTATGGGGTTAGCTTTAACTTTTCCATCCATTAAAATTTTAAATGGACCAAAATGCCCTCATAATTATTTTCATATTTAATTTTGTTATTAAAAATATAAAATAAAAAATAATATTTTACATCAAATATAAGTAAATGAGAATTAAAATATGAAAAAAAAATTATAAATAAAAAACGAAAAAAATATATTTTACGGTAAAGTAAATTATAAATAATAATTAACTTATTATTAAGAAAAATAATAATATATAATTAATATGATAATATTATATACTGTTGATTATATTCTTTAATAAAAAATGCATGAATATTTGCATCAATAATTAGTAAAATAACTAATACATAGTATATTATCTATTTGTTAAGTATAGATTAATTTGTGTTAATTATATAGTAGTTAATTTAATATAAAAGGGTAATACTGTCATTTTAATAAATATAACCTCATAATGGATGGAAAGTTGAATGTAGGGGGCTAAAAAAAATTCAATTGGCTTTATAGGGGGTTTTTGAGGGAATCTAAAAAGTGAGGAGGTTTTTGATAATATTGAGAAAAGTTAGAGGGCTTTTGAAGAATTTTCCTTCATAAAACTTGTAATTCACCTCTTTAGTGTTGCCTAATTCTCTTTATTATTTTGATCAACATTCAAGATTTTGTATTTTACTTGATCCAGATGAATATATTTTTTTAGTTATAAAACTTTTAGAGAATTTTGAAAATTCTATTGTTAATTTTGAAATCAAATTAGTTTTTAGAAAGTTATATGAATATATATTCGTATTTTAAATAAACAGTTCAATAGATTGCAAAGCAGACACTTTTTCTCTTGTCGTGTACTCTTTTTAATTCAATTGACGGACTAATATGCGACCCAATCTAGTGATATTATTTTATTAGAATAGAAGTTTGTACTTATTAGGAATAATTTTTCATCAGCAAAAAAAATAATTAGGAATGTTGAATGGGGAGATGAGGGTGGCATTAGGATTGGCACTAGTTGTGTCATCTAGTGATCTTATCAGGTTAAAGTCACCTACGATGATCCATGGGAGGTCATGGACCGCTCTAAGAATCCTCATTTCATTGAGGAAATCCCTCTTGAGGTCATCATCCGTGGGACCATAGACATTTGTGAGAAGGAAAGAATTTTTTGTGGTATGTCAGTAAGGATGACAAACACGCAATAATCCGAGAAGGAGGAGTGAGAGATAGAGAAATCACTAGTCCAGGCAGTGAGGATACCTCCTCGAGTATGAGTAGAATTTTTTGCATAATAAGTTGAGAGAGAAGCCGGACAAATAGAACAAACTTTAAAGATATTAGTTTCATCTCATTTTGTCTCCTGGAGACATACAATCCTGGCCTTAGAAGACCTAATAGCCGTCTGACACTTTTCAAAATTCCCCAAACCCCTAACGTTCCACGTTAACAGATTAATATTACAAACCAAATCCATTAAATAACTAATAATACAAAAGAGAGCATCCTAAGGTGGATGAGAGAGAGAGAAGAGTAATAGATCAGAGAGTTGATCTGTCACCTTCTCCAGGCTGCCGAGCATCTAAGGTTTGTTATGTAAGGTGAGAGTGCGACGCCTCGCCCATCTGCAGCTCAGCTGCCAAGCATCTCTTTGTGCTCTTCTTCATTCCTACGAAATCAGAAATAGAGATAAGATTGTTAGTAGGTAATGGGCCAGCATTAACAGACTCTTGTCTAAGAGTTTCTGTTAATCCAGCTCGAGCTATATCCTCTTTGACTTTTTGATTGTTTGGTTTGTTCTTTCTGTTTGTTTTCTTTTGAACAGATGTCTGAATAAACCCATGGAATTATTTTGAGGGAACCCCTTTTCTAACGCTTCTCTTGACTGGCATCAATGCAGAAGTCGCTTGATTTCTTTAAGTTCTCTTTTTCCTTTTTTGGGAGATGGTGTGCGGTGGGAGTGAAGGAGAATTACTTGGATTGGATTCCAGTTCTGAGTTCGTTAAAAAGGTCTCATTAGGGAGAGTTATCAGATTAATTCCTGCAGTAAGAAGAGGGGACGAGCTCTCCAAAGAGAACATGGGAGGATAGTTCGCACGAGGAGGAGAAGAGTAGGTTGGCAGTGGGACCCCCTCCATTTCCCTCATTGTTCCTTTTTGGGAAATAGTCGGATCTTTTATGGCCTCTTCCTCTCTATCCACGATGTGCATATTGATTTTCGAATGATTCATAATCACATTTGGTGCACAGGATTCGAGTGCCAGAGAGGATCGAAGACTAGTTCCCTCAGTTTGATCGCAAGAAGTGAGGATAGAGGGAATGTATGGGGGTTGCCTGTCATTTTTCTTGTTGGAGGTAAGTGCATTTAATGAGTCAGAGGGCTGCATGTATACACGTGGACTTGGTGCACGTGTAGGGTGAATGGAGCCAGTTTGAGTGAGCGGTTAGTCTACAAGACCCGGTTCAGTCAGAACTACCTGATGGCTGGTAGTGTGATTGAAGCATGAAGGTGATACTCGCTCGATCACTTCATTACTATCATCCAACCTCACCACATCATTGCAAATCTGGGGACTTAAAATGCAGGGATATATCTCCAACGACTAACTAAGTGTTTGAAATTTGAACTTGAGAAGGTGATTGCAGAGTAGGACAGAAGACAATACTCTGATATTGGTAAGATTCTATCACTCTACAATTACTAAGAGGAGAATCCAGGATACCAATTATAGAGTATGAGGAATGAGAAGAATTTGTGAACTGTGAGGAGAACTGAAGTCCCGGATTCTTGGAAGAGTTGGAATCAGATTCCCGGTTATGAGACCAGAATCCATTTCCAGAGCGAGGGGTGAAAGGTGAATCATGGGTATCAGTCTGTAATGGAGGAAGAGAAGAAGGTAAAGGATGGTTGGTCATACATTGGTCACCGCCTTGTAGAGGCATTGGCGCAGGGTTGAGGATCCTCCGTGAGCGGGGGTTCCTTCCTTCCCCCGGACTGATCATGTCATCATCTTCTTCTGAGTTCTCTTCTTCTTCCATCTCATTAGCTTGCGATGATGGCTGGACTGAGCTTGCTACGAGCAGCTCGGTCTCCTCTTCTTGTGTCTCCTCTATTCTCACCGATTCTATCTCCTCATCCATTCTTTGCTGATCTTCTTCGTAAAGTCTACGACGCTCTTCTTCTGAAGTAACCGGTCGGTGGATCCTTCCCAATCGGATGGGAATGTGTTTGATCACCGGTTCACCATGGCTTTTTCCTACTGAGCCATCAGTGTCTCTATCTTCCTCTGCTGTTGGGGACAAGATTCTTTTCTTCTCTTCTTTATCTGATCTCCTGTCAATAGCCCGATCTATGACATCCTCTGGTGGTGATGGATCAGAATCTTCCACAAAGATTGAGACTTTCTCTTCTATTTTCTTTACATCCAACCACACTTTGTACTCATCTTCCTCCAGATGCAGAGTCACATAAGGAGGAAAAGTATTAAGGTCAGTAGTGGCCACCACAACCCTCAGTCATTCTAGAGATTGTGGATTGTCAAGGTCATGAGATTCTATTAGCTTGCTGAAAGAGGCGACTATAAAGATTCAATCGCCTCCGGGTTCCAGACCATTGCCGGCAGTAACAGGAGATCAATCCATAGTTTAAACTTGAACACACACACGGTGCTATTCAGTCTGGAAGACCATGGATAGAGGATGTATCCGTCATCTCTAAGAGATATAAGGTGGGAGTTAAGGAAGAGGGACCTGTCTATCTGCCAAGGCAGAATAAGAAGGTATTTCGACCCTCGCTAGTGGACGAGTTGGTACGTATCATTCCATTGAAAAGCTTTTGCTAGCTTCAAGTTGAGGGAGTTTTTTTGAAGTAATGTGACCCCAATAGATTCCAGAACCACCGCTTGCCTTAGGATCTCCATCTGACAAGCAATGGTGTCAGAAAGTTTGAGAAAGTAATGAGTCGTTTCATGTCTCTCTTTTGGAAGAGTGACTTGCTGTTCATCAGGTGTAGGTTGAAGACTCATCTGGCGCAAAGCTTCACGCTTAGCTCTGCCGTCCTCATTGCATTCCAGTAACATGTGACCAATCTCTTTGCATTTGAAGCAAGCTTTCTGCCTAATGCATTCGTTGGAACGGTGCCATTTTCTTACACAGTTGTAGCATCTCCTTCTCCATAATGGATTGGAGTTGTTGACAGGGAAATATTTGGCACAGTAGAAAGAGTTGTTGAATTCCTCTGGCCCAAGAGTGGGTGAGAGTGACCTAGAGAGAGGTCTTTTATTAGAGGGCGGCGATGATCCACATTCTGCCCATGGATCAACCAGAGGTAGCTGAGCCGCACCAGATAAGCCCTCTCCTGCTTTTAGCGTTCGCTGTGCAATGGAGGTTAAAGCCCTCACAGCTCGGAATGCTTCCATGTTAAGAAAAGGCTCAACATCAGTTGGCGTAGGCAAGATCGGTGAAGCAGATGATAAAGGGATCGACGGTCGAGTTCTGAAGGTACGGACCGTCGTTCTCTTCTGAAATTTAGAGCGGAAGTTTCTAGGCTTTCTTTCTTTCATTTTCCTTTTGTGTTCTAGGAAATATCTCAAATCTGAGGGGGAGAGAGAGCGGTGGGGATGAGAAAGAATATGGAACCATCCGTCTTTATCCTTTATAATACGCCTTCTTGCCATTTTGGTTCTCTGCAATTAGTTGCAATTGAATCGCCTAAAAGAAAGAGCGAATTCAGGAGAGAGAGAAAAGGCTTCGTTGTTATATATAGCTCTTTTATGAGTGTTCATAAAATGAATAAATGGACCGTATATATCCATATACTAGCTACAAAAAAAGATATGGATATATACGGAGTGCCAGAATTAGATATGGAGTGCCAAATTTTGGAGCACCCAACAACGTCCGATTACAAAAGGTATGATGAAATTACAAAAAGATATTTTTGTAAATACAAAAAGTATAGTGAAATTACAAAAATGTATATTTATAAACACAAAAGGTATATCGAAGTGCAAATATATATGTGTTCTGGGAACTCCAAAAACTGAGCACTCCGAATAATTTCTCACAAAAATAATACTAAATAATTGTATAGGCCACACGTGTCAGTCTGAGTTATATTTGCCCATACATTGTGCAATGGCTTGTATTGTGGGCATCCGTATCCGTATGCATTATAATATTATCATTGATATTTTTTTCATTTATACGGTATCTCCAGCTAACTTAGCTAGAACAATTTTGCATGACATCATTTAGTGCGTATACATGCAATTTATCATCCACATAATTCTATTTCTCCATTTTTTGGTATTAATAAAGTGGAAAGGGATGAGGTTATCCAGACTATCACAACTCACAAGTATTCGTACAAAACTATAAAATATATATGGGTCCTATTTATTATCAGAAACAATGTGTATATATAAAATCATGTGTATATATAATTTGGAACATATAATTTTTTAGCACTATATAAATTTCATGATATTCTCAAACTTTACAAGAAAATAAATATAGAATTATCTCTTTCATTAAATATAAATGAAAAAAAATGATATAAATGGCATTTGCTCCGCTTCGGCATGCACTATAATTTTGCGTTCAAACACTATTTTCTCCTCTATTTCGTAGAATATGTGAAAATTATTACATGTCATTCAAATATGAAAAAACGAAGAGATGTATAAAAAATTAAATAAGTATAGACTGTATATGGTAACTTGTCCATTATCACTAAAATACTGCTAAAAAAATTATATATTCCAAATTATATAAATTTTATTAAATTCTCAAACTTTACATGAAAATAAATATAAAATTATCTCTTTGATTAAATATAAATGAAAAAAAAAGATAATGATATAAATGACATTATATTTTGATTTTTATGTACTTGAAATTGAGCTTGTAGGAATATGTTATGATATTAATTTTTTTGGAGGGATAATATGAAATTATTTTAAATAAGAAAAATTAATTAATCAACTTTTGTGATACATAACTTGGGTCAACTTAACAAATCTCTTATACAGTTAGGTACAATTTATTTGTACATAACAAATCACTTATAATAAGAGACAAAACAAAAATCCTCAATGTTATTTCAAATAACGACAATGCCACTTTACAGTATATGATGGCATGTTTATAATAATTTTAAACTTTAAGGTCACTATTCGGAATGATAATAATGCCACAAAAATCAAAAAGATAAATAATTATGTAGTTAATTATGTAATGAATATTATTACCCTCAGTTTGATGATATTTAAAACTATTCCGAGCTACTAATAAACGTTGTTTGAGATTGTCTTATAAGTTCAGATTGTCGAAATGGAAATGAATTTTAATTCGAAATGGACGCATCTCTTTTATATCGTAACAATAAGAAGACGCCGTGCTTTAGCTCAAGATTTCAAGCTTTGGAGCTCTTAGTGTAGGTTCTAGGTTTAGCTGAGTTTTTGAGTATTTTATTACATTTTAAATTGAGAAGAAAATTGGCAAAACAGACTTATTACGTCCTCAACGGAATAAATCATGTCTATTCCATTGTCAACGGAATAGACAGTCTTCCATTCCGTTGAGGACGCAATGGCTCTGTAAAACTGGCTGTTCTTTGTGCTATTCCGTTGTCGAAGGAATATGTTTTGTTGTCAACGGAATAGCCAGGAATTTAGCCGTTTGGGCTTTAATTATTTTTGATTATATTCATTTTTGGTATTCCGTTGTCAACGGAATAGATGCGTTGTCAACAGAATAGCCTGTTTTTACATATCTATGAGCTGCTCCTTCCTTCTTTTAAATAGCTAGCTCAATCCGAAATTGTTTATCAGTTTTTCAAATAGCAAAAAAAAATTTCTTCTCTCTTTATTATTGAATATCATTCACTCAAAACTTTTGTGAGATTAAGAAGAGATTAGCGATTGATTCACGCTTGTTGTTGAAGTTAAAGAAATCGAGTTTGTAAGTTATTGCTCTATCGATTCGTCAAGTTTGTTGTAAGACGAACGGTGATTTATGGTCTTGTAATGATCAAGTTTGTTAGTGAAATCGGAGCCACAAAGCAAGTTCCGGAGAGTAGACAACTCGTGAACGCGATAAGCGCCGCTAGCGAGTCAACGGGTGGTTAAGGGGAAGCTCTCGTGCTACCTCGCCGATCTTAAGGAGATAATGGATGTGGTAATTGTAAGTTCATCATTTCATTTATTTTTGCATATTTTAATCATCACACTCCTTACAATTTACATATTTGTGTACTCCAATATACAAATAAAAAACATTTGAAAAAAATATAGATACCGGGAGATATGGTGGTGAATGCAATGATGGCAGCAATTGAGGCGCATTCTGAGGAAAATGTGGAAATCATATACCACACAAGTTCTTCTCTCAGCACTCCTGTACCCTTCTCTACATTTGAATAGAGCGCGTACCACTATTTCAGAGAGAACCCTCGTATCGGTACAGATGGCAAGATCATGCCGTTTACAAAAGTTTATCTCTTCAACACCCTTCACAGTTTTAGGGTTTACATGACTCTTTGCTACAAACTGCTTTTGAAGGTCACTTTTTCTCTTATTTTTTTTCCTTTTTTGTCAATTCGTTTACAGAACAATATAATCTTAGTAACTTTAAAAAAAAAATATAACCTTGATGGTTTGGTACTTTTATATACAGATACTGCACATGGTAAACTTACTGTCATTTGGCCATTTCTCACACCAATATGATGAGCTGAGCCGCCGGTACCGGTACATTA
The DNA here is from genome assembly GCA_027726005.1 of Juncus effusus. Taxonomy (NCBI): domain Eukaryota; kingdom Viridiplantae; phylum Streptophyta; class Magnoliopsida; order Poales; family Juncaceae; genus Juncus; species Juncus effusus. The sequence continues at coordinate 11,528,719 of CM050896.1, read as the reverse complement.
TGCATCTTGTTCACCTCTATGCCCCCTATGGTTTCTTCAAATGCCGGTACGCATTTCATACTCCAAAATATGTATAATTTGAAGGTTGTTAATAATGTTCAAATTAATATTATTCTCTAACTTCTTCCTTCTATTGTGGTAAGGTTTGATGATATGAACTTGCAAAGGCTGAGGCAGTCAATGGCAAAAGGTGACCCTATCGAAGCATAAATGTTTTATTTTGATCCAAAATCAATCAATTGGAGTGGCTACTTTCAGGAAAGTCAAATTCCCGGAGTAGTGAAGTACCTCGCTAAGTGAATTAATTTACATTGATGCATGGAAGGGGAATTTACATCTAAACATGATTTATTATGCTATATTTAATTTTTTTTTCTTCTGTTTTTTTAAGGTTAATTAATGTGACATTGATGTATTCTTGTGGATTATTATAGTAAGATCATTGAAGTGTTAAATGGTAATATGTTAAAAAAATTGCATTATCATTTATGTGCTTATTAACCCAAAACCCTCAAAAGAGGGCTTATGATATTTAAGAAACAACCCTAAAAGGAAAGAATGAGGGCTCATCATTAAATTATTTTATTGGAACAAAAACTGGCTAATGATGGGCCGAAATGACTCGCTTACTGCGGTCCAACCGGCCTGAGTCGGGTGCACATCATCCCAATAGAAATGTTCATCATGGTTCGCACAAAGTTCATACTTTTTGTTTCCTTTTTCATCTTGTTCTCCACAATAATTGTCTTTTGTGAAACCTTCACAACATGGCCGCCCCTTCCACTGCAAATGCAAAAGAAATTATCATTTTATATCACATTAATAATACATACATATATCCTCATATATATCAATATATGTCAAATTGAAAAGGATTATTAAAGGGTTAATTAAACAATGAAATTACCTTGAGAGACAATGTTGTAAAATGGATCATTTAGATTAAGTAATAGAATTCTTGAGTTGGTTTTGTCGAGTTGGCTCAACATGCTTTTCAGGGCCGTGTTGTGGATCGATACGCCTATGTTTGCTAGTGCATCACAATCCGTGAAATTCAGAGCTCTACTTAAGTATGGAGTATAGCCTAAACCAAATAAAATTTAATAGAAAATTTGTCAAAATGAAACAAAAATAGCAAGAAAATTAGATTAAATAATTCAAGATAATTCAAGCTAATCATACCTAAAGGATGGAGGATTTGTTACTATAAGTTTTCTTATACCGAGACTTAATATGCGTTTTATGTCCGCCTTCATCTTTTCACCACCAATGGCACATAGTCTAATGCTGCCTATTAACACAAAAAACATAAGATAATATATGATTACACATAATAATAATTTAGGCAAATTAACTTTACTAGTTTGATATTCATATACAATTATATTGATGTACAGAAGTGTTATTATCTCTGGCGGCAACATTAACCCCAACCACTTTTTTTCCAAACTACTTTTAAGTCTCCTTAAAAAGCAACATCATAACTTTTATTTTGACAGTTCGATCAATTTTTTTGTCGAATCTTAGCCATTTATTTTCTCAAATTTATTGATATTTTATGGCAACATTTATATAGTTATTAAAACATAAACATATTATTGGTTGAATTGGTGTTTTGTGTTTCATACCCGATTTAGTGAGAACCGTTGTGAGTTTGTTTGTGACCATCAGATCTTAATCAGATGGTTTCAATGAATCAAGGTGCAAAGTTATGTTCAACAATTAATATCAATAGTTAATGAAGAGTTCACTCATTAAAATATAAATAATTTTTCTTTACTTCTTTAAAAAATTATAATTCTTAATGAAATATTTTATTTCTAATGTTACAATCATCAAATATAAATTTGTTGGAATTTTCTCTTTATTTTGAATTCCATAATATTATGATTCCAATTTTTTTTCTTGCTAAATTATGTAAATATAGACTATATAAAAGAATATGTACAAAAATAATATGCTCATTAAATTATATCTTATTTTTCATCTCTCTTTGAGCATTCTCAAGAGATTTATTGTCAATTTTATCTCGGCAGTTGGCTTTTTTTAAATCTTAGTTTTTCATTTCAATTTTATGCACAATATCATATAAAGATATATTGTTATGATTTCAATTTCATTTTTTTCTTGATAAAATATGTGAATATAGACTGTATAAAAGAATATGTAATAAAATGATAAGCTGATTTACTCTTATTATATTCTTTTACCCCTCTTTGAAAATTCTCAAGAGAATTATTATCAATTTTCTCTCACCCGTCGAATCAAAAAATTTATCAAATTTTAGCTTTTAATTTTAATTATTATCATAATATCACATGATTAGTTAGATTAATATTTAGTGTTATATCTTCCTTATGTGAGAACTATCATCTCAAATAAAATGTCAGAATATTGAAAACTATATTATATGACTTAATATACTACATATTTCATAATAACATATGTGTAATCCATACCATTTTAACATCTAAAAAAAAAGAGAAATAGCGGTGATAAATTTTTGAAGAAAATGAGTAATGTTATATTTTCCTATGTAGTATACATATTTTTTCCATATATATAATATTAAATATAATTATTATTTTTTATCTTTTTCAGAGTTAATCATCTATAATTTAATCTTATGCAGTTTCAACTAAAATTTTCTAAATTAAAATCTTTGATCTCATTCATCTAAGCCTGATTAATACTTAATTTATTTTTCTAATATAATATATCAAGAGATAATGACATAAGAAAATCAAAGACAATAATTTTTAATTCTCATGAATTATTTATGTATTATGGATTCATAAACTTTAATTTTGAATTTTTATAATTGCAAGTTATATATTATTAGATTGAAATAACTATTAAAATTAAAATACTCGCTGCGAAGTGCGAGTATTGTCCTAATAAGAATAATCATTGCCATTAATCCAACTGACATCTCAATCATGCATAAGATAAAGTATCTATTGCCCTAAAACAAAATTCTCAATAGGCTATGTGTTGTACTTTAAAAATTTAGTGACGACCTGTGAGCATATATTCTCTTTGATTTATTTTATTTTTTGCAAGTTTTTCTCCCAAATCAATTAATTCTTGATCTAAATCATGACCTCCTGTAATGTGTATTTTTATATACATTTCACCCTTAAATCACATAAAATATTGAAAAAGTGTTTAAAATTAATAAAAATTATTTTTGAAACTCTTAATACACTTTTGTGTGATTTTTTAGTTAAAAAGACCAAGAAAGAGATAATTAGATGACTTGGTGAAAAGTCAACTCCAAATAAAGGGTTGATCTGCAAATTCTGGGTTTAGAATGAGATAGGAAAAATTGTTAAATACACCCAGAAAATTACACCCAAGCAGAATTTGAATAGAAAAGAAAGAAAAAAAGTGCTACACATCTCCCAAGTTACTACCCCAAAATAAATTCAGATCAAGCTAAATTTTTAGTCCCACACCCTATTTTCAATTTTTTTCTAGGTTAAATTTCTCTATAAATTAACCGCCCTTTCTCTCTCTAATATCCATTCATGCATTCATCACCACATCCATTCTTACACACCATTTCTACACCATCCACATTCTTCTTCTTCTTCTTCTTCTTCTTCTTCTTCTTCTTCTTCTTCCTCCACCATTAATAACCTAAGCTCAAAACCCTAATTTTAAAGAGTAGAAAGAGATGTTGAATTTTTACAAGGAGAAAGGTGCTTGTTCTAGCTTGAGCAAGGATTGAAAGGGAGGCGAGATCAATCAAGAAGGAGGGGTTCTAGCTTGACTCTTCACTTTAGGGTTTGATTTTATTTTCCTTAATTTTTTCCTTATTTCTTCTTTTTTCTTGAATGAGTATCATGTTTAAGTCTTGTGTAAATATAGTTTTTATGAACATGAGTGAGTAGATCTTTAGTAGGAATGTGATGGTTTGTTTAAGTTTGTTTGAAACCTTGTGTTGATTAATTTGATTTGGGGATTTGTGAAAGTTGTTATGAAACGTTTTTTTGAATATTTGATTTAAATACTTGACTAAGTTGTTTATATTAAAATCTAAAAATTGCAAATGTTTTGTGACCAATTAATTAAATATTTACTTGACTAAGTTTGTTTAATTAATTGAAGTAATTTGCATTAATAAATTTTGCAAGATTTCAAGCTTCAGTTGTACTGACCTCAGGGCATTAAATCTGTAATAAACGAAAAAAAGAACATCATTATGCGCTTTTCATCAACCACCACTAGTCACAACTTATTTCAAATACAAAACAAAAGATTTAAAAAGGACAATACCAACAATAAAAAAAATTACTAGAAAATTAAGGTAAAACACTATTTAGATCTACTCTCTTTTGATCTCTACTGATCTCCTTTGAACCCTTACTGGCAAACCCCCGACTAAATTCGCAGTTAAACCATGCCCAAATTTTGGAAAAACACCCTCCAAAACTTGTATATCAAATTTCGCTACAATTTCCGCAACAACAGCCTTCATCTCTCTTAACGCCATTTCTTTCCCTATGCATTCTCTCGGCCCCGCATGAAAAATCGGACTTCTAAACGAACTTTGTGGTGCGAAATGATATGTGCAATCTTCTCGGAGCCACCTCTCGGGCAGAAATTCATACCATTCTTTGCCCCAAATTTCCTCCATTCTGCCCATTGCATAGCAATGATAAGTAACCCTAGTTCCTTCACTAACATAGGTTCCGTCTGGAAGCGTATCATTATTTAAAGAAAACTTAGAATCGAATTGAACTGGAGGGTATAATCTCATGCTCTCGTATATGGCTGCCTGAACATAGTGCATGTCTCCAAGCTTCTCGCACGAACCAATTTTCTCTATCTCTTCTCTAATAGAATTTCTTACAGTTGGGTGTGTAGATAGAAGAAAGAAGAATAGAGTTAAGGAAGAAGCTACTGTGTCCCGACCAGCCAGCATGAAGCTTATCACAATATCGCGTAAATACTTATCATCTTGTACCGATCCCATGAAACGGGATAATAGATCATCTTTGAAAGAAAACCCTAATTTCCTTCTTTGAAATATAACTTCATCCGCAAGAGAATTCACAATTTGAAGTGCCATCTTGAGCTCCTTCTCTGAACCGATGTTAAACATCCTCTTCATTTTCCAGATAAAGGTGAACACAGCCCCCCCTCGCCTGGCTGACATCACTGTAGCCGTGTCAAATGCATTTGCAAACTCTGAAGCCGGAAGGGATGACTCAAGACAACTTGAGTCGAGCCCAAAAGAAACCTTGCACATGACATCAAATGCAAACTTGCGAAAAACTTTTTGCAAATCAACCACTTGCCCCTTCTTCCCATCAAGAAGGGGCAATAAATGGTGTTTAATCTCTGATGACACGACATTTGAAGTGAAATCACGTACCGAGGCTGAAAACATTTCAGTTGCAGCCAATTTCCGTTGGAAAAGCCAGTGTTCTCCATCTACGTTAAAAATACCGTGACCGAGGAGATCTCCGAGGATTGCGGAGAAGGGCTTTCCTTTGGGGTAGTTTTGAAAATTCTTTTTGAGTATGTGTTCTACGTTTTTAGGGTTTGCAGTTATTGTGTTGTTTAACACATGAATGTGGATGGTTCGAGTCGGAGACTGGCAAAGCAAATCAGTTAGCCAGTCACAAAGGTTAGGGTAGTCAGAAGTCCATGATGAAGTAACATACGCTCTACAGATTCTGCAATCGCAGCATCTGGAGCGATATCTCAAGAGCATGAGATGGAGTAGCAGAAGAACTAGAAGAAGAACAAGAAAGGAGTATGTGTAAATGGTATTCATGTTTGAACAGAAGAGAGAATCATCAATGGAGAAGGTTTCTAGATAGAGTAGCTTTCCTTTTATAGTGTCAAAAATGACATATATAATTAATAAGTCATTAATTATTGACTCTTTGATCTTGGAACCATGACAACTATTTCTCTCAATCATCGTTCTTAACCATCCTCTTGTCAAATTAGTTATCTGGCTCCTATTAAAACTTCAAAATTGATTTACAATATATCAAATAAATTTGTGAGTTAAATTGTGCCCGACACATTTTCAAAAGATTATGAATCGTTAAGTGATGATTAATGGGGACGAATGAGGCATAAGAAGAAATCCCCTTAATCTTTATATATGTTGCTTGGTCTGGTTAAGAGGGAATGATATATCGACAGGAACTTGTTTAATTAACATATTAATCATATAATGAACGATAAACCTTTCAATGTGAGTACCACATGTTGCTTGCCTAAATTAAGTTTAGTGCTTGACACGTGTGTCTTGGCACGAGGGAATAAATAAATCATGGGAAAGCTTCTTTTTCTAATTATTAATTGAAGATTAAACTGACGCAGTGTCAAATTATAGTTCCCGTGAGCTCCTTATACAAATTAAAGAGGGTCCCAAAAATGCACCCATACCATACCATGTGGATTGCTCTTTCTAATATGTAATATAATTAGCAATGAGACCTTTTTTATGAGAATTAATAAATGAATAAACCGGTCCATATATATCCATATACTAGAATCAATTGTATAGGGCACACGTGTCAGTCTGAGTTATATTTGCCCATGCATTGTGCTCATGGCTTGTATTGTATGCATTCCGTATGCATTATTATTATCATTGATATTTATTCATATATATACGGTATCTCTAGCTAACTAGCCAGAACATATTTGCATGACATCATTTAGTGCGTATACATGCACTGTATCATCCACATCATTTTATTTTCTTCATTTTTTTTGTATTAAAAAGGGAAGGGGATGAGGTTATCCAGCCTATCACAACTCACAAGCATTCATATAATAAAATATATATATGGGGCCTATTTATTATCAGAAAAAATGTGTATATATAAAAGCATGTGCCAAATTATTAACTAGATAAGAACTATATATACATATTTCCACTAGTATCGGAATCTTCATGTCTCAATCACTCCTTTCAGCAATTTGTACATTTCTTCAGAACCAGTGGATGTATTTATAACCTATATATACAGCTACCATTTTCCAAATTTGTTATTTTCATGTCATATTATATAATGTGTGATATGCCAATTTTGGCACTAGAAAGAGAAGAGAGAGCAATTATGAGAGTCAGTCTGTCATAGTTACCAGTAATGTCTAATGAGTTATCAATTACCATCTACCAACAGCTGGTCAAGTAACAAGGTCCTTCAAGTTTAATATTTTCAGTAGAAATTTTGATGATGAACAAAATCTATATCCGAGTTTATAAAATCACGTTGTAACAGACAGTGCTGATCAGTCATCTGCTAGGGTACGTATTGATTTTCTTTATAAATGAGGAATTGAAAAAAGCAGCCATGTTTATAAGAAAAAGTAAAGTTTCATGACTCATGAGCGACCCGTAGGTGCACAAGTGAGAATATTCTATCGAAATTTACAATATTTTCATGCACCCTCACTAATTTCCTCCAAAAAGGAAAAACTGTATATATTCTCATCTCATCCTCATCAGTAAAACATTATATTCCCTGAAAACTAATCTCCTATTATAAAAAAAATAATAATAAATAAAAAAACAGAGCCCCAAATCTGCATTCTCATAGATTCACTATATAGGGTTCTATTTGTTTCATGCATTTTGATTTGGGCCTAACCCCACAAAGCCCAGTCCAAATGCAATACACATAATTGATCTTAATTAATCTATATTGATTTGATTGGTACCGAATTAATCATAATTATATGGTTTGTTTTCTGTTGTTATTAAAAAAATTTGGCTAGTGTTGCTATCGACTTCATGTAGGGCGCACTAGCTTTATTTCTTTTCGATTGTACAATCTTGAAGGAGAAATCTTCTATTTTACTTGATTTTTTTTCTGTTTTTTGACTTTTTCTATTTTTGTACCTTCTTTCGGTCGTTTTTGGCGTACCAATGGTCTTACGGTTGAATATTTATGTTTTGGGCTATCTAATTATTTTATTGTATTGTTTTTCATTGATAAATTTGTATGTTATATTTTTTTTCAAGAAAACATAATTTTTGTAGATTTTTTTATAAACGAAAATATTTAGTTATTAGGAATTTGGTTTCTCTACCCAACCACGCACTAATTAACATGCATCGGACACTCCTACTTTTTGTTCTAACGTGTTCTTTTGTAAGGTTTGTTCTGACATGTTTGTATACAACAAAAACACTCATTTAGTAAATTATATTTTACTTAACTACTAGATAGAAAAGATCGACTTGTCACTTTGCAATATGCATCCATGAAAAAAAAAACAATATGAACTTCCTCTCTAGACTTTTTTTTTTTTTGAAATTTCCCTTTTACTGAAAAGAGGACTCAAACATTCACTTTCAATAATTAAGTTTCTTAACTCATGACATATATTTTTTATTTATGCAATGTAATGAAGTTTATGATAAAAAGAGATGTGCCCAAGAAAATTGGACAAATTAACCCCTCTCCAAATTTTCTCAAAAAAAAAAATTGGACAAGATCTAATATTTTTCTACTTAGACACTAACACACGAAAGAACTTTGTCTGACTCTTCTCAATCAAGTCAGCACTTAAAAGAAAGAATATTCACCCGCAACCTCTAGATTTGTACTTTTAAAATCCTACGGGTCTTGGTCAAAAAAAAAACAACAACTCCCAATCAAGACCAAAAAAAAGAAAACAATCATATCAATATGAATAAGAGTCTATCTTGTACATCACTCATCTGAGATTTTTCTTTGGTATGTACTGCACTGATGCAATCTAACTAATCATGTCAATATGAATAAGAGTCTATCTCGTACATCACTCATCGATCTGAGATTTGTCTTTCGGATCTACTGATGCAACAATTAACTATTCAAAGTCAAACGCATTCTGTTAATATTCCGAATAGGTAACTAATTAAGTTTGTTGTTTTATAACATGCATATTTAGGATGAAATACATAACAAGTTGCTAGAGTTTATATGGAAAGGAATTATTACTATTATTATCAAGATTGTCAGAATCAGAATTCTATCTTGAATCGCTTAGAGGTAGAATCGAATCGGATCGTAAAATCGGGATTCTATGAAAATAAAAGTAAAAATATTTGTGAGAAAATAAATTTATTACTGCACTAACAAATTTAAAATCATTTTATGCCCATTAATTCATACCAAAGTCGACATTCGATTGATTCCTTCTATATATACACGTTAGATGTATAAATTGTTGGAGTAAATATATTAGAACTCAAAATTAATAATAAATATTTTATATGTTATATGATAATGACTAATATATTGTACATAATTTAATTTGTAACCTAAATTCATAAACATACTTTATTACTTATGGGAATAAGGCATAAGTAATATTTGAAATATAAAGTTTCTCTTATTTTAGTAGTTATATGTGTCATATGACATTCTAAATAAGTTATTTTGAACCTAAACATGCTTATTTTGCACAATATTTATATCCCATATTATAAACTGCAAGTCTGGTATAAAATCATAAAATCGTAATGAAAGTAAAATTTTACATGTTAAATCAAGATTCTACCGAGATTCTACCAAAATAAGATTCTAAGTGGGAATCAAATCGTTTTCTCAACTCAAAGTCGTAGAATCGTAAGTTTTTAGGAGTTGAATCGAGATTTTAACGACCATTATTATTATTATTATTATTATTATTATTATTATTATTATTATTATTATTATTATTGTTGTTGTTGTTGTTGTTGTTGTTGTTGTTGTTGTTGTTGTTGTTGTTGTTGTTGTTGGTGGTGGTGGTGGTGGTGGTGGTGGTGGTGTTGTTGTTGTTGTTGGTGTTGTTGTTGTTATTATTATTATTATTATTATTATTATTATTATTATTATTATTATTATTATCATTATTATTATTATTATTATTTTATTATCACTATATACAAATCTTAGTTTGGCATATAATCATGACATGTGTCCTTTTGTGTGATTTTCTATGGTCATTTTTTGAAATTTCTATATCTATTGTCATTGAAAAGCAGAGTAATTTTATTTCATGTACCAAAATTACAAAATAAAATAATAAATGAAACGTGTCCTAAGAAATTAATATATATAGTTAAAAAAAGAAATATATATTTGAGGTTGTTAAAGCAAGTGAGTTTTTGCATAAGATATAAATTTTTAATATTTAAATTATTAAATATAATTACCATTTTAAATTATTTAATATTATTAAAGCAAGTGAGTTTTGCATTGAGATATAAATAATAGTCCAACATTTTATTTGGTAATCATATTTGATTAAATGAACAATTACTTATTATGTTTTTTCTTTAGAATGAATAATATATGATTTTTGGTATTAAGTAGTATATAATGATGTTTAATTAAATGAGAAAGATTATTTATCTCATTTTTCATTATTTGGTGTCAATAAGATTTGAACTTAAACTTTTATGAACATATCATTTATCATGCAATCATACTATGTTATGTGTCCATTAGAAATTGAATTTGTAATACATAATAATAAATTATTATTTTTTCGCTTACAAAATTTATTTATTATCTTCTTTCATTAATAACTAAAAGAAGAGGATCACAACTGAAGCGGAGAGGAGTGATCTCTACTTAGTGACAAATCTGAGATGTTTTTTGGGTTAAATGTATTTTAACTTTTTTTTTAGATAGCTTATTAGGTTGTTAAACTTACTAAATATTAAGCTAAAATTGTTTGATCATGATTCAAACTTAGGTTTTCCAAAATTGACAGAGTGTCTTTGATCAGGATAATTAGTGACAAATAGCTTTGGGATTTATCTAAAAAAAGCGGGATTTTGATATATATTTCAATCTCCTTTAGTAGTTGGTTGATGAATGATGATGCATAAATAAATGAATAAATAATAAGATAGAGTTCGTTCATTTATATGCATAAATATATTATAAGAAAGGTAGTTGGTTCCATGATGCATCAATATCTTAGTTGAGAGGAACCGTCGATCAGATTAACTTACATCTTCTTTGAAAAGCCATCTACCAAAATATTGTTCAAATCATCAATTTTTTTTTTTTGTCTTCGTTAGGGGATTGCCTACCAAGTATTTTTATTAAAATAAAATAAAAAATAGAGTTTGATAAGATTAGATTAAAGGGAGCTGATACTGCGTGATGGGTACTGTAGCAACGGTATATAAAACTGATATAAACTATATAAACTGAAAACAAACAGTATATAAAAATTTATTTTTTTAAAAACAATATATACGTGAAAAACAAAAACAGTATATAGAAAATACAAATAGTATATAGAAATCCATTTTTTTAGAGGCCGTAAAACAGTATATACGTGAAAAATGAAAACAGTATATAGAAAACAAAAAACATATAGAAATGCGGAAGAAACAGTATATAAATGAAACAGTCGCTACAGAGTTGCTACAGTATCCCATTGTTATTTTCACTTTCCCTAGATTAAATTACAGACAATTAGGATGTATCACAAATAAAACTAGGTACAATCTGCTTTTCTTTTCTTATGTGAACACCAGCCTGTCCGGCTATCCCCCTCAATCTTCCAAGGATTGTCCTTCCCAGTTAGGCGTGCTTCGTCCACATTAGCGCGTCTTGTATTGCCTGCTGGTTGACCACTTCTACCGGTGCAAATTGTTGATTGAAAATTATTTGGTTGTGTTGTTTCCAGATGTTCCAACATACAACAGTCCACTTAGTACTCTATTTTTTTTTTATTGTTTGGTCAAATCATCAAAATTAAGGGCGATTTAACAAAATTTGAATAGTTGGCATGGTCAATCTCTTAAACATAAAAAGAAATAAGGAACCAATCAAATCTACTTCTTTACCTTTTTATGTTGTCTAAATTTAATGATCAATGACTTCTCCCCATTCATTGTATATAACCTTTAAGTCTATTACAAATTTATCAATGAGTCCATAATCGAGTTGGTTGATTGTGTAAACAGTAAATCATAAAGGTGGTAAATATTTAGAACTCATTGACATGCATAAATTAAAAAATTGAAATAGTGATCTAGGAACCGCCCTCTCCCTATTCAATAAAGAGAAGCCCATTACAAATCTAATTTTAGGGAGACAAAGGATGTGCAGATATGACTCTTTAGGTACCTTACTTGCATAAGCATGAAATGAATTATTCAAATTTTGATGGGCCACACACATTAATTAAGATAATAACTAGCTAGAACATGCATTTGTCATACCTTACTTATATGGTCTTACCCAATGTTATAGAAATCGCTAGACGCTAGTCGGGCGGCGGGTACTATCGAGAATTAATCGGATCTAGACGGATTTTTATTTTTTAATAATTTAAATATATATATCATTATTTTTTTAACCATTTTTATATATATCTAAGTGCAAAAAGGTAAGTTTGTTAAAATAGAGGGGCAATTTTGAAAATATTATTAAAAACTAAGGGCCATTTTACAAAAAAAAGGCCACAAAGCAGCCATATCACGTGAATAAGTGGGCCGGCCCACTTCTCTCTTTTCCCTCATCTTTCCTCGATTTTCTTTTTATACCATTTTCATCAAAAATAAACCAGCAAATACCACCGCTTTCAAAATAATGTGGTATCTACCATAGTGTCGGAACATCTGAATTTTCAATTTTTTCAAAAATTTCTCATTTGACTGACTAAACACGATTAATTAGTGTAAGTGGATAGTGTTCCGCCACTGGTAGTGGCGGAACAGGAAAAAAAATTCCTGAGAAAAAATAATTTTTTTTTCTGTTCCGCCACTAGTAGTGGCGAAAATGGTAGATACCCCATTATTTTGAAAACAGTGGTATTTGCTGGTTTATTTTGAAAAAAATGGTATATTAAAAAAAAAGTCTCTTTCCTCCACCTCCACCCGATTTTCTTTTCTCCTCTCTAAGTTTCTTTCTTTCTCAAGCAAATTGCAAACCCTAGACATAGAAATTTGTAAATTCATTGGAAATTTTGTTCTAAAGCAAGAAAACATTGGAAAACAAGCTATCGGAGAAAAATTGGCGGACCTAGGCGGACCTCTAGGCGGGATAGTGCCTAGGTCAAACGACTAGGCCAAATTCGGTGCGGTGGCCGGCCGCCGAGAGTCTAGGTGCCGCCTAGACGGCCGCCTAGACCGATATTTAGAACAATGGTCTTACCTAGTAAAACTATCTTATTAACTAATTAATTTTTCGTACATGACTATTTTTACTTAAAAGTTGGCATTTACACTAAGGGCATGTTTGATTTGGTGTATTTTAGGAGATTGTAAAGTGAAATGAGTATTTAGGGTAAAATTCTTTGTTTGATTTATATCAAATGAAGTATATTGATATAACTTTGAAGTATTTTGTAATACATCACAAAATGCGGGATAACGGACAAGACAAAATACAGTATCTTTCCGGTTCAAATTTAATTATTTTTTAAGTATCAATTATTAAATAAATTAATAAAAAAAATCAAATTAAAAATATTAAATTAATTAAAATAAAAAATATTAAATTAATTAATAAAAAAAATTAATTAAATGAAAATTAATATTAAACATAAAAAAATAATAAATAATATAATTTTAAATAAAATAAAATTTTAAATATTAATAAATTAAATAAAAATTAAATATTAAATATTAATTAAATTAAATATTACATAATTTAAAATAAAAAATATTACATTAAAATAAAATAAATTATATAAAAATAAATTAAATATTAAATAATTTAACATAAAAACATTAAATTAAAATAAAATAAAATAAAATATTAATTAAATTAAATATTAAATAATTTAACATAAAAAATATTAAATTAAAATAAAATTAATTATATAAAATTAAATATTAATTAAATTAAATATTAAATAATTTAACATAAAAACATTAAATGAAAATAAAATAAATTATATAAAATTAAATCTTAATTAAATTAAATATTAAATAATTTAACATAAAAACATTAAATTAAAATAAAATTAATTATATAAAATTAAATATTAATTAAATTAAATATTAAATAATTGACATAAAAACATTAAATTAAATATTAAATAATTTATGATAAAAAAAACATTAAATTAAAATAAAATTAAATATTAATTAAATTAAATATTAAATAATTTAACATAAAAAACATTAAATTAAAAAAAAATTATATTAAATAAAATATTAAATAATTTAACATAAAAAATTAAAATTAAGATAAAATAAATTATATAAAATAAAATTAATAAAATATTGCATTAAAATAAAAAATATTTAACTGCATAAAATAATTTTGAAAAATTGGTACCACCATTTTATGTATATACTCTACAATTATCAAACAATTAATTTGAATCAAAATTAAAATTCCGGATTTACATCAAAAATCAAACAATGTGAAAGCTAGAGAGATATTATAAGAAGACAAAATATATTGGAAAGATTGACTGATCATATATAATGTACGTAATGTAGAGAACACGTGTAGAGTAAGTAAATCTTCTTCCGATATTATATATTTCATAATATTTAATATGTAACAAAATTATAAATTGTAATAACTATTATATTTCTAGACCGCAGTTTGGTGAACCAATTTTTGTAATGCTAATATCATGCCTCTTGTCTTATTGTATATTTTATGTTGGATGAACCCACTCTTACAAATAAAATATAGCTTAAGTTCCACCAAGGTTGTAAATAGCGTTTAGCGATTTGCGGCGTTGAGTCAATTTTGTAGCGTATAGCTCGTAGCGAATGCTACAGCGTACGATATAACGGATGTTATAGTATGTAGCGGATGATATCTTTAAGTATCATCCGGAGGAAATACATTCTTTTGTAAAAGAATAATGATAATTTAGCTTATTTTTATTCAAAAAATACCGTAATTATATTCTTCATTAAATTAGTTCTTAAATTGAAATATATTATTTTATAATCCAAAAGATATTATTTAGAGTTAAAAAGATATAGCGTAAAAAAAATCCACAACGTGCAGTATTTTGCCGTTGACGTGTAGCGTTTCGTGCTATAACGAAACTATAGCGCGCTATTTGCAACTATGAGTTCCACTTATCAGTAAAATAAAGCTTATTTATCATCAAATGAAGTTCCGTCTAGGCGGAATTTGTTGAGATAGTGAAGGCAACTAAATTGATTTTGAAGAAGCATGTGTGTGCATATGCAATGCACCACCCCTCCAATCTCCATCCGTCATATTTCGTGTACTCCATCCCATTTTGCTTAGTCTGGCTGCTTTTGAATTTATTAGTTTTTTAGGAAAAAGAAACAAATCCCCCGTTCTCATTTGACATCTCTATCCATACCAGACATACATTTTATATATATAGTAGCCAAACCATTCCTTCTTTTTTAACCCTAGAAGAACTGATTGCATTACATTTAGCCAGTTCTCTCTCTCTTTCTGTCTCTCGTTCCGTCTCTCTCTCTCTCTTAGTTTGGCGCACCACACACACACGCACTAATAGTAATAACACATAGAGATCAAAAAATGGAAGGAAGAAGTAGAATAGCGGGATATTTCAAGGGCAAGAGCATTCTCATCACTGGATCAACTGGCTTTCTTGGCAAGAGTATGCCTATTTATAACGACTCTTTCTTTTATTTTTATATGATATACATATATGGTATATACATATGGTATTTATGTGCGTAGCTATTAAGGTAGTACATGCATATCAATAATGAAAAATGTTCAAATACTTTCTGATTGGCCTTCAGTTTTGCCTCCGCTATATATGATGGGTCTTAAATCAAACATGATTTTAGTTTACCATCATCTTGCTTGAATTATAATGACTATATTAGACTTCATTTCTATAGCTTTAGCATATTCATTAGAATTTAATCGGTATTTAAGCTTGAAATCTCATTTCTAGTGACAATATATATATATATATATATATATATATATATATTATATTTATATCTATACTTCAATTTAGAACAGAAGAAAACTATTTTGATTTGCCAATAAGAAAAATAGATTTACACGAGAGACTTCGAGCTCTACGTAATTTTTCATAAAAAAAATTAAGAAAAATAATATATTTCCTATCTCTTTTGTTGGTAATTTTTTCAGTTTTAATGGAGAAAATATTAAGGGTTGAGCCAGAAGTGAAGAAAATTTTTCTTCTTGTTAGGGCAGCCGACGACGAGTCAGCTAAACAGCGCGTACAAACCGAGGTCTTATTTCACTTCCTCTGCATTTTTACATTTTTTTGTTTGATAGAAAAGGCTTTCTATCAGATTATACTACTATATATAAAAATGGTCATGTTTCCTTCCACGTGTCAAATTTTGAGGCCTCACACGTGAAATTACCAAAATACCACTTAAACAATCCTACCTGACCTCATCAAAATATCAAGGGCAATAACGTCATTTAACACTTATAATTATTTCTAGCTTACTCAGGCCCATGTGGCCCGTCGTTCATTCATCCAAAAGTCAAAAGAATAGTTTTTATTAATTCAGTCAACGAGAGATGGATATCTTTATAAAGGCTGATTTGTTTCTTGAAATAATGCATGTGGGACTGAATAAAAAAGTGACAAAATCGGACATAGACTTGATCTATTCATGGTGCGTGTGCTCAATGGGTTCTCATCTATTTTTACTGATATGAGTCCACAATTTGAATCCTTGGTATGCTTTGATTTGTTATGAGTCCCCAGTTTGAACCTAATAAGTATTTTTATTTTTTTAATTTGTAATTTATTAAGTTATTTTAAGGAGTTATAACATATAATAAATAGTATCAATAATAATATAACATATTTAATATTGGATAATTATAATGTAACAAATTAATAATAGTAGAAAATAAAATAAAGTTTTTTTAAGCAATAAAATTATAATCAATTTTTTGTATTGTGATTAATATTAACAGAATAATTATATATGATCATAAGTTTATAGTATTTAATTACAATAAAAATCTCATGAAACATGCTTTATGCTCTATAAAAATCTAAAAAATCATCATTCACAGGATTAACTAATTAACATATATTAAAAAGATCGTATATTTAGCCCGAAGCAGAGCGAGGGTAGATTCTAGCTTAATATAGAAATTAGTTTTATTTATATATGGGTATAGATATTTGGTTCTTAATTAACGAAAATGACAAATACTAAGTCTAGAAGGTGGGGTATAGAGTCTCAACATGTATATATGGAGTTAAGTGAAGTCCTAAATTATGTTTGTAAGGGTGTATACATATATATGAGGTATACTTTTGTAGTTATATATTTTTAGGTAGACATGAAGTTTATATAGATGCATATAAAAAGCTAGCACATTTAATTAATTTGTGGAACTTTTGTACCAAAATCCAATTGAAACCGAAAAAGCGCAAAAAAGAATCAATTACCAAAAAAAGTTGCAGCAAGTAAATGCAAATATTAGATCTACCTGCCAACCTCTCCAATTTAATGATTGATGCTTTTACCATCTTTTTTTTACTTACATGCTAAATCCTCTTTCTTTTTCTTTTTTTAAACAAAATTAGGAAGCACATTATAGATCTTCATAAATGTACAATGAACATGCTTATATATTTGGAACATAAGTTATGTTACTTATGTACGGTGTCACATGAATATTCCAATTTTTATTTATGTGCATGGAACCTACCTTATTAATATATTGAATGCCTATAGTGTTCAAAAAGATAATTTTGTTGGATTTTGAATTTAATGCACTTTTAAATTTAAGAACCAAATAAATTCTAGGACTTCAGATAGGTAGGTAGGTAGGTATATATATATATATATATATATATATATATATATATATATATATATATATATATATATATATATATATATATATATATATGCAAACTTTAATTTACCTTTCATGGTACCTGTGTACCCACTTGCTCATAATAGATATAAGACATGAGTTAGTCACATTCAAAGTGTTCATAGTATAATATAACATATCACATTGCGATAATATAAATACGTGTTTGCAAATTATTCCAGGTGATAAAGAAGGAAATTTTCAACATTTTGAAAGAAGAACATGGTCAAAATTTTCAGAATTTCATGGAAGAGAAAATCACTCCAATTGCCGGAGATGTTATTTTTGAAAATCTTGGAATCGAATTCTCTCAAATTGAGAATTTATACAATGAAGTTGACATTATAGTCAATAGTGCCGCAACAACAAACTTCTACGAAAGGTTAACAAATTATAAAGTTTGATATATCAGAAATATTTGACAAAAGAGTTAAGAACAATATCCTAAATGAACATGCATTTGTAGATATGATGTATCTTTGGATGTGAATACATTGGGACCTAAGCATGTGTTAGAGTTTGCAAAAAAATGTGCCCATTTGAAGATGCTTCTTCATGTTTCCACTGGTATTTATGTATATATATAATATTGCAAATAAATCTTGGTGTACTGATCCGATATAACTATATTTTGTTTTTATAACAGCGTATGTAGCTGGACTGCAAGAAGGGCTTATAAAAGAGAATCCAATTAACATTGGTGCAACATTAAATGGACACTCAAACTTAGACATCGAGTCGGAGCTCCAATTGGTTGAAGAAACAAAGAGGCTTGTTCATTCTGACGAATCTGATTCACTTAAAAGTATTGAAAAGGCCGAGCGAACCGCCATGAAAGAACTTGGCATAAAAAGGTTTGAATTGTATTAGATAATGTAGTCCAATTATTTGACTGTGAAATGTTATATAACAACATGCTTTTTGTTTGATAAAATTAGGGCAAGGTATTTTGGGTGGCCAAACACATATGTATTCACAAAAGCAATGGGGGAAATGATTTTAGGTGACATGAGAGGAGACTTACCACTTGTTATAATAAGACCCACCATCATCACAAGCTTGTTCAAAGATCCCCTTCCTGGCTGGATGGAAGGAACCCGGTACATGTTTTAACATAAATAA
This sequence comes from Juncus effusus, assembly GCA_027726005.1. Classification (NCBI taxonomy): domain Eukaryota; kingdom Viridiplantae; phylum Streptophyta; class Magnoliopsida; order Poales; family Juncaceae; genus Juncus; species Juncus effusus. Next base: position 11,509,811 of record CM050896.1, on the reverse strand, counting down.
TATAGTTCCAGGGGTCTATATGCACAAATTAACATATATTATGGATATATAATTACAGGACAGTAGATAGCTTTCTACTAGGATATATGAAGGGGAAGCTCTCGTGCTACCTCGCCGATCTTAAGGAGATAATGGATGTGGTAATTATAAGTTCATCATTTCATTTATTTTTGCATATTTTAATCATCACACGCCTTACAATTTACATATTTGTGTACTCCAATATACAAGTAAAAAACATTTGAAAAAAATATAGATACCGGGAGATATGGTGGTGAATGCAATGATGGCAGCAATTGAGGCGCATTCTGAGGAAAATGTGGAAATGATATACCACACAAGTTCTTCTCTCAGCAATCCTGTACCCTTCTCTACATTTGAACAGAGCGCGTACCGCTATTTCAGAGAGAACTCTCGCATCGGTATGGATGGCAAGATCATGCCGTTGAGAAAGATTTATTTCTTCAACACCCTTCACAGTTTTAGGGTTTACATGACTCTTTGCTACAAATTGCCTTTGAAGGTCTCTTTTTCTCCTATTTTTTTTTTCCTTCTTTTTCAATTTGTTTACAAAACAATATAATCTTAGTAACTCTTAGAAAATAATATAATCTTGATGGTTTGGTACTTTGATACAGATACTGCACATGGTAAACTTGCTGTCATTTGGCCATTTCTCACACCAATATGATGAGCTGAACCATCGGTACCAGTTCATTATGCATCTTGTTGACCTCTATGCCCCCTATGGTTTCTTCAAAGGCCGGTACGCATTTCATACTCCAACATATGTATAATTTGAAGGTTGTTAATAATGTTCAAATTAATATTATTCTCTAACTTTTTCCTTCTATTGTGGTAAGGTTTGATGATATGAACTTGCAAAGGCTGAGGCAGTCAATGGAAAAAGATGACCCGATCAAAGCAGAAATGTTTAATTTTGATCCAAAATCGATCAATTGGAGTGACTACTTTCACGAAACTCACATTCCTGGAGTAATGAAGTACCTCGCCAAGTGAATTATTTACATTGATGCATGGAAGGGGAATTTGCATCTAAACATGATCTATTATGCTATATTTAATTTTTTTTTTCTGTTTTAGTAAGGTTAATTAATGTGATGTTGATGTATTCTTGTGGATTATTATTGTAAGATCATTGAAGTGTTCAATGGTAATATGTCAAAAAAAATTGCATTATGAGCTTATTAAATCAAAACCCTCAAAACAGGGCTTTAGATATTTAAGAAACAACCCTAAAAGAAAAGAATGAGGGCTCATCATTAAATTATTTTATTGGAACAAAAACTGGCTAATGATGGGCCGAAATGACTCGCTTACTGCGGTCCAACCGGCCTGAGTCGGGTGCACATCATCCCAATAGAAATGTTCATCACGGTTCGCACAAAGTTCATACTTTTTGTTTCCTTTTTCATCTTGTTCTCCACAATAATTGTCTTTTGTGAAACCTTCACAACATGGCCTCCTTATTAATTAATGTGATATAAAATGATAATTTCTTTTGCATTTGTAGTGAAAGGGGCGAGGAGATTTGAGAATATATATATATCAATATATGTCAAATTCAAAAGGATTATTAAAGGGTTAATTAAACAATGAAATTACCTTGAGAGACAATGTTGTAAAATGGATCATTTAGATCAAGTAATAGAATTCTTGAGTTGGTTGTGTTGTCGAGTTAGCTCAACATGTTTTTCAAGGCCGTGTTGTGAAATTCAGAGCTCTACTTAAGTATGGAGTACAACCTAAACCAAATAAATTTTAATAGAAATTTGTCAAAATGAAACAAAAATAGCAAGAAAATGAGATTAAATAATTCAAGATAATTCAAACTAATCATATCTAAAGGGTGGAGATTTGTTACTATAAGTTTTGTTTATACCGAGAATTAATATGTGTTTTATGTCCGCCTTCATCTGTTTCACCACCAATGGCACATAGTCTAATGCTGCCTGTTAACACAAAAAACATAAGATAATATATAATTTCACATAATAATACTTTAGGTAAATTAACTTTACTAGTTTGATATTCATATACAATTAGACTGACGTACAGAAGTGTTATTATCTCTGGCGGCAACATAAGAATAATCATTGCCTGATACAGTCATTAATCCAACTGACATCTCCAAATCCCACGCAGAATAAAATTCCAAATCGATTTGTTGTTTAAGCAAATCAATTTGAACGCTCAAATTTCTCTGAAAGCTTCCAGGGTCAAATACTCCGACCCACCTACCGCGAAATTCATACCGTGTTGGAATACATTTCGACCAGCTTTACGAACTTTGTACGGTACTGGTGACTTCATTCCAATGAAGGATGATGTATATATGTAAGTTTGAAATAATAGATTATTAATTGGTAATTAATGTTTTAGGTATATACCGTCAACTAAAGATGATGTTGCATTGGTTATGTATATGATCAAATCTCAATGCATCATTAATTAAAGAAATGGAGTTTTAAATTATAAAGTAGTGATATTCATTATTTCCCTTAAAAAGGTTATACGAGAATATATATTGCTTGTTCAAACTTCAAAGTAGAAGCAAAATACTATATATTAGACTTTTTTCTTTATTTTCTTCGGGAATACACTAGTCATTTAATGAGATAGTTGGAACTAGAAATTTATTTTGGTTGCATGCAATTTAGTTGACTTATACATGAAGGATGAACATTAAACAAAGGCCTTCTCTCTCTTCTTTTTTTTGACAAGTTATGACCAACATTGAATCAATCAAACTCAGACCACCTTTATATGCATGCATGGATATCCTCCTAAATATATTGCAAGATATGCAATCAAATTGTATAGAGAGAAAGAAATCAGGGAAATGATAATAATGAAATTAATTACCAACAAAATCAGTGAGGACGCATCCGATTAGAGAAGCGGCTATCGGTTTTCCAGGAAATGTGATTCCCTATGGATCATACCATGCGTGAGTGAATTCTCTATCTAGTTAACCTAGATTTCCAGTATCTGCATATGAATCTCCAAATACAAATAGCTTGCTGTATGGTGACCCTTCTTTTTTGAGTGCAATCATTTTCATTCGCATTCACCCCTCATCAGGGACGGAGCTTAATAGAGACTGGGAGGGGCCATGACCCCCCAAGATTTTAAAAGCGTAGTATATATTAGTAGTGTTTTACTGTAGAAATTTTTAAAATACATGTATTTTTATGTATTTAGCCCCCCAAAATTTTTGCTAAGTATTAATCAATGGAGAAAATTCTTTTTGGCCCCCCCAAATAATACCGTCAAGCTCCGTCCCTGCCCCTCACCCCTCTTGAGACTGCATATTAGTTATATGCATGTATGATGTATCAATATACATTAGTTAGTACACAATATATATAAGAATTTGGTATATGATTGATGAATATTGGAATGAGGACTTACCTAGGAGGATTGGAGCAAGGATAATGGCATGGAAGAAGATAGATGAATACTTGATTTTTTTTCCATGAGACTGAGAGAGAGAGAGAGAGAGAGAGAGAGAGTAGAGAATTTAAAGAGAGTTATTTAAAGAGACGGGAAATATGCAAACACGACGGCACTGTAGCACGACTCACTGTAGATATACTGTTTTTCCATTTTATATATTGTTTTATCATTTTTATATATTGTTTTGCCATTTAATATATTGTTATTTATTCTTTGTATATTTTTTATTTTTTTACTTTCATTTACTGTTTTCCCATTTTATATACTGTTTTTTCCATTTTATATATTATTTTCACTTTTTATGTATACACTATTATTAGAAAATAAATTATATATATATTATTATTGGATCCGTCGTGAACAATCATGCTATAGTACCGTCGTGCTCTATCAGGTCCCTAAAGAGAAAGGAAGACCGATGCAGTAAGGAAGAATCTGCAAGGAAGAATCTGCAGTTTTCTTCTTTATCACAAAGATAAAGGGATTCTGTTCTGTACTGTTTGAGGATATCATGCTAATTAACATCATATATACAGGATATAGTCAACATTTAAGAAAAGATAAAAAGTATATAAAACTGACATCATATGATGATATGGTAATTAATGGTTTGTTGATACTTAATGTGCTGATGCATACCTCTTTCCTCTGTCAACTGTCAAGACCCGTTTGCAGTGACCCGCTCCATGGATAATATCTATACTGATATACAGCAACAGAGAATCAGGAAAGGATTTTATTATTTCTAAAATATTCCAGTCAGAAAAAGCTGCTTCATTTATCTCTTTTCCTTTTTTTTGGAGATAAAAATCAGAATTCCATTCTTTCCTCTTTCTAGAATCAACAGTATATTATTATATTATCATTATAATATAATTTCCAACTCCAATTGTTACTTTACAATTGAAATCACTATCCATTATTACAAGTACATACAAATACACAATGAATTATTGAATTTGAAAAGTTCAGAAATCTGTTCATGTTCAACAGAAATATTCATAATTATATTTCAAAAAACATTACAAATTGAATCAAGGTTTCATAAGGAGCTCCTTGAGAAAAGCAAGAACTCGTTCCACATCAACTGTCCATGCAACCGAAATCGGTTCATAATTACACCATGGATTTGTCGTATTCCACCTAAATAAAAACACAATAATTATATCAATATTATATTTTCAAGATATTATAATAAGGGCAATTTACAAGGGTGCATATGAAAAAAGCATACATTTTCAAGCCTTGATCCATCAAAGTATGGCCCACACAAATACCTTGAGTCTCAACTCTCACAACTCCTTTTTTATAAGTAAATAAATCAGGTCTCACTAGCGCTGCAAAACTCACTGGATCATGCAAAAATATCCCTGTTTTTTTAAATCAAAATAAAAAGAAAAATTAATCAAAATACACTTGCTTGAACAATAATGCTTATAATAATTAAACTTTATGAATAATCAATGTAAATACCGTGAAAACCGTCAGATTTAACATGCCAGTCTCTGTAGAACTTGCACATGTCGCATATTAATTTTGCGTATTTTCCCTTGGAGTTCCTCAATTCCAACAAATCTTCATCTACAATTACATAATTAAAATCAATACTAATAAAAAAAATATTATTAATTAATGATATTAATTTTTTTTTTAATATTAATAATAAAGATTTATACCTGTGAAAGTAACTTGAGTGGTAATATTAATACCAACAACAACAATATCAGCTCCACATGTGAACACTATATCTGCGGCTTCTGGATCTCCATATATCTACAATTTATTTATTTATTTATTTAATTCACAATTTTTCATCTAACATTTTACAACATTTTAACAAAAACTAAAAAGAAAAAATGAATAATTAATTACATTAGCTTCAGATGCAGGATTGACATTGCCAGCACAGAAAAATGCACCGCCTAATATAACAATCCTCTTCACCTTCTTTGCAAAACTCGAATCCCTCTTTATCGCCTAATAATAATAATAATAATAAATAGAATAATCATCCTCAAAAGTCCCTGATAAATCACAATATTAAATAAATGAGATTAAAAGAAATTTACCAAGGCGAGATTAGTGAGGGGTCCCAAAGCAAGAATTGAAACCTCATTAGGGAATTGAGAAACCTTATCCACTAAAAATTCACTCGCACTTTTCTCTATTTTTTTATTTTTTGGATCAGGCATGTTTATATTTCCAAGCCCGTCCGATCCGTGCACAAAATCAGCCACTCTTGGCACTCCTCCCTATTAATTAATCAATAAATTAATTAATTAATAAAAAATAAAAAAAGTTTAATTTGTAAATAATGAAATAGAATATTTATTAATTAAAAGGAATAATACCTTGAGAGGTTCAGGGCTGCCTTCAGCAACTGGGACCTCAGGATGACCTGCCACCTCACACTATCCTTTTCATAATATATCAAAATAAATTAATTATTGATTATATATCAAAAGTGCTGAATAATCTAAGAAGGTAATAGCATAGAAAGTTCTAAGGTAAAATGAATGTGTGTCGCTCTGCAAAAACAACAATTTTGCAACTGAAACCCTGAAAAATCTTTTTTTCTAACTCAATCCTCCACTTGGTGAGGATTTAGGTATTACTGGAGAATATAGAGACTAAACTGAAAAATGCTGATATTTACTGAAATTGAGACAAACAATATATCTATGTTAATTCGAAATATTTTTTGAAAAGAAAAAGTACCAGTAAGAGAGCATTGCGAACGGCATCTTTAATAGAGACATTACCAAATATGGTAGTGAGACCAATTATTTCAATTTCTTGCGTTTGAAATGCCATTAATATCGCCATGCTGTCATCTGTTTTTTTAATAAAAAATTTAAATGAAAATAATGGAAAATTCACTATTTAAGACTCTTCAATAAAAATAACAGAACATATATTCTAATAACAAGCTTAGCATAATGGTCACATCATCTAAAAGAAGTTTCTATCAAAATAAAATATGAATTTTTTTAATTCTATTTTTCTAAGGCAGAGAGTTCAACATTGACAGGATTTAGGTTCTTTCGACAGAAGAAAAAAGTGTGTACAGAAGGATTCAACATAAATCATTAATATTTATTTAACTATTGTGTAAACAAATAAAAAAGAATATTTGGGTCAAATCTCGACATTAGTAAGTAAAGAATTGTGTTACTGTTACTGTTACTGTTACCCCAACTCTAATCAGTCAGAGTAACGAGTAAAGGCAACCATGATTTACATACTTTAGTTTTTTAAATCAATCATTATAAAGTTGATAAATCCATCTCATGAATGCATGAAATTTGAACAGTGAATAGAGAATTAGTACTAATAAATATATCTACAATTCTAGGTGACTAAAACACGACTAATTATAATTAAAATTATGAGGACTCCGTGCAGTCAGAATATAGAATCGTAAAGCCAGAAGTGATAAATCAGAGAGAAAAAGGAAGTAAGTACCAATTCCAGGATCTGTGTCGATGATAACCTTCTCCCGCTGGAACGACGATTCCTTGCAATTATCTACGTTTCCCATCTCCAAAATCTGAAATCTCAAATTCCAAATCTCTGATCTCCAACGGATTTTATTAGATTAGATTAGATTAGACAAATGAAGAGAGAGAGAGGGAGAGGGAGAGGGAGGGAAGTAATTTCTCTTGCCTACTATACTAATTCTATACTATACAACTCCAATACTTTCACCACTCAATTATCGTACAAATATTTACGAAAGCTGATCTGATCTGATCTGTCGAGTTTTAATGGTTATGATTTGATCTCAAGGCTAATTAAATTAGTAAATGCATGTAATGTGAGGAGCCATCTCATTTTTCATTATTTTTTCTTATCGTCTCAAGTCTTTTATTACAGGAGAGGAGAGGTCCTTTTGCTCTTCATCACATCAATTACTAACACATGCCTCAAACTCTATTTTTAATTTTTTTTGTATAACTTAACTTCTTGACTCATAATTCATGAGTTTCGTATTAAATTTGTAATGTTTCTTTAGATTGTACTGCAATACCAATACATATATAGTTTTCTTGTTTTATAAAAATAAAATATAAATGATTAAAAAATGAAATTTAAACCCTCACGTATCTTTTATCTCCCCGTGAAACCTTCTCCCCTCTCCCTCTTGAAACCCTAGCCGCCACAACAAAGAAGTTCCGATCTTGAGGGAGGTAGCCTCACCGACGCCTCCCCCCGGGTCGTTGTGGCTCCGCCCCTCCCAAACACTCCTCTCCTTACCCCCACAGTACCCCTCTCTCCTCTCTTCCCCATTAAAAACCCTAACAGCCAAAAGGAGCCGCCGATCTAGGCGGAGGTGGCCGGACCCCCGCCTCCCCCGGTTCCCCGTGGCTCCGCCCTCACATAACCACCTTTCCCAATCCCCCTTGCTCCGATCCCAAAACTCCTAGTCGAAATCCACTCCCTCTCTCGTTCTTCTCCTTCCCTAACCCTAGCCCTAGCTCCGCCATGGTTCTAACTCTCTATTGAGACAAAAGGCGGATGCCTTCTCAGTCGTTTGCTCCGTCGATGTGACGAGAGAAACCACTCATCCAGCCGTGGTGCAATCGGCGTTGTTTGACGTAACCTCGGTCGATGCATATGGTGTTGGTTCCAGCCGTGGTGCAATCGGTAACGTCTTCTTCTTGGACGAAGTTCTAGCCATTACGCAATGACGTTGTCTTCCTTCTGGGCGAAACCCTAGCCGTGACGCAATCGGCGCCGTCTTCCTCTTGGGCGAAACCCTAGCCGTGACGCAATCGACATCGTCTTCCTCGTGGACGAAACCCTGTGACGCAATTGGTGCCGTCTTCCTCTTAGGCGAAATCCTAGCCATGACGCAACCGACACCGTCTTCCTCTTTGGCGAAACCATAGCCGTGATGCAATCGGTATCGTCTTCCTCTTGGACGATACCCTAATCGTGACGCAATTGAAGCCGACTTTCTCTTGGGGCGAAACCCTAGTCTGAAACACCATCTTTTTCCTTGACGTGATGATATAGGCGAAGACGCTCAATTAATTAGTTATTGTCATTGATGTAGAAATTAGGCTCGTTATGACTAGAACTATTTTAGAGTTATTTTTATTATTTTTTTCGTTATATTGTAATTGCTACTTCTTATTAATATAAGTAACAATAAGCGATTACTTATTAAGCAATTTTCAAAAAAAAAATATAAATGATTGATTAATACTAATTTTCAATTATTATTTATTAGATATAATATAATTGATTAATTCACTTCATTTACTGATTATTACATCGAATATAACCTTGATATTCTACTGTATTTGAAAGCTAGTACTATAATTAGCTTTTATTTAATACCTCAAGTTCTTAGTAAACTGGAGAGGAATGGGATAGAAGGGTCATTATCATCTCTTACTTCCAAAATTTGTGGCACGAGGTTGGTTGGTTTCGTTGTTTGTCTTTTTGCCATCAATCTTAATTGATAATTGTTACTTCTACATATATGATATATGTGGTAATGTGTGTGGCCTATCTTCTTAATGATTAAGATTTTATAAACAAAAAACTTGTAAATTATCAAACGAGAACTTCATATCAAAGTTTTAAATTTTATATCGTTTATGTAATATAAATTTATTAAAAAAAAAGTTCCGTTTTGCCTTGAATGATTAGTTAGGTTCTTAATTTTTAATTTGTTTAATTAAACTCCGGCAACTTCACTCAAAAGTCAAAACTTTGGGACCAAACAAGCATGTATTTATGTTTGCCCTCAAATTATTCTAATTTGCTAAGAATCCGATTGAAATAACAAGTACGATAAAAATTTCTAAAGAATTTCTTAGCATTGTAAAGAATAAGTAGGGGTCTCGCTCCACTTCGAATCTAACAATTTTATCGGAAATGATAAAAAAACTAGTTATATATTTCATAATTTAACAGCATAATTTTCAAGTTTGTATCTAATTTTTTTTTAAATATTGAACAGGGCAGATTTACATGATATTCCCTATTATGACCAACTTGGTTAATGCATGTTTTTAATTTTGCATAGATTCAAATAGGAATATTACTATATTCGTGTTATTTTTATTTTTTGTATCACAATTATGATATTTTATAATATTTTTACATTAAATGTGAAAAAATAATATTTTATCACAATTATGATATTATATAATATTTTTGCATTAAATGTGAAAAAATAATATTTCATCACTCGTGATTTAAATCCTAGAGAATCATACAAATAGCAATGGGGTGATAAACATGAAATTTGTTGGGCAACTAATAAATTGAGATTTTGCAATCTCTTACATATGTATTTTAATAGGGCTATTTTATCATGTACTATACATCAAAATTTAAGATGTATATATGATATTTTTAGATTATACACTTCTTTAACGGAAAATATTGTCAATATTTCATCTCTTCTTTTAGCGTAATACTCAATATTTATCGAGAATGCATGAAAAATTTAATTTATTTAGATTTTTTATTTTATAGGGTAATGGGTTGAATATGACTCCCGACTCAATGTCAATTGATAAATTGCTACATCGCAAAATATGTCACAAAAGGAACTATTTTCAAACATTATATATAAGAAGATAATTCCGTAATTAATAATATTTTATAATATTATTACTTCTTATATAACTTAATAAATTAAAATATTTCTATAAAAATGAAAATAATTATTGAGTTCAAAATGGAGATGCTTATCAAATGAGAATACATATGGAGAATCAATTAGGTGTAAATTGGGAATTTTTATCAATCCTCAAAGTAACATGTGTCAAAAATATTCCAAATTATAAGCTTTATATATTAGAAAGAATTATATACCATGTATATGTGATCTTTTTATTTTCACATATGATATGATGTCTCACGTAAATCCAATGTGCAATAAAACAATATCAAATACTATCTCGAGAGCCATCTCAAGTGAAGTTTTGACTTCCTCCAATCTATCATTCACAATATCAAATATTATCTCCTACTTCGAAGTAGTGATGATGTGATATACTGGCAAATAATATTTTGTCTCTCTTATGAATGAAAAGACTGCCATATTTATTCCTCCTTTATGATAAAAAGAATTCACAATAGTCCCTATTAAGTTTGCAAATCATGTCTGTCAGGCCAGTGGGTTGAACATCAAAAAAAAAAAATTGCAAATCATATATGTCCCTACAAAATCACTAAATCATGTGCTTTAAAAAGTTTACTTTTTTATTAAATATGTTAGCAACTAATAATTATTTTTATTAAATTATATATTTAATCATGTTTCTTGAGAATTAAAATGTATTTTTGTAAATTTTATTACACCAAAAAGAAAGCAAAGCTACATTGGTCTTTGCCCATTGAAATAGACCAAGTGTATAAAATAGTTTCTATGTCCTCTCGGTCTCCTCTCCAATGAATAAGTAGCTAGACATGGTCCACAATATCTGAGAAGAATCACCGAATTATGGGTCCCAGTGTCAGCGACCAGGCCTATCAAATAATGCCCTGTTGCTTGGTGGTTAATTCTTCCTCTCCCCCTCATCTCTTTCCTTTCTTTCTTTGGGTCAGTCAGTCTAATCGTCTCCATTAAATTAATCCCGAATCGGACGCAAGAACACGAATCGATCGATCGCTCTCTCCAAAATCAATGCATCATCCCTCTGGTCTCATGGTTAGGTTTAGGGTTTCAGTCGCCACCACCAAACCCTAGCTCGATGGAGAACAACAACAACAACAACAACAACAACAAGGAGGACCCGGCGGCGCCGGAGTCATGGGAGACGGCCGATCTCGAGGAGAGCGTCAAACGCCTCTTAGTCTCCCCCTCCTCCTCCTCCTCTCGCAAGCCCGCCTCGCCCGAGCCCGACTCCGATCCGCCTTCGCTGCCTCCTCCGCCGCCGCCCTCCACTGAGGACCTCATTAGTCAAGTCGATCAGTTCTTAAGAGAGGCACTCGAGAAGCCTCGCGAGCGTATCTCTGGTATTCTATTGCATTGTATTGTATTCCCCCCTCTTCATATAAATCTATCAAACAAAACAGTTTAGTTATTCTTAAAAACACATCTTCTTTCACCCTCTTTCAGTTCTGAGGATGGAGCAAGACATAGAGAGATTCATCCGAAACCCTAACCAGCTCCAGCTGGAATTCAACTCCCTTCCTACCTCGTACCTCCGTCTCGCCGCTCACCGATTGGCCCAGCACTACTTCCTTCAGTCCATCGCCATGCCCGACCTGGTTTCCCCTGACGGATCCGGATCCAGAATCATCCTTCGCAAAACCACTCACAACATCCGTTTGCCTTCAATCCGTTTAGCGGATATACCATCAAATCTCCCACTGGACGAGTCCAGTTCCGTGCCGGTCAAGCTGGCCATCAAACCGAGACCACACAAAGGGTCGCACGGGAACTATGGGCTGGGATCGCATAATGCCAGATCTAATATGCAGAAGAGTGTTGAGGAGCGGAAAGAAGAGTATACCAGAGCCCGTAACAGAATATTCAATAATAACAGCAATAATATTAATAGTTCTAATAATAATAATAGTAATGATAGTAGCAGTAACAATAGCACGGCTGTTAAAGCACGAGAGGAGGTGAAATTGCCGGAAAGTCTTGATAACTGGATAGATACTGATGTGGATGAAGGGTCTGGCGATTTCAATCTGAATTCAAATTCAAACTCAACTCCAAATTCAAATTCAAACAATAATAGGGAAAGTGGAGGATTGACAAGGACAAGGAGCGGGAACAGGGTTGCGATATTTAGGGACCGTGAGGTTGACCGCAAGGATCCTGATTATGACCGCAGTTATGACAGGTATCAACTTTAATATTCTATATATATATTAATACTGTAATATTACTAATTGAGTGTAATTAATTGAATTGAATTGGTAGGTATGCTCAAAGATTTGATCCGGGTTTCGGGTTCAATAACGGGTCATACGCAATGCAACCGTTATACGCGCCAGCTGTCAACTACCACACCGAGTTCCCTCAGCTCGGCCCCGCTCCTCTCCCGCCACCTCAGCTCTCTCTCGATCCCCATCACCAGGTTCTTAAACGCAAACTTTCACAAACACCCTTCCAAAACTCAAATATATCATTCATCTCTATTTACCATTTTCCAACATTTAATGAGTCAGGTGAGAGGGGTGTCAGCAGCCCACATGCAGTGGGCGCCAGCTCAGCAGATGGCGATAGCGTACAGACACCCGCCTCCTCCCCCGCCAGAAGCTATGCTGGCTCACGCATTTAATGCTGGTGGACCGGGTGCAGGTGGACCGGGTGTACGGGCCCCAGTTTACATGCACTCTCCTCAGTACGCCATGCAGCCACGACCTGGCATGCCCCTTTCATATGAACACATGAATCATCAGTCTTTTCTTCAGGTTTATATCACATATTAGTTATTAATGGTTGAAGTATAGTAATGTTAGAGGTGAATATTAATGTTGATATGTTTGTGTGAAGGCACAACAGCAGCAGCAGGAAGGAAGTTATGGAATGGCACGGCCCCGGTAGTGGGGCCCGGCCATGCCTGCACCATGAAGTGCCAGCTCAGCACTCTCAAGTGAAGAATATCTTGGCTGGTAGTGGTGCAGGCATGGAATTGGACCGGGGGCGGGTCGCTATGGTCCATGGCATTTAATGCTTGGACCAAGTCCCTCGGTTGTCAAATGCGCCTCGTTGGATGTAATATGAGCTGAAGACTTTGCAAGATAGAGCGAGGAGATTTATTTCTCAAAGGTTTGTGTTTTGAAATTTTGTTTTTTAATTGCACTTTTATGGTTTGAATTGGTGAGATTAATAAATTTTTGGGTGTGTGTGCAGGATATTCTGTCAAGAAAGGTCGCCTCTTCATGTCATGCGTTTGGTTGGAGCGTGATGGGAATCCATTATGTTTTGGAAAATGTCGAAATGCTGGGAATCGAATAATATTTGTAATATAAATTAGTATGGTAGATATTTTGATCTTCAAGCTACTTTGTTAAGTCGTGTCATAAGACTTTTGTGGTATGGTTGTTTTCTAGGTGTATGTTTAATGTTTGTGGTAACTCAACTCACGAAAATTAGTGTTATGATGATAAAATCAGTCTTTTATTTTCCATTTCTTTATCGTTTGTTATTGCTTTCTTTAGCCCTACATGGCTGAAAATTGAAATTGAAAGTTTCTCAAATATTCAGTGTGTTCCAGATTTTGCTTTCTAAAATTGATGAGTCAAGAGATGAGAGAGAAAAATCTCCTTGAATATACAAAATCAAATTATAAATATGAAGTATTAAAATACAGTCTTATTAGGTGGACCAAACAAAGTATCCTGTGCCAGAGGAGTATTCATCCAGTATAGAATGAGATGCTTGCATCCTATTGGCCAACTGGTCAATGGTCATACATGAATTCAATGTTCCTACGAGAAGCCGCTTTTGCTAACCACTCAATTTTTTTTTTCGAGTAACATTCCCGTAGGCTTGAACCACTCAATTAAGCAAGCACTATTGAACAGAAAGAAATAGGTGATGTGTCTCTCATTTCACCATGAAAAAATATCTTCGTGTTCTTCTCTTCTCCACTCATCTCTCCCTCTTCACTCTTGTTCCTTCCAAACATCCCCATTTCATTTCTATTCTCTCTTCTTCTTCTATATATCACCTCTCAAATCATCATGCTCAAAGAGAATACTACTACTACTACTGCTACAACAACAACAACAATTACTATTAGTTCAGATAAGAAATCTGACTCCGAGTCTGTTTCTATTGATCAAGATCACAACAAAGAGGAGAAGAAATCAGAAATGAAAAGACAAGAAGTAATGGATGAGTGCAAAATGGGGAGAAGAGAGAAACTGAGAAGGTTGAGTGCTGACATGGCGAGCCAAGTTTGTATCCCTGACACGTGGGGCCAGGAGAACTTACTCGAGAACTGGGCTGATCCTACTTGTTTTACCACTGCTTATATGCCAGCCGGTCTTGATTCTGCTAGAGAAGCCTTGACTGATGATTCAAGACAAAATAGAAATACTAGTTTGATCCGATTGGAGAACACATGTTGATCAAGTCTTTGTATTCTTAGATTATGGAATTAATGTGTTGATTAGTGAATCTATTTCATTTTTGTTTTGTGGACTTTTGTTTTTCTCGTTTTCACTTAATCTGTAAATTTTGATGATTAAAGTTAATAGATTATTAATTCGCTGTCCTATTGAATTGTTAAGTATGCCTCTACTTTAACTATTTAGACCTGACATTAAATTATATCAGCCATTTGTTAAAGCGGTCATACTTCCTTCACCTAAATAAAAACTTAATTTAGCAGCTATTTCTAAAAGGCGTGAGTGTAAGTGAAAAACATCTGCTCCTCAAACAAGCACATACCAAGAAGAAGCCATTTCATTCACGACTTACCTAGCTTCCTTTCGAAGCACTAAGTCAGCGGGGATGAATTCAAATGAGGAGGCTGTCCAAATCAACATAGAAATGTGCTGGAGTTCAATCAGAAATGTACGGGTTTAGCTTACAACGTATTTGGAAGTCCTCGTCCAAACGAGTATTTTACGGAAAGCCGACAAGGGATTCCATTGATAACCGATCGTTTTGATTCTTTGGAACAACTTGATGAATTTAATAGATCTTTTAGGAGGCCTTCAATGACTATAGATCGAACTTATCCATTTTCACAGTGCGATGGTTGGCTGTTCACGGATTAGCTGTACCTACCGTTTCTGCCTCTGTTTGACTCTTTCTTCTTCGAACCAATACCGCCGGCTGTTCGGCTATGGTCATCTTCTCACTCGGCCCTATAGGAAAGCGGCGTATGTATGTGAAAAAGCAAAAGTGACGCACTTTTTTTCTTTTCGGTCTGTATTAAGTATTTTTTTCTAATCTTGCGGGGGTTTTAATGGCCCACTTGCATTTTTCACAAAGTTGGTTACAAAAGTGATGATAGATAAAACAATGAAGAGATAAAATAAATTGAAAGGAATAAGCAGTGAATAGTCATTGATTCTGTTGGGCTATGATTTAAATCACTATAGTTATTAAAATCACAGAGCCAGCGCTGCTATTTAGTCAAAACTTAGGCTTGGTCAATGTCATGTTCAAGTTGGTGATGTTCAAAAGAGGCCCGTCTTATTGCCTATGTGATATATATAATAAGACACAATATGAGACTCTGTTGGGCTCATATTTCAATTTGCAGATAAATAACAGGGCCGGTCTTCTATTTAGCCCAAAACATTTATATACAGTAAAAAGCTCTTCGAGGGGAAAATAGTAAAGCAGCAGCTCGAACCCTCGCGAAGAAAGAGAGAACAGAACCCTCTCAAAACCCAGCTTTGCGGCTCCTCCTCTCTCTCTCCCTCTCTTCTCTGGAATCTCTCTCTCAGTTGGATCTCCAGCAATGGCGCTGACCTCTCCACTCTTTGTATTAAGTAAGTCCCTCTCTTACGAAGATTTCTTTTTTTTGGCTCTGATTGTTTTGGTTGAGGTTGTAAATGTTTTCATCCGGAACTAAAGATCTAGGGTTTTACTGCCTTGATCCCTCCAGAATTTATATGATCCGCTTTCAACACAAAAATGTTTCAGATAGTATGAAATCTTTGCTTTGAGATCTTTGCTTTGAGATAAACAGTTACTAATTTTAACTCATATTGTATTTTTGATTGAGCAGATGATTCAACGAAAAGAGAATCTGGTTCGAGAGTTCATCGTGGCAACATCACGGCTTCTAAGGTCATAGTTGCAAATATACCCTTCCTGAAATTATAATTCAAATATTCCTTTATTGAATGTATTAATTTTGCTGTACAGGCTGTTGCTGATATAGTTCGTACCACACTGGGCCCCAGATCCATGCTTAAGATGCTTCTAGATGCCTCCGGAGGTCTCTCTCTCTCTCTCTCGCTCTCTCTCTACACATCTATTTTTATGTAAAGTTGTTTAATAATATACTTTGATTAAACATTTTTTAATAATATACTTTGATTAAACAGGTATTGTGGTAACAAACGATGGAAATGCAATATTGCGTGAATTAGATCTAGCCCATCCTGCTGCTAAAGTAATCTAATCTTTTTCATTTCGTATATTTTAATTATAAAACCATTTACTTAATTCACCATTTTTAATTTATTTTCTTTTAATATTAACTTTTAGTCTATGATTGAACTAAGTCGCACTCAAGATGAAGAGGTTGGTGACGGCACCACATCTGTAATTGTTCTCGGTATGTTTTTCACAAAACCCCTCAACTTTTTATTATTGCAAAATACCTCTTTATATTTATATTTATATTTTTTTAATTTTTAATTAGCTGGAGAGATGCTACACGTGGCGCAAGCCTTCATTGACAAAAACTTCCATCCTACTGTTATCTGCAGAGGTATTTCCTTGCCAAATTACAAAATTACCCTTCACTTTTAAAATTAATACATTTTTCACATTATTTCAATAATTTAATTATGCAGCTTATAACAAGGCTCTTGAAGATGCAATTGCTGTACTCGACAAAATCGCTATGCCTGTTGATGTCAATGACCGTAAGTCTCTCATTGTCCCTCTATTTAGGGCTTCATAAATCATTAAATTAGGGTTTCTTATGAAAAATTGAATTTATTTACACAGGTGTATCAATGCTCGGTCTTGTGAAGAGTTCTATCGGCACCAAATTCACCGGTCAATTCGGTGACCTAATTGCTGTAAGGACATACTAAACATCCAAATATTCACATTTTTCTTAAATTTCAATTATTTTTTCACAACCATTTATAAAATATTATTATTATATTAGGATCTTGCGATTGACGCGACAACAACAGTAGGAGTCGACTTAGGTCAAGGCATGAAAGAGGTTGACATAAAGAAGTATATTAAGGTGGAAAAGGTGCCAGGTGGCCAGCTGGAAGATTCTAGGGTTTTAAAAGGGGTTATGTTCAACAAAGACGTTGTTGCCCCTGGAAAAATGAGGAGGAAGATTCTAAACCCTAGAATTATGCTGCTCGATTGCCCTTTGGAGTATAAAAAGGGAGAGAATCAGACCAACGCTGAACTCGTCAGAGAAGAAGACTGGTATGTATGAAATTAAATTTATTAAAATGGGGAAATTTGCAGTATAGTCCATGCTATGTGTTTAAATTGTGAAATGGTCCTTACACTATTATTGGAAAATGAAAACTTCTTTGAATGCAGTTTTTTGCGATATAAGCATGAGTGATTATGCAAAAATACCCAATTATTTCATTTCTTTCACTTTTTCAGGGAAATTCTGCTAAAGATGGAGGAAGAATACATCGAGAAGCTGTGTGTCCAAATCCTGAAATTCAAACCTGACATCGTAATAACGGAAAAAGGGCTTTCCGATTTAGCCACCCACTATTTCTCCAAAGCCGGCGTCTCAGCCATTCGCAGACTCCGTAAAACCGACAACAACAGAATCGCGCGAGCTTGCGGCGCCACAATTGTCAACAGGTTTTTATTTAAATGATTGTTTCAAGAAATGATGAAATTATTTTTGTGTTATATATAGGGAAATGTCATTATTGCCCCTTGTTTTGTTCTTTTTTTTCGAGGGAATGACTGAATTACATTACCCCTCTTTGTTTTTAACCTATGGATGTATGAATGAGAGATTAAAAAGTAATGAAGCAAAGTAGTTTGGAGATATTTTGAAGGTGTATATGCTTATGTTTAAGTGCCTGATTTATGTATTTATAATTTTTAGAAGAATTAAATGATTTTTACAATTTTGAATAGGCCCGAAGAATTGCAGGAATCGGATATCGGCACGAGATGTGGGTTGTTTGAGGTGAAGAAATTTGGGGACGAGTTTTTCGCGTTTGTGGTGGATTGTGAGGATCCGAAAGCTTGTACCGTGCTTTTGAGAGGGGCGAGTAAGGATTTGTTGAATGAAGTCGAGAGAAACCTGCAGGTATATATTCGTTTATACCCCTATATAATGAGAAATATCGTTGATGCCCCTTGTTGTTCTTTTTTCTTCAAGAAAATGACTTAATTACCCCCTCTTTCTTGTTCACTTACTAATGTACAAATGAAAGATTAAAAGGTAATTAATGACATAAGGTGGTTTGGAGAGATATTTTGAAGTGAAAAGTGTAAAATTGGGTATTACATGATATTCATATGTTTTATGTGTTTATAGATATTAAATAATTGTGGTGACGGTGATATTACAGGATGCAATGTCGGTGGCGCGTAATATTTTGAAGAACCCAAAGCTTTTGCCAGGTGGCGGTGCAACTGAATTGGCTGTCTCAGCTGCGCTTAAGCAAAAGAGCTCTTCAATTGAAGGCATTGAGAAGGTAAACGATTTTGTCATATTAGAGCACGGATGTAAATGTGCGAATTGATCCTTGAAAAATTCTGAATATTTTTTTGTTTGGTGTTTGAATGTAGTGGCCTTATGAAGCGGCTGCATTGGCTTTTGAGGCGATTCCAAGAACTCTTGCTCAGAATTGCGGTCTTAATGTTATTCGTATAATGACTCAACTCCAAGGAAAGGTCAGATTTAAAAAAATATATAAATTTTAAAAATAAAAAAACTAAAAAGGGTGAAAAAAAATGCTTAGTTATTTGTTTTCCTTAATTAATTGTAGCATGCTAATTCTGAAAATGCGTGGGTTGGAATTGACGGCAATACTGGTGAGATTGTCGATATGAAGGAGAGAAAGGTATTAATTATTAATTTTTCAAATTCTGAAAGATCTATTTGAAGATTTCCTAATTTAATTTTTTGTGTGTAGATTTGGGATTCGTACAATGTGAAGGCGCAAACATTCAAAACGGCAATAGAAGCAGCATCAATGCTTTTACGTATTGATGATATAGTGAGTGGAATAAAGAAGAAGCAGGCGCCAGGTGGCAACCCTAACAAACCGCAAATTGAAACCGAGAATGATGCTGATAATGAGCAGATGATTCCTGAGTGATCATTTGTTTATTTATTTAATTAATGGAAACTGTTTTGTGTTTTTATTGCTTTGTATTTTTAGTTATTATTTGAGTGTGTTTTCTTTTGGTAGGGATTTTTTGTTTGGTTTGTGTTGTCTAAGAGAGGACTAGAGAGAGAGAGAGAGAGATTTTGAATGAGGGTAGAGATAGAAACTTGGGAACTTTTTCTACTTTCTGTTAAACATGCACTTGTTTGTTTCACTTAATTTGTATTTGTTATTTTGTGCTATTTATCTTTTTATTATCTCATGTTGTGATGTTATACGATTGCTTTCTTTGGTAGCTGTGACCTTAAGAGCGTAAATGGTGAACAAGGTTGATGAGGCTCGGCTTTAATGATTTATTAATTGACTTGGGCTTTTATTTTCTTGATTCTTTGGTTGGGCTTTACTGGCTTGTGAATAGACCACAAGGCCCAAAATAGATACTTGTTTTCTGCAAACATTGCTGAAAGAAAACAAATATATATATATATATATATATATATATATATATATATATATATATATATATATATATGCACGAGTATTAAATTTTAGAATTTTGCATGCAAAAAATAAGAAAAAAGGACTTGCTAAATAAATAAATACTTTGCGAAAAGGCATGCATGAGCATCAAATTTTAGAATTTTGCCAGCAAGAATACAGAAAAAAGACTCGAGTACTAACTTAAGAAACAACTACTTTGCCATTAGATTTAAACTAACTAAAGTAAGAGAGCTCAACGCCATCTAAACATGCTTAGGTAGAGCGAGATAGACATAACTATAGACTATATATTACACACTCAAATAACACTAAACTACACAAACTCAAAAACCGTGTCCAAATCCCAAATCAAAAAGTGTACACAAATGCACGGAAATATCATCCAAATCGTTACCATGCCATAATAACAGGCAATTAAGCTACAACAAACAACATTAATCCTAAAACCGACACGAACTAAAATAATGTCATGTTATTATCATGTCATGTCATGTCACGACATTATTTGCGTCAGCATTATTTGACGGAGGTACCACCTCCATTTTATCTCCGTCATTTATTTCATCGGTCTTATTCTCATTCGCCTCGTATTCCGTTAAGAGGTCCATGAATTCATTCAACAATCTTTGCACTTTACGATTTGATGCCATCGCTGGAAGAATATCTTCCCTTAGTAATTTGTGCTTCTCTATCCCCTACAAAACAACAAAATCCAACAAAACAGTTTGATTAACAACTCCTATTTTATTCAAGTATATTTTGTTAAATATACTATAAAAATAAAGAGGGCTTACAAGCACAATCGGGTCCCAAGCGGGGTTATTAGGATCCGTTAGCATCCCAATTGGAGGCCCCAAAAAGCTCTCACACACCTCTCTTAATCTCGATTCATCCGCTTCCCTGCTCAACAACACAAAACAAACAAAAAATAAATAAATAACATCAAAACCAAACAAGCTACTAATAAGAAACATGAAATGACAAAAATAACCTTGTCAAGAATCGGACATAAGAAAGCAAACACTGTCTATACTCATTCGGAGATTTAAGTGCCAAAGCCGACGCCAGCTGGCTTTCCAAATGAGCTCTCGTCTGCACTCCTTCATCTCCCGCCAGCCTGTCAAACAATCCCAACTTTCAAAACCCCCTTATCTTTTCTAAAATTACAAAAAGGCCCTTATGTGTTGTTTAACGTACCGATTCCAGATGGGTTTTCTAGCCATGAATTTACCCGCCTCGACCTGAAGCTTCGCCAGCTCGCCGGCTTTGAGATCCAAACAAGTCGCGAAATTCGAGGCGGGAAAACAATCGTCAGCGATTCTCAACCAGCATTTCATGCCTGAATCGTACAAAAACGCGTGTCGAGTCGCCAGCACGATCAACGGCGACCCGCATTTCGAGAATTTCGCAGATATAACCTTTATCATCCCTATAATATCAAAAATACAGTTACAATTGAGGAGAGGGGTAAAACGGTAAATTCAATTACTTGCCGGAATCTTTGGAGGGAGAGGGGAGGAGAGAGGAGAGAGAATCTTGGAGAAGGCAGGATTTGGTGAAGAGGTCCCACACGTAAAGTACGCCTCGTCCAGTCACCACTAATAATCGCCAGCTGGCGTCACAGTCTATGAACACAGAACCCGATCCTAACATCATCGCTGGCATCATTCTTCGCCCACACCTCGTGTACACCTTTATTAAAAAAAAATACAAAAATTAATATAAAATTATAAAAAAAAAAGAATATTTATTTATTTATTTTTTACCTGGAGGCAACCGTCCTCGCAACCGACAGCAAAGAAATTAAGATTTCCGGCTAAAACGGTAACTTTTGCGGAAATTCGGTCCGACCAAAGACTTTTGGACCCTTGTGTGCAATTAATCTGAGTTTCTTTACTCATCAAACCGTTCCTATTACCGCCTCCTAAACCCACTATGTCATTTATACTTCTTTCTACTAATTTCGCCTCGAGTTTCACTCTCTCTTCACTATCCGTCCCTTCATCCTGAATACTTATCGAAAGACTGCCGTTATTACAGGGGGCGAACGGTAAATTGCCGCTTCTTTCCACGTTCGTTGTGTTTTGTTCTCCTTCAGGGGCTTTTTGGACGACTAGGGTTTCGCTGATGTAAGCCCTAGATGTCGTGCCGGTACGTTGTGGGTCCCTCACTGGTTCTCCAATCATTCTTTGGTTCAAAGCCGGCATTCCAAAATCGCCCATGCTGTTATTATTTGCATTATTAATAATGTTATTGTTATTGTTATTATTATTAGGGTTAGTTTCTTGATTTTGTGGGACCCCAACTGCTTCAGGAATTATTCTTTTTCGTCCGTCAGGTCTTCTGTACTCTCTCTGTTTGACCGGCTCAGTAGAACCTTTGCTCTTTTCACTTTCATTTCTAACTACTTCAGGTACTTTTTGGACAGGTGGCGGCACGTGATTGGCTGGAGCGCAGGAAGCCTTCTTCTGTTTAGCGGATACAGCTTCTAGAAGAAGCTGAGCTGGCGATTCGGCGAGATTAGCCTGTCGGCCGCCTCTGACGTCGCCGTACCGGCTTCTCTTCAACTCGTCCAGCTCAGCGTCGGTCAATCTGTGCCCTAATTCCTTCACGTCAAAATGGAATACGGCTGCCGATCCGTCCAATGAACACGCGAATAGCGTGTACCCATCTGGACTCCTATTACAACATTAAAAAGTGATTATTTATTTAATTTCTTAAGGAAAAATTTCAAAAATAATTACTTACTTTATTTATCTATTTTGAAGATAATTCAAATATTAGTCCCTACCCTATGTTAATGATTAACATCATTAAATTAACTCACCCTTATCAACATTTTTAATGAAATTTAATTTTTCTTACAAAGTCAAGTTATTACTAAAAATCTATGGACTATTTTTCCGAATTTCCTAAGGATATAGTCCCTTCTTAGCAATATTCAATAATACAAGATCTTTTTCTAAAGATTACCCTGTACTAAATTTAATAACAATAAAACTACCATGACAAATCGACAACGCTCTGAGAGAAGAAATGCTTGGCGACAAACAACGGCCTGGCGCTCGCGGTAGTCCACACCGTAATCGTCCTATCCTGACTGCCAATGGCGATCACATTATACGGCTGGTGGCTCTCCCCGCCAGCTGTCCCCTTCCCATTGGTCCACCCGCCCGCCACGGAATCCAGCCCCCCGGTTCCGCCGGCCTTGAGGAACAGCGTGTGGTTAAACTTCACCACCACAACCGGCGCGTTGTGGCCAAGGAAGTCGAAGGTGGCCGTCCAGTTTCCGCGCTCTAAAACGGGCGCCGAGTGACGCGGTTTCTGGAATCCGTGAGTTGTTGTTATGTAGTGCCCGCACGGGGACCACGACAGCCGCCTGAAGAACGTGGACCCCACCTGTCTCAGTTTTTATAACTAGCTGGTTAATTAATGACAAACTGGTCTGGTCTGGTCTGGTTAATTAATTAATTAATGAAAAACTTACGGTTTTGGACCAGTGGCCTTCGGTGCGGTGGGCCATGGACCAGTCGCTCGTCCTCCAAATAATGACGGACTTGTCGTCGGACTGGGAGATGAGGAAGGAGCCGATGGGGTCCCAGGCCACGCCCTTGACGAGGCTGGAGTGGCCGCGCAGGACCGCCGTGCACATCCCGTTGCCCGCGCTCCAGATGTGCACCGTGTTGTCAAGACTCCCGCTCGCCAGCGTCGAGTCGTCCGGCGACCAGTTCAGGTCCACCTGCTTGTTAACAAAATACTCGTTAATATTTGCATTTATTATCATATTTTAGATTTATTTTCTTGGTAAAATTAAAAAAATATATTATTTCTCTAAAGATTAGAAAGGTAAAATAGCCATTTAAAAAAAATAATTCCGTTAAGTTAGGGACTAAACATCCACAATTTATAGCGTACAGGAACCAAAAAGTCTAAATCAAAATAACAAGGACTAATGGTGCAATTATCCCATTATTTTATTAAAAAATGGAATAAATTTAAAATGATAAGTTACCACATCAGCAGTGTGGCCGCGTAAAGTCATGACAACTTTCCAGTTCTCCAAGTCAGGCGGTTCGCCACTGCCAAATTCCACAGTAGCGGAGCCGGGTTTTCGTTCATGGATTAAAATCATGTGGTCGTCAGAGCCTGACGCGAGGTACCGCCCGTGCCGGGCCCACCTGACGCAGTTCACCGAGCCGAAGTGGTCTCTTATTGTCGCTAGTAAGCGTTTACTGTTAGTGTTGGGGTTTAGGGTTTCCGTTGTTTCTTCTTCGCCTATTGATTTCATGTCCCATATTCTCACCTGTTTTGGCAATCAAGAACTAGATTATTTTGAGTTTTTTTTTCTGAATATTTTTGATGTGATAATATTTTGAGTGCAGTGAAATACATTGTTAAGCCAATAACAAGTTCTTGAAGCTAGGAGAAAACTGAGAAGATTGAAAATTGGGGGAAAATTGAGAAATGGTACCTTCTGATCACCGCCACCAGTAGCGAATCGGAGGCCGCCAGGCTGAATGTCAATGGAGAAGATCTGCAAGCCCTCGTGCTTCACCCAAGTCGGTTTCTCTGTGATCATCTTGAGCTAGAGAAAAACCCTAGTCAATCCCTAGCAAGAACCAATTACGTCAGAACGGCATAATTGCAGGTGGAAACAGTATTTTGAAGCGAGATTTAGGGTTATGAACCTGAGATTTGTTGCAGAAGAACGAGGGAGTAAAAACACGAATCGAATATCGGGGCAGAGAAATCAGCTGAGAAGCTAGAAGGAGAAGGTGATTTGGCGAGTGAGGTGAATGGAGAGAGTGGCGATCTAGAATGGTTTGGATGGAGAAGGAGAAGGAGGGTGGCGAGTGTAGCTCCGCTCCGGCGAGTGAAAGGCGCGAGAGAAAGAAAACAAACAAGAGGAGAGAAATTGCCGGCCTGAGCTGAGTTTCTGCAGAATATTTTCAACCTGGACTCATTTCCAAAGCGGCCCAAAAACAAACCAAGAACTAAATAAACTGAAAAAAAATGAAAATACCTAAAGGCCCATTCTCTTGACACTCCGACTCTCTTAAACAACTCATTCGAATTATCTCCAGTCAGTCAGTCTACTGAACTGAAAACGAACTGAAACGAAAAGAAAAAGATGCAATTTGGGAGAGAAATTCGAATGATCTCCAGTCAGTCTCCCTCTTCAATCTGAGCCTCTTTCAGAAATTTCTCACCAATGGCCGTATATGAGCATCCTCAAAATTAATCTGTAACACCCTTGCGAGATTGGCTAAAGCATCCGATTCTCCATTTGGATTCCTAGGTATGTGTTTAAACGTAATTCTTCTTTTCAACAACAGACAATCTTGCGCTATTTGAATTGCTAACCAAGATATTCGAGTTTGCTTTGACTTTTACTTTTTTCTTGTGGTATGTAATGTGTACACTATGAGTCAGTCAGTACTTAGTTTCTTTTTGAGAAAAGTATTACTGATACATTAATTTTTAGGGGTTACCTTTATACATTATCTTTAGTTATATATTTGTGTATTTTGTGTTACATGCTTTTTACTGGTTATTGGTTGTTGTTGGCCTTGTGTATGGTTCAAGATAGTATATTGTTCTTTGGTTTGCAAATTTGGAATTTAAATTTTGGATTTCTAAAAAAAGTTACTCTTTTTATTTGTTAATTTATAAAATGACTAATATATACTTTTGATATCCTAGTATTAGAAGACTAAGTATTTTTTTTTTCTTTGTTAACTACAATTTTGGTGATTTTATGTTATTCAATTTGTAGTTATGTTTACATTATAAGGCCTATGGGCTTTCTTTCCAAAAAGAAAGAAAACCAATTTTCAGCCCACCAAACCCAGACCAACCTAACATCCCAGTATAAATTCATACATACACCTGTTCTTCAAACACCACCATAATACTCACCTCGTTTTATACCCTCGGTCGACGGTAGACCTATTTCTCCTCTTCAGTGTCGATTTGATTGGGCCATTTATTTTGGTCTCTTCAGTTTTGACCCAAATGCAGAGCACGCACACTCGCAAGAAATAGAAGAAGAAGAAGAAGAAATAGAGAGATTGTTGATTCTTCTAGAAGGAGAGAGCGAGAGAGCGATGGGGTTGTGGGAGGCGATGTATCGCGTCGTGATGCGGCGCAACTCCGTCTACGTCACCTTCGTCCTCGCCGGCGCTTTCGCCGGAGAACGGGTACCTTTCTTTCGTCTCCTTTTTAGCTCTTTTAGGGGTTTTTTCTTCGATCTGTGTACTGAGCTTATCAGATTCGAGATCTGTCTGTCTTATGTGTTTATTTATTTGCTTTGATTTTGGTTGTGATTGATTTGTAGGCTGTGGATTATGGCGTGCACAAGCTCTGGGAGTCTAATAATATTGGGGTAATTCTACATTTCGTGCTAAATT
Source organism: Juncus effusus (assembly GCA_027726005.1). NCBI lineage: Eukaryota > Viridiplantae > Streptophyta > Magnoliopsida > Poales > Juncaceae > Juncus > Juncus effusus. Next base: position 11,483,460 of record CM050896.1, on the reverse strand, counting down.
TAGGGTTTAAAATTCATTTTTAGGGCTAAAATATCATTAATTGAATGTCTATAATCAGAAATTGTGTTGTTATGCTGCACGATTATTTAGAAACCAGCACAAAAAGTATTGACTTCTCGATTTTGGGGATCTTCAACTAGGAATCATGTCAACATTACTGTTGCTCTATTAAACTATCTTTAAATTTTGATTCTATATTATGTAATTGTATGGCAAGAAAACAAGTTTTGTAGATGTATCGTCTATTTATAAAATCTTTTGTAGAATACTAAACCTAACTGGTAAAAAAAACAAGTTTTGTAGATTTATCATCTATTTATAAACCATATTGCTAATTTGATATAATTTTGTTATGTTAAAATGCAGAAACGGTACGAGGACATTTCAGTTCTTGGTCAGAGGCCGACAGAATGATTATCTTTTGAAGATTAAATCCTTCACGGAAATCAAGAGTGGAACTTTATTTTAGAGAATTTATGTTTTTATTTTGTTTTGGTATTTCTTTTGTCATATAATAAGCAACAGACTATACTCTGATGTGATTTTGAGTCATTTTTGAACTTGTGAAATTGGATGTAATTCCTGAATCTGAGTTGCCATATTTTGAAATTTTCACCTTCATTTGAGTGAAAAAGAATAGTATATTTCTTCACTTTGTGGCTCTTTTTTACTCGTTCATGTTTCTATTTGTTTTGAAGTAGTTCGGATAATCTGAAATTTAAGTTACTTTTTTTAGTGTAGCCCTTGTTTAATAATGTTTTCTTTTTATATATATTTAAGGTATGTTACAATTAAGATCTATATTCATTTATTCCAAAAAAAGAGCAACTTACTATTGAATGTATTAATTTTAATTGCAAAAAAAATGATTTTGTAAAAAAAAAAAGTCTAAAAGAAAATTGTAATTTTAATTCATAAAACCAACACTCTATTGAGGATTTATAGCTCTTGACAATTTTTTAGATTCTATATGACAACACATTTGTCGAACCAAACGCCTGCTCCAAAATTATTTATAATCATGCATAGTTTCAACAAAAATCTATACAATCTAGCACATCGTATTGTCCTAAATGTATTATTGGTTTATTACATTATTATCAGGCTAAGATCACAAAAATAAATCAGTATGACACATTACAAAATATATGTCGATAAAATAATAATAGACAGATAAAAATAATTGAAATAAATACAAAGCTGAAGCTTGCTTATTACTTCACCATGAATGAACTTTTGCAACTACAGCCTCCAACCGCACTTGGATTATTCACTACCTGCATAATTTCACAAGATAACAAACCAAATTTATGAATAATTCTGGATGTGAAAAATACAATTTTGTTAGTGTAATTCTCCCTAAATATCACACTATGCAATTTTTTTTAAATGAACCATATTTACACAATTTGACCTGATATTTTCTTTTACTATAGCAGTATGTACATGTACTGGTACCGTACCAGGCTAGAACTTGTGTCGTACCAGTAACAAAACAAGTGGAATTAAAACACCAAATAAATAAATAAAATAAAATAAATATTAAATATGGTAAAAGGGAAAACCTGAAAAGCGGAGCGAATAAGTTCCTCTTCATAATCAACAGTTGCACCCTTTACAAAATCATATGATACATTATCCACCACTAATTTCACTCCATCCTTCTCAAACACCCTACCAAAATTAATTCAACCAAAAAACCATTTCAATAAATTATTTGATTTGTAATTCTACGAGATTTATTTGTAAAAAAATAAATGAAATGGGAGCTGACTTGTCATCTGAATTTTTATTTTGATCGAGAGAAAAAGAATATTGAAATCCAGAGCAGCCACCAGCTTCAACACTCAGCCTCAGCATTTTTCCTTCTGCTTCTTTTGCACTTAACTCCTTCAACCTCTACAAATTCAAAAATCGATCCAAAACTAAGCTAATTTGAAAAAAGCTCGTACTTTTTACTAATTTGATGATCAATATCATCATTAATTTCATAGCCTAGAAAACAATAGTTGTTGGTATATTCAATCCGTAAAAAAGAATCCGTCTGAATAGCAATGAAATGTAAATACGATTTCAACAATCTAATTTGTGAAGCAAAACTGGATTATTGCTCATCTGATAAGAAAAATTCAGCTGAAATTACGTACACGAACGCAATTATCGGTGAGTTGAACGGAGGAGGAGGAGGAGGATTCATCCACGGACGGCGAGGATTGTTCGACGGCGGAGCTCATCAGCCGTGGATTGGACCTGACTGGTCGGAGCTGTGTTCTTCCGTTACCGTTGATCAACTGAGCTATGCGGTTGAACATCGATCTCGACATGGCTGGAGACATCTCTCTCTTCTCTGTCTTTCTCTTTCGTTTCGTCCCAGCTAATATGAGAAAGAGAAAGGGAAATTGCTCTTTCCATATAACCCTGATTTCAAGTCCCGGGTTTCAGTATAATCCGACATAACTTTCTTACTCTTAATACAGTCGTTCGTTATTATTCGGATTAAACGTTTTTAAAGTCGGTCAAATATTCCGTTAAGTAAAATAGAGATGGTGATAATTAGTCTATTCGACTGTTTGTGTGTAGCTAGATTTATTTTACACAACATGAATATAAATTAGAAAAATGATATTTTTATTCAATATTAGTGTTAAAAAGTTTGTAAATATAATTTTTTATTGAAAAATCACTGAAAATATTATTATTGTATTGAATAATATCTATTTTAGTTTAAAATACTAAATTTTATATTATTTTTAATTTCCATAAAACATGTCAATTATTAAATTAGGTTGAGGACTGATACCATGGCAATTTATTGTAGAATCTTCTTCAAGTACACACACTATATTTGTTTTAATGGTTTTTTTTTTTTATAAAGTTTAAAAATAATGTTATTTTATGGTTTGTTTTGCAATAGCTCTTGCTAATTAAAAGTATCGAATTCAAAGTTGAATATAGATTGTAGATTTACCTGATTTTGAATGGTATTTTATTGTTACGAGTTATATTGTTGATTTGGCATTTGCCAAGTACCAGCTCCTTTTCCATTCAAACATGCTCTTCTGAGATTTTAAAGTAACCTTGTTTCTACAGCATATTACTTGTTATTGTTAACTTAGTATTTGCATACGTGTCATAAATATTAAAATTTTGATCTTTTCTGGTAATTTGGTTTCCTATGCTTTTCGCTAACCAAAGTAAGAACAGTTACATCTTAAAAACCAACAAATAAGAAAAATCATACTCCCAGTTCTAATCACCCATTCTTCCACATAAACACAAGTCTAGTTTCAACCAAAATACTTAATTTAATACAAATCACCCTGAAAAGCAGGGGAGCCAAGTCAGCTCCCCTCAAACCAAACACACAACAAACCAACAAAATTATTACATAATAAGTTCCAAAAACCAATCGAATACTCTCAATTTCATTTTTCGCTTCAGTTCAGCTGAATGAGAGGAGACCTTGGAATCACGCTCGGTTTCGGCTCTTTACTCAACTCGTAAGGATGATTCTCTCTGAATTCATCAACTAATTTCTCCATTGGCATTGCTCTCAAAGACTCGATATTAATTTTAGACGAATCTCAGGCTCTGACCTAACAGGTGTCTCACCAGTCGCTTCATAATCCTACAATATCAATTCCATATTCATATAATTTGATTATTCTCACATAATTAATTAAAAAATTTATTAGTAAGAATAATGAATTAGGGTTTGTACCGTGTAGCAATTATTGAAGGTTTCGTCTGTGTGAATGTTAATATTCTTAGTTTGGGCCTTGTGATCTTTCTCTAATTGAGTGATGGTCTCAGTGTGGGCCCCGACTGACGACATCAGCGCTGACATGGACTTGTCCTAATTCTCCTTTAGACCTGTGTAATGATGAACCACAATAATTATTAAAAAAAAATTAAATTAATTGATATCAATATAGTTAATTAGAAACAAACATAAAACCCTAATATCACTCACTTTGAATTTGCGTGAGAATCTCCGTGCTACAATTCGCAATATCGTCATCTGCAAACGCACGGGCAGACGCCACCTCAGCATCATGGTGCTCATTATACACAATTGCGTTTCTGCATAAAAAAGATTTACAATATTAATTAATATTTTCAAATCAGAAGGTTGTTCACACAAAAATCATAACATACTAAAATAAAATAAATAATAAATTGATGTACCTGACGAGTTCCTCCAACCCAGTCACTTGTTTTACACTAAATTCAGTAATTGATTCCTGTGTTTTCTTCAACTCAAAATGATATAATTTGACTACGAAATTATAATTACCCAAAAAACAATAGAAAAATCTCGGGGAAATGAATGGCCACATGATGATAATCTCTTGAGAGCAGAAAAATCATTTGTGAAGTAAAGTTTTAGAAACTTCCCAAACGACATATTAAGCGCTAAATCTGGCAACATGAATCATAAAATTACGTTTTTGCCTCTGCATTTCAAACACCGAATCCACTTCCAACTCCCTCCATATTGCCTAATCTCTCGACATGATACATTTTGCAAATATATGTTAAAATTTCCGTTTTTGTGTGTGGGTGTGTGTGTGATTATATGTGAGCTTCTGGTGACTCATCACAACGATTGCAATATTTAATCTGAAAAAAAATACAGACACTTAAAAAAGTAAATATATCAACGCTTACAAAAATAGATATTTTGATATTCAAAAATGCATATTAATGTTCAAAATTATATTGGTCACCGACAATTTTTTTTCATATATTAAAATAAAAAAAATAAAATTTTGGAATAAAAAAGGAAGGAAAAAATTGACCTAATCAAACAAATTTCTTAAATATCGGCCTAAGGTGAAGTCGGAATAATTATCGTAGTATTTTATACAAAATAAATACCCTCCTCACAAATGGCTTGTTTCGTGATGCACCGTTTAGATACCAAAACCAATATACATTTATTCGTAATATATTCATTTGAATTTGATTCATCCGGTGCATAAATTGAATGTGAATTCGAAATTTGATTCTTGAAAAAGGAAGTTTCGCAAATCAAGTTATATGTGTTGGATAATTCATCTTCCTAAACTAATAAAATAAATAAAAAAAATCTTAGAGACGAATAAAGATTGCAAGATGCTTAGACGGTAAGAAATTGTGAAGAATAGAGAGAAATGGAGATGAACATGGATAGCATGGCTAGGATCACTATTATCTAGTCAAATGGCTAAGGTCGGTTCAGTAGCAAAATGTGATCGGATTTGTATGGATTAAAGAAAGTAGTGCTAATTAGTCGGTTCGGTTTAAGTTAATGAGTCGGTTTAACATGGCCTATAAATAGGTCATGAGATATAAGTTGTGAAGTTGTACTACCACATGACAAGGTGGTGGGCCATAATGAAATAATGTAGTACTAAATATAGAAAGAGTGTGACATAACAAATAGATAGAGTGAGATAAAGATTTAAGAGAGAGTGAAACGTGAGAGATAGAGAGAGTGGAGTATAGAAATAGTTAGAGAGAAAGCTTCGGTCGAGATTTTGGTCTAATGTTTGGATTGATCGGAGTATAGAAATAGTTATAGAGAAAGCTTCGGTCGAGATTTTGGTCTAATGTTTGGATTGATGTATTTGTGAAATGTATTTTTATAATGTTTAGTTTTCTAATTAAAAAACTACATACAAATTTTGTTGAAAATAAAATAATATTTGTACAACTATTGAAAAAATTTATTTTATAAATTCATATCTTCTATCACCAAAATCGGACATTTATAACAACCTAGATCAAACAGTTATAACAATCAAAATCAAACTACTAACTCCTATCGAAAAACGCACTACAATTTGTATTATTGCATATGTGGATCAAAATGAACTATAAAATGCCATAATAAGTAATTTAGTACAAATTAATTTCTGTCCTCAAAATTCATATACCAATAAAATATATAAATTTTATCATCTGATTTGGAACCAATAATTTAATCCATTTTGACAATTAGAGATAAAAACTTAAAAATGTACATTGTTCCCATTTACCTTAATGTCGGAACTGGAGGAAACGAGTGGATTGTGTATCCAATCGACCCATCTTGTCACGAAGCCTCGGCTATGGAGAAGACTTAGTAGAAAAGGCCACATGAGACACCATAGAAGACCTTTTTGAAGTCTACTTGTAACATAACCGTCAGAATTTGTCGCTTATGCTAGAAGTTTAGAATTTCTCTAGTAGCAACAAACGTCTCCATAATAGAGCATTTCTTAATAAAGGCGGTTTGATACATATGTACGAGAAGTGGCATAGCGAGTTGTTGCCTAATTGCAAGTAACTTAGTGATGATCTTTGTAGGGGCCGAGATCACACTAATAGGCTGGAAGTCATCGATGTCGGTGGCACCATCTCTTTTGGGGATGAGTGTTATTGACGCCTTCCTTAGACGGCCTAGGTCGAGTTTGTTGTCATAGAAGTCGGCAAGGAGGTGAAGTAGGTCTTCTTTGATGACGTCCCAATTAGATTGAAAGAATTCGGAGGGGAATATATCGGGTCCCTAAGATTTTCCTCTTTGGAGGAAGGAAAAAACATGTTTGACTGCCATTTCGGAAAAAGGTAGAATGAAGGTTTGTAGGAAGGAGATGTCCATGGAAGGAGGGTAGAAGAGAGTAGAACTTGGTTGAGATGGGGGAGGTGGCCTTGAGCCTAGAATTGTTTTATAGTTAGATGTGAATGCTAAGCAAGCCGCACAATTATAGTTGAGAGAAGAGAAAATTCTCTTGATGTCTCGTAGAAGCGATAGCATAGAAATATCGAATATTCTTGTCACCAAGTTGAATCCACATGCAAGAGAATTGTTGTTGCCATATATCCTCTATGTTGGAGATTTCATGGATTTTTTTACGTAAAGAAATTCTATGGGCGAACTCTTGGATCTCCTCTACTCGATCATAGTACTGTGTTACTTCTTTACTATCTTGAAGAGTTTCATTTATTTTTGAGAAGTTATTCTTCGCCCATGTGGCTTTTGATTTATTAAGGAAAGAGATGGCTCAGTTGCCATTAGAAGGAGCATTAGCCCAAGTAGATAGAGTAATTTCTCCGGCCTCAATGTATTTGAGCCAATACCGCTCAATTTTAAGAGGTTTCCTTTGTGGTCTTCCAACTTTTGTCAAGGTGAATTTTAGAGGCGCATGGTCGGAACTTGTTGTTGGAAAATCAATGAGAGAATAGATAATGTTGAGAGAGAAAGGTTCGGTCGAGTTTAGAGAATGTGGGAGACAGTCTCTTACTAGACAAGTAAAATTTCGACACGCTAGCGGAACTTCCAATAATTCAGGCTCATTTATCAAATGATTGAATTCATTGATATCTTCCAAGTGGTGGCAAGTCCAGAGGTGTTTCGCTCGCCCTTCAAACCAGCGAACCTTGGTATAAACTTTCCAACTCCCCTCTCTTCTAATTTCTACATCAATGTCTCGCTAATTGTCTCTCTTTCTCTCGTAAATTCGTAACAAATCTCATTTCCTCTAAATAAATCAAAATGATAAAAAACTGTTACTTTATTTTATTTTTGAAGGTAGTAAAACTGATTTTAATTTATGTGTATTGTGTCGTGCTCAATCTCCTTTCTAAGAATCATATGGTCTTATAACAAAAGTCAAAATCATTTTTCAATTTGAACTTTGTTAACAGATTGTAGACTTACATAAAACAACATAATTGAAATTTCACAAATTTGTATCAAACAAAGAGATAAAATATAATCTAAATTATCATAATGCGATTGAGAGGGTGAAATTTTTTGTATCTTCATTATCGCTTCTCTTACTTCCATAAAATCCTTCCCCTCAAATGAAAGCAAAAACAATCTCTCATTGCCATGATAGATAAAAAAATAACCATGCTTTGTTATTGTTTTTCCATGGATGAAAGAAAGAAATTCACATGTTTAATGATGGCGTTTCTGCCCAGATAGTGATATGCTATTGCTCAGATAGCAACAAGCAACCAAATGTTTTTGAAAACAGGTAGTCAAACTAAGTTGTGCTATATAATTTTAATACCTTAAAATATTATATTCCGATATGCTGCAAAACTATTATTTAGAAAACATTAAAAGTTCTATATAATTCATTGCTATCATAAATAAACCATTTTAACAGCTTTTTAGGACTTTGCGAGTGTAAAATGTTTGGTGTTCTAAAGAGAATTTTGTCATCATTATCGGTAATATGAATCATATTGTTCATCATATTTGATTGTCATGTTCTGTTTATGGTGCTCAATAATGAATTATATTTGCATTTCTTAGATTGGTTTTTATTTTATTTTTTTTCCTAAATTTCTTGTTAGAAATTTAGTTATTGGTATAAATAACAAAATAAAAAACCCGCAGCATAGCGCGGGAAATATCCTAGCCGAGTTCAATATAGGGTTTTAGTTTTAGGTTTGGATCTTTCTCGATCCAAATCCAAATCCTAATCCAATAAAATGTCATTTTTTTTTTGTTTATTAGTAAATGCTCGCATGCTCATTACATCATTGTTATACAAAGAAAAGTGCAAAATGGAAAAGAGGATATACAACATATAATCTTAAAAGGAAAATAGGAAGAAAAGAATTCACTCCAATGATTTTTATTGAACCATTTATTCCTAACAATTTTGAGTCCACGTGGCCATCTCCATTGCCGACCATCTGAATAGGACGCTTCTCAGCCTTTGTGCGCTGGTAAATATGCACCTATTCCACTCCAACCAAATACTCCATAGACCGGCCATCCAAAGTATGTCCCATTTTCGCGTTTTATCTTTCGTAATTACAAATGTATTATGTTTAATTATTCTTGTTATCAGATATAATTTTAAGACCAGTGTATGATCCATATCCATCTAATTAATATTGGATTTGGATTTGGATTTGGATTGTATTAGATCATTAGAAGGTGGATCATGTCCACATATACGCGGAACACACAATACATGCTCAAATGATTAACTTACATGGGAAAAGCATGCAAGTGAATAAGTTATGTCATGTATTTCTCATTTATATTGTATTATTAACCAACTAATAGTAGTGTAGTTTGCATGATCATCGAGTATATATAATAATGTTGATGAAGAACCATAATAACAACCATTCCTATCAAAATATGACAGTAAATAAATAAGATCAAGAAATGGTGGGATTGCTTGTGGCCATCGTGCACATGGGAAATATGGAAGGAAAGGAATCGGAGAGTCTTCAACTTTAAATCGGCTACACCCAAGCTTATCTTTGAAAGGGCAAGGAGCAACGCACAAGAATGGCGAGATGACTGCTAAAAGAAAGAGAGCGCAAGGGAGCAAGGGAAACTCAGCAGGGGAGGCAGCTAGCATCTTTAACATAGGGCCTTCAACTTTTGTCTTTCAACTTTTTGTACTTTTGTAATTACAGAGTTGATTTGATGTAATATGAAAACTATTTCATAAAATGAAACTTATGAGTGTATGCAATCGCATATCTCCTTCAAAAAAAATATCAAACCACAAAAAAAATTAAATTAGGTGGACTTGATACTTTCAAGGGCCAAAAGCGTATAGTATAGTAAAGCACAAAATTTTGATTCAGATTGTTAGGTATTACATACTTATACCATCATGTAAGTCTAGTGGTGTATACCGCCATAAATGTCATGCAAGTCTAGTGGTGTTTCGCTCGCCCTTCAAACCTGCGAACCTTGGTTCGATTCCCTCCTCCAGCGCATTTTCTTCTTTATTTTATTTTTATTTTTTAAGTGATTATATTTATAGATTTTCGGAAATCATGATTCAGAGATAGCGGATTTTTTTTTATATCATTTTCATCAAAAATAAACCAGTAAATACTATCCCTTTCAAAATAATGTGGTATCTACCATTTCCGCCACTACCAGTATTCCGCCACTGCTAGTGGCGGAACATGTGAATTTTCAGTTTTTTCAAAAATTTCTCATTTGACTGACTAAACATGATTAATTAGTGCAAATAAACAGTGTTCCGCCGCTGGTAGTGGCGGAAATGGTAGTTACCTCATTATTTTCAAAACAGTGGTAAGTATTAGTTTATTTTTGAAAAAAATGGTATATAAAAAAATCTAGATAGCGTTAGCGTGTTTGTGCAGCGGTGTTGCGCTCCCTCTTTGGTCAGATTGACCCGGGTTCAAGTCCCCACTCTGGCACATTTTCATCTCTTCATTTTTAAATTATTCTTGCTACTTTTTACATCTTTTTTTTTTTTAAGACACAAAGCCCACTGGCTAAAGTCTTCACAAAGGCCCACTGTACTTAAACAAACAAAAAAAAAAAAAAAACCTTAAATTCATTCCCTCCCATTTTAATAGCATCTATTCTTTGTAAAAAGGTTACATGCATGATATATTTTTAAAATTATACTTATTTTTTTTGTAATAATACATAATAATATGAAGTATTTAGTCAGCCCATATCATAAAGAACAAATACCTATTCTTTTTATTTATTTATTTGAATAGTAAATATCTATTCTTTTTAACAGTCATTTAATTACTTTCAGATAGTATTTATGCATAATATAGTCCCCACCAATGCCAGAACAGAGTACACATATCATGTTAAATTGAAAGAAAAAATTACAATTCAAAATTACAAATGTAATGTAATAACAATTTAATTACAGTAAATTCATCTTTGAAGAGAATAATCTTATAAACTTCCGAATGGGTTATTTGAATTATCGATTTTATTCTTTCCGACAACATTACTGGAAAATGAACTCAACAAAAGCAAAAAAAAAAAACAAAAAGTAACGTTTCATTATAAATGAAATCTGGCCCACTTTTTCTTTAGTTTGGACTTGACCTGATTTATTATTGGCTGGCCTGGCTGGCGGAGTGGAGGAATGACAAGTGTTACAAGTCACACGTACCCAAATAAAGACTGACTTGTTCTTAGAAAAGTATAACAAGTTAAATGTTCTTAGCACAAAACTAAATAAAAAATAAAAAGAAATCGGTGCTTTTAAGTACCAAATAAAGGTTTCAACAAGTCAGATAAGTAATTCAAAGTTTCAGTTACATCCAAACACAAATTAATTCAATTGTACACTATCTCGGCCCTTGTTTCTAAGTTTTGAGTTACATCCAAGCACAAATTAATTCAATTGTACACTATCTTGGTCCTTATTTCTCAAACCCAGACAACTGTTGACTCGTTGAGGATTGCTGGCGGGTTGAGACGGCACAATCGGGTTAACGGGTACTGTATCAATGTCAATTGCCACGTGATCGGGTTGTTCTTTCTTCTCTTCTTCTCCTGAAATTTCCTCGCGAAACGGGTCTAGGTTAACGGGTTCACAGTATCCGGCAACCCTTGCCAATTCGTCGACTGATCTGATCAACTTTTCAATGACCCCAAAAGATTCAATTAGGGGGCGGACGATGTGAGAAAAGACGTAGGGAGAAGAGACAAATTGAGAAGAGACGAGGTGAGAAGAGATGAAGTGAGAAGAGATTGAGTAACAAGAGCCCATGTGAGAAGAGCTGATGTGAGACATTTGCATTCTGATAAATTCGATTTCTGGTGCTGCATTAAATGCGGTCGACATGGTTTGTTTGGTTGAAGCAGGGGGGTTCATCATGGTTTTCATGGCAGTGGATAAACATCTCAAAGACTTGGCGGATTGGGAGCTCATCTCCGAACACGCTTTTCGAAGCACTGAGTTTTCCTTCCATTCCAATGCAAATGCCTGAATTTGAATAGAATGAGTTAGAACGGAATAATCGGATCAATTTATAAACAAATAGTAAATATGTAAATTTTATAATTGGAACAACATTAAAATAGTGGAATTATTAGTTTGAAGGAAGGAAAGGCAAATAATGGTCATACCTCGTCGTTGGACAAAACAATGAGGCTGTGAGAAAGGGAGCAGCCGTATCCATCAGCCAGACGATACAAATTGTCTCCCAATTCTGTATATAGGTCAATTGGAAACCAAAATAGACTGCCGTGCGGTTCATAGGTGACTTTGTTAAGCTAAACATCATAAAATGGGAAACAGTTAATTAACTTAATAAAAAATAATTTTCTAATAATAATAATTAGAATGATCGTACCATAGATTCATATTTTCCTTTGCTGTCTGCAACTTCCCTCGGCAATTCGAGGAATTCTTTACCTTCTATATTCTTCAATTCATCTTTATCGCGGAAAACTTCTTCTAGACCTATATTTGTAAATATGTTAAATACGTAAAATTTAAATCATTTAAGTAAATTATGAAATACTTGGTTAAAATATTTAATTAAAATGATGAATCATTACCTTTGTAGAAGGTAGCAAGCTTGTCGAGATATTCTATCATGTATTTACGCACGATAGCATTGGCAAAAACAGGAAAAACAATGGAAACTATGAGACAAACCGAGACACCGATCGCAAGTCCCAATATTAGCTTGATTTTGATCAGGTGTTCCATCAAACCATGAGCAGGCATCGTAGAGAGAGAGGCTGCTGCGATTGCTATAGCAAGACATGACAAGCCACTGTCATATTGGTCTGACACGACCTTTGTGAACTTCAAAATCAGGCCAAACATCGCTGCATTATACAATATTACCATGTTAATATTCATTTCTTTTCATCATTATAAAGAAAAATAATTATAAAGAAAAATAATGAAATGAAAGAGAGAAAAAAAACTGAATTGAAATATACAAGGAAGGAAGCTTACAAACAATGATGACCAATGATACTAGAAATGGTATTTGACCCGTCAACCCTAATTTGCCTCCGATAAGAAATGCGCCATATCCGATGCATCCACCTATTATACTGGCACCAATGTTGTTTACGCATTTGTTTATGGTGGCACCTGAAATTCATCAAAAAAGTTGATATTGATAGTTGCAAGAAATTAATATTTTCTCTCTTATTAAAATTTCACAAAAATCCTATATTTGCACACTAATACTTTTGAATTATCAAAAACTAAGGGCCAAAAACCCAAAGTAAAGATCCAATTAGAAAATATAAATTGAGAAAAAGCAAAAAGCCCAAAAAACAAATACAGTGAAAAAAGGTCATAAAGGCCGAAATTATAAATTGAGGAAAAAAAAAGAAAAGGGCCCAAAAAGGAAAAAACATGTTTCATCACTGGTGCATAATTTTCCTGAGACTAGGGTTAATGAGAGAGCCGAGAATTTCTTTCAATTGATAAATGACATGTTTCAGTAGAAAATAATGAAAAAAATAGAAACAAAGATAATTCTTTTAAAGTGTAAACAAAAATATTTTTCTTTTCACTTTGATAAAAAAAAAAAAGTTAAAAGGATGTGCTCAGTGTTTGTTTATATTCTTTCAATGGGCTGTCCTTTTGGGCTTTGATAAAAAATAAGTAAAAAGCCTAAAACCAAAGCTATTTTATCAAATTATTGGGTACTGCAAATATAATCAAAGATCAATTGAGAAAACAAATAGTTAAAAAGCCCAAATTTGAAAGCTGGTTACGGAATACGAAACGGAAGGCATGCACACAATTGAGGAAGAAAAGGATGTTGCAATAATGAATTTGAAGAAAAAAAGACCAAGAGAAAACAAAAATCCATAGATAATCTCTCCGACTTTAAGAAAATTATTTTCAAAAACCCGAGATTGAAAAAAGCGCATCTCAAAAAGAAACAGAAACAATCTATGAAGTGCAATAATAAATTTATAAAACTAACACAAAATAAAAAAAATAAGTAAATATAATAAATAAAATATACATACATATGGTGAGATCCAGCACGGCCATAACAGTTAGCACGACTGCTAATCCAGATACTTTCCGGCTCGGAAAGAAACCCGGTATCAATGCATATATATTGGTCACCAGTGCCATCGACGCAGCGACCTTAGTGACAAACACGAATTTTCTGCATTGGAAACCGAGAGAAAATGTAATTTCTGCACTCCGTTCAAATATTATTGAAATATAAAAGTCGAGAGAAAATAAAGTAATCAATATGAGAAGAATTATTATTTTATTTATAGCAGTTTATTATATGGTTGAGTTACCAAATTAGGATATGAAATAACTTCCTGATTAAAAAATTAAACATGTAAACATTCTTACTCCAAAAATAGCAGTCCATTCGACAGGTTGTTTTTCTAGACCATGTTTATAGGTCTAGTATTATCTCAGAAAAAATTATCCTAAAATAACTCTATTTTTAAGCCATTGTGCTTATTTATATTGAGCCATTTGTTTGCTTAGTTTCATTTTTCCTTCTTTCTTGTTTTTACAATATACAGGTATATTTCAACTAAATGTGTGAAAATACCTAAATAATCTGGTTATAGCGTTTCAATTTATCAAGTCCAAAAAAGCCCTTGTGAACAATGGAACTTTTATTCATCAAAATTTATGGTCTTACCTAAATAATAACACAATATTTTCAGATCTCATGCCAGATCGGAAACGCTAACCTTAGCAAACACAGCCTAATAAAATCAAAAGAGGAAAACTTCGAAACGGAGAGAGGACAAGAGATAGAGAGAACATAGACAAGACACAGCTAATGAAAACGAAATCAGGTGAGATACAAGACATACCTGTTTACACCGGCGAGAGTTTGTACGGCGGGAGAGGAGCTCGAGCGGTTGCCTGACATGGTAGGAGAGGAGCTCGAGCGACTGTTAGTCATGGCGAGAGAGGATCTCGAACGGCCGTTCGTCACGGCGAGAGAGGAGCTCGAGTTAGGGTTAGGGTTAGGGTTAGGAGAGAAACGACTAGTTTCTGCCTTTCTGGAGGGAGTTGGGAAATATGACTTGGGTTATGGATCAGATTGGGAAATAAGAAGATTTAGATTATGGATGAGAAATGGACGGGGTAGATATAAGATTCAGGTTATAAATGACAACTAGGAAATACAAATAGATTCTGGGAACCCCCTTTTCTTCCTTTTTTTTTTTTTTTTTTTTGGTTTCCAAGTGCAGAAAATACAAAACTGCACTTTCTACGACCTACAAGAACACCACTGTTTAGTTTGTCATAATTTTGAAAAACTGATAAAACTTCATTCCAAAACTGAGCGAAAGAACAAGCCCTTAGGTTGCGTTTTTATTGTGCTAATATTATAATGAGAATGAAATGTGATTGACATTTTTAAGCATGTAAACATGTAATTGATGGGAATCTGATTGTCACATCATGAAAAAATTATTATTTTATCAAAAATTTAGATTTGTTGGAAAGTAAAGTTCTCTTTTTCTATCAATTTATAAAGTCACCAATATACCCTCAAAACTTTTTCTAGTTTTATTTAATTTCTAATATGAAAATTATGTCACAATTATAAATTTTATATTATATTTTAGTTAATATAATTTTCACTCTCATAAATAATATAACTATATATCATTATAAATTTATTCATTGCTTTTTTTTTAATTAAGTATATATTCTTCGTATTTTTTATTTAATAAAATATAATTAAAACTTTAGTAAAATTATAATTATTATTATTATTGTGAAATTTCTAAATTGTATATATGTTTTAAGAATTAATTAAGAATGCCAATCTTGTAATAAGCACAGGAATGTAACTTACCATGTATTTTGATGGGAATCATATTCTCGTGAAACATGAGAATGTGTTCAATAATGTAAAAGTAACTTTCCCGCTCCGTAGGATTCCGAAGTTCAACCAAACATGAGAATAGAAAGTTTTTTAGGCTGCAGTCCCATGGGAATCACGTTCCCACCCACAATCCAAACACACTCTTAGTGCTTGTTTGGATGCTAATAATTTTTTGGTATTTTCTATGATAGAGAAAAATACATAGAGTTTTAAATATGCAAGTTTGGATGGGGTTTAGGAATTTTCAAGGGAATTTTGTATAGAAAATAGAGAAGAATGAAAATTTAGCTTTTTGGTAAATTTTTTTCTAGGAGTTTTTAGGGATGTATATATTATATTATTGAATAAATAATATTTAAATAATAATAAGGAATAATGAAAATATAATAAATAGCAAATAAAAAATAATTAAACTATAAATAACTCAAAACAACAAAAATAATAATTTTAAAATTAATAAAATTAAATAAATTAATAAATAATAATTAATAAAATAAAATTAATTAATAAATAATAATTAATTATTATTAAGTTAAATGTTATTATTAAGAAAACTAATAAATACAACTATTGTATTATATTATAGAAAACTCATATAAACACATTTCCTACAAATTTATTAATTTACATCCAAACACACCACTTGTTTATACATCATAGAGTTTATAATCCTCTAATATTTTGATTTTGCAAATCCTAATCCTTAAAAATATCTTAATCCTATACGAGAAAATTTTACACATCCAAACATGGGTGGCTAGTAACTTGTTGGTTTTATCTTATTATAGGGAAAAATTGCTTGAGTTTCAAATATGCAAGTTTGGATGAGTTTTAGGAATTTTTAGGAAAACAAAAATAGCACATTTTTTGTATTATTTCGGATAAATTAAGTGCCAATAGAAAGGCCACAAATGGCATTTATTTATTTTTTCTTTTCTAAGAGCAATATTAATATATATTCCGATTTTGTTGCGAGAAAAAATAATTAGGTATCATGGAAACAAAGGATTCAGAATAAAGACCTACACCTATAAATTGTATTAAGAAAAAAGTGAATTGCCAATGTATATCATATGACATGCATGCAAAAATTATAGTACTCGTTTGTGGAAGGGCATAATGTTCTTAATTAGTTAATATTTTTATAATTAAATACAGTTTGATAACTAAACTGCCGTACAAATAATATTTTCATTATGGAGAGCAAATCAATTGGAAAATACATTTAAACCCTTTTTAGCATGTTCATAAATTAAATATCATCATTTCAGCTGTCCGCGTCTCAATTTAGTTAGGTTTGCATAGTTTTTTCAACATTAATAAAATTAATCATAGATCCAGTCTTTAACTAATACTATAATTTTTGTTTATTTATAATAGTAATAATAATAACAAGCAATAATAACAATAATTATTATTACTGTTATTATATATTTTTTATTATTGTGGTGCAACAACTTTGATTTACTACATATACATGAGCAAAATTCAATCGAATCTGGAGAGTTGATTTGATATCATTACAATTTACATGCATGCAATATGTGTAGATTAAAAATTGGATTTATACCTGTATTAATTTACTAACTCTAATTCAATCTGATACCAGTCTGATTTCATAGAGCTAATAAGTTTACAGAGCTGATCTTATATAAATCTGATACAAATTTTCATAGGTAATAAGTTGAATTATGTCGAATCTAATATTCTAAGTTAAAATGAATAATTATTTCAGAGAAAAAAATTAATTTTGCACGACTTAGTCTTGTTTGATTCCCACCAAATCAAATAGTTCCATGCTAAAGAAACTGAATAATTATTTTCTCAAAAAAAAAAAAAACTCTATAAACAAAAAAAAAAAAATGGGTGCTATCTAGTGGTTGAATTTTAAAGTAAAAGGTATTGGACCTTTTGAAAAACTTGTACTAAGTAGAACCTCTATAAATTAATACTATCGGGATCGTAGAATTTTATCAATTTAGAGAGATATTAATTAATCGATAAATTAATAATTTATTAAATAAAAGAGGTCTTTTATATTCAGCGAACTTAAATTTAATAACATAGAAAAATGCATAAATATTAAATACTAAGAACTTGAGTCTAGTTATTCAATGTACTGGAACTAAATATGATTGATAAAAGGAACTATTATTCAACAAAACAAAAAGCTTTTAAAAATCATACCCAACAATACAATGGCTTCCCATCTAAAAAGTATCCAAAAAATAACTATAACAGACCAAATACATAAGGCATTATGTGAGTAAAAATGATTTGCAATAGTGGATTGGTGAGAATTTTCATTTAAAAGTTAGTCAAGGTACAATATCAAACACATCCAAGAGGTCATCTGAGTATTGTTCAGCTAACTTAGAATTAGGAGATTATCAATTTATGATGTTGATGAGACCATAGATTTATATAAGGGTTTTCAGAAAAATTATTATCTTATTATTTTATCGAAATTATTAATTTACATAATGGGCCCAAGTCGGGACCGGAGAAAATTATTATCTTAGAGAGGTTATTAATTTATCGAGTATTAATTTAAGGAGGTTCTACTGTATTAAGAATTAATCTCAACCTCTTATTTTTTACCTACTTTTGAGTGTTCTTAATATGCCACATCATCACTTTTATCTTGATCGTTCGATCAATTTTTTTGTCGAATCTTACCTATTCATTTTCTCAAATTTATTGATTTTTTATGACAATATTTAAGAAATAACCCCAATATTTATGTGGTTATTAAAACATAAGCATATGATTGATTTAATTGGTGTTTTGTGTTTCATATCCTATTTGTGACCATCAGATCTTAATTAGATGGTTTCAATTAATCATGATGCATTATTAATACCAATATTTAATGAAGAGTTCAATCATTAAAATATAAATAATTTTTCTTTCTCTTCTTTAAAAATTATATTTCTTAATGAAATATTTTATTTCTAATATTAAAATCATCAAATATAAATTTGTTGGAATTTTGTCTTTATTTTGAGTTCCATATTGTTATGGTTCCAAATTTTTTTTCTGGATAAAATATGTGAATATAAACTATATAAAATAAGATATAAAAAAATGATATGCTCATTAACTTATATCTTATATCTTATTTTTATATTTCTTTGAGAATTCTCATTAACCTGATTTTTTTTTTGTGGTAATTGAACCGAAAACATGAAAACAAGCTCACTACACTAAACAAGTTTTGATTTTGTTTGGCAGAAAAAAAAGGAAAACAGGGAATACAAATGATGACTTAGAAAAGAAAAAAAGGATTGATTAGAATCTCATATATATATATATATATATATATATATATATATATATATATATATATATTCCCTACAAATTCTTAAAATATCACTAATATTTTTGTCGTATAATTATAATATTATATATTACTTTATTAAAAATATAAAATGACTATTGTGTACTTATTTTTTATTTATTATTATTTTTAGGGGTATTCTTAAATTTACGCTGATCTAATCGTGGCCCTTAAATTTACTTGGGCCTATAAGACGGGCAGTTTCGTAATTCTGAGAGAAAAAACAAAAAGATACATGCAAAGTCGGCAGCCGCTCTCTCACGTCGAATCGAATTGAGAAAGCAATTGAAAAAGATGGAAGGCTCCAGTATTGCAATTCCTGCGTTGATTAATGAGGCGTCCGACTCTGAGCGGGTTTGTTTCTTTCTCAATTCAATTTGTGTTTTTTTTTGTTGATTCTGTGTTTTTGCTCGCTTAATTTGAGATGTGTTAACAATTTTGCGTTTACGGCATCAGTTTGTTTCTTTTTTGTGGATTTATCCTGTCATTAGTGTTCAATTTTATCAAATTTAATCATGTTGTTTTTATTCATTTTGTACAATTTTGTCAAATTTGTGGAATTAACTTTTATTCATTTTCCCCCCTTTATTATAACAGGTTCAGAAAGAATTCATCAAAAAAGAGAGCCAAAAAGATCTGGATGGGCCTTCTTCTATTTCTGAAAGGTAAAATATCATAATTTTTTTATGGTATATTCAAACAAGATCAAAATTAAGAATGGAATTGATTGATTTAGGTTGCGGAAAATAGGAATGGGAGATTTTTATCCAGAAATGGCTGAAGAACTCACGAAAAGGGTTGAGGACTTCAGTATTCCAATTGATGACATAACTAATGAATGGGTTCGCTCTTTTTTCGCTTCAATTCTGTGTTTTTTTTTTGTTGATTCTCGCTTAATTGAGCATTCGATTCTGTCATGGTTTGGTGCTTATTCATCGTTTAATTTGTCTAATTAATGAACTAATTAGTTAATAAAATGTCGTGTATCAGTGGGCTATCAGGTACAAAACTTAACAAGCGCAATCAAATATCATTTTACTAAAATTGTGATTAATTACAGATGTTTTTCTAATTAAATTCTAGGACTAATGACCTTTTCATCAGTTTTCATCTTATCAACTTTTATTCCCCTTTCCCTTTTATGACAGGTTCAGCAATTTTTCATCAAAAAAGGGAATCAGAAAGGTCAGGATCGTCCTCTTTTTGTTGCTGGAAGGTAAATTATATTTATCATTGATTGCTTGGCTTCAGTTCTTTTTTTCCTGTCATCATAAACTCAAATAATTAATTAATTAATTGACTAATTAGAATAACTTTTTATTTGTTCTTGTTTAGTGAATTTGAGGAACAGAAATTGGTCCCCATAAAAACTAACGTTCCTTCTGACGAAATTGCCGAACTTACCGAAGTGCTTATTGTTCTTTTATTTTTGAATAATTATTCTATATATATATATATATATATATATAGAATAATTATTCAAAAATAAAAGAACAATAAGCACTTCGGTAAGTTCGGCAATATATATATATATATATATATATATATATATATATTACCTCTTGTTTACGTCTTAGATCTCACTATTATTGCTGAATCAGTACATGGACTTGTTTACATCTTTCGGTTTATATTTTTTAGGGACATACGTGCGATATTTAAGAATTTTTGTACAGTACACAGAACTTCTCTTTGTTAATATCACATTTTTTAAATATTTATATATTTATTTATTGTTTTTATTTAATGTTGTGACAGGACGAGCAAATATATGATGAATACAGTAGGCTTTTCAAAGGAGTAATAGATTTATGCATTGGGCAAGAATCACTCAGGTAAGTTCTCTCTCTTGATTACTCTCTTTATTATTTTCCTCAAATCTATTCATTTATTTATTATTTATATATTTATTTTATTTCATTGCCAACAATTTAAAAAATCCATCTTGAACCTGTTATACCTTGCATATACTCAACACAATCTTCTAAGCTAATATCCAAACTAACTGAAGTTTATTTTATTATTTCCAGAAGCAGCTCCAAAAGTCACATTTTCCCTCAAATTTGAATTTCAAGCAGTTCTTCACACCGGATAGGGTGCGTGGAGCGTTTGTTGCGCTTTTAGAGGTATTTTCTTTCATCTTATGACTTGCCATCAAACTAATCTTTGAGAAAAATTTGATGCTCATTTCTTTTTTCATTTTTACGTGTTTCATGGCAGAAAGAGGATTTTGTGAACATGATATGGCCAGAGATTGTCAACGAAATGCTTCGATATTATGAATAAAACATATTTAGTTTGGTTTGTTTTCGGGGTTTGCAATAAATTCTATGAATTTTCGTTGATTTCTTTTTATCTCTGTTTCTTTTAAGATGCCATTTACTTGGAAGCTTTATTTTATTTTTTTATCAAATTTTAGTGTGTATATCGTTTATTGAATTTCACCAACAGAGAATCTGGAAAGGATTGTATTCATTCTGAGATATTCCGCCCAAACTAAGCTGCTTCATTGTTTCCCTTTTCCTTCCCTTTTGGGGAATAAAATCCCCTCTTTGTTCTCTCTAAAGCCGCCAGCATTATAATATTATCAGAATTGCCAACTCTAATTGTTACTTTAAATTTTCATTATTCTCCTACATACAAATACAACAATTGTCCCTTTATTAAGATTGTTCCCCGATCTGTCGAGGCTTTTACTGAAATTCAAAATTAGTCTCAAATTAAAGAAAACATTACATATTTAAACAAGGTTTCATGAGGAGCTCTTTCAGGGAAGCAGGAACTCCTGCCACATCAACTGCACATCCAACTGAATCGGTTCATCATCCTTTTTCCTTTCTCTCACTGAAATATGCCCATAGTCTCATATCATAACAATAATATTTTGCAAAGTTTGCATTACATCATACTATTTCATCTTCTCTGGCTGAAATATGCCCTTCGTCTCATATCATAACCATAAAATTTTACAAAGTTTGCATTCCATCATACCAATTCGCAACAACCAAATATTACAAATAACATGACCTCATTAATAAGCAATCATACTACAAAAACATATTACCACAATACCTATCACATAAGAAAAGTAGATCTGTGGCATGAAATTTGATGGCACCTTTGGCCTAAAACTTCATAGCTCATATTTTTATTTTATTTGGTAGTACACATACATCAAATACATCTCATGCCTTTATATAGGCCACATAAACCGCCTATATCATAACCGACCTAATTTAAATACTCTTCATTTTACTCTTCCTCCGACCATGTTGACAACTCAATGCTAATCTTGACTTTTCTCATGCCATCTCCACTTATCTAACCGACTTATCCATTTCATACATGAAACGGTCCTTGACCCATCCTGACAAACGTATGAACCGACTTGATTATTTCATGTTTCTTCTCCATTTCTCTTGAACAATTATCATCTCCATTTAATTATTATTTTTATTTTAATATTAGATGATGAATTAATCCAACAAAGGATGCTTCCAACTGCTTCATACATTTCAACCCTAGTGGAATCCACTAAAAAGCCCTAATCTCTTATCCTAAATTCTGTACCTACTCATATATAAGTCTTACTCTCCCACTCCATGCATATTAATTTCTCTCTCTATTGAAGAAAAGAACCCCATTACATCACACCTCATCTCACATATATAACTTCAGTTGAGACCCTAGCTTATACTCCCTTTCATTTCTTTAAAGATATCTCTCATCTCCTTTCCAATCTATTTCTCCTACCGTAAACCCTAATTTCCAAATGGGCGGCCTCAAAATAGGCCAAGTACTAGTATTGTGCCTTATATTCTTCATGTTGGTCTCAAATACTCATGGATCAAGAAACAATTGGAGATTGTATGAAAAAACGCCATTGCAAGAAGCTCAAACAATTTAATTGGACGCTTTACTAGAAGAAAGGCCGTACCTCCGTCAAGTCCATCATGCGGGCTAATTCAATTGAATTGGAGGACAAAAGAATGCATTGAAAGAGATCGAGAAGATTACAAAAAGAAGCTTAGAATGTGTTTTTTCTTTTGTGGTAGAATATTCTTTTGGTTATCTTTTTTTGTTATTACTCGCTAGGGATCGAAATTCTACGGAGGAGCAACATGTTTTTATTTCTTTAATATTTTGGTGTAATGTGATGTCTTTTGCTATGTTCTAATTAATAACATATACCCTAAATACAATATATGCAGTGCCATTTTAACAAGCAAGCAGTCAAATCAACCTGCTTGTCTGGTTCTAAAAGTTTCCTATAAATTCACTATTGAAATATAATGATATACATGGACACTTTTCGTATGAACGACCCAATGAGAACAAAAGTCGTGGCTCATGCAAATGAGGCTTCACTCCAGTATGCCTTCATATTTACATATGATATGAAACTTAGTATCATCAATTTATATATGAGATCAGAATATTTTCTAAAATGAACAAAATCTATAAGAAATTGGAGAATATATATCACATGTGTGAGAAAATCAGAGATGTTTAAACTTAATGGGATGTTGGAGAAAATTGAATTTGTTATATTTTTTCTAGTGGATTTGAGGAACAAAAATTGGTCCCCATAGAAGATTATGTTCCTTATGAAAATTCTTATGTCTAACGAATAATTACTGTATATATGTTTCTATTTATTAAATCTTAGATCTCATTAATATTGCTTAATCAGTATATGTACTTATTTGATCTCCTGGAAATTATGGTTATTTCTAATTTGATGTAGGATTATTGTAACAATTTATTGTTTGTAGGGGTATATGTGCGAAAGCTAATTGAATTATGGGCCAGAAATTTAGTTTTGCCTTAACAATAAGAAAGATGATTAAATGTTCATAAAAAAGCTATGATTAAATTGTGGGCTTAAATTTAATCGGCTTTAACAAAGCTGTGATTATAAGCCTTAAATTTACTTGGGCCTTCATGGAGCTATAACTAAATTTCAGTAATAAAAAAGTTGATTAAATTGTCGGCCTGAAATTATGAACCGTCTACCACGACTTCAGCAAGAAAGTTCAACTGCCTGCACTTGGTCTACGACTTTCATTGAATATTAGAACTCCTCTTCTCATTCTTGTTCAAATAGTGACAGCTGTGAGAACTAAAAATAGAAAATCCAATTCATCGACTCGCCGCGTATTTGACTGAAAACCTTCATCAAACTGATTATTTCGTTCTTTATATACAGAATTCTTCGTTCATTCTCAAATCAATTTTCAAGCTTGCGTTAAAAACAAGAAAAGAATCAATTTGTGGATTAAGAATGGGAGACAATTTGCCGCCGAATGTTGGAGCTGAAGAAATCTCAGAAAAGATGAAGGATTGTTGTGTTGGTCTTGCATCGCGTCCTGTGATGGCGTGTGATGTGCAGGATTCTGAGCGCCATGACTCGGTTGGTTATTGAATCATTTTTTCCGCCTCAATTTATGTTTGTTTTGTGTTGGTCGTTTGTTTTTGGATTAATATGAGATGTGTGAGTCTGCAATTTTGGGTTTACGACCTCAATTTGCTGGTTGTTTGTGGAATTGTTCCCTGTTTATCGTCCGATTTTGTCATAGCTTGGTGCGTAAGGGAGGAAAGAGGATTTACCTCCTCGGTTTGTTGCTTATTTGTCGAATTATTCTGTCTATAACGTTCAACTTTGTTAAAATTTAACCATGTTTTGTTTAATTAGAAAGAAAGCACAGTAAATTTTCATTTTGCTAAAATTGTTATAAATAGAGATGCAACCTTTTCTAATAATTCTAGGAATAATGAACTCTGAGTATCTTATTTGTTTTAATTCTCTCCCCCCCCCCCCCCCCCCCCCCCCCCCCCTTTATTATAACAGGTTCAGAAAGAATTCATCAAAAAAGAGAGCCAAAAAGATCTGGATGGGCGTTCGTCTGTTACTGAAAGGTAAAAGATTGTAGTTTTTTTGGTACCATTGATTGATTGGCTTCATCCTATTTACAAAAATTAAGAATATAATTGACTGATTGATTTAGATTCCGAGAAATAAGAAGGGGAGAGTATTTGCCGCCATTGTCAGAATTAATGCAATCTGAAGAACTCACGAAAAACCTAAGTATTCCAATTCCTGCGCTGATTAATGGTGCGCTGATTAATGGTGCGTCCGATTCTGATCGCCATGAACGGGTTCGGTTTTTTCTCACTTCAATTTGAGTTTGCTTTGTGTTGAATGGACTAATTAGTTTATAAAATGATTATGTATCAGTGAGCTATTAAGTACAAAACTTAATCATGTTTAGTAGAATTAGAAACAAAGCACAATCAAATATCATTTTAGTAAAGTTAAATAAAAGCCCAAAATGAGAACAAATACATTTGGCATGAGGAGTATTAAATTCTCAACATATACCTCGTATATACTCAACACAATCTTATAAGCTAATATCCAAAATAACCGAAGTTCATTTTATTATTTCCAGAAGCAGCTCCAAAAGCCACACCAGCCGTCTTCACAGCCGGTCCCCACACCTGAATTTTCCCATTTTGCCTCCCTCTACAATGGCTCCTCTCCCTCTTCTTCTCGCACCAAGAGGGAGAATTCCATGCAGTTCATCACGCCGGATAGGGTGCGTGCAGCGTTTGTTACGCTTTTACAGGTATATTTTTTTGAGAAGAGTCTCCCTCTCTCTCTCAAACGAAACAAGTTTTAATATTTCTATCATAGAGATGGGTAGAGATTTTGAATTCAAGTCAGTTTTTATTTTGGTGATAAGTAAATTAGGCTATGATAATAAGTCACTTTTACTTTGATGATAAGTAAATTCGGCTATGTTAATAAGTCGCTTTTACTTTGGTGACAAGTAAATTAGGCTATGTTAATAAGCCTCTTTTATTTTGGTGATAAGTAAACTAGGCTATGTTAATAAGTCACTTATATTTTGGTGATAAGTAAATTAGGCTATGTTAATAAGTCACTTTTATTTTGGTGTTAAGTAAATTAGGCTATGTTAATAAGTCACTTTTATTTTGGTGACAAGTAAATTAGGCTATGTTAATAAGTCACTTTTATTTTGGTGACAAGTAAATTAGGCTATGTTAATAAGTCACACATGATTTACTCATCAATAATTCCTGTTTATTTTTGATGAAATATGTCTTGTTTATGGCTTAAGTAAAAATTACTAGAATATTTATCATTAATATATGTTTTATTTGGTAGTTTAGAGCACCATAAACTAGAGCACGTCTCAGTGAGGGAACTCTCCTCTTGTTAGAGTCATTCTCCAATAGTTCATTAAGTCATGAAGAATTAATTGAGCCAGGTTTTAGAAAAAAACAAGAACTGTCGAGTCTACAGGTGAGCAAGGAGTAAATAGCACATTTTCCTTTTTGTGGGGAAAGATTAAGGAGAAATGGGTGTAAGCATTAGGAGAAAAGGGCATTTTGGTCCAAATAAATTAAGCTTTTTTACTGATCACATTTAATTGGAAAGAACTAACGGTGGGTTAACAGTTTAGGGTAAATTTGATATTTTTGCAAGTTTAAATGGGCAAATTTGATATTTTTGAACTTTAGGAGGGTAAATATGATAATTTCAGTTTTGGAAGGGTAAATATGATATTTAGAGTTTTTACAAGGGTAAATATGAAATTCCCCCTATATTTTTCATCTTATGACTTGCAATCAAACTAATATTTGAGAAAAAATCGATGCTCATTTTTTTAACTTGTTTACGTGTTTCATGTCAGAAAGAGGATTTTGTCAATATGATATGGCCGGAGATCTTGAAGGAGATGCTTGGAGATTACTTCAAATAAATATTAAGCAAATAAAATAAATTTGAACTGGGCTTTTGTAAATTAAATTACTGTGAATTTTCGTTGATTTCTTTCTATCTCTGTTTCTTTTTATACAAGGCATATGGTACGATATGTTGGGCAAATGCATTTGTGCAAGTCAGACTTTTTATTCTCATCACATAACTTGAGTATATCAAATCATATCTGCTTGATACCATATTTTATTATTATGGTATTATATTTTATATAAAATATTATTTTCTATTGCATTGTGCATGTCTACAACATCACAAAATATCCTAATAAAAAGGTTAAATTATAAAAATCATTCATCAAGAAATTCAAAATGGCCAAATTGATCTCTTTTAACATTATTAAAACTACTTTGTTATTATATCCAAATTGAATTCTCAAAATGAAATCATTTTTGAAAAAAAAATCAGTATATGGATTGAGATGAATTAATTAACTATCACTAATAAAAGGAGAATTAAAAGTTAAAACCTAAACTACTGACGCGTTGCTCGGATTTTCCATAATGTTTCTTTTATTTGGCATGTCAATGCTAAGTGGTGTAAATGATTTGGATAATGACTTAAACCGCGAGAATCTGTATCCGAATAAATATCTGATCCGAAATATTTTTGGGGCGGTAATATTCTAATCATGATTATTGTACAAATGGAGTACCCCTTTTTTGAGGATGAAAAATGTATGGATTGGTTTATACGGTCTGAACCACGTCCAGGAAGAAAATCTTGTGATCCATAAAACTCTGCGTGCACCCGGTCTGTGACCTTTTATAAATCGTATCCTGGCTGAACAGTGGAGCCCATGAATTAGAACTCCTCTTCTCATTCTTGTTCAAATAGGGACAGCTGTAAGTATCACAATTAAAAAATTGATGGTTGTGTCTCTTTTTTACATTTTTAATTGCAGAAAGAAGATTTTGCGCATATGATATGGCCACATCTTCTGAAAGTGATGTATAAAGAACATTATGATACGGATTTTAAATTCTGAGCAATTTCAAAGTTCAGGTCGCAAATTTATTTTTTCATGTAAAAAGAATGATACTGGTGGTGCTATGACTTCGGTCGATTTAATTTTGTTAAATTCTTTTTTTTTATTACATTCTGCATGTTATGGGAAAGGAAAATAATTTGTTTCATTCGATTCCCCCCACCCCCCCCCCCCCCCCCCCACCCCACGTCCCCAACAATAATTTGTGGTGTAATTTTCGATTATTGGCCTTCTAAATCATGATAGTTGCTGCTTATGTACTAATATTTAGAAATTATATTAGTACATAATTTTAATTGCACGGTCGCAAAGTACAAACAAGTAGAAGAGCTGAGAGAGGAATTCAATTTAATTGCAGCCGAATTGCCAAACCAAGAACTCCAAACCCTGAAAGAAATTTTAAATCAAACAGTATTAGAAGGAGGAGATGTAGTAAAATGGAGATGGAAAGATAATGGGTTATTCACAACAAAGAGTGCTTATCAAAATCTGATTTTGGGTGTAAATTCACATTCCGATCTAAAAAATGTAGGGAAGATTAAGCTCCCTCTAAGAATGCAGATCCACTTATGGATCAGGAAACAAGGAAAGATACTTACCAACGACAATTTGCAGAAAAGAGGGATCCCAGTTGTAAATAGGTGTCATTTATGCAAGGGCGCTTGAGGGAGAAGAAAAGAGTAGAGATGCGTTAATGGCGGAAATGGAAGATGAACTTTGCTTGGTTAAAATCATGGAAGAGAGAGAGGAAAAAGTTGGAGGCGATGTTACTGAAGAAAAAGGATAAAGTGAAACAGAACACAAGACGAGCTGAATAAGGGATGTTTTGTTAGGGTTCGGTTTTGCTGAGGTGGAAAAGAGATTGGTCGGTGGGCTTGTGGCTTTCTTTTTACTACTTGTGGGCTGAAATTATTTAATGAAATCAGTTGCATCTGTGGAAGATGTGGCTGAGTAATTGTTGTTGGTGTATGGATTTGATGAGGTGTAGCTGAAACTGTCGAAATTGGAGATCGAGGAGTTGCTCGAGATGAATTTAGGGTTTCGATTGTCTGATGAATTGCTGCTCTCTCTTCCGTTCTGTTGTGAGAGCGTTGAGGTGAAGAAACAAGGGCATTAAGGCCGGTGAACCAAGCTTGAACCTCTACTTTATCCTTGCAAATCTATTTAAGAAAATTTGTAAATTTATAAGAATTAGAAGGGTGTGATATAATTAAGGAAGAAATGAAGGGTATAATTGGAATAAATACAAGATCGAGAGACCAACGGCCGTGGTTGTATGTTAATGAGAAGGATAAGTGATTTTTTTCTGGAAGCGAAAATCTTTGAAATACTGCCTGTTTAATTATAAAAAAAAAATTGAAATTTGCTAATAAAGATGATTAATAAGAAAAAATAATAGTAAGAGGGTGACTAACAGTTCTTTGGCCAGAGACGATTCTAGAAACGGAAGATAAATTCAAGCCTTTCTCTTTCGAATTTGAAATCCAAATTATTGTTGATTCGTCCTGTTGATTCATAAAAACAGCATTTCATTTTCGTTTGGCATATAATCAAGAGGAAAACAGTATCAAATTTCAACATTTTGTAAGTTTAGAACTT
Source organism: Juncus effusus (assembly GCA_027726005.1). Classification (NCBI taxonomy): domain Eukaryota; kingdom Viridiplantae; phylum Streptophyta; class Magnoliopsida; order Poales; family Juncaceae; genus Juncus; species Juncus effusus. The sequence goes on along the minus strand of CM050896.1, from coordinate 11,454,126 downwards.
ACATGTCAAAGTCTGAGGGGGCAAAATTTGGGCTTGCCTTGTCTACCGTACTTGAATAATTGAGCTCCTTTCTTTAAAGCTACTATTGCCTACACATCAAAACAAATAACTTCGATCGAATTTCAAACAAAATTACGAAAAATAGCAGCATAAATCAGTGCAAAAAATAAAAAAATTGGACCATCTTATCTATACAAAGGCATGTTTGTAGGCACTAAACCGATCAAAGAAATAAATGTACCACATTACACACAAAACCCAAAACTTAAATAACTCAAAATCAAACAAAAAATTCAGCAAAAAATAAACAGAAGCCAAAAACAGCAGAAAAAATCAACAAAATACCTTGTCAATGTCAACGGGATCTGCCATTCCATCGGATTAATCCCAATCGTCATCAAGCTCCCTTCGCTCTCATCAAATCTCACCTTTCCAACCCTCCAAAATCTACAAATCTCAATTCCAACCCTTCTTCTTTCTCTCGTTTCTTCCAATTTCCAAACGCACGACCGAAACAAAGAAGAAGCAAAATGGAGTCAACTTGAGTTTTGTTACGATATTGACTAGTAATACAACTGGAGAGATGATGAAATGGAGAGGATTGAGTAGTTATAGTTAACAGGCGTAGCATAAGAAATAAATGAGTTGGAAATGGAGAACTTTAGAACTGGAGAGGATACAATCTTCTCTTGTACTGTTCTAGTTAATTACTTAATTAGTAATTTTGTCTTTGACTGTTGTTAATCATAGTTAACCATTATAATTATTAGTTTAATATACTTTGTTAACCGTATATTAAGGTAATAAGTGATTAAAAAATTGGGGAGCTGTGATTTATGGACTAAGAAAGAATATGTCTCCCGACGAGATGAATTAAAATTTAAATTAACATGGCAGAAGTGTTGCTTTTAAGTGAAGTTTGAACAATTTAGATGTGATTATCATTTTATATTATAGTCAAGTAACTTCATTAAATAAGTTTGTCACGAATTCACTTGAACTGATATGTTTTTGGTGGATTTGATAGAAAGAAAATGATGAAGTTAAGATTGAATAAAAAAAACAGATACAATTTCAATATTCAATATCTAAGTTCTACTCTCCTCTCCCGCCTATTTATAGATTTTTCTCTTTGAATGGGTTCTTTTCCTACTATCTAGAATTGGTCCATGGACCGTCTCACATAACAGCTACTTATTCTCCCCCATACAATGATTGCCATGTGGCACACCCTTAACTAACTATTACACAATTGCACTTTCCACCTTACAATTATTTTTATTACACAACATGAAATTTTTTGTCTCTCAATGCAACTGTACAAAACACCAGCATAGACAAGTACTCCATGGACCATGTCTATGAACTTCAACTTGTACTTTGATAGGTCAGGAACAGGGTAATCTGTTTTAAAAAAAAAAATTAAAATTATGGAATTAAATTGAGATAAATACAGAGTTTTCCAAATTAATAAGACTTGTACATAATACGATAGATAAATTGTATTTTCTGAGAAATCATCTGAAATCCATTCACACATACCCTAAAAAATATAGTCTCTGCATAAATATCACTAATTTCAAATGCCATTGAACCTTGAAAGCAGAGCACGAAGATCAAACTACTATATTTTTGCAAATACCAAATTGTAGAGGTGCATCGACATAAATAAAATCCACAGAGTCGTACAAATTTAAAGCTCTTTGACTTAATCATAGGATTCAGAACCACTCAAATATGCACAAGCATTTGTGTATTACGAAAAAAAAAATCCTTATTACATTCTTGACTCTTACCATCTGGATATTCAAACAGCCACGTGCAAAACTCTTAGACTTACTCAAATCTGCAACGTTATTTGGGTATATAGGAAAAAAAAAATCCTTATTACATTCCTATCTCTTACCATCTGGATATTCAAACAGCCACATGCCACGTGTCGTGGTAAAACCATTTCATGTTTGGACCCGAATCCGTCGCAACAGGCACAAGAAATATGGGACATCATTCCATTGAGCATTGGCTTTCATTGTAGCTTGTTATATAGTGTTTTTCCTTATAAAAGACATGGAATTGGATATCCTGTCACAAATGGAAACAATTAGTGTTTTTTTTTTTACATTTATTTGTAAGAATAGAAAATGGGTTGTATTAATAATAAGTATTATTCTCTATTTGTTTTATGTATTTATTTTGTGTATTATGAATGAGATGAATTTTTGGACGAATATTTGGGCTTCATATACTAATACACAACGCTGCCATGCCTCTTTTTAAGTTGCTTTTAGTTTTGTATTTTAAATGGGGGTCAGGAGTAAAATCGGCTTAGTTTCTGTCCAAAAAGGCCCAGCTATTTGAAGTAATTTATAGGGCACAAAATTGATGTTTTAAAGGAATACATGTATGAAGTTTGAGAGTAACGAGATAAAAATGAAGACACAAGCGTGACAAGAAAACGATCGTAATCTATTTATTTGGTTTAGTGCTTCCATACATTAAAATGCTTCGCTTTTATTTGGATAGATTATAGATTTAATCTAAACCCTCCAATCATTTAAGAGCATTTTTGTCCAAAAAGAATCAGCCGATCATCATCTCACTTTTTTTTACTACGCGTTTCTCAGTTCTTAGCTTAATCTCCTGTACCAATTTTCCTCCCCGTTCTACCGATTTTTCGATCTATTACTTCCTTTGCTGATTTCTTCTCCTTAGAAATCAATGCTGATTTCTTCCCCTCTCTCGTGCTCTCTCCCTCCCCTAAAATTTACTAGCTACCCAAATTGGTCAGAGACTCATTTTAGACCAGACCGTGACTCATCTTTAGTGAATTTATTGGAATGAATGATTGTTCTTTTTTATCTATTGCTATTTTTATTTCATTTTTCTTCCTTTCTTTTCTCCCCTGAGTAGCAGAGAAGGTATTAAACAGCAATGAAAATTGTACATATTTCAAAGAAAAGAAAGGGGGAATTTCATATATGATAATAGCACTACAATTTTTAAATGAAAATAACTATTATAATACCCTACAATTTTTAGAGGAACGGGGGAGAACATGGAGGCCATGGCCATCTGAGATGAGATGAGAGAGAGAGAGAAGAAGAAGAAGAAGAGGAAGAAGAAGGAGAGGAGGGGGCATCTCATCTCGCTAAAATGACTATTATTTCCTTTTCAATTCGGTAACTGGCTACGAGTAACTTTAACAGCCTAATGAAATATTTTTACTGGCTAGTGAACTCTAGCGACTTTTTCGATTTGATCTGAGCCTGCTAGATACTCTTAAATGCACGGTCCACAAAATTGTAATGCATTGAGGAATTTCTCTTGGGGCGTTTGGTTAATGATTTTAAATAGAACGTAAAGACATTAAAATAGAAAAGATTCTATTTCTATGTTGCTAGATAATAAAATAAAGTAGTTGACGATTCTCTAAGGCTGTGTTTGGATGCACAAGGAATTTCAAGGAAAATCAAGTTTAGGAACTTTTTTAAGGATTTTTAGAAATGTATGTTTGGATGTGTTTTAGGAATTCATAGGGAGTGTTTGATTTAGGAATTTTTAGGAAAATTTTGTATGTAAAGTTGGAGATATTGAAAACTTGACTTTTTGTCAAGATTTTTGTAGGAATTTCTAGGATCTTATTAAAATAATAATAAATATTATATTATATTATATTATATTATATTATATTATATTATGTTATATTATATTATATTATAGTATAGTATAGTATATTATGTTATGTTATATTATATTATATTATATTAATTTATTTTATATATGTTATACTATATTATATTAATTTATTTTATATATGTTATATTATATTATATTTTACTATATTATATTATATTATATTATATTATGTTATGTTATGTCATGTTATATATGTCATGTTATATTTTGTTATATTATATTATATTATATTATATTATATTATATTATATTATATTATATTATATTATATTATATTATATTATTTTATATTAAAAATATTAATTTAATATATTATATTTTATTTATGTTATATTATGTTATGTTATGTTATATTATATTATATTATATACGTTATATTATATTATATTATATTTTATTATATTATATTATGTTATGTTATATTATGTTATGTTATATTATATATGTATATATATATATTATATTATATTATATTATATTATATTATTATACTATATTTATTTATTTTATTTTATTTTATATTATATATAATATATACTATATTATATTTTACTACATTATTTTATATTATTATTTTATATTATATTATATTATATTATATTATGTATATTATATTGTACTATATTATTTTATTTTATATTATTATATTATATTAATTTATTTTGTTTTGTTTTATTTATGTTATATTATTTTATATTATATTATGTTATGTTATGTTATGTTATGTTACGTTATGTTATATTATGTTATATCATATTATATATATATATATATATATATATATATATTTGGGATTTTTTTTAAAATGTTGTTTGAATGTTATTTTAGGAAAATCAAGGAATCTAATTTTATATTATACTTATGTATATATTTAGTTGTAAGAAATAAATATGAAATAATTTTTAATTTATAATATAATAAATAATATAAAATAAAATAATATAGTAAAAATAATATAATATAACATAATATAATATAACATAAATAAAATAAAATAAAATAATAAATAATAATATAATAATATAAAATAATATAGTAAAATATAATATAATACACTACATATAATATAATATAATATAACATACATAACATAACATAACAAACATAACATAATATAATATAATAAAATATAACATAAATAAAACAAAACAAAATAAATTAATATAATATAATAATATAAAATAAAATAATATAGTACAATATAATATACATAATATAATATAATATATAATATATAATATATAATATTACTTATTCTTTTAGGATTTCACATTTCACAATCCTAATCCCTAAGAAAATCCTTTCCTAACCTATAAAATCCTTGTGCATCCAAACACAGCCTAAATAATATTTGGTAGGAATCAAATCACTTTCAAAATAGATGTTTTTTCACGTTCTGATAAGAAGGAAATCTATTTTTTCATCAAAATTAATGAAAGTAAAATTTCTTTAAAAGATTTCTTTTTCTTCATTGTACATCAGCCTCCAATCTTTTTTTATGAAATTTCGTAGCTAGCAAACTTTCAAAGTCACATTTTAGGTATACTTTATGCATTATTTAATTAATTTTTTGTTTGATAAAATAAGAGATCAAGCGTTAGACATTAAAAAAAAAAAAATTCTGTACGAAAGTACGTTCTTGACTAAATTTCTTAAGACTTACAGCATTGATTTAGTTTGGATTTGAAAATAATATTGTTTGATTTAGTAATTATCTAATTCTAGAAGTTCACACCTTGAATTTGATTTCCAACTAGCTCAATAGCAAACTAAATAGGTTGAGGAATTGTAAGAACTAAACTTAGTATTTCATGTAAAATTGCAATTTTATTTATGAAGTGTATACCGCAAAGTGAAATCAGTACAGAAAACATATATAATTTTTTTTGCATGATGGTAATATATACCATTTTTTTAATTTGTCAATTTCAGACTTCAGTATGCTCATTGTGACATACAATTTTCTTAAATTTATAAATTTCATTATACATGTTGTAACTGACATTAATTTGCAAAATGTAATACCAAGCTTAGAGATTTGTGAGCCCGGCCGATGGAGGGATAACAAGAGTTTCTTCTTTTATTTTTAATTTTTATTTTATTTTATTCCTTGTAATGCTACTCTTATTAATACAAGTAACAATAAGCGATCGTTTTATTGAGCATTCCTCAAACAAACAAACAAACAAAAAAAAAAATATAACAGTCACCACTTATATAGGGTATGTTCTCTAGGGCAGTTTTGTAAAGTGACAAAAAGATACAGCCGCAGAAAGTTTATAAATGAATGTGAGAAAACTATGAGTGCAGGATGTTACGCAAAACTATGAATATGTAGGAAGCTATGAATATATTAATAATATTTTAAATTATGTATATGATTTATGAGAAAAGAAAATCGTGTTAAATATGTATGTTCAGACTTAATTCCAACGATGTTTTTAGTATGTTAATGTGTAATTTCAATCTATTTGATGAAATCATATGATTCTACAAAAATAATGTTGTCTTTTCTTGCTTGTAAGTTTTTATTTAATCTTCATGATTTGTTATTTTGTTCTATGGAGTCAGATTTTTTTATACAAATAATTTTCCAAAAGACTTAATTTTATGGAATTAATTGAACATTTCTGCATAAACTTATCACAAAATTTTGAATGACAAATTAATTTATATGCCCCTTTTATTTTATAAATAAAACAAATATCATTCATTTATTTTGAAATTAAATTGTTTGAATTGAAACATATATGTGCTTAATTTAATTTGATTAAGTAAACACCAAGCAATTACAAAAAAATAAAACACCTACAAGAAAATATCACATGAAAATATAAAGAGAATGGCTAGTGGGACCATGAATTATTAATTATACTTTATAATTTCTCTCTCTCCAATACCAAGAAATATCCACTTTGAGTGGAGTTTTCAAAAACCTCAGAAAATCAAGGTTTTGCCTACTTTTTCAAGTTTTGAGGACACAAAACTGCACTTTCTACGACCTACAAGAACACCACATAGTTTAGTTTGAATAAATAATATTTAAAAAATAATAAGTCATAATGAAAATATAATATATAGCAGATAAAAAATAATTAAACTATAAGTAACTCAAAACAACAAAAATAATAATTTTAAAATTAATAAATAATAATTAATAAAATTAAATAAATTAATAAATAATAATAAATTATTATTAAGTTAAATATTATTATTAAGAAAACTAATAAATACAACTATTATATTATATTATAGAAAACTCATATAAACACATTTCCTACAAATTTACTAATTTGCATCCAAACACACCACTTGTTTATACATCATAGAGTTTATAATCCTCTAGTATTTTGATTTTGCAAATCCTAATCCCTAGAAATATCCTAATCCTATACAAGAAAATTTTACACATCCAAACACGGGTGGCTAGTAACTTGTTGGTTTTATCTTATTATAGGGAAAAATTGTTTGAGTTTTAAATATGCAAGTTTGGATGAGTTTTAGGAATTTTTAGTAAAGTTTAAGTTAGTAAATTTTTTGGAAATGTTATAAAAAATGATAAATGATAATAAATAATTAATAAAAATGATAAGTAATGTAGTAACCTAATTAAAAAAATAGTTAAAAAATTGAAATAATCATAGCAAAAAATAATAAGAACTAATAAAAAAAAGAATTACTAAGTAATAAATAATAATTAAAAATAAATAAATAAAAAATAAAAAATAATATTTAAAAATTATAAACGGTAATTAAATATTTATATGTCATTAATATAAATAAAATATTTAATAATTAAACAAAATATAATTAAAAATTTACACCCAAGCTTTAAATCGGCTACACCCAAGCTTATCTTTGAAAGGGCAAGGAGCAACGCACAAGAATGGCGAGATGACTGCTAAAAGAAAGAGAGCGCAAGGGAGCAAGGGAAACTCAGCAGGGGAGGCAGCTAGCATCTTTAACATAGGGCCTTCAACTTTTGTCTTTCAACTTTTTGTACTTTTGTAATTACAGAGTTGATTTGATGTAATATGAAAACTATTTCATAAAATGAAACTTATGAGTGTATGCAATCGCATATCTCCTTCAAAAAAAATATCAAACCACAAAAAAAATTAAATTAGGTGGACTTGATACTTTCAAGGGCCAAAAGCGTATAGTATAGTAAAGCACAAAATTTTGATTCAGATTGTTAGGTATTACATACTTATACCATCATGTAAGTCTAGTGGCTGGCGGAGTGGAGGAATGACAAGTGTTACAAGTCACGTACCTAAATAAAGACTGACTTGTTCTTAGAAAAGTATAACAAGTTAAATGTTCTTAGCACAAAACTAAATAAAAAATAAAAAGAAATCGGTGCTTTTAAGTACCAAATAAAGGTTTCAACAAGTCAGATAAGTAATTCAAAGTTTCAGTTACATCCAAACACAAATTAATTCAATTGTACACTATCTCGGCCCTTGTTTCTAAGTTTTGAGTTACATCCAAGCACAAATTAATTCAATTGTACACTATCTCGGCCCTTGTTTCTAAGTTTTGAGTTGCATCCAAGCACAAATTAATTCAATTGTACACTATCTTAGCCCTTATTTCTCAAACCCAGACAACTGTTGACTCGTTGAGGATTGCTGGCGGGTTGAGACGGCACAATCGGGTTAACGGGTACTGTATCAATGTCAATTGCCACGTGATCGGGTTGTTCTTTCTTCTCTTCTTCTCCTGAAATTTCCTCGCGAAACGGGTCTAGGTTAACGGGTTCACAGTATCCGGCAACCCTTGCCAATTCGTCGACTGATCTGATCAACTTTTCAATGACCCCAAAAGATTCAATTAGGGGGGAGACGATGTGAGAAAAGACGTAGGGAGAAGAGACAAATTGAGAAGAGACGAGGTGAGAAGAGATGAAGTGAGAAGAGATTGAGTAACAAGAGCCCATGTGAGAAGAGCTGATGTGAGACATTTGCATTCTGATGAATTCGATTTCTGGTGCTGCATTAAATGCGGTCGACATGGTTTGTTTGGTTGAAACAGGGGGGTTCATCATGGTTTTCATGGCAGTGGATAAACATCTCAAAGACTTGGCGGATTGGGAGCTCATCTCCAAACACGCTTTTCGAAGCACTGAGTTTTGCTTCCATTCCAATGCAAATGCCTGAATTTGAATAGAATGAGTTAGAACGGAATAATCGGATCAATTTATAAACAAATAGTAAATATGTAAATTTTATAATTGGAACAACATTAAAATAGTGGAATTATTAGTTTGAAGGAAGGAAAGGCAAATAATGGTCATACCTCGTCGTTGGACAAATCAATGAGGCTGAGAGAAAGGGAGCGACCGTATCCATCAGCCAGACGATACAAATTGTCTCCCAATTCTGTATATAGGTCAATTGGAAACCAAAATAGACTGTCGTGCGGTTCATAGGTGACTTTGTTAAGCTAAACATCATAAAATGGGAAACAGTTAATTAACTTAATAAAAAATAATTTTCTAATAATAATAATTAGAATGATCGTACCATAGATTCATATTTTCCTTTGCTGTCTGCAACTTCCCTCGGCAATTCGAGGAATTCTTTACCTTCTATATTCTTCAATTCATCTTTATCGCGGCAAACTTCTTCTAGACCTATATTTGTAAATATGTTAAATACGTAAAATTTAAATCATTTAAGTAAATTATGAAATACTTGGTTAAAATATTTAATTAAAATGATGAATCATTACCTTTGTAGAAGGTAGCAAGCTTGTCGAGATATTCTATCATGTATTTACGCACGATAGCATTGGCAAAAACAGGAATAACAATGGAAACTATGAGACAAACCGAGACACCGATCGCAAGTCCCAATATTAGCTTGATTTTGATCAGGTGTTCCATCAAACCATGAGCAGGCATCGTAGAGAAAGAGGCTGCTGCGACTGCTATAGCAAGACATGACAAGCCACTGTCATATTGGTCTGACACGACCTTTGTGAACTTCAAAATCAGGCCAAACATCGCTGCATTATACAATATTACCATGTTAATATTCATTTCTTTTCATCATTATAAAGAAAAATAATTATAAAGAAAAATAATGAAATGAAAGAGAGAAAAAAACTGAATTGAAATATACAAGGAAGGAAGCTTACAAACAATGATGACCAATGATACTAGAAATGGTATTTGACCCGTCAACCCTAATTTGCCTCCGATAAGAAATGCGCCATATCCGATGCATCCACCTATTATACTGGCACCAATGTTGTTTACGCATTTGTTTATGGTGGCACCTGAAATTCATCAAAAAAGTTGATATTGATAGTTGCAAGAAATTAATATTTTCTCTCTTATTAAAATTTCACAAAAATCCTATATTTGCACACTAATACTTTTGAATTATCAAAAACTAAGGCCAAAAACCCAAAGTAAAGATCCAATTAGAAAATATAAATTGAGAAAAAGCAAAAAGCCCAAAAAACAAACAGTGAAAAAAGGACATAAAGGCCGAAATTATAAATTGAGGAAAAAAAAAGAAAAGGGCCCAAAAAGGAAAAAACATGTTTCATCACTGGTGCATAATTTTCCTGAGACTAGGGTTAATGAGAGAGCCGAGAATTTCTTTCAATTGATAAATGACATGTTTCAGTAGAAAATAAAGAAAAAAATAGAAACAAAGATAATTCTTTTAAAGTGTAAACAAAAATATTTTTCTTTTCACTTTGATAAAAAAAAAAAAAGTTAAAAGGATGTGCTCAGTGTTTGTTTATATTCTTTCAATGGGCTGTCCTTTTGGGCTTTGATAAAAAATAATTAAAAAGCCTAAAACCAAAGCTATTTTATCAAATTATCGGGTACTGCAAATATAATCAAAGATCAATTGAGAAAACAAATAGTTAAAAAGCCCAAATTTGAAAGCTGGTTACGGAATACGAAACGGAAGGCATGCACACAATTGAGGAAGAAAAGGATGTTGCAATAATGAATTTGAAGAAAAAAAGACCAAGAGAAAACAAAAATCCATAGATAATCTCTCCGACTTTAAGAAAATTATTTTCAAAAACCCGAGATTGAAAAAAGCGCATCTCAAAAAGAAACAGAAACAATCTATGAAGTGCAATAATAAATTTATAAAACTAACACAAAATAAAAAAAATAAGTAAATATAATAAATAAAATATACATACATATGGTGAGATCCAGCACGGCCATAACAGTTAGCACGACTGCTAATCCAGATACTTTCCGGCTCGGAAAGAAACCCGGTATCAATGCATATATATTGGTCACCAGTGCCATCGACAGAGCGACCTTAGTGACAAACACGAATTTTCTGCATTGGAAACCGAGAGAAAATGTAATTTCTGCACTCCGTTCAAATATTATTGAAATATAAAAGTCGAGAGAAAATAAAGTAATCAATATGAGAAGAATTATTATTTTATTTATAGCAGTTTATTATATGGTTGAGTTACCAAATTAAGATATGAAATAACTTCCTGATTAAAAAATTAAACATGTAAACATTCTTACTCCAAAAATAGCAGTCCATTCGACAGGTTGTTTTTCTAGACCATGTTTATAGGTCTAGTATTATCTCAGAAAAAATTATCCTAAAATAACTCTATTTTTAAGCCATTGTGCTTATTTATATTGAGCCATTTGTTTGCTTAGTTTCATTTTTCCTTCTTTCTTGTTTTTACAATATACAGGTATAGTTCAACTAAATGTGTGAAAATACCTAAATATCTGGTTATAGCGTTTCAATTTATCAAGTCCAAAAAAGCCCTTGTGAACAATGGAACTTTTATTCATCAAAATTTATGGTCTTACCTAAATAATAACACAATATTTTCAGATCTCATGCCAGATCGGAAACGCTAACCTTAGCAAACACAGCCTAATAAAATCAAAAGAGGAAAACTTCGAAACGGAGAGAGGACAAGAGATAGAGAGAACATAGACAAGACACAGCTAATGAAAACGAAATCAGGTGAGATACAAGACATACCTGTTTACACCGGCGAGAGTTTGTACGGCGGGAGAGGAGCTCGAGCGGTTGCCTGACATGGTAGGAGAGGAGCTCGAGCGACTGTTAGTCATGGCGAGAGAGGATCTCGAACGGCCGTTCGTCACGGCGAGAGAGGAGCTCGAGTTAGGGTTAGGGTTAGGGTTAGGAGAGAAACGACTAGTTTCTGCCTTTCTGAAGGGAGTTGGGAAATATGACTTGGGTTATGGATCAGATTGGGAAATAAGAAGATTTAGATTATGGATGAGAAATGGACGGGGTAGATATAAGATTCAGGTTATAAATGACAACTAGGAAATACAAATAGATTCTGGGAACCCCCTTTTCTTCCTTTTTTTTTTTTTTTTTTTTTTTGGTTTCCAAGTGCAGAAAATACAAAACTGCACTTTCTACGACCTACAAGAACACCACATAGTTTAGTTTGTCATAATTTTGAAAAACTGATAAAACTTCATTCCAAAACCGAGCGAAAGAACAAGCCCTTAGGTTGCGTTTTTATTGTGCTAATATTATATTACTATGAGAATGGAATGTGATTGACATTTTTAAGCATGTAATTGATGGGAATGTGATTGTCACATCATGAAAAAATTATTATTTTGATCAAAAATTTAAATTTGTTGGAAAGTAAAGTTCTCTTTTTCTATCAATTTATAAAGTCACCAATATACCCTCAAAACTTTTCCTAGTTTTATTTAATTTCTAATATGAAAATTATGTCACAATTATAAATTTTATATTATATTTTAGTTAATATAATTTTCACTCTCATAAATAATATAACTATATATCATTATAAATTTATTCATTGCATTTTTTTTAATTAAGTATATATTCTTCGTATTTTTTATTTAATAAAACATAATTAAAACTTTAGTAAAATTATAATTATTATTATTGTGAAATTTCTAAATTGTATATATGTTTTAAGAATTAATTAAGAATGCCAATCTTGTAATAAGCACAGGAATGTAACTTACCATGTATTTTGATAGGAATCATATTCTCGTGAAACATGAGAATGTGTTCAATAATGTAAAAGTAACTTTCCCGCTGCGTAGGATTCCGAAGTTCAACCAAACATGAGAATAGAAAGTTTTTTAGGCCACAGTCCCATGTGAATCACATTCCCACCCACAATCCAAACACACTCTTAGTGCTTGTTTGGATGCTAATAATTTTTTGGTATTTTCTATGATAGAGAAAAATATATAGAGTTTTAAATATGCAAGTTTGGATGGGGTTTAAGAATTTTCAGGGGAATTTTGTATAGAAAATAGAGAAGAATGAAAACTTAGCTTTTTGGTAAAAAAATTTCTAGGAGTTTTTAGGGATGTATATATTATATTATTGAATAAATAATATTTAAAAAATAATAAGGAATAATGAAAATATAATAAATAGCAAATAAAAAATAATTAAACTATAAATAGCTCAAAACAACAAAAATAATAATTTTAAAATTAATAAATAATAATTAATAAAATTAAATAAATTAAATAAATTAATAAATAATAATAAATTATTATTAAGTTAAATATTATTATTAAGAAAACTAATAAATACAACTATTATATTATATTATAGAAAACTCATATAAACACATTTCCTACAAATTTACTAATTTGCATCCAAACACACCACTTGTTTATACATCATAGAGTTTATAATCCTCTAGTATTTTGATTTTGCAAATCCTAATCCCTAGAAATATCCTAATCCTATACGAGAAAATTTTACACATCCAAACACGGGTGGCTAGTAACTTGTTGGTTTTATCTTATTATAGGGAAAAATTGTTTGAGTTTTAAATATGAAAGTTTGGATGAGTTTTAGGAATTTTTAGTAAAGTTTAAGTTAGTAAATTTTTTGGAAATGTTATAAAAAATGATAAATGATAATAAATAATTAATAAAAATGATAAGTAATGTAGTAAACTAATTAAAAAAATAGTTAAAAAATTGAAATAATAATAACAAAAAATAATAAGAACTAATAAAAAAAAGAATTACTAAGTAATAAATAATAATTAATAAATAAATAAATAATAAAAAATAATATTTAAAAATTATAAACGGTAATTAAATATTTATATGTCATTAATATAAATAAAATATTAAATAATTAAACAAAATATAATTAAAAATTTACAATGGCATTAATATTGGTAAATTATTAAAATAAATAGTTAAATATTAATAAATATTTTGAGAGGACAAATTTTATTGTTTTGCATACAATACTAAATAGTTGATTTGCATGTAAATAAAAAAATAATTAATTTATTAATTACTTTAATAAATAAATAAAGGATATTAAATTTTTTTTAATAATAATAAAGTATTAAAATAATTAATATTTTAGTTAGTACATGTAAAGAAAAGAAAATTCATAAGCAAATTCCTACAAATTTAATAATTTGCATCCAAACATACCATTTTGCATACCACGAATCGCAACACAACAGCAAAAATGCACAGCGGTTCAAATATTGAATGTACACCCACCCAGACAACAGCAAAAATGCACAGCAGTTCAAATATTGAATGTACACCCACCACAAATGCACAGAAGTTCAAATATTGAATGCACACCAGGTGCAGACGACTCCTTTGAAAGAGCCTCACTTTACAATCGATCCCCAAATTCAATCATTTCCCCCCAAATCCAAATCCAAGAAAGAAGCTTGAGAGCTCTCTCCTGAACCCTATGGCTCTTTCTCTCTTCGATCCGTCGCTCTGACTTGAAGAGAGTGTTAGCAAACCAAAGAGGCAGATTATTCGTTTGCAAGCTGATCGAGTGTTAGAAAGATGTCATCTCGACAGGAGAAGGAAAAATTTGCATTCCATCATACCAATTCGCATCAACCAAATATTACAAATAACATGACCTCATTAATAAGCAATCATGCTACAAAAACATATTACCACAATACCTATCACATAAGAAAAGTAGATCTGTGGCATGAAATTTGAGGGCACCTTTGGCCTAAAACTTCATAGCTCATATATTTTTTTATTTGGTAGTACACATACATCAAATACATCTCATGCCTTTATATAGGCCACATAAACCGCCTACATCATAACCGACCTAATTTAAATACTCTTCATTTTACTCTTCCTCCGACCATGTTGACAACTCAATGCTAATCTTGATTTTTCTCATGCCATCTACACTTATCTAACCGACTTATCCATTTCATACATGAAACGGTCCTTGACCAATCTTGACAAACGTATGAACCGACTTGATTATTTCATGTTTCTTCTCCATTTCTCTTGAACAATTATCATCTCCATTTAATTATTATTTTTATTTTAATATTAGAAGATGAATTAATCCAACAAAGGATGCTTCCAACTGCTTCATACATTTCAACCTCTTCATCAAATGCCTTTTCTGAAGGACAGATGGCCCTTGTGGAATCCAGTAAAAAGCCCTAATCTCTTGTCCTAAATTCTCTCTCTACTCATATATAGTCTTACTCTCCAACTCCATGCATATTAATTTCTCTCTCTATTGAAGAAAAGAACCCCATTACATCACACCTCATCTCACATATATAATTTCAGTTGAGACCCTAGCTCATACTCCCTTTCATTTCTTTAAAGATATCTCTCATCTCCTTTCCAATCTATTTCTCCTACCGTAAACCCTAATTTCCAAATGGGTGGCCTCAAAATAGGCCAAAGTACTAGTATTGTGCCTTATATTCTTCATGTTGGTCTCAAATACTCATGGATCAAGAAACAATTGGAGATTGTACAAAAAAACGCCATTGCAAGAAGCTCAAACAATTTAATTGGACGCTTTACTAGAAGAAAGGCCGAACCTCCGTCAAGTCCATCATGCGGGCATAATTCAATTGAATTGGAGGACAAAAGAATGCATTGAAAGAGATTGAGAAGATTACAAAAAGAAGCTTAGAAGGTGTTTTTTCTTTTGTGGTAGAATATTCTTTTGGTTATCTTCTTTTGTTATTACTCGCTAGGGATCGAAACTCTACGGAGGAGCAACATGTTTTTATTTCTTTAATATTTTGGTGTAATGTGATGTCTTTGGTATGTTCTAATTAGTAACATATACCCTAAATACAATATATGCAGTGTCATTTTAACAATATTAGAGAAGTTATGCTTAAATATGTTGTCGTATTTAATTTTTCTTTTTTGTATCTTTTTTCATTTTCTTTCATTACTTGGAAGCACGAAAATTTGAAAAGGCTCCATCATCCATGTTTTGTGCTTGTCTATGAGAGAGAGGGACTGAGGGAGAGATGGCTTGTAACTTTTGAAGATGGACAAAAGACCTTAAGTTGGAAAATGCCTCAAAAAAGTAAACTTGTTACATGAACCTCCCTTTTAAAAGTTGTCGGACTTCCTATTTATGTCGAGTCCATTTCGTCTGTGGCTGCAAAGTGAAACGAAACTGGAAGCGTACTCACGTGGGTCAATCTCCACCTTTCATTTTGTACAGTGCACTCTTTTTAATTTTTGAATCGGATGCTACTTAAACTTCCGTTAGCAGCCCCACTCTCTGATGCACACCTAATATTTTTTTCTTTTCTCTTCCACTTTCACCGTATTTTTTTTTTCAAGAAATTTTCCACTTAATCTCCGATTGTTACCTCCAGGAATCCTTACGGGAGCAAGCCACAAGACACATCCTTCCTCTTTAATTCCTTGGTGTTTTAATTCCACTTGTTTTGTAAGAATATCATATTTTACACTCAAAATGCCCCAAAAATTTTACACTCATATTTTACAAAATGCCCCATTCTTTCAAAATGGCCCAAAAATATAAGAATATCATATTTTACACTCATATAGCTCTTTAATTCCTTGTTCATACTCTCACTTCTTTGTGTCGTACTCATGGCCGCGGAAAAAGTATTCCGCCCATAAACTAGTGCCCATTTTTCTTTTTTTTAAATAACCGATTGAGCCACTCATTTTCTTGCAAGTGATATTTTTCTAGCATATCATTCCATGCATGAATAAAATTATCTTCATTTTCATGGTTATAAACACAATCTCCAAAATCAACAGTGAACTTCTTATACTCCTTGAAAGTTCCATTTAAATGTTTGCACACATTTTGATACATGTGCCATACACAAATTCTATGATGAATTTCGGGCAAAACTATCTTGATTGCACTAGTTATTACTGCATCTTCATCTGTAAGAATTGTTTTCGGCTTTTTTCCTTCCACAGCCGCTAGAAATGTTCTAAAGAGCCATTTGAATGACTCTTTTTTTTCATCATACAATAATGAAGCACCAAAAATTATTGTTTGTTTATGGTGATTTACCCCAACAAGTAAACCAAACGGCCGTCCATCATTTAACTTCCTATAAGTTGTGTCAAAACACACAACATCTCCAAAATCTTCATAATCATTAATCATTTGCGCATCTGCCCAAAAAATATTAGTAATTAAATCATCTTCATCGGGTTGAACAGAATAAAAAAAAAACATAGAATCCTCTCGTACCCTCTTTGCAAGATACTCCATTACTCCTCCGGTGTCCCCCACATTTGTTTTTAACGATCTTTTTGAGTGCAGACGATTTTTCAAATCTTCCGGGATAAACCCAAGATTTTCACGACCATTTACTTCTTTTGCCATCATATCAAATATTTTTTTGGGAGCTATTCCCACACTACTTGCAATTTCTGCTTCATTCAAATGGATTTTACTCAAATTCCTATGTGATCTTAACCGGTGTGTTTGGTCTTTATTAGTTAGTTGGTGGTTATGTTCGGATATACATTCATATACACGATAAACCCGATTGTTCAAAGCTATTTTTATCCGCGCTAAACAACTACACCGTGTTTCTGCACGGACTTTTTGCACATCCTCATCTTGCTTGTCTTTCTCCCGAATGCCTTGTCGGGAGCAACAAATTGTTCGATCCTTCGCTATTTTTGTATTTTTCAGATTGTGTTTCCAACTCTATCTTATGCCAAAGTCCACTTTAAAAGCATACCTATTGTAAAAATCAAATGCGGCTTGCTCTGATTCAAATTCCATATTTAACTTGGGTATCCATTCTTCAAATATCGGTTCCACATTTTCCATGATATTAATTTCACCGTCTTGATTAGAATCTTCACCATCATTACCCTATAATGAAATAAAAAGAAATAAATTATGTTAACTTGATAAGTATAGAATTTGACAAAAAATGGTTGAATGATGTGCAACAGTTGAAGAAACATGGGGTACTTCATAAAAAAGAATTATAAAGGATATATATGGAGAATGTTAAAAAAAATCATTCCTAGGTGTGGTCCATGAATGAAGAGTCACTGACATCTAAACCAAAAGCTCAATCATTCAAAATAATCCTTATACGTTCTATTATTGTAAGTAAACAAATGGGGATTTTTTTTGATGAAATAGAAAGATAAAAAAAATATCAATATAAATGTGGGCCAAACAAAAAATCAACACATGTAATATAAGTTAAATCTTATCTCCATAGTGAGTGTGCATGTGTCTTCCATTATCCAATTTGAAGCTTTAAATTAAACAAAAATTTTGGGAGAGAGTTGAAAAAGAGAAACTTAGATAAAAATGAACAGGGGGGGAAGAAAGTTAGATAATTTTTTGAGAGGGAAATTTCCCTCTTTTTTCAGAGAGTTAAAGTTTAGGCCTGGGGATAAACGGAAGTTAATTTATAAAAAGGGCATCTATTTCAAAAATAAAAAAGAGTGCACTGTACAAGATGAAAGGTTGAGATTGACCCACGTGAGTATGCTTCCAGTTTGGTTTCACATAGCAGCCACAGACGAAATGGACTCACTGATACATAGTGCGGAGAATATTCGCAATACACAATTGTTCGTGAATTGTACGAGTGTTATTCAGCTTCGTGGGCTAAGGGTGTTAACAATTAATTGAATTTTGGCTATATCACAAGAGAAAAAAGCGACTATGAAAATTTGTCAATTCGGTTATTCATGTAAATATAAACTTTTTATTAATAAAATATTGATAAATATTATTATTGCATTAAATAATATTGATTTTAGTTCAAAAAGCACTAAATTTTTTTTAAATTAAAAGAAAAAAACGTTATTGCATTAGATAATATTGCATTAACGGAATATTTTTTTTAAAAAAAAATTTGTATTGTATGGCAGTACAAGCATTATTAATTAGGTTGGGTACGTCGTCAATACGGATAATACTCATAATTAGGGGTGGCAACGAGCCGAGTTCGAGCCGAGATGTGACCAGCTCGAGCTCGGCTCGAGTTTTAAAAGATTCAAGCTCAAATGTTGGCTTGCGCTCGGCTCGAAAAAAACTCGAGCCAGGTCGAGTTTAATGCAGTTTCATTTTTTTGATGACTTTGTTAAAAATTTTGTTGTAAAACTTAAGTCCAACTCGAGTTTATGATTTAGATTTAAGATATGGTATAAATGTATAACGGGTCAAACTATGTAGCGGGTCCAGCTCGAGCTTGGCTCGGTTTTGACTCAAGCTGGGCTTGGCTCGAATTCAGTTCGAGCTGTTTTCGTGCGAGTTTTTTCGAATTTTTTTCGAGTCGAGTTTGAGTGAGTTATCGAGCTACGGGCTTTTCGGCCACCCCTACTCATAATATGTAAATATTCGCGAATTATTAACTGAACAACTACTGTATCAATGTCCAGCTTCGTGAGCTACATATATTATCATTTAATTAAATTTTAACTAATCAATGACGAATAAAGTATGAGCTAAGGATATTTACCATTTAATTGAATTTTGGCTAATTATAAAAAATAAAATAGGTGGGGGGTGATTTGAAAGGCGAGGATTATCGGCACAAGGCCCCCTACAAACCTTTCTGTGGCATAATCAACTGAGGATAAATCTATACAGTGCATCAGTGTTTTTAAGGCCTAAACACTAGAGAAAATACCCTTTTATCGAGAACTTATGGCTCCCCATTTGGAGAAACACCTAAATTTAGGGTTTGGGTACCCAACCGAAGTCAAGTACCCATATCATTTCTATTTGTATTGATTCGCCTCACCACATCACCCCCTTGTTTCACAGAGTATTTATGCATGTTAATATAGAGTAAAAGAATATTTGTACTGACCGTGGTGGGATAAAAAGAGTTTCACAGCTTACCGGAAAGCTTGAAAGGGCGCGAATAAAGCAGGGCTCGGTCTCTTCATTTCCAGTCTTCGATGAATCTCTCTTTAGCTCTTCAGTCTTCTCCAGTTCGTAACCAAATCAAAAGTCAGCAAAACTCCGGTACAGTGTCGAATGTAGACTGGTACCGGTACTGCTGGCTTAGTTATTGAGTCAGTATAATTTTTCAATTTTAATCTTTAGATATATATATCCATTCAATTATGATGAGTTTATTTGAATTGGCTATTACGTTTTTGAACAGGTATGTAAGTGTCGTAATTTACCCTGTTCAGAAGCTAAATTCAATTTTTAGTTATACAGATTCCTTTCGGTAAGTATAACTGCATGTATTTTCCCTACGAAACTGTTGAAAATGCCATACTATTTGCCTGTCTGTAAAGAAAGCATCTGAAATTTTAGCAAACTTCCAGAGTATTTATCAGCCATTAATATTCAGAATGCTTCAATTTCTTTTTTTTCGAAAGATCAGAATGCTTCAATTTCGTTTTGGAAGGAGCAAACAGTGAAGTAATCAATCACGACTGACATTAGCTTATGGGAAAATTGTTTGTAGTCTACCCCCCCCCCCCCTCCTCTGATGTTTTGTATGCTTCTTTTTAGGGCTTGCAAAGCTTTCTTTGCTCCTTTCAAATTTTAATGTTTTCATAGCTAGTCGTTTTTTTTTCTAAGTTATGACCAATTCTCTTGGCATATATGGTCTGTATTATTTTTATTTTCAACTTTGTAATATTGACCATCAACTATGTTGTTGGAACAATCTTTCTACTTTTATTAATGCAAATTTGTTTGGTTTCTAGGCGTGACCTGGAACCATTTAATAAAAAAAAAAACAGTGAAGGAATTAAAGGATGCTCTCTCTCAAAACAAAGAAGAATTTCAAAATCGGAACAAACAGAGGAACAAGGGAACAACAGAGAGGTGTTCTAAGAAAGAAAAAGGAGTTGACTACTTGTTCTCACTTGTGACTTTTGTCTCAAAATAATAGACTGGTACCAGTTAGCGTACCGGTTTCGGAAAATTTGACTAGTCTGTACCACTCTCCAGCTTTAGAAATGGCACATGGATTAGAAACAAAGAAGGAATCAATTTTGCTCAATTTAGGTTAGCTTTTCAGCTTGTGGTGTGAGGATTCTACTTAGCTCTATGAAATAATCTGTTGTTAGAGACTGAAATTTGAATTTGTGTACTGCACTACAATTTGATATCTTAACCAGACAAGTTTATACTAGAATAATTGTTTTTTAATCTCCTTTCCAATTCATAGGATTTTAATTCCATTCGATAATTACAAAGATAAGTCAAAGCATTCATACAATAAATCCACACAAAAACAAAACAAAGAAGCTCTTATTCATTATACAACCAATCGGATAATACAAACCAATTTCTCACTAGAAAGCTTGCTAAAAGCATTTAGTTAGTATATTCACTCCTCGCTAAAATAACTTTAAACACAAGTACAACACTAAATACATCACAAAAAAGCTCCCATATTATACAGAACTTATTAAAAGAATAAAACAATAGAATACATAACATAATGCACAAGAAGAAAGGAAGAGGTAAATACAACAAAAGACAGAATTTTTATTTACGGGACAACAAAAGGAATTATAGTAGATAAGAAGGATTCATATGTAAACGTTGCTGATCCTGTGTAACCTTTATCCATTTCCTTGAACTTATCTGTTATTCCCTGTACAAATCAAAACAAAAATAAAAAAATTGTTCAGATATACAAGCCCAATTTATAAACTTACTATACTTCATATATATCAAGTATATAGCAATTACCTTTGCAATCATGCCACACCTGCAAAAATTAAAAAAAATCCAAAAGCTTCAGTGTCTTACTACCACAAAACTAATTATAGAAATTACATAAATTAAATTAATAAAAATTTAAACATACTCGACAAAATTATCGAAATCTAGGGCGCCCCTACTAGAAAAGCCATCTGTATAATTTGATATTAGAATTTGAATAACTGAAGGTGGAACTGCATATCCAAGGCTTCTTAATGCTTCACTTAATTCATTCATGTCGATTTTTCCACTTCGGTCCCTGTCAAATCTATCAAATATCCCCTGAAAAGAAAAACAAAAAATAAATTTCTCAATATAGTTTATTATTATTAAAAAAAATTTAATTATGATATTAGAATCATTATTGTAGAAGAACTTACACGCCATTGGCCGAGACAATTCCACAAAACCGCAAATTCACCTGGTCCTGTAAGAAAAAAAAATCAAAAACTTATTAATTCAAAGTTTCTTTCTTTATCTCATCTCAATCAAAAGCATTCACAAACCACTCATATTAAAAAAAATACATTCCAACAAATTAACAAATTCGGAAGGAAAAAACAAACAATTACCAATCCTGTCAGAAGGTCCACGTGGATTCTTGAACAGGAAGAGCAACAGCCGTACAGTACGGATACTAAAGCTGTGATAACCAGACGAGAGCGCCAACTGCAACTCCCTCTCGTCAATGGATCCGCTTCCGTCTCGATCGACGGCCTGAAAGCACCTGATTACCTCGGGATTCGTGCCCGGCGGGAAGTAGTTATTGTAACCTCCTTGCTGCGGCTGAGGCTGGGCCGGCGGCGATGAATAGTAACCTCCTTGCTGCGGCTGAGGCTGAGGCTGGGCCGGCGGCGATGAATAGTAACCTCCTTGCTGCGACTGTGGCCGGGGATACGAATCATATCTGTTGCCTCCTTGCTGTTGCTGCTGGTAATTAGAGCTGCTAGGCATGGGAGGAGCTGAAGGAGCGTAGTTCTGGTGGTTATACGAATCGTATCTGTTGTATTGCGCCATTGAAATGTTCAGAAACAGAGAACAAACAGAGAGAAGTTTGATTGAAGTGGCTTAGCACGAAAGCTAGAAGGATCGATTCGATCTTAAAGAGGGAGACGACGTAAACGCGTGAACCTGGTCTATAGATTCGAGTGGAGCCCACTAGTCATTGATTTTGTTGTGAGGACCTGGTTTAGACACGGTTCTGGCTCCGTGCGTTGACTGCCTACTGGGAGGAGAGTAGACATTTGTAAAAAGTTAAAAAACTCGATTGTTAAATTCTGCGGATGCTTTGTTAATTCGAATCCTGGATTGTTCATTAATCCGGATTTGAATTCCCGGATAACTTGAGTTTCGACTCCACTCATCTCTTTCTTCGACTCGCGCCATTACTAACCACTCCTCTCTCTCTCTCTCTCTTTCTCAATACGAATCAACTCAATTCATGGCAACAGTGCTCGGCTCGAGCGCTACTCTGTCTCTTTGCTCTCCAGTCCTCTCCAGTTCAAAAGTTCGGCACGGTGTCAAATGTACGGCACAAGAGACCGGTACCGGTGCTGGTACGTCGATATCTCCGCCTCCAGGGTTTAAACAGCCGGAGCCGAAGAGGTTCGCCGTCAGACCTGATAAGTTGTTTGATATAATCGGTGCGTCGCTGGCCTTGCCTTTTCGTCTTGGTACTGGTGCCCTTTGTCTTGGGTCAGTATTAGATTTTTAATTTTGTTGTTTTATGTACATATGTATGATGTATCCGATTTGAGTTCGATTATGATGAGTTTATTTGTGGATTTGGAATTGGATTAATTTAAATTTGTTTTTAATTTACTTTTTTGGACAGGTATTCAGTGTCTTTTGTTTCTCAGGATTCTATTCCTTCGACTCAGTATGCTATGAGTATTGCTGGTATTTTCTATTTAATTTTTTGTATAGGACAAAATTTTGGTTTTAACTTAATTCAATTGGCATGGACTTTCTCTTTGTTTGTATCTTTTATTATCTTAAATAATAGTATAATACTAAATCGTTGAAGTACCTAATTCTTCTTATAAAATCAAATTAAAAAAGAAAAATGAACAAATCACATGAATTCGGTACCAAAATTGGACTTTGCTAACTTATATCTATAAAAAATAGGTATAAAGATGAAAGAGACATCAAAATTAGGGCCTCGGCCTGAGAAACCAATTGAGATTTATGATTTTGAAAGGTACTTTTTACTCTTTTCTATACTAAGTAAAAAAAATTCAATATTCAAACTTTTCAATATTATTTCGACTAACACTTTTTCCTCTTTCTCTCTTTTTCCCCTTAAATTCAATTGTTGGTGATAATCAGCTGTCCATTTTGTCGCAAGGTACATTTTTTAATCTAAATATTGAACTTTTTACTTTAATTAATTGATGATTTATGTGTAATGACTAATAAGAGATTTATGAACAGGTGAGGGAAATTGTAAGTGTGTTGGATTTGGATGTATTATTTTATCCTTGTCCAAGAAATGGACCTAATTTTCGCTCAAAAGTGCTTCAAATGGGCGGCAAACAACAATTTCCTTACATGGTTAGTTTCCCCTTTTATTATGTTAATCTAAAATGGTATGTTGACTCATAAAATATTTTAACCTACCATTTTTCTATGTAATATACCCATCTTGAAACTATTATACCTTTTTCCGTAATTTTTTTACCATTTTGTATATTTAAAATGGCATACAATATACTGAAATGGTATATTGGCTCATTTATATAGCTTTCTTATTAGTTATTAAGTTCTGCAAAATTTTAGGGTTTCACATTGTTAAATTTATTTGGTCGTTTCCACTAATTATATTTTTTTCTTCTTTAGGTGGATCCTAATACAGGAGTAGCTATGTATGAATCAGATGATATCATAAGATACCTAGTTGATAAATACGGTATATATCAAACTAATATTTTTTCATTATATATATATATATGGGAGATGCTAAACAACATACGTATGTTCGAACATACGTTTTTTTAAAATACCCGTAAAGTGGTTATAAAAAGTAAAAATTCAAATTTCAACCGTATGGATGTAATATATATGTTATGAATATATTGTGGATTAATTTTCACAGGAATCAGAATAATATATCATTGCCATCATGTATCATCAAACTATAATTCCGATATATGTTTTGAATAGTGCTGCATATTTTTGATGATATATGATGGCAATGTTATAATATTCTGATTTTTGTGAAAATTAATCTCCAACATATTCATAACATATATATTACATCAGTACGGTTGAAATTTTTATTTTTATTTTTTTAATACGTATTTTGGGTGTGGCAAAAAAACGTATGTTGTGCATACGTATGTTGTTTAGCCACACCCTATATATATATATATAGTAAATCAGTAGAAAAATATTTCTTGATTTTCAGGTGATGGAACGGTTCCTCCAATGCTATCACTTGGACTTCTCACAGTAAAATTAATAACAATTTTCAAAATTAAAATTAAAATTTAATATTATTTTTGTAATTTAATTTAATTTTGTATTTTAGACTTTGACGGCTGGTCTTGCAATGATAGGTCGCATGGGGAGGGTAAGAAATTGAAAATTTGAAACCCTAATTTGATTAGTTGGTAACAAAAAAAATGTTGTCTTTTCTAAAATATAATAATATTGTTTCTTATTTATATAGGGCTCATCATATACAAAATCAAAGCTCCCTCCTTTACCCCTCGAATTGTGGGCTTATGAGGTGTGTTAATATGTATTAGTTCTTTTATTTATTTTTCATATATTTTTGTTACATATAAATAAAACATAATTAATGGTGTATTGTATTTGAATTGTGAAGGCTTCTCCATTTTGTAAAATTGTAAGAGAAGTTCTTGTTGAACTTGAGCTCCCTCACTTGTTACATAGGTTCTTTCCATCTCTTTTAAAATAATTAAATTTTTAAAAATGAAAAGTTTGTAATAAAGCCCTCTTTTTTTTACTGATTTGTGAAATTGCCATTTATAGCACTGCTAGAGGTAGCCCGAAAAGGCAAATGCTATTTGAGAAAGTTGGCCGCTTTCAGGTTTTTACGCATACTTCATATCTCAACTTAGTTTCATTTTTTTATTGAGTTTAAATATTTATTTGATTTATTATTTGTTTGTTATTTTATCAGGCTCCATTCTTAGATGATCCGAACACAGGAATCCAGATGTTTGAAAGTGCTGAGATTATCGACTATCTAAGAGCAACCTATGTTGTTTAATTTATTCACGGCTAATTTTGTAACAATAAAATAAATTGTTAGTACATAATTATTATTTTTACTTTTCATTGATTTGTATACAGTTTTGTACATGTATCTCAAAAAACATTGGCTAGTAAAATTAAAAATAGAAGATTTTGTTATTTGTGAAGATTGTATTAATTTCAGTGGTAGTTGTGCATAAGTTAGCCCAATATGAATTAATTTGTCAACTCAGCCTGGCCCATGGTCTATGTACTTAATTATAATATTTATCAGCAAAGCGAGAGCATATTTAGGAACTCCGTACACGTGTTGGTATCTCAGCCGTCCAATCAAGATCCGACGGTCAGAAAGGCAAGATGAGAACTCTTAAGAGTAAGACGCCTTTCCCAAGTCTCTTCAATCTTCAATCTCCATCCATCTGCAGTTCAGAGAGAGAGTGAGAAGAGAGAAATGGCGGGGCGATTGGGAATGAGACAGGTGGCGAGGAGGTTCTTCTCCTCCGGCGGCAAGGTGCTCAGCGAGGAAGAGAAGGCCGCTGAGAACGTCTACATCAAGGTCTCTTTCTCTCTTCTTCTTTTCTTCTTGATCTTTGATCAGATTGAATCGATCTGATGTGACTTTTGCTGTTCTTTATCGCTTGAATTTTGTTATGGTTTGCTCTTGAGATGCTTTTAGTATGGTAATCTGTTTACTGATTGTTTAGATTTGCATGTTTTTCTTTGCTCGTGTCTGTGATAGGGTTAAAAATTTCATCATATGGTGTGATTTTTCATTTAATAAAAGTGGAGGGTCTTATTTGTGAATTGTAGGATATTTAGTATTTGCATGGTGTTTTTTGTAAAATTTCTCATATTCTGAGATCAGCAGTTAACTTAGACTTCTGATTGTAGATTTTATTTCATGCTATTTCCTCAAACAAAAAAAAAATAATAATTTGTTTCATGCTATGTTTGTTTTTTTCCCCACTTTTTCCATATATTAAAGTCTTACTATGTTCGCCTAATTTTTTACTTCTCATAATAATAATCTATTAATTTGAAATATATGTGAAGTGTCAGATTTTTATTTGTAAGAGAATTGTATGTACCTCAGATACAAAAAATTGAAGTTGTTGAATGGCCTTACCTTGATTGTAAGAACTTTGATTAGATAATTTGATTTTCTTTATTACTAAATGACCTAAATTCATAAAATAATAAAATAAAGGAATAATAAAAGTGGATAATTCCACAATCTATGGCATTCTGTTTTGCTTGCCTTTGTTATTAATTGCAAACTGTTATTAATATGAATTTAATTTTGTACTTTCTTGGTGCAGAAAATGGAGCGTGAGAAGCTGGAGAAGCTTGCTCGTAAGGTATCCCTATTTCCATATAATTATCTTTTTATGAATAAGATTCTACATGTATATTTTTTTAATATACAAATGGAATTCAAGTAGTGCTGTCGATTTTCCGTGTTCTCTTTGTTGTTTTTATGAAGTTTCTAATTCCACATTTCTATTGAGCAAAATTTTCTTCTAGTTATTCATAATGTTTGATGTATGTTTTTATCACTTCTCACTTGAACCCACAAAAGATGGAAATATCATGATACCCCTATGAAACATAGAAAACATCATGTATACCCCTGCAAAACATAAGAATAGATTGTATACCACTACAAAAAGTGTCATCATGTATATCATATTTTCTGAATATGTGAATGAACAAGAAAAAAAGAAAAGAATAGGAGATTTCTCTTTTACATGATATCTGGTATTTTGTAGGGCTACACATGACACTATGTCAAAAAGCAAAATGAAGCAAAAAGAATTTATGATGTTAGAAAATGAATTTATGATATATATTTGCAGGGACCAAAGGAAGCTGGAGAAGCAAACGCAGCAAGTCAAACTGCCGCAACTGGAGAAGCAAACGCAGCAAGTCAAACTGCCGCAACTGGAGAAGCAAAGGCACATGCTGAATCATCATCAAGTGAAAAAATTTCAAGGGATAAGAATCGTAATTATGCTGTTGTGGCTGGTACGGTGGCTTTTGCCAGCGCGCTTGGTTGGTACCTACTCTCCAAGCCCGCCAAATCCAAGGATGAAGTTTCTGACTAAAACAGAAGTTTTTTATTAATGCAACTCTGAATTGCATCTCTTTTGTTTATGGAGCTCGTTTTATGATAAATACTTTTGAGAATTCATGTGCTTTGTAGTGCTTTATGATCTTTTGGAAATAATTGTGTACGGCTGATGCTGTAGCGACTTTGTTTGGCTTGACATGTGTTTTTATCTGGTTGATTGTTAGATTCTTTTATTTTTTATTATATTTATCCTCAAGCTTAACTTAGGTTCATAAAATTTAGTATTAAGGTTTTAGGCAGACAAATGAAGTAACTAATCATGCAATGGATCAAATGTCTAGATCGAGATTTCCAAGCTGAAAAAACACCAAATTTAGTTTCCAATTAAATCAGATTTAAAAGCAACAAGATCCAATCCAAACTTGTAACAAACAAAACATGAGCACAGAAAAAAAGATTTGGTTTTAGTGATGAACCACACAAACATTTATCATCACTACAAATTTATTAGCCCAAATCAAAATGCAAAGCATGAAATACAATTCCAAAGAAACACCTCTGATGATATGAGGTGGTCCATCAGTCGTTGCGCAATCATTCAGGCTTCTGCAATTAAACAAATAGCAACATTAAATTAGAAAAAAAATATCACATTCAAACCTTATATTTGCAAATTTTTTTATTTTGAAGGAAATGTATTTGTACATTGTTACTTTGGATAAATGATATAACCTAAAAGTAGTTCAAAAAACGAAGGCTAACCTTGTCAGACTTCTTCTCATCTGTAGATTTGTCATGCTCAGCTTTCTTCTTCTGCTTCTCCAGTCTCTCCCTCTCCCATTTCTACATTACACCAAAACGAAAATAAAAAGAATATCAGTGCCAGTAATTACTTATTTTAGAAAATAAATGCTCACTAAAAATTGTAAGTAGTTACACTGAAATTTGTATACAATACTTTCCAATCATAGCCTCACTGTTTACCAGTTTGATGATTTGATCTATTATCTTTGAAAAGGTAAAAATTATCCATGTTTGATTTAGGGAAAAGTTTATAAAGAAATGAAGATTTAGCAAGACAACGCAAATAAATATGATTCAGTAAGCTATTAACATTATCCATGAGCAATACAATAACTTAGTTATAATGTCAGTATGGATGTGATCCTAATAAATACACCTTTGTTATAGAAAGATCTTCACCCTAAATCCTAAACCTTTAAAACAAACCTGAATGTAAACATTCTCTTTGGCCCGTTCTTCTTCACTCAGAACTTTTCCCTTGCCATCACTGCTGAACAGGCGTACGGACGCACGGGCGGCGCCGCCGACTTCCGCCTCAGATCGCGCCAGACGTCCGATCATCGATCGCATCGCCATTGTTTTCGAATCTTGATTTCTTCTTTCTTCTCTTCTCTGGAGCTTGATTTTGGGTTGTTTGAGAGTGACGACGACTGAGGAGGATCGGCTTATTTTGTTAAGAACCGAGAAGTCAACTCTCAAGTTTGCTAATAACTCAGGAATTCAACCTCTGATTTTATTGAGAGCTGAGACTTCAATTCTGTGTTTTTCTAAAAACTGGAGACTTCTATTCTGTAGTTCATTCTCCGTTGCCTCTCTTATCGGGTAACAAAATCCGAGAACTAAAATGCAGATTTACTGTAAGCCAAGTTCGGGTTTGTACCTGACTCTAGAACTGAAATCTTGGATTACATATAAACCGAGAAGTGAAATAAAAAAGATCCCCAAATCCACAAAACTCTTTTTTTGAGATCGAATCCACAAAACTTTCGAATTACGAATTGGGGAGCAAAATCGAGAAATTCGCAAGGCGAAAAAAGCGGAGTGATATTGAGATTTTGGATAGAAGATGTATCACCCGACAAGAGGAGGGGTTAGAGGCGGCCGTGATCGTATGTTAATGTTATCTTTCTTTCTGTTTTTCATTACTTTGTATGTTATTTCGATCTATTTTTTCGATTTTAGGGTTTCAAACCAGATTTCTTATCATCTGGTTTCAACCCAGTTTCGTTTGTTAAACTGTAGGGAAATCTCTTAGCTTTGCTGGAAAAAAGCTCTTTAAAATTGATTTGCCCGTTGTATTGAGATTAAACTCTTATTTTGTCGAAACAAAAGCAAATGAAAATGAAAAATTGAGTTTATTTGATACAGTTTACCTGAAAATTAAATTGTATCAGAGTTTGTTACCAATTAATACCACCCTAATTGTAGACTTAATTAACATTAAAAACAGCTTGATAATTATATATAACCAACTAACTTTTTTTTCTTTTTCTTTATTGTTGAAACAGAGTTCAAATGGGATGATGTGAAGACAGACAAGGACAGAGAGAATTATCTCGGCCATAGCGTCAAGGCTCCCGTTGGCCGATGGCAAAAAGGTAATTAATTTCCTTTACCCCCATTTCATATTTTATTTCATCAAAAACAACCAAAACAATTCATATTCCTTTTTAACCTTTTACAGGCAAAGATTTATTCTGGTACGCAAAGGACAACAAATCTAAGAACTCAGACGATGTGTTGAAGGAGGAAATAAGAAGGGTGAAAGAGGAAGAAGAGCAAGCTATGCGAGAAGCATTAGGGTTAGCTCCGAAACGGGTCAAACGGGTCGAGGCGAGCAAACTGGATAAACATGAGTATGCTGAGCTGGTGAAGAGAGGATCCGCTGCGGAGGATTTGGGTGCGGGCCATGCTGAGGCTGCTCAGGTTCAGGGCTTAGGATTGTACAAGTACGTTATTTTTGCAATTTAGTCCTCAGACTTTTTAATTTTAGTTATTTTGTCTTTTCTGATCCTTTTATTCTTGCTTTTAAATTATCTGAACAAAATACAATTTATGCAAGCTTTAGTGTTACAAAAAGCGTAATATGTTTAACAAAATTGTCCTCTATTTAAAAAACTATCGAATATTAATAAATTGAAAAAGAAAATTATGCAACTTGTTTGGTGAAATTTACAAAATTGCCCTCTAAATTAATGTTTTTTTATGTTATTTCACAGGCCAGTGAGGGGAGAAGAGTCGAACTCTGTGCAAGCTCAGGTGGAGGAAAAGAGATCTGAATCTCCGCCTCCAATTCAAGTTGAAAATTCTCACAAAGAAGAAGAAAAGGAAGAGAAGAGAGAGAAAAAGAGGCATCGCGAGGAGAGAGAGGGGAAGAGGCATCGCGAGGAGAGAGAAGAGAGGAGAAATCATAAAAAGCATTCGGATTATGATAGAAAAAGAGAAGACAAGCATGACAAGAGAGAGAAGAGGAGTGGGGAGAGAGAAGAAAAGTAGGCATGATTCAGATTAATTTTAAGTAATTTGATTGTGCTTTGTATCTTTATAAATTCGCAATCATACTGAGTTTGTTTTGTATTGAGATTCTAAATCAGGAGATCAGTTTTATCATTTATGTTCATGTTGAAAGATTTCTTATTTTTCTTCGATAGAGTTTTTTTTTTTTCGAAAGATGGCTTGAGGTGGGTTTAACCCACACTATGAGGCAAATTTTTCATTTTCATTAAAACATAATAGTACAAAGTCCGTTAAAGATACAAAAATTAGGCGAGTTGCCCATCAGCTCTGTTTCAACTACCATTCTCTCTTTTTCTTTTTCTTTTTTTGAGAATATGTAACAGGCGAGATCGTCTATTGTTGCTTATATTATGAAAATATTTACAATCAATAATCACATCTCCAGATAAAAAAAAAATTAGAAAATAGAAATAGGAAGGACGAAGGAGAGTTATAATTTTCCTACAACTCTACCCCACTCGATCGGATTATGTCATTAACCATTATTCCTCCACTTGAACATCATTTTGATGATTCTTGTGCAATAGCTCGATGATTCAAGGCAACTCCGTCAAAGATTCGGTTATTCCTTTCCAACCAAAGAAACCACGACTCGGTTAACCAAGTAAAATCCCAACGCTTCCTTGTGGTTGAATCCATATAGTTTACAGTCTGTAGCCAGAAGTCTAGGGTTGATGTCCCGTTGTGAAGTATGGTAATATTTTTCATTTGAGCTAGGTAGTTCCATACCTTGTTTGAGTATTCACATTGGCTGAGGATGTGGTATGTTGACTCTGTTGCTTTCTTGCATATATAGCAAATAGACGGCCCATTATGTCTCTTTTCTGAATATTTGAGAACGCCAGAATCTTATTGTTTAAGACTAACCAAGCGAAAATCCTCAACTTGAGGGCACCTTTGATCTTCCACAATCTTTGTGCCCAATGCCCATACACATTCGATCCCTAGATTTATAATGAAATCATAAGCCGACCCTATAGTGAACTCATCATTGCTAGTCCATCTCCACGGGGGGTTTATATTACTTTCTAAAGATGTATGGAAAACCGGGGTTAGGTGGATTAGATCTTTAATGAAAAAAGAAGATATCGAGTCGGGAATGTTCTTGATGTCATTTGCATCTATTATATTATATAGTTGTCTTAGAAGCGAGATCCAGTTATAATTTTTTCCAATTTAGATTTGCCAAAGAGATTTTAGAATGTCTTATTCCTTGCTTCTAGGTTTGGTAGTCCCATGCCACCTGATTTCTTTGGCAAACAGACATTGCCCAATTGGACTAGATTATGTATCGGATCACATTCTTTGTTTCCTTGTCACAAGAAAGTCCGTATGGCTTTGTTCATGTCGTCGAGTACTCCTTAGGTATTAAAAATGCTTGCATTAAGTAAGTTGACAAAGCCGATAAAAACTGCCTGGTTAGCAACTACCATTTTCTCATTTTCTTACTTAGTATTATTTTTGTTTTATAGTATTATTTTTGTAGATAGATAACAAAAATTATATTAGGCCCATCAGCCCTGTTTCACTTCAACTACCATTCTCTCATTTTCTCTACTTATTTGCAAATTAGTCCTTACTATTTAAGATAATTAATTAATCGTGCATAAGCTACCACGATCTCCATCTCTCTCTCTCTTCAGTCCTCACTGCTGTAATTAATCACGTTCGATTCAAGAACTCGGTGTTGTACACCATTCATGGCCACGCCAAATAATGATTCATAGTATACATACACCATGTCTATCCAGTTACTCAGATTGATTATCTCGAACTAAAATTCAACTCATTGGAAGAGAGAGAGAGAGAGAGAGAGGAACTTCGCAACGAAGCAAGCCCTCGATTTATATTATAGTCGGGTTTTTAAAGGGTCAATTTATAACTCTCAATTTAAAGGTCAGATCTCTCTCTCTCTATTTCTCCTGTCTGAATATTTACAACTCTCAATTTTATCTTTCGATCGTGCACTGGTATAAGCTTCTCTTTCGTTCTTATCTTTCTTATTATATCGTAGATAGATCTTACATACACGAGTGCTCTGATTTTTCCTCAATTACTACAGTAATCTCTGGTTTATGTGTTCTGATGGATTACTTTGTTATTTGTTTTCTTAATTTGCAGATCAATTGGGCGAATTAACAAACAAAACGAAGAAGCGGAGCAATGGACAAACAACCATTGATATACAGCTTTGTGGCCAAGGGCACAACAGTGCTTGCTGAGCACACCTCTTTTTCTGGAAACTTCAGCACAATCGCTATTCAATGCTTGCAGAAATTACCCCCAAATAGCAACAAATTCACCTATTCTTGCGACGGCCACACCTTCAATTACCTTGTTGAAAAAGATTTCGGTACAAACTTACCCTAAATATTTCGTTTTTCACCACTCAATACCTTCTTTTTCTGTAGATATTGATCAAATTGAAATCTAATCGTACAAATTATCGCTCAATTGTTTTAATTCAATTTAATTTTATTAATTTTTCTATTATTTTGTGGGTAGTATTTTTCCCCTAAATTACTGTGTTGACAAATTACCTTGTTGACAAATCCTAAACCCTAAATTGAAATGTAATCGTACAATTATCACTCAATTGTTTTAATTCAACTAATTTTATTTATTTTTCTATTATTCCGAGGGTAGTATTTTTTCTCTATTTCGGTACGTTTCGATCAAATCAAAACGTAAATGTACAAGATATTTCCTAATTCTTGTCATATAATACCATTTTATTATTCATTCATTTATTTTATTATCTTTTGTAGTATTTTTGGTGGTGGCGGATGAGGGAGTGGGGCGGAGCGTACCGTTCATATTTCTGGACAGAGTGAAAGAAGACTTCTTGAAACGGTACGGGTCCGATTTAAACGGGTCTGATGAGGAAGCGGGTCTGCACCCGTTAGCAGATGAGTTTGACGAGGATGATGATCTGTTTGAGGACCGGTTTAGTGTTGCTTACAGTCTCGATCGCGAATTCGGGTAATTTTTGGGCTTTTAAGCGTTTTTTATGTTTGTCCTTTTGCTGTTGTTTGGAGTAAGTGTGTTTTTTGGGGGATTTTAGGCGTATTTTTCTTGTGTATTCTGGCACTGAAATGCATAACAAATGTCCTCGTAAATTATAGGAAATTATAAGAAATGTCATGTATATATGTAGTCACAAAAAAAGTCAATTTAAAACTCATCGTGAGGTCATTTCAATGACAGAATCAAAATAATAACAATCAAATTAGTAATAAGAATCAGATAATTATTGCGATTCAATGCTTGCGAAAATTACCCCCAAATAGCAACAAATTCACCTATTTTTCTTGTTTGAAATTAGCATGTTTTTTGGCTTTTAAGCTTTTAAAAAAATTTCTTTTATTGTTTCAAATAAGCGTGTTTTTTGGGCTTTTGAGCATTTTTTTGATGTGTTGTTCGTAAGAAGTTAGTTTCTACTTTATTCTACCCCAAAAATACATAAAAATGCCATGTATATATGTAGTCGTAATGTCGTATAAACTATAGGAAATATGATTGATGATTTTAAGCCTCGACAATTACTGGAGTTAAATTATTATTATTATTGGATAATAATTACTCGAGAATAATAATTAATGAAATTGTAACTATTATGAACAGACCAAAGCTTAAAGAACACATGCAGTATTGCATAAGTCATCCAGAGGAAATGAGTAAGATATCTAAGCTTAAAGCTCAAATCACTGAAGTTAAAGGAATTATGATGGACAATATTGAAAAGGTAATCTACTTTTATTATTTTATTTTTAATTTACTACTTTTTAGTTCTTTTTATCCTACCTGTTTATACCGCTCTGTGGCATATTCACTTTCTTTTTTCGGGATTTTTTCACATGATTAATATTTTTTTTATATATAATATGATTATTAGGTTCTTGATAGAGGGGAGAAGATTGAACTGCTAGTGGATAAAACTGAGAACTTGCAATTTCAGGTATCATTCTTTCCATTCAAGTTTGAATGTTTTATTATTATTTTATTATGTTTTTTAAATGTAAATAATTTTTTATTACTTTTTTTTTTATTTCAGGCTGATAGTTTTCAAAGGCATGGGAGACAGTTAAGAAGAAAAATGTGGCTTCAAAACCTTCAATTCAAACTCATGATTGGTGGCGGTGTTCTTGTTTTCATCGTTATTATATGGTTAATTTCTTGCGGTGGTTTCTCTTGCTCCAAATCATGAGAGAGAGAGAGGAGAGAGAAGAGACTGAGAGATTTAATTATATCATGTTGGATACTGTTTTAATGTGTATAAGATTTGTATTTAGTGAGCTGTTGTGTGAGTGAGTTTATGTGAAATACATGTCTTATTTAGCATTAAAGATGTGAAAAAGGACTTGATAAATGATAATGCTTGCTGAATGGATTATTATTGTACTTGTTTTATCTGACTATTATTAGGTATTAATTATTATGTGATCTTACTGTTATTTTTTTCCGAAATTTGTGACTTTGTGTCATTTTGATTTAATTTTATTGATGGATTATTTTGGATTTATTTGTTGATTGGATGGATTCATGCAGTCAGAACTATTTAACTCTAATTTTAGCTTTCATTATATATTTATACTGTTTTCATAACATTAGTTTCAGCTATTTAACATTAATTTCATTTAAAATGAAATATTCATCACCTAATTAGTATATTCTACTTTCACTTCACAGCACCACAAAATCAAAAATGCACAGCGGTCCAAATGTAAACTATAGACCAGGTGCAGCCCATTCCTTCCAAAGGGCAAAAAAAAATGGACGCGGTCCAAATATTAACTATACATATACAGACCAGGTGAATTCTTTCAAAAGAGCAAAGAAAAAATACAATGGTTCAAATACTAACTATAGACTGCGTGCAGACAATTCCTTCTGAAGAACAAAAGACAGGCAGCACGCTCCTCTTACTTTTACATCTGATAGATGATGGATGGACGGCTGAGCTCTCTCCCCAAATTCAAAATCTCTCTCATTTCAAATCCCGCCCCTCGTTCCCAAATTCACTCAAAACGATTTTGAATTTGACGAGACGACCAAGAGAAGAAGCTGGAGAGCCTTCTCCCAAACCCTAGTATCTCTTTCTCTCTTCGATCCGTTGATCTGAGTTTACGAGAGCGTTAGCAAACCTGAAGGTCGATTGTTGGTTTGTAAGCTGATCGACTAGAGATTTATTGGCTTTTCCAAGGATGTCATCTCGACAGGAGAAGGAGAAGGCCGTGAATGTGCAGGTGCTTCTTAGATGCAGGTAATTTCTACCTAAAACCCTAGTCGATTGCTGGTTTTGTTTGCAGATTTTTAGTTATTTTTAGACTTAGATCTGACATTTGTAGGTCGAACCTTCGATTTTGTACAAATTTGCACATACTCTCTCCGTTTTTCGTTTTTGGAGACTCATTTTTAGTTTTGTTGCTTACTTTTTCTAGAGTTACGAAAAATCTATCTATTCTGGACATTTTTTAGTGAAATACAATTATATAGGGTTAAAGTTGCAACTCTTTAGCTGATATAATTGGTCGATTCGCTGGATTAATAATCATATTATTCAATTTTTTAAGTCTCTTAAACACTGTACATCATTGTTTCAAGAAAAAAAACTTTGAATTCATTTCCTAATTTCCCCCCTTTTTTTGTTAACCTTTTTCCTCAGGCCATTCAACGATGATGAATTAAAAGCCAACGCACCTCAAGTGGTAACGTGCAGTGATTATAACAGAGAGGTTGCCGTTACGCAATCCATTGCTGGAAAGCAAATGGATCGCGTTTTCACATTCGACAAGGTAAACTGACAAGTGCAGTTCATTAATTTTTCTGTTTTATTTTTATTTTCTTATTTTAATTAATTCTTTGAAATCCCTTTTTAGGTTTTCGGACCGAATTCAAAACAACGCGATTTATACGATCAAGCCATTATACCGATCGTAGATGAAGTTTTAGAGGGATTCAATTGTACCATTTTTGCCTACGGTCAAACTGGTACAGGCAAAACCTTCACAATGGAAGGCCAGTGGAAAAAAGACAAGGTAG
Source organism: Juncus effusus (assembly GCA_027726005.1). NCBI lineage: Eukaryota > Viridiplantae > Streptophyta > Magnoliopsida > Poales > Juncaceae > Juncus > Juncus effusus. Next base: position 11,416,785 of record CM050896.1, on the reverse strand, counting down.
AATTCTATTTCCAACCCTCAAATTTTCCAATTTACAATTATTTCGACCAAATTAGGTCTAATCCGTAATTAAACATTTCAGGGGGGCCAAAAGAGGAATTTACCATCTGGTGCAGGAGTAATTCCACGAGCCGTAAAACAAATATTTGACACACTTGAATCCCAAAACACTGAATACAGCGTCAAAGTCACATTCTTGGAATTATACAACGAAGAAATAACTGACTTATTAGCGCCAGAAGAATTGACGAAAATACCCTCTGACAAGAAGCCTTTACCCTTAATGGAGGATGGAAAAGGCGGCGTTCTTGTCAGAGGTTTGGAAGAAGAGATAGTCACGAGCGCTGACGAGATTTTCACGCTTTTGGAGAGAGGATCGGCAAAAAGAAGAACTGCTGAGACTTTACTAAACAAACAATCCAGGTATTTTATTTTATTAATAATAATTAATTTGATTTTTTATGTTGATTAATTAATTTTATTAATAATTAATTAATTCTTTTAAGTTGATTAATTAATTTTATTAATAATTAATATTTTTTATTAATAATAGTAATTAATAATAATTAATTTGGTGTTTTTTATGTTGTTTTTTGAATAGTCGATCGCATTCTTTGTTTTCTATTACGATTCACATAAAGGAGGCGACGCCTGAAGGAGAGGAGCTTATTAAATGTGGGAAACTGAATCTTGTTGATTTGGCGGGATCTGAGAATATTTCACGATCTGGCGCTAGAGATGTAATTTAAATAATTAAATTAATTCAATAATTTTTTTTTTTTAAGTTTTCAATTTTCAATTTCCAGATTTTAGTAATTTACTGTTTTTCATGCCCCATCTTTTTTGTTTTAGTAATGTGCATGCATAACTAAGTGTTATCTTAGGTATAAGTTTATAAATACACAGTATTGTTTTGTTGAGACAATTTATAAGTATGTTTCAGACTATAATTAAATTCTGCCATTATAAGTACATTACTGAACGTATATGAAACAATATTGTTTACTATATAGAAATAATATTCTAATTTTGACATTTACGATATATTTTTAAAGGGACGAGCGAGAGAAGCAGGAGAAATTAACAAGAGCTTGCTCACACTTGGACGAGTTATTACAGCTTTGGTCGAGCACTTAGGTCATATTCCATACAGGTAAATTCTAATTTTCCATTCTTTTTTCACAAACTATATCATATTTTATTTTACATAACTTAATAAGGTTTATGAATTTAAAAATGCAGAGATAGTAAGCTTACGAGATTATTGAGGGATTCTTTAGGAGGAAGAACTAAAACTTGTATTATTGCGACAGTTTCTCCTTCTGTGCATTGTCTTGAGGAAACGTTAAGTACGCTTGATTATGCACATAGAGCAAAGAATATTAAAAATCGGCCTGAGGTATATAGTATTTTGTTACTTAATTGTTTTCTTTATTTTGTTTTGATGTAATTTGATTGATAAGAGTTTTTTTTGTTGTTTAATTGATTTTAGGTGAATCAAAAGATGATGAAATCGACGTTGATTAAAGATTTATATTCAGAGATTGACCGCCTCAAAGCAGGTTAATTTTTACACAATATTTAGAACGTGTTTTTTCATAATCTAAGTCTTAAAACTGTTAAAAAATATCGTCTTTATTTATTTGTTTGTTTATTATTTTTTCAGAGGTGTATGCAGCGAGAGAAAAGAGTGGAGTTTATATTCCAAAAGATCGATACTACCAAGAAGAAACTGAACGAAAGGTACTGATTATTCTTTAAAATTATATAAATTTTTTCCTTAATAATTGTGATAAATGCAAATTTTATACACTATCTTTTTACTCAGATTTCAAATGCAGTAAATAGTGAAATTCTTTATTTTTTTAGGCCATGGCAGAGCAAATTGAACAAATGAACACCACCATGGAAACACACATGAAGGTCAGTTCTCAACATTATTCTTATGAAATTGGTTAATACATGTTTCTTTTTGCTTCATTATTTAATATATTACAATTATTTTATTGATCAGAATTTTGAGGAGTTGAAGGAGAAGTATAATGCTCAGGTTGAGCATTCAGGTGAGTTGGCCAAGCGACTGGATGCCACTGAGGTAATTTAATTAGCATTTTTTTAATATTAAATATATTTTAAACCATTTATTTTATATTAAATTTATTACAGAAAACACTGGATCACACAAGCAAGTTGCTATCTGGCGCTAAAGAAGAGCTCAAACAAGCTCAGTATAATCTGAAAGAAAAAGAGTTTATCATTTCAGAGCAACTCAAAGCCGGTACTTTTTATTTTTTTTAAAAATTAATTTCATTATTTAAATAATTTCGTGCATCTTGCATTTTTAATGTACTGATCAAGTTTATATTTTGTACAGAAAATGCACTCACACAACAGGCTTGTGTATTGGGATCCGATTTAGAGAAATCGACTCGTGACAATGCATCTCTATTTTCCAAAATTGGTAAAAATAAAATATAAAAATTCACTTTATTTCATACTAAGAGTTTAAAATTTAAATGTTAATATGTTTATCTTTTTTTGTTGTTATATACAGCTAGGGAAGATAAACTCAGTGCAGCAAATCGGTCAATTGTGAATTCATTCCAAACTGATTTGGGATCAAAACTCAGCTATCTTTCTTCTACACTTGTTCAATCAATTGACCATCAAAACAAGCACCTCAAATCTGTTGAATCAATTTGCAATTCCTGCCTAGATTTCCATGATAAGGTACTTATTAAAAGATACTAAACTATGTTTCATCCTTATCATTATGTGATTATAACATTTTTTTGGGATTTTTATTTGTGAAATTGAAGGTGGTTAAGGATTTAACAAAGAAGGTTACAGATTCAAAAGGCATGTGTATGTCACATATTGAGGGAATTGAAAATGTGGTACGGTTACATAAAGCCGGTACGAATGCCAGCCTGGAAGAATTGGCTTCTGTTCATTCTTCCAATCACTCTTCTCTCAACCAGGTATATATTTATTAAATTAGGGTTTAGTACGTTCTGTTTGCTTTCATTAAAGATAAAAGAATTTAAGAAACAATTTGAATAGTTACAAATGTTTATTTTATTTATACTAACAGGTGGTGGCTGAGGGAACCGAAGTTACAAGTAGCATTTTGAAGGACCTGGAAAAAATGTTACTAACTCACAGGGTTGAAATTGCAAATTTTACCAAAGAGCTCCGTGAGGTTAGATTTCACTAATATACCTTCATTTATCTTATAAGGAACCCTTCAAACGGAAACCCTAATTTCTCATTTTTTATTGATTATTTGAATGTGCAGAGATTCAATGCAAGTGTTGTCACAACAAAGGAAACATCAGACACAATAATAAGTCTGATTGAGAAAATTATTAAGGAAAATAATTTGATTCAGAGCCATTCAAGCGGGGCCCATGAATCGCATGCCAAGAGTCTTTCCGATTTCAAAACAGCTTATGAGGTATTTTTATTTCCTGTATTTGTTATTATCATATTTTTTATTTTATTTTTATTTAATATTCGGTTAATTTATTTGTTTTAGGAGCAAGCAAGGTGTGAAGAACAAAAGATTTTATCTGATATCACCAGCCTTGTTTCAGGCCTCATGCGTCGCCAAAAAGAACTCGTATGCCCATTTCTCTTCAATATCATATTCAATCAATTAATAAATAGATATAACATAAGTAATTAATAATTTAATTATTATTTTAACAGGTGGATGTGAGGTTGAATGGATTTGGAGAGGCAGCCAACGAGAATCAATCATTCATAGAGAAACACACGAATAAAATAGAAGGCGTAACAAATGAAGCAAAGAGAAAATGGGAGGAATTTGCAGAGAAATCAGAGCACGATTTGAAGGACGGTTCTGATTTCTCTTGTGCCAAACATTGCAGATTGGAAATTCTCCTTGAACAATGGTACTGTTTTAAAATTGATGTCTTTTTTACATTCGTACCCTGTAAAATTGAGGAATTTTGGTTATGCCCTTGAAGAAATTGGAAGTGGATTATAATTTTGTTTTCTTTATGAATGGTTTCAATCCTGGAAACTTGGTATTGTGCAAATTATTTTGTTTTTCATGTGTAGCTTGTAAAATGTTATAATATCAGGTATAGGACCGTATAAATATAGGAAATGTCATGCATAAGACCCTAATAAATTAAATAATTGGTGCAGTGTGAAGACTGCTGACTCAGCGTCAGAAGAGTTGAAGAAATCACAGGAATCAATTACTGAATTGAGTGCGAAACAAGTGACTGGATTGGAGGAGCTTGTCAGGTACTTCAATTTATTTTTTATTTTATTTTAATACTTTTAGGTTTTTTGCATAAAGCCCCTTATGGTTTGAAAATATTGATTGTTTATATTTTTGATGCAGAAATGCTATTGTGTGCAACGAGCATCATGATGCTGAGGTGGCATCTGCACGCGCCTTTGCAAATGAGGACATATCAAACAGTAGCATGGATATTCTCACACAGATACAAAGTGAGTAAAAAAATAATATTAATATATATTTGTTCTGATTTAGTATATTGTTTATCAATTAATTTTTCAAAAAGATGTTTTAATTGTTGGTTCTTTATGATAAACAGGTCTGAAGGAGAATGAGGACAAATCCATGTCAGCGCTGATGTCATCAGTCGGGTCCCACTCTGAGACAATCAATCAATTGGAAAGAGATCACAAGGCCCAAACGAAGAATATTAACAGTCACACTGATGAAACCTTCAATCAGTGCTACAAGGTACAAACCCTAATTCATTACTCTTACTAGATATTCATTTTCTTAATTAATTATGTGAGATTAATCAAATTATATGAATATGGAATTGATATTGTAGGATTATGAAGTGACTGGTGAGACACCTGTTAGGTCAGAGCCTGAGATTCCGTCTAAAATTAATATCGAGTCTTTGAGAGCAATGCCAATGCAGAAATTAGTTGATGAATTCAGAGAGAATCATCCTTATGAATCTTCAAAAGAGCCGAAACCGAGCATGATTCCAAGGTCTCCTCTCATTCAGCTCAATCGAAGTGAAAAATGATGTTCATGAAAAATGGTTTCTGTACCAGCTTTTGGTACTGATCATGGTGGTTTGATGTAGTATTGTTGGATTGTGTTTGTTTAAAAGGGGGAGCTGACTTGGCTCCCCTTTGTTTTGGGTGTGTAATTTGTATTTGTTTAGTATTTGGATTTAAATTGGACTTGTGTGAATGTGTGGAAGAATGGGAGATTAGAACTGGGAGTATGATTTTACTTATTTTGATATATTGTTGGTTTGTAATTGAGTTTGAATTTAAGATGCTTGATTTGTTAGTTTGATTCGATTATGTTAAATTTTAGTTTCATATTCCCTTTAGTTTTGTTAGATTCAACTCGGATTGCACAGGATTCAGGTAGATTCTGTTGAATTTCACGAAAATTATGCTAAATTTGATTGGATTTCACGAGATTCTTAAGATTCCAAGAAGATTCAGCCGTCAGTACTAAATATTCCGATAGATTCCAAAAGATTCAGCCGCCTTTGCAAAGAAGATCCAGCCGTCATTTTTCAAGATTCTGAAAGATTCCTGTAAATTCCATGAAGATTCCATAAGATTCCGCCGTTATTTTGCAAGATTCCAAAAGATTTCTGCAGATTCCAACAAACATTCAAAATTTCTGGCATCATTTTTTCAAGATTCCAAAAAGATTCCGAGAGATCCCTTTAGATTCCAAAAGATTCAGCCGTCATTTTTTTAGATTCCTTTAGATTCCAAAAGGATCCTGACAGATTCCATTATATTCCGCTGTCTTTTTCAAGATTCCAGGAAGATCCCAAAAGATTCCGCCGTCTTTTCAAGATTCCGGGAGATTCCAAGATGATTCTGAAGATTCCGTCGCATTTATGTAGATTCCATAAGAATCGTCATTTTTTCTGGTTCCAAAAGATTTCGGTAGATTCCGAAAATAATCAGCTAAGATTCATAGGATTCTGATAGATTCCAAAGGATCCTAACAGATTCATGTAGAATCCAAATGATTCTAACAATACTTGAGAGAATTCTATCAACATCTGTAAAATTTGGTAGATTCCATTAACATTTCATTACATAGCAAACATGTTTTTACAGTGTTTTACTGAATTCAGGGTTACTCACGAATTTATTTTTCCTAGCAAGTTCAATTTTCTTCCATTAAACTTATTTTGAATTTATTTTACTAAATTTCATCTTATTCTAATAAAAACAATTTGACCATAATTGTCAAACAAAAATTTGTTAACTATTTGAAACATTTAAATCAACAGTCCACTGTATTGTTCGAAAAATGTCCTTAATAATCCACTGTACATCAAAATAATAAAAGAATGAAATAGACAATGGAAGAATTCTTCATGTGAATATGATTTTAGCAAAACTATTCTTCAGAACCCTGCAGAGCACAAGCTTACATGAAAAAGGTTAATTTTCAAAAACTGTTATAAAAATAGAGAATGAGTTAAAACAAGGCACAATACAGAAAATCAAAGCAATAAAATCCTATTTAAGCATATGGTATTTAAACAACAAAATTATATGGAAAAGGATAAATCATTAAAAATAACCTGATTGGTGCAAACACATTTCAGCGATAAATCTCAACCCTTGGGTGAAGCTTAAGCATCTGTAAATTGTAAGGGAATTCAATAGACATGTAAATATAACACATTTGAAGATTTATATCAAATCAATAACAAATTTAGCTTGGTAAATCAAGTAAAACAAAACAAAGAACTTTTATCACTTGATACATCAAAATTATTTCCACTATATAAGAAATCAAAGCAAGATGATTAATCCTTGAATGTACCATCCGTGAAAATCAACTGATAATAGAATAATCAGCTGACAAAGTTATAGATGAAATTTTTCTTTGGCAAAATTTGGGTACAACATGTAGCAATATTAAGCCAAATGATGTTTCAGTCCAAAATTACCAATTATTTCCACATTTTTATCAAAAAAAATGAGAAACCAGAAAAACAACACACTTGATATGCATTTGCAAAGGAAAAGAACTAAAGTGTAATATTACAATAAATTTGGTACCTTTCCGAATGCTGCTCATCTGCTGGAATTCTCTGAACACCAAACACCGATCACCACCCAATCAAAATCAACCTAAATTTAAAGTATGAGATTTCAGAACATAAATCTACTATTAATAATAGAAATATCCACACGGTAAAGAATCAAAATGAAGTATAAATGACAAGCTTATATATACTTTCTTTGTCTTAAATTATTTTTAAATTAAATTGTGTTTACTGTAATCGGCGTAAATAAGAGATAAATAAATCGTCAAAATTTTATGTAGAAGAATCTATAATGCAAATCAGCAGAGATATAAATGAATTTATTTGAAGAATAATTAAAATAAATGAGAAAATTTAATAAGGAATTTAAAAATAGCGGATCAGAATATTTATTTTTAAAATGCATTTAGCTCAGTAGTTAATGAGATATTAACTTCACAATTGTAACCATCCATTATTTCCGTCGAAAAATTTAAGCCATTCAAACTCAACAAAAATCAAGTGAAATAAATAAATCATTATAATATCTCAAAACTTTTACCACCTCTCAGAAATTATAAGCAAAAAACCTATAAATGGCAGGTTAATGGTCAAAAATACAATATTATGCCTCAAGATAGTTTATTAAAACAAACTTTGACTAATATTATCCTTTTAAATTTTAATTTACCATCTGAGAAAATCAACTGACATTATTCAATCAGGTGATAAAGTTTAGATGGACTTGGTCTATGGCAAGATGGTACAACAACAAATGGCACTTTCACTAGCCAAAAGCATAGAAAACCAAATTACCAAAAAACAAATTCAAAAATTTAATATTACAAATTAATACTTCAAGAACAAGGTTAAAAATAACAAGTTTCAGCTTATCCAAACCACTTCAAATCAAATAGAAACATGAACAAGTAAAAAAGAGCCACGAGTGAAGAGATATACTATTCTTTTTCACTCAAATGGAGGTGAAAATTCAAAATATGGCAACTCAGTTTCAAGAATTGCATCCAATTATACATCACAAGTTCAAAAATGACTCAAAATCACATCAGAGTACAGCCTGTTGCTTATTATATGATAAAAGAAATACCAAAACAAAATAAAAACATAAATTCTCTAAAACAAAGATTCCACTCTTGATTTCCATGAAGGATTTAATCTTCAAAAGATAATCATTCTGTCGGCCTCTGACCTAGAAATGAAATGTCCTCGTACCGTTTCTGCATTTTAACATAAAATTATATCCAATTAGCAATATGATTTTTAAATAGATGATAGATCTACAAAACTTGTATTTTTTTACCAGTTAGATTTAGTATTCTATCAATGAATTTATAAACAGACGATACATCTACAAAACTAGTTTTCTTGCCATACAATTACATAATATAGTATCAAAGTTTAAAGATGGATAGTATAGCAACAGTAATGTTCACATGATTCCTAGTTGAAGATCCCCAAAATCTAGAAGTCAATACATTTTGTGCTGGTTTCTAAATAATCGTGCAGCATAACAACACAATTTCTGATTATAAACATTCAACTAATGATATTTTAGCCTTAAAAATGAATTTTAAACCCTAAATTTAGCACGAAATGTAGAATTACCCCAACATTATTAGACTCCCAGAGCTTGTGCACGCCATAATCCACAGCCTACAAATCAATCAAAACCAAAATAAAAAAAAATAAATAAACACATAAGACAGACAGATCTCGAATCTGATAAGCTCAGTACACAGATCGAAGAAAAAAAACTGAAAGAGCTAAAAAGGAGAAGAAAGAAAGATACCCGTTCTCCGGCGAAAGCGCCGGCGAGGACGAAAGTGACGTAGACGGAGTTGCGCCGCATCACGACGCGATACATCTCCTCCCAAAACCCCATCGCTCTCTCTCCTTCTAGATGAATCTCTATTTCTTGAATCCTTTTTTCGCACTTCGTTTATATTTATTTTGTTTTGTTTTGTTTTGTGTTGGTTGTTTGTTTTTGTCTTAGTTTTGAGACCGCGGGCAGTTTGGGGTTTACGACCTCAATTTGCTGGCTGTTTGTTGAATTTTTCCATATTTAGCGTAAATATAGTTCATTTAAATAAAATTGCATAGTGTGATATTTAGGGAAAATTACACAAACAAAATTGTATTTTTCACATCTAGAATTATTCATAAATTTGGATTGTTATCTTGCGAAATTATGCAGGTAGTGAATAATCCAAGTGCGGTTGGAGGCTGTAGTTGCAAAAATTCATTCATGGTGAAGTCATAAGCAAGCTTCAGCTTTGTATTTATTTCAATTATTTTTAGTCATAAACAAGCTTCAGCTTTGTATTTCTTTCAATTATTTTTATGTGTCTATTATTATTTTATCGACATATATTTTGTAATGTGTCATACTGATTTATTTTTGTGATGTTAGCCTGATATTAATGTAATAAACTAATAATACATTTAGGACAATACGATGTGCTAGATTGTATAGATTTTTGTTGAAACTATGCATAATTATAAATAATTTTGGAGCAGGCATTTGCTTCGATAAATGTGTTTTATCATATAGAATCTGAAAAATTGTCGAGAGCTATAAATCCTCAATTGAGTGTTGGTTCTATAAATTAAAATTACAATTTTCTTTTTGACCTTTTTTTACAAAATAATTTTTGTTTTTTGCAATTAAAATTAATAAATTCAATAGTAATTTGCATCTTTTTTTTTTTTTTTAATAAATGAATATAGAGTTTAATGGTAACATACCTTAAAAAATATTAAAAGAAAACATTATTAAACAAGGGCTACACTAAAAAAAGTAACTTTAGTTTCATCTTATCCAAATCACTTCAAATCAAATAAAAACATGAACAAGTAAAAAAGAGCCACGAGTGAAGAAATATACGATTCTTTTTCACTCAAATGGAGGTGAAAATTCAAAATATGGCAACTCAGATTCAGGAAATGCATCCAATTAAACATCACAAGTTCAAAAATGACTCAAAATCACATCAGAGTACAGTCTGTTGCTTATTATATGATAAAAGAAATACCAAAACAAAATAAAAACATAAATTCTCTAAAACAAAGATTCCACTCTTGATTTCCATGAAGGATTTAATCTTCAAAAGATAATCATTCTGTCGGCCTCTGACCTAGAAATGAAATGTCCTCGTACCGTTTCTGCATTTTAACATAAAATTATATCCAATTAGCAATATGATTTTTAAATAGATGATAGATCTACAAAACTTGTATTTTTTTACCAGTTAGATTTAGTATTCTATCAATGAATTTATAAACAGACGATACATCTACAAAACTAGTTTTCTTGCCATACAATTACATAATATAGTATCAAAGTTTAAAGATGGATAGTATAGCAACAGTAATGTTCACATGATTCCGAGTTGAAGATCCCCAAAATCTAGAAGTCAATACATTTTGTGCTGGTTTCTAAAGAATCGTGCAGCATAACAACACAATTTCTGATTATAAACATTCAACTAATGATATTTTAGCCTTAAAAATGAATTTTAAACCCTAAATTTAGCACGAAATGTAGAATTACCCCAACATTATTAGACTCCCAGAGCTTGTGCACGCCATAATCCACAGCCTACAAATCAATCAAAACCAAAATAAAAATAAATAAATAAACACATAAGAGAGACAGATCTCGAATCTGATAAGCTCAGTACACAGATCGAAGAAAAAAAACTGAAAGAGCTAAAAAGGAGAAGAAAGAAAGATACCCGTTCTCCGGCGAAAGCGCCGGCGAGGACGAAAGTGACGTAGACGGAGTTGCGCCGCATCACGACGCGATACATCGCCTCCCAAAACCCCATCGCTCTCTCTCCTTCTAGATGAATCTCTATTTCTTGAATCCTTTTTTCGCACTTCGTTTATATTTATTTTGTTTTGTTTTGTTTTGTGTTGGTTGTTTGTTTTTGTCTTAGTTTTGAGACCGCGGGCAGTTTGGGGTTTACGACCTCAATTTGCTGGCTGTTTGTTGAATTTTTCCATATTTAGCGTAAATATAGTTCATTTAAATAAAATTGCATAGTGTGATATTTAGGGAAAATTACACTAACAAAATTGTATTTTTCACATCTAGAATTATTCATAAATTTGGATTGTTATCTTGCGAAATTATGCAGGTAGTGAATAATCCAAGTGCGGTTGGAGGCTGTAGTTGCAAAAATTCATTCATGGTGAAGTCATAAGCAAGCTTCAGCTTTGTATTTATTTCAATTATTTTTAGTCATAAACAAGCTTCAGCTTTGTATTTCTTTCAATTATTTTTATGTGTCTATTATTATTTTATCGACATATATTTTGTAATGTGTCATACTGATTTATTTTTGTGATCTTAGCCTGATATTAATGTAATAAACTAATAATACATTTAGGACAATACGATGTGCTAGATTGTATAGATTTTTGTTGAAACTATGCATAATTATAAATAATTTTGGAGCAGGCATTTGCTTCGATAAATGTGTTTTATCATATAGAATCTGAAAAATTGTCGAGAGCTATAAATCCTCAATTGAGTGTTGGTTTTATAAATTAAAATTACAATTTTCTTTTTGACCTTTTTTTACAAAATAATTTTTGTTTTTTGCAATTAAAATTAATACATTCAATAGTAATTTGCATCTTTTTTTTTTTTTTTTTAATAAATGAATATAGAGTTTAATGGTAACATACCTTAAAAAATATTAAAAGAAAACATTATTAAACAAGGGCTATACTAAAAAAAGTAACTTTGGTTTCATCTTATCCAAATCACTTCAAATCAAATAAAAACATGAACAAGTAAAAAAGAGCCACGAGTGAAGAAATATACTATTCTTTTTCACTCAAATGGAGGTGAAAATTCAAAATATGGCAACTTAGATTCAGGAATTGCATCCAATTAAACATCACAAGTTCAAAAATGACTCAAAATCACATCACAGTACAGTCTGTTGCTTATTATATGATAAAAGAAATACCAAAAAGAAAATAAAAACATAAATTCTCTAAAATAAAGATTCCACTCTTGATTTCCATGAAGGATTTAATCTTCAAAAGATAATCATTCTGTCGGCCTCTGACCAAGAAATGAAATGTCCTCGTACCGTTTCTGCATTTTAACATAAAATTATATCCAATTAGCAATATGATTTATAAATAGATGATCGATCTACAAAACTTGTTTTTTTTTACCAGTTAGATTTAGTATTCTATCAATGATTTTATAAACAGACTATACATTTACAAAACTAGTTTTCTTGCCATACAATTACATAATATAGTATCAAAGTTTAAAGATGGATAATATAGCAACAGTCATGTTCACATGATTCCTAGTTGAAGATCCCCAAAATCTAGAAGTCAATACATTTTGTGCTGGTTTCTAAATAATCGTGCAGCATAACAACACAATTTCTGATTATAAACATTCAACTAATGATATTTTAGCCCTAAAAATGAATTTTAAACCCTAAATTTAGCACGAAATGTAGAATTACCCCAACATTATTAGACTCCCAGAGCTTCTGCACGCCATAATCCACAGCCTACAAATCAATCAAAACCAAAAAAAAAAAAAAAAAATAAACACATAAGACAGACAGATCTCGAATCTGATAAGCTCAGTAATCAGATCGAAGAAAAAAAACTGAAAGAGCTAAAAAGGAGAAGAAAGAAAGATACCCGTTCTCCGGCGAAAGCGCCGGCGAGGACGAAAGTGACATAGACGGAGTTGCGCCGCATCACGACGCGATACATCGCCTCCCACAACCCCATCGCTCTCTCTCCTTCTAGATGAATTAACGATCTCTCTATTTCTTGAATCCTTTTTTCGCACTTCGTTTATATTTATTTTGTTTTGTGTTGGTTGTTTATTTTTGTCTTAGTCTTGAGACCGCGGGCAGTTTTGGGTTTACGACCTCAATTTGCTGGCTGTTTGTTGAATTTTTCCATATTTAGCGTAAATATAATTCATTTAAATAAAATTGCATAGTGTGATATTTAGGGAAAAGTACACTAACAAAATTGTATTTTTCACATCTAGAATTATTCATAAATTTGGTTTGTTATCTTGCGAAATTATGCAGGTAGTGAATAATCCAAGTGCGGTTGGAGGCTGTAGTTGCAAAAATTCATTCATGGTGAAGTCATAAGCAAGCTTCAGCTTTGTATTTATTTCAATTATTTTTAGTCATAAGCAAGCTTCAGCTTTGTATTTCTTTCAATTATTTTTATCTGTCTATTATTATTTTATCGACATATATTTTGTAATGTGTCATACTGATTTATTTTTGTGATGTTAGCCTGATATTAATGTAATAAACTAATAATACATTTAGGACAATACGATGTGCTAGATTGTTTAGATTTTTGTTGAAACTATGCATAATTATAAATAATTTTGGAGCGGGCATTTGGTTCGATAAATGTGTTTTATCATATAGAATCTGAAAAATTGTCGAGAGCTATAAATCCTCAATTGAGTGTTGGTTTTATAAATTAAAATGACAATTTTCTTTTTGACCTCTTTTTACAAAATAATTTTTGTTTATTACAATTAAAATTAATACATTCAACAGTAATTTGCATCTTTTTTTTTTTTTTTTTTTAATAAATGAATATAGAGTTTAATGGTAACATACCTTAAAAAATATTAAAAGAAAACATTATTAAACAAGGGCTACACTAATAAAAGTAACTTTAGTTTCATCTTATCCAAATCACTTCAAATCAAATAAAAACATGAACAAGTAAAAAAGAGCCACGAGTGAAGAAATATACTATTCTTTTTCACTCAAATGGAGGTGAAAATTCAAAATATGGCAACTCAGATTCAGGAATTGCATCCAATTAAAATGACTCAAAATCACATCAGAGTATAGTCTGTTGTTTATTACATGATAAAAGAAATACCAAAAGAAAATAAAAACATAAATTCTCTAAAATAAAGATTCCACTCTTGATTTCCATGAAGGATTTAATCTTCAAAAGATAATCATTCTGTCGGCCTCTGACCAAGAAATGAAATGTCCTCGTACCGTTTCTGCATTTTAACATAAAATTATATCCAATTAGCAATATGATTTATAAATAGATGATAGATCTACAAAACTTGTTTTTTTTTACCAGTTAGATTTAGTATTCTATCAATGATTTTATAAACAGACGATACATCTACAAAAGTAGTTTTCTTGCCATACAATTACATAATATAGTATCAAAGTTTAAAGATGGATAGTATAGCAACAGTAATGTTCACATGATTCCTAGTTGAAGATCCCCAAAATCTAGAAGTCAATACATTTTGTGCTGGTTTCTAAATAATCATGCAGCATAACAACACAATTTCTGATTATAAACATTCAACTAATGATATTTTGGCCCTAAAAATGAATTTTCAACCCTAAATTTAGCACGAAATGTAGAATTACCCCAACATTATTAGACTCCCAGAGCTTGTGCACGCCATAATCCACAGCCTACAAATCAATCAAAACCAAAATAAAAAAAAATAAATAAACACATAAGACAGACAGATCTCGAATCTGATAAGCTCAGTACACAGATCGAAGAAAAAAAACTGAAAGAGCTAAAAAGGAGAAGAAAGAAAGATACCCGTTCTCCGGCGAAAGCGCCGGCGAGGACGAAAGTGACGTAGACGGAGTTGCGCCGCATCACGACGCGATACATCGCCTCCCACAACCCCATCGCTCTCTCTCCTTCTAGATGAATCAACGATCTCTCTATTTCTTGAATCCTTTTTTCGCACTTCGTTTATATTTATTTTGTTTTGTTTTGTTTTGTTTTGTGTTGGTTGTTTGTTTTTGTCTTAGTTTTGAGACCGCGGGCAGTTTGGGGTTTACGACCTCAATTTGCTGGCTGTTTGTTGAATTTTTCCATATTTAGCGTAAATATGGTTCATTTAAATAAAATTGCATAGTGTGATACTTAGGGAAAATTACACTAACAAAATTGTATTTTTCACATCTAGAATTATTCATACATTTGGTTTGTTATCTTGCGAAATTATGCAGGTAGTGAATAATCCAAGTGCGGTTGGAGGCTGTAGTTGCAAAAATTCATTCATGGTGAAGTCATAAGCAAGCTTCAGCTTTGTATTTATTTCAATTATTTTTAGTCATAAGCAAGCTTCAGCTTTGTATTTCTTTCAATTATTTTTATCTGTCTATTATTATTTTATCGACATATATTTTGTAATGTGTCATACTGATTTATTTTTGTGATGTTAGGCTGATATTAATGTAATAAACTAATAATACGTTTAGGACAATACGATGTGCTAGATTGTATAGATTTTTGTTGAAACTATGCATAATTATAAATAATTTTGGAGCAGGCATTTGGTTCGATAAATGTGTTTTATCATATAGAATCTGAAAAATTGTCGAGAGCTATAAATCCTCAATTGAGTGTTGGTTTATAAATTAAAATGACAATTTTCTTTTTGACCTCTTTTTACAAAATAATTTTTGTTTATTACAATTAAAATTAATACATTCAACAGTAATTTGCATCTTTTTTTTTTTTTTTTTTAATAAATGAATATAGAGTTTAATGGTAACATACCTTAAAAAATATTAAAAGAAAACATTATTAAACAAGGGCTACACTAAAAAAAGTAACTTTAGTTTCATCTTATCCAAATCACTTCAAATCAAATAAAAACATGAACAAGTAAAAAAGAGCCACGAGTGAAGAAATATACTATTCTTTTTCACTCAAATGGAGGTGAAAATTCAAAATATGGCAACTCAGATTCAGGAATTGCATCCAATTAAACATCACAAGTTCAAAAATGACTCAAAATCACATCAGAGTATAGTCTGTTGTTTATTACATGATAAAAGAAATACCAAAAGAAAATAAAAACATAAATTCTCTAAAATAAAGATTCCACTCTTGATTTCCATGAAGGATTTAATCTTCAAAAGATAATCATTCTGTCGGCCTCTGACCAAGAAATGAAATGTCCTCGTACCGTTTCTGCATTTTAACATAAAATTATATCCAATTAGCAATATGATTTATAAATAGATGATAGATCTACAAAACTTGTTTTTTTTTACCAATTAGATTTAGTATTCTATCAATGATTTTATAAACAGACGATACATCTACAAAAGTAGTTTTCTTGCCATACAATTACATAATATAGTATCAATGTTTAAAGATGGATAGTATAGCAACAGTAATGTTCACATGATTCCTAGTTGAAGATCCCCAAAATCTAGAAGTCAATACATTTTGTGCTGGTTTCTAAATAATCATGCAACATAACAACACAATTTCTGATTATAAACATTCAACTAATGATATTTTAGCCCTAAAAATGAATTTTAAACCCTAAATTTAGCACGAAATGTAGAATTACCCCAACATTATTAGACTCCCAGAGCTTGTGCACGCCATAATCCACAGCCTACAAATCAATCAAAACCAAAATAAAAAAAAAATAAATAAACACATAAGACAGACAGATCTCGAATCTGATAAGCTCAGTACACAGATCGAAGAAAAAAAACTGAAAGAGCTAAAAAGGAGAAGAAAGAAAGATACCCTTTCTCCGCCGAAAGCGCCGGCGAGGACGAAAGTGACGTAGACGGAGTTGCGCCGCATCACGACGCGATACATCGCCTCCCCCAACCCCATCGCTCTCTCTCCTTCTAGATGAATCAACGATCTCTCTATTTCTTGAATCCTTTTTTCGCACTTCGTTTATATTTATTTTGTTTTGTTTCGTGTTGGTCGTTTGTTTTTGTCTTAGTTTTGAGACCGCGGGCAGTTTGGGGTTTACGACCTCAATTTGCTGGCTGTTTGTTGAATTTTTCCATATTTAGTGTAAATATGGTTCATTTAAATAAAATTGCATAGTGTGATACTTAGGGAAAATTACACTAACAAAATTGTATTTTTCACATCTAGAATTATTCATACATTTGGTTTGTTATCTTGCGAAATTATGCAGGTAGTGAATAATCCAAGTGCGGTTGGAGGCTGTAGTTGCAAAAATTCATTCATGGTGAAGTCATAAGCAAGCTTCAGCTTTGTATTTATTTCAATTATTTTTAGTCATAAGCAAGCTTCAGCTTTGTATTTCTTTCAATTATTTTTATCTGTCTATTATTATCTTATCGACATATATTTTGTAATGTGTCATACTGATTTATTTTTGTGATGTTAGCCTGATATTAATGTAATAAACTAATAATACATTTAGGACAATACGATGTGCTAGATTATATAGATTTTTGTTGAAACTATGCATAATTATAAATAATTTTGGAGCAGGCATTTGGTTCGATAAATGTGTTTTATCATAGAGAATCTGAAAAATTGTCGAGAGCTATAAATCTTCAATTGAGTGTTGGTTTTATAAATTAAAATTACAATTTTCTTTTTGACCTTTTTTTACAAAATAATTTTTGTTTTTTGCAATTCAAATTAATACATTCAATAGTAATTTGCATCTTTTTTTTTTTTTTTTTTTAATAAATGAATATAGAGTTTAATGGTAACATACCTTAAAAAATATTAAAAGAAAACATTATTAAACAAGGGCTACACTAAAAAAAGTAACTTTAGTTTCATCTTATCCAAATCACTTCAAATCAAATAAAAACATGAACAAGTAAAAAAGAGCCACGAGTGAAGAAATATACTATTCTTTTTCACTCAAATGGAGGTGAAAATTCAAAATATGGCAACTCAGATTCAGGAATTGCATCCAATCAAACATCACAAGTTCAAAAATGACTCAAAATCACATCAGAGTATAGTCTGTTGTTTATTACATGATAAAAGAAATACCAAAAGAAAATAAAAACATAAATTCTCTAAAATAAAGATTCCACCCTTGATTTCCATGAAGGATTTAATCTTCAAAAGATAATCATTCTGTCGGCCTCTGACCAAGAAATGAAATGTCCTCGTACCGTTTCTGCATTTTAACATAAAATTATATCCAGTTAGCAATATGATTTATAAATAGATGATAGATCTACAAAACTTGTTTTTTTTTACCAGTTAGATTTAGTATTCTATCAATGATTTTATAAACAGACGATACATCTACAAAAGTAGTTTTCTTGCCATACAATTACATAATATAGTATCAAAGTTTAAAGATGGATAGTATAGCAACAGTAATGTTCACATGATTCCTAGTTGAAGATCCCCAAAATCTAGAAGTCAATACATTTTGTGCTGGTTTCTAAATAATCATGCAGCATAACAACACAATTTCTGATTATAAACATTCAACTAATGATATTTTGGCCCTAAAAATGAATTTTCAACCCTAAATTTAGCACGAAATGTAGAATTACCCCAACATTATTAGACTCCCAGAGCTTGTGCACGCCATAATCCACAGCCTACAAATCAATCAAAACCAAAATAAAAAAAAATAAATAAACACATAAGACAGACAGATCTCGAATCTGATAAGCTCAGTACACAGATCGAAGAAAAAAAACTGAAAGAGCTAAAAAGGAGAAGAAAGAAAGATACCCGTTCTCCGGCGAAAGCGCCGGCGAGGACGAAAGTGACGTAGACGGAGTTGCGCCGCATCACGACGCGATACATCGCCTCCCACAACCCCATCGCTCTCTCTCCTTCTAGATGAATCAACGATCTCTCTATTTCTTGAATCCTTTTTTCGCACTTCGTTTATATTTATTTTGTTTTGTTTTGTTTTGTTTTGTGTTGGTTGTTTGTTTTTGTCTTAGTTTTGAGACCGCGGGCAGTTTGGGGTTTACGACCTCAATTTGCTGGCTGTTTGTTGAATTTTTCCATATTTAGCGTAAATATGGTTCATTTAAATAAAATTGCATAGTGTGATACTTAGGGAAAATTACACTAACAAAATTGTATTTTTCACATCTAGAATTATTCATACATTTGGTTTGTTATCTTGCGAAATTATGCGGGTAGTGAATAATCCAAGTGCGGTTGGAGGCTGTAGTTGCAAAAATTCATTCATGGTGAAGTCATAAGCAAGCTTCAGCTTTGTATTTATTTCAATTATTTTTAGTCATAAGCAAGCTTCAGCTTTGTATTTCTTTCAATTATTTTTATCTGTCTATTATTATTTTATCGACATATATTTTGTAATGTGTCATACAGATTTATTTTTGTGATGTTAGGCTGATATTAATGTAATAAACTAATAATACGTTTAGGACAATACGATGTGCTAGATTGTATAGATTTTTGTTGAAACTATGCATAATTATAAATAATTTTGGAGCAGGCATTTGGTTCGATAAATGTGTTTTATCATATAGAATCTGAAAAATTGTCGAGAGCTATAAATCCTCAATTGAGTGTTGGTTTATAAATTAAAATGACAATTTTCTTTTTGACCTCTTTTTACAAAATAATTTTTGTTTATTACAATTAAAATTAATACATTCAACAGTAATTTGCATCTTTTTTTTTTTTTTTTTTTAATAAATGAATATAGAGTTTAATGGTAACATACCTTAAAAAATATTAAAAGAAAACATTATTAAACAAGGGCTACACTAAAAAAAGTAACTTTAGTTTCATCTTATCCAAATCACTTCAAATCAAATAAAAACATGAACAAGTAAAAAAGAGCCACGAGTGAAGAAATATACTATTCTTTTTCACTCAAATGGAGGTGAAAATTCAAAATATGGCAACTCAGATTCAGGAATTGCATCCAATTAAACATCACAAGTTCAAAAATGACTCAAAATCACATCAGAGTATAGTCTGTTGTTTATTACATGATAAAAGAAATACCAAAAGAAAATAAAAACATAAATTCTCTAAAATAAAGATTCCACTCTTGATTTCCATGAAGGATTTAATCTTCAAAAGATAATCATTCTGTCGGCCTCTGACCAAGAAATGAAATGTCCTCGTACCGTTTCTGCATTTTAACATAAAATTATATCTAATTAGCAATATGATTTATAAATAGATGATAGATCTACAAAACTTGTTTTTTTTTACCAGTTAGATTTAGTATTCTATCAATGATTTTATAAACAGACGATACATCTACAAAAGTAGTTTTCTTGCCATACAATTACATAATATAGTATCAATGTTTAAAGATGGATAGTATAGCAACAGTAATGTTCACATGATTCCTAGTTGAAGATCCCCAAAATCTAGAAGTCAATACATTTTGTGCTGGTTTCTAAATAATCATGCAACATAACAACACAATTTCTGATTATAAACATTCAACTAATGATATTTTAGCCCTAAAAATGAATTTTAAACCCTAAATTTAGCACGAAATGTAGAATTACCCCAACATTATTAGACTCCCAGAGCTTGTGCACGCCATAATCCACAGCCTACAAATCAATCAAAACCAAAATAAAAAAAAAATAAATAAACACATAAGACAGACAGATCTCGAATCTGATAAGCTCAGTACACAGATCGAAGAAAAAAAACTGAAAGAGCTAAAAAGGAGAAGAAAGAAAGATACCCTTTCTCCGCCGAAAGCGCCGGCGAGGACGAAAGTGACGTAGACGGAGTTGCGCCGCATCACGACGCGATACATCGCCTCCCCCAACCCCATCGCTCTCTCTCCTTCTAGATGAATCAACGATCTCTCTATTTCTTGAATCCTTTTTTCGCACTTCGTTTATATTTATTTTGTTTTGTTTCGTGTTGGTCGTTTGTTTTTGTCTTAGTTTTGAGACCGCGGGCAGTTTGGGGTTTACGACCTCAATTTGCTGGCTGTTTGTTGAACTTTTCCATATTTAGTGTAAATATGGTTCATTTAAATAAAATTGCATAGTGTGATACTTAGGGAAAATTACACTAACAAAATTGTATTTTTCACATCTAGAATTATTCATACATTTGGTTTGTTATCTTGCGAAATTATGCAGGTAGTGAATAATCCAAGTGCGGTTGGAGGCTGTAGTTGCAAAAATTCATTCATGGTGAAGTCATAAGCAAGCTTCAGCTTTGTATTTATTTCAATTATTTTTAGTCATAAGCAAGCTTCAGCTTTGTATTTCTTTCAATTATTTTTATCTGTCTATTATTATTTTATCGACATATATTTTGTAATGTGTCATACTGATTTATTTTTGTGATGTTAGCCTGATATTAATGTAATAAACTAATAATACATTTAGGACAATACGATGTGCTAGATTGTATAGATTTTTGTTGAAACTATGCATAATTATAAATAATTTTGGAGCAGGCATTTGGTTCGATAAATGTGTTTTATCATATAGAATCTGAAAAATTGTCGAGAGCTATAAATCCTCAATTGAGTGTTGGTTTTATAAATTAAAATTACAATTTTCTTTTTGACCTTTTTTTACAAAATAATTTTTGTTTTTTGCAATTCAAATTAATACATTCAATAGTAATTTGCATCTTTTTTTTTTTTTTTAAATAAATGAATATAGAGTTTAATGGTAACATACCTTAAAAAAATATTAAAAGAAAACATTATTAAACAAGGGCTACACTAAAAAAAGTAACTTTAGTTTCATCTTATCCAAATCACTTCAAATCAAATAAAAACATGAACAAGTAAAAAAGAGCCACGAGTGAAGAAATATACTATTCTTTTTCACTCAAATGGAGGTGAAAATTCAAAATATGGCAACTCAGATTCAGGAATTGCATCCAATTAAACATCACAAGTTCAAAAATGACACAAAATCACAGCAGAGTACAGTCTGTTGCTTATTATATGATAAAAGAAATACCAAAACAAAATAAAAACATAAATTCTCTAAAATGAAGATTCCACTCTTGATTTCCATGAAGGATTTAATCTTGAAAAGATAATCATTCTGTCGGCCTCTGACCAAGAAATGAAATGTCCTCGTACCGTTTCTGCATTTTAACATAAAATTATATCCAATTAGCAATATGATTTATAAATAGATGATAGATCTACAAAACTTGTTTTTTTTTACCAGTTAGATTTAGTATTCTATCAATGATTTTATAAACAGACGATACATTTACAAAACTAGTTTTCTTGCCATACAATTACATAATATAGTATCAAAGTTTAAAGATGGATAATATAGCAACAGTAATGTTCACATGATTCCTAGTTGAAGATCCCCAAAATCTAGAAGTCAATACATTTTGTGCTGGTTTCTAAATAATCGTGCAGTATAACAACACAATTTCTGATTATAAACATTCAACTAATGATATTTTAGCCCTAAAAATGAATTTTAAACCCTAAATTTAGCACGAAATGTAGAATTACCCCAACATTATTATGCTCCCAGAGCTTGTGCACGCCATAATCTACAGCCTACAAATCAATCAAAACCAAAATAAAAATAAATAAATAAACACATAAGAGAGACAGATCTCGAATCTGATAAGCTCAGTACACAGATCGAAGAAAAAAAACTGAAAGAGGTAAAAAGGAGAAGAAAGAAAGATACCCGTTCTCCGGCGAAAGCGCCGGCGACGACGAAAGTGACGTAGACGGAGTTGCGCCGCATCACGACGCGATACATCGCCTCCCACAACCCCATTGCTCTCTCCCCTTCTAGATGATTCAACGATCTCTCTATTTCTTGAATCCTTTTTTCGCACTTCGTTTATATTTATTTTGTTTTGTTTTGTTTTGTGTTGGTTGTTTGTTTTTGTCTTAGTTTTGAGACCGCGGGCAGTTTGTTGAATTTTTCCATATTTAGCGTAAATATGGTTCATTTAAAAAAAATTGCATAGCGTGATAGTTAGGGAAAATTACACTAACAAAATTGTATTTTTTACATCTAGAATTATTCATAAATTTGGTTTGTTATCTTGCGAAATTATGCAGGTATTGAATAATCCAAGTGCGGTTGGAGGCTGTAGTTGCAAAAGTTCATCCATGGTGAAGTCATAAGCAAGCTTCTGCTTTGTATTTAATTCAATTATTTTTAGTCATAAGCAAGCTTCAGCTTTTTATTTCTTTCAATTATTTTTATCTGTCTATTATTATTTTATCGACATATATTTTGAAATGTGTCATACTGATTTATTTTTGTGATCTTAGCCTGATAATAATGTAATAAACTAATAATACATTTAGGACAATACGATGTGCTAGATTGTATAGATTTTTGTTGAAACTATGCATAATTATAAATAATTTTGGAGCAGGCGTTTGGTTCGATAAATGTGTTTTATTATATAGAATCTGAAAAATTGTCGAGAGCTATAAATCCTCAATTGAGTGTTGGTTTTATAAATTAAAATTACAATTTAGTTTTTGACCTTTTTTTACAAAATCATTTTTTTTTGGAATTCAAATTAATACATTAAATAGTAATTTGCATCTTTTTTTTTTTTTGAATAAATGAATATAGAGTTTAATGGTAACATACCTTAAAAAATATAAAAAGAAAACATTATTAAACAAGGGCTACAATAAAAAAGGTAACTTTAGTTTCATCTTATCCAAATCACTTCAAATCAAATAGTAACATGAACAAGTAAAAAAGAGCCACGAGTGAAGAAATATACTATTCTTTTTCACTCAAATGGAGGTGAAAATTCAAAATATGGCAACTCAGATTCAGGAATTGCATCCAATGAAACATCACAAGTTCAAAAATGACTCAAAATCACATCAGAGTACAGTCTGTTGCTTATTATATGATGAAAGAAATACCAAAACAAAATAAAAACATAAATTCTCTAAAATAAAGATTCCACTCTTGATTTCCATGAAGGATTTAATCTTCAAAAGATAATCATTCTGTCGGCCTCTGACCAAGAAATGAAATGTCCTCGTACCGTTTCTGCATTTTAACATAAAATTATGTCCAATTAGCAATCTGATTTATAAATAGATGATAGATCTACAAACTTGTTTTTTTTTACCAGTTAGATTTAGTATTCTATCAATGATTTTATAAACAGACGATACATCTACAAAACTAGTTTTCTTGCCATACAATTACATAATATAGTATCAAAGTTTAAAGATGGATAGAATAGCAACAATAATGTTCACATGATTCCTAGTTGAAGATCCCCAAAATCTAGAAGTCAATACATTTTGTGCTGGTTTCTAAATAATCGTGCAGCATAACAACACAATTTCTGATTATAAACATTCAACTAATGATATTTTAGCCCTAAAAATGAATTTTAAACCCTAAATTTAGCACGAAATGTAGAATTACCCCAACATTATTATGCTCCCAGAGCTTGTGCACGCCATAATCTACAGCCTACAAATCAATCAAAACCAAAATAAAAATAAATAAATAAACACATAAGAGAGACAGATCTCGAATCTGATAAGCTCAGTACACAGATCGAAGAAAAAAAACTGAAAGAGGTAAAAAGGAGAAGAAAGAAAGATACCCGTTCTCCGGCGAAAGCGCCGGCGACGACGAAAGTGACGTAGACGGAGTTGCGCCGCATCACGACGCGATACATCGCCTCCCACAACCCCATTGCTCTCTCTCCTTCTAGATGATTCAACGATCTCTCTATTTCTTGAATCCTTTTTTCGCACTTCGTTTATATTTATTTTGTTTTGTTTTGTTTTGTGTTGGTTGTTTGTTTTTGTCTTAGTTTTGAGACCGCGGGCAGTTTGTTGAATTTTTCCATATTTAGCGTAAATATGGTTCATTTAAAAAAAATTGCATAGCGTGATAGTTAGGGAAAATTACACTAACAAAATTGTATTTTTCACATCTAGAATTATTCATAAATTTGGTTTGTTATCTTGCGAAATTATGCAGGTAGTGAATAATCCAAGTGCGGTTGGAGGCTGTAGTTGCAAAAGTTCATCCATGGTGAAGTCATAAGCAAGCTTCTGCTTTGTATTTAATTCAATTATTTTTAGTCATAAGCAAGCTTCAGCTTTTTATTTCTTTCAATTATTTTTATCTGTCTATTATTATTTTATCGACATATATTTTGTAATGTGTCATACTGATTTATTTTTGTGATCTTAGCCTGATAATAATGTAATAAACTAATAATACATTTAGGACAATACGATGTGCTAGATTGTATAGATTTTTGTTGAAACTATGCATAATTATAAATAATTTTGGAGCAGGCGTTTGGTTCGATAAATGTGTTTTATTATATAGAATCTGAAAAATTGTCGAGAGCTATAAATCCTCAATTGAGTGTTGGTTTTATAAATTAAAATTACAATTTAGTTTTTGACCTTTTTTTACAAAATCATTTTTTTTTGGAATTCAAATTAATACATTAAATAGTAATTTGCATCTTTTTTTTTTTTGAATAAATGAATATAGAGTTTAATGGTAACATACCTTAAAAAATATAAAAAGAAAACATTATTAAACAAGGGCTACAATAAAAAAGGTAACTTTAGTTTCATCTTATCCAAATCACTTCAAATCAAATAGAAACATGAACAAGTAAAAAAGAGCCACGAGTGAAGAAATATACTATTCTTTTTCACTCAAATGGAGGTGAAAATTCAAAATATGGCAACTCAGATTCAGGAATTGCATCCAATGAAACATCACAAGTTCAAAAATGACTCAAAATCACATCAGAGTACAGTCTGTTGCTTATTATATGATGAAAGAAATACCAAAACAAAATAAAAACATAAATTCTCTAAAATAAAGATTCCACTCTTGATTTCCATGAAGGATTTAATCTTCAAAAGATAATCATTCTGTCGGCCTCTGACCAAGAAATGAAATGTCCTCGTACCGTTTCTGCATTTTAACATAAAATTATGTCCAATTAGCAATCTGATTTATAAATAGATGATAGATCTACAAAACTTGTTTTTTTTTACCAGTTAGATTTAGTATTCTATCAATGATTTTATAAACAGACGATACATCTACAAAACTAGTTTTCTTGCCATACAATTACATAATATAGTATCAAAGTTTAAAGATGGATAGTATAGCAACAATAATGTTCACATGATTCTTAGTTGAAGATCCCCAAAATCTAGAAGTCAATACATTTTGTGCTGGTTTCTAAATAATCGTGCAGCATAACAACACAATTTCTGATTATAAACATTCAACTAATGATATTTTAGCCCTAAAAATGAATTTTAAACCCTAAATTTAGCACGAAATGTAGATTTACCCCAACATTATTAGACTCCCAGAGCTTGTGCACGCCATAATGCACAGCCTACAAATCAATCAAAACCAAAATAAAAATAAATAAAAAACACATAAGGCAGACAGATCTCGAATCTGATAAGCTCAGTACACAGATCGAAGAAAAAAAACTGAAAGAGGTAAAAAGGAGAAGAAAGAAAGATACCCGTTCTCCGGCGAAAGCGCCGGCGACGACGAAAGTGACGTAGACGGAGTTGCGCCGCATCACGACGCGATACATCGCCTCCCACAACCCCATTTCTCTCTCTCCTTCTAGATGATTCAACGATCTCTCTATTTCTTGAATCCTTTTTTCGCACTTCGTTTATATTTATTTTGTTTTGTTTTGTTTTGTGTTGGTTGTTTGTTTTTGTCTTAGTTTTGAGACCGCGGGCAGTTTGTTGAATTTTTCCATATTTAGCGTAAATATGGTTCATTTAAAAAAAATTGCATAGCGTGATAGTTAGGGAAAATTACACTAACAAAATTGTATTTTTCACATCTAGAATTATTCATAAATTTGGTTTGTTATCTTGCGAAATTATGCAGGTAGTGAATAATCCAAGTGCGGTTGGAGGCTGTAGTTGCAAAAGTTCATCCATGGTGAAGTCATAAGCAAGCTTCTGCTTTGTATTTAATTCAATTATTTTTAGTCATAAGCAAGCTTCAGCTTTTTATTTCTTTCAATTATTTTTATCTGTCTATTATTATTTTATCGACATATATTTTGAAATGTGTCATACTGATTTATTTTTGTGATCTTAGCCTGATAATAATGTAATAAACTAATAATACATTTAGGACAATACGATGTGCTAGATTGTATAGATTTTTGTTGAAACTATGCATAATTATAAATAATTTTGGAGCAGGCGTTTGGTTCGATAAATGTGTTTTATTATATAGAATCTGAAAAATTGTCGAGAGCTATAAATCCTCAATTGAGTGTTGGTTTTATAAATTAAAATTACAATTTAGTTTTTGACCTTTTTTTACAAAATCATTTTTTTTTGGAATTCAAATTAATACATTAAATAGTAATTTGCATCTTTTTTTTTTTTTTGAATAAATGAATATAGAGTTTAATGGTAACATACCTTAAAAAATATAAAAAGAAAACATTATTAAACAAGGGCTACAATAAAAAAGGTAACTTTAGTTTCATCTTATCCAAATCACTTCAAATCAAATAGTAACATGAACAAGTAAAAAAGAGCCACGAGTGAAGAAATATACTATTCTTTTTCACTCAAATGGAGGTGAAAATTCAAAATATGGCAACTCAGATTCAGGAATTGCATCCAATGAAACATCACAAGTTCAAAAATGACTCAAAATCACATCAGAGTACAGTCTGTTGCTTATTATATGATGAAAGAAATACCAAAACAAAATAAAAACATAAATTCTCTAAAATAAAGATTCCACTCTTGATTTCCATGAAGGATTTAATCTTCAAAAGATAATCATTCTGTCGGCCTCTGACCAAGAAATGAAATGTCCTCGTACCGTTTCTGCATTTTAACATAAAATTATGTCCAATTAGCAATCTGATTTATAAATAGATGATAGATCTACAAACTTGTTTTTTTTTACCAGTTAGATTTAGTATTCTATCAATGATTTTATAAACAGACGATACATCTACAAAACTAGTTTTCTTGCCATACAATTACATAATATAGTATCAAAGTTTAAAGATGGATAGAATAGCAACAATAATGTTCACATGATTCCTAGTTGAAGATCCCCAAAATCTAGAAGTCAATACATTTTGTGCTGGTTTCTAAATAATCGTGCAGCATAACAACACAATTTCTGATTATAAACATTCAACTAATGATATTTTAGCCCTAAAAATGAATTTTAAACCCTAAATTTAGCACGAAATGTAGAATTACCCCAACATTATTATGCTCCCAGAGCTTGTGCACGCCATAATCTACAGCCTACAAATCAATCAAAACCAAAATAAAAATAAATAAATAAACACATAAGAGAGACAGATCTCGAATCTGATAAGCTCAGTACACAGATCGAAGAAAAAAAACTGAAAGAGGTAAAAAGGAGAAGAAAGAAAGATACCCGTTCTCCGGCGAAAGCGCCGGCGACGACGAAAGTGACGTAGACGGAGTTGCGCCGCATCACGACGCGATACATCGCCTCCCACAACCCCATTGCTCTCTCTCCTTCTAGATGATTCAACGATCTCTCTATTTCTTGAATCCTTTTTTCGCACTTCGTTTATATTTATTTTGTTTTGTTTTGTTTTGTGTTGGTTGTTTGTTTTTGTCTTAGTTTTGAGACCGCGGGCAGTTTGTTGAATTTTTCCATATTTAGCGTAAATATGGTTCATTTAAAAAAAATTGCATAGCGTGATAGTTAGGGAAAATTACACTAACAAAATTGTATTTTTCACATCTAGAATTATTCATAAATTTGGTTTGTTATCTTGCGAAATTATGCAGGTAGTGAATAATCCAAGTGCGGTTGGAGGCTGTAGTTGCAAAAGTTCATCCATGGTGAAGTCATAAGCAAGCTTCTGCTTTGTATTTAATTCAATTATTTTTAGTCATAAGCAAGCTTCAGCTTTTTATTTCTTTCAATTATTTTTATCTGTCTATTATTATTTTATCGACATATATTTTGTAATGTGTCATACTGATTTATTTTTGTGATCTTAGCCTGATAATAATGTAATAAACTAATAATACATTTAGGACAATACGATGTGCTAGATTGTATAGATTTTTGTTGAAACTATGCATAATTATAAATAATTTTGGAGCAGGCGTTTGGTTCGATAAATGTGTTTTATTATATAGAATCTGAAAAATTGTCGAGAGCTATAAATCCTCAATTGAGTGTTGGTTTTATAAATTAAAATTACAATTTAGTTTTTGACCTTTTTTTACAAAATCATTTTTTTTGGAATTCAAATTAATACATTAAATAGTAATTTGCATCTTTTTTTTTTTTTGAATAAATGAATATAGAGTTTAATGGTAACATACCTTAAAAAATATAAAAAGAAAACATTATTAAACAAGGGCTACAATAAAAAAGGTAACTTTAGTTTCATCTTATCCAAATCACTTCAAATCAAATAGAAACATGAACAAGTAAAAAAGAGCCACGAGTGAAGAAATATACTATTCTTTTTCACTCAAATGGAGGTGAAAATTCAAAATATGGCAACTCAGATTCAGGAATTGCATCCAATGAAACATCACAAGTTCAAAAATGACTCAAAATCACATCAGAGTACAGTCTGTTGCTTATTATATGATGAAAGAAATACCAAAACAAAATAAAAACATAAATTCTCTAAAATAAAGATTCCACTCTTGATTTCCATGAAGGATTTAATCTTCAAAAGATAATCATTCTGTCGGCCTCTGACCAAGAAATGAAATGTCCTCGTACCGTTTCTGCATTTTAACATAAAATTATGTCCAATTAGCAATCTGATTTATAAATAGATGATAGATCTACAAAACTTGTTTTTTTTTACCAGTTAGATTTAGTATTCTATCAATGATTTTATAAACAGACGATACATCTACAAAAGTAGTTTTCTTGCCATACAATTACATAATATAGTATCAAAGTTTAAAGATGGATAGTATAGCAACAATAATGTTCACATGATTCCTAGTTGAAGATCCCCAAAATCTAGAAGTCAATACATTTTGTGCGGGTTTCTAAATAATCGTGCAGCATAACAACACAATTTCTGATTATAAACATTCAACTAATGATATTTTAGCCCTAAAAATGAATTTTAAACCCTAAATTTAGCACGAAATGTAGAATTACCCCAACATTATTAGACTCCCAGAGCTTGTGCACGCCATAATGCACAGCCTACAAATCAATCAAAACCAAAATAAAAATAAATAAAAAACACATAAGACAGACAAATCTCGAATCTGATAAGCTCAGTACACAGATCGAAGAAAAAAAACTGAAAGAGCTAAATAGGAGAAGAAAGAAAGATACCCGTTCTCCGGCGAAAGCGCCGGCGACGACGAAAGTGACGTAGACGGAGTTGCGCCGCATCACGACGCGATACATCGCCTCCCACAACCCCATTGCTCTCTCTCCTTCTAGATGATTCAACGATCTCTCTATTTCTTGAATCCTTTTTTCGCACTTCGTTTATATTTATTTTGTTTTGTTTTGTTTTGTGTTGGTTGTTTGTTTTTGTCTTAGTTTTGAGACCGCGGGCAGTTTGTTGAATTTTTCCATATTTAGCGTAAATATGGTTCATTTAAAAAAAATTGCATAGCGTGATAGTTAGGGAAAATTACACTAACAAAATTGTATTTTTCACATCTAGAATTATTCATAAATTTGGTTTGTTATCTTGCGAAATTATGCAGGTAGTGAATAATCCAAGTGCGGTTGGAGGCTGTAGTTGCAAAAGTTTATCCATGGTGAAGTCATAAGCAAGCTTCTGCTTTGTATTTAATTCAATTATTTTTAGTCATAAGCAAGCTTCAGCTTTTTATTTCTTTCAATTATTTTTATCTGTCTATTATTATTTTATCGACATATATTTTGTAATGTGTCATACTGATTTATTTTTGTGATCTTAGCCTGATAATAATGTAATAAACTAATAATACATTTAGGACAATACGATGTGCTAGATTGTATAGATTTTTGTTGAAACTATGCATAATTATAAATAATTTTGGAGCAGGCGTTTGGTTCGATAATTGTGTTTTATTATATAGAATCTGAAAAATTGTCGAGAGCTATAAATCCTCAATTGAGTGTTGGTTTTATAAATTAAAATTACAATTTAGTTTTTGACCTTTTTTTACAAAATCATTTTTTTTTGGAATTCAAATTAATACATTAAATAGTAATTTGCATCTTTTTTTTTTTTGAATAAATGAATATAGAGTTTAATGGTAACATACCTTAAAAAATATAAAAAGAAAACATTATTAAACAAGGGCTACAATAAAAAAGGTAGCTTTAGTTTCATCTTATCCAAATCACTTCAAATCAAATAGAAACATGAACAAGTAAAAAAGAGCCACGAGTGAAGAAATATACTATTCTTTTTCACTCAAATGGAGGTGAAAATTCAAAATATGGCAACTCAGATTCAGGAATTGCATCCAATGAAACATCACAAGTTCAAAAATGACTCAAAATCACATCAGAGTACAGTCTGTTGCTTATTATATGATGAAAGAAATACCAAAACAAAATAAAAACATAAATTCTCTAAAATAAAGATTCCACTCTTGATTTCCATGAAGGATTTAATCTTCAAAAGATAATCATTCTGTCGGCCTCTGACCAAGAAATGAAATGTCCTCGTACCGTTTCTGCATTTTAACATAAAATTATATCCAATTAGCAATATGATTTATTAATAGATGATAGATCTACAAAACTTGTTTTTTTTTACCAGTTAGATTTAGTATTCTATCAATGATTTTATAAACAGACGATACATCTACAAAACTAGTTTCATGCCATACAATTACATAATATAGTATCAAAGTTTAAAGATGGATAGTATAGCAACAGTAATGTTCACATGATTCCTAGTTGAAGATCCCCAAAATCTAGAAGTCAATACATTTTGTGCTGGTTTCTAAATAATCGTGCAGCATAACAACACAATTTCTGATTATAAACATTCAACTAATGATATTTTAGCCCTAAATATGAATTTTAAACCCTAAGTTTAGCACGAAATATAGAATTACCCCAACATTATTAGACTCCCAGAGCTTGTGCATGCCATAATCCACAGCCTACAAATCAATCAAAACCAAAATAAAAATAAATAAAGAAACACATAAGACAGACAAATCTCGAATCTGATAAGCTCAGTACACAGATCGAAAAAAAAAAACTGAAAGAGGTAAAAAGGAGAAGAAAGAAAGATACCCGTTCTCCGGCGAAAGCGCCGGCGACGACGAAAGTGACGTAGACGGAGTTGTGCCACATCACGACGCGATGCATCGCCTCCCACAACCCTATCGCTCTCTCTCCTTCTAGATGATTCAACGATCTCTCTATTTCTTGAATCCTTTTTTCGCACTTCGTTTATATTTATTTTGTTTTGTTTTGTTTTGTGTTGGTTGTTTGTTTTTGTCTTAGTTTTGAGGACCGCGGGCAGTTTGTTGAATTTTTCCATATTTAGCGTAAATATGGTTCATTTAAAAAAAATTGCATAGTGTGATATTTAGGGAAAATTACACTAACAAAATTGTATTTTTCACATCTAGAATTATTCATAAATTTGGTTTGTTATCTTGCGAAATTAAGCAGGTAGTGAATAATCCAAGTGCGGTTGGAGGCTGTAGTTGCAAAAGTTCATCCATGGTGAAGTCATAAGCAAGCTTCAGCTTTGTATTTATTTCAATTATTTTTAGTCATAAGCAAGCTTCAGCTTTTTATTTATTTCAATTATTTTTATCTGTCTATCATTATTTTATCGACATATATTTTGTAATATGTCATACTGATTTATTTTTGTGATCTTAGCCTGATAATAATGTAATAAACTAATAATACATTTAGTACAATACGATGTGCTAGATTGTATAGATTTTTGTTGAAACCATGCATAATTATAAATAATTTCGGAGCAGGCGTTTGGTTCGATAAATGTGTTTTATCATATAGAATCTGAAAAATTGTCGAGAGCTATAAATCCTCAATTGAGTGTTGGTTTTATAAATTAAAATTACAATTTAGTTTTTGACCTTTTTTTAGAAAATGGTTTTTTTTTTGGAATTAAAATTAATACATTCAATAGTAATTTGCATCTTTTTTTTTTTTTGAATAAATGAATATAGAGTTTAATGGTAACATACCTTAAAAAATATAAAAAGAAAACATTATTAAAAAAGGGCTACACTAAAAAAGGTAACTTTAGTTTCATCTTATCCAAACCACTTCAAATCAAATAGAAACATGAACAAATAAAAAAGAGCCACGAGTGAAGAAATATACTATTCTTTTTCACTCAAATGGAGGTGAAAATTCAAAATATGGCAACTCAGATTCAGGAATTGCATCCAATGAAAGATCACAAGTTCAAAAATGACTCAAAATCACATCAGAGTACAGTCTGTTGCTTATTATATGATGAAAGAAATACCAAAACAAAATAAAAACATAAATTCTCTAAAATAAAGATTCCACTCTTGATTTCCATGAAGGATTTAATCTTCAAAAGATAATCATTCTGTCGGCCTCTGACCAAGAAATGAAATGTCCTCGTACCGTTTCTGCATTTTAACATAAAATTATATCCAATTAGCAATATGATTTATAAATAGATGATAGATCTACAAAACTTGTATTTTTTTACCAGTTAGATTTAGTATTCTATCAATGATTTTATAAACAGACGATACATCTACAAAACTAGTTTTCTTGCTATACAATTACATAATGTAGTATCAAAGTTTAAAGATAGATAGTATAGCAACAGTAATGTTCACATGATTCCTAGTTGAAGATCCCCAAAATCTAGAAGTCAATACATTTTGTGCTGGTTTCTAAATAATCGTGCAGCATATAAACACAATTTCTGATTATAAACATTCAACTAATGATATTTTAGCCCTAAAAATGAATTTTAAACCCTAAATTTAGCACGAAATGTACAATTACCCCAACATTATTAGACTCCCAGAGCTTGTGCACGCCATAATCCACAGCCTACAAATCAATCAAAACCAAAATAAAAATAAATAAATAAACACATAAGACAGACAGATCTCGAATCTGATAAGCTCAGTACACAGATCGAAGAAAAAAAACTGAAAGAGCTAAAAAGGAGAAGAAAGAAAGATACCCGTTCTCCGGCGAGAGCGCCGGTGACGACGAAAGTGACGTAGACGGAGTTGAGCCGCATCACGACGCGATAGATCGCCTCCCACAACCCCATCGCTCTCTCTCCTTCTAGATGAATCAACGATCTCTCTATTTCTTGAATCCTTTTTTCGCACTTCGTTTATATTTATTTTGTTTTGTTTTGTGTTGGTTGTTTGTTTTTGTCTTAGTTTTGAGACCGCGGGCAGTTTGGGGTTTACGACCTCAATTTGCTGGCTGTTTGTTGAATTTTTCCATATTTAGCGTAAATATGGTTCATTTAAAAAAAATTGCATAGTGTGATATTTAGGGAAAATTACACTAACAAAATTGTATTTTTCACAT
The DNA here is from genome assembly GCA_027726005.1 of Juncus effusus. Classification (NCBI taxonomy): domain Eukaryota; kingdom Viridiplantae; phylum Streptophyta; class Magnoliopsida; order Poales; family Juncaceae; genus Juncus; species Juncus effusus. The sequence continues at coordinate 11,382,411 of CM050896.1, read as the reverse complement.
CTAGAATTATTCATAAATTTGGTTTGTTATCTTGCGAAATTATGCAGGTAGTGAATAATCCAAGTGCGGTTGGAGGCTGTAGTTGCAAAAGTTCATTCATGGTGAAGTCATAAGCAAGCTTCAGCTTTGTATTAATTTCAATTATTTTTATCTGTCTATTATTATTTTATCGACATATATTTTGTAATGTGTCATACTGATTTATTTTTGTGATCTTAGCCTGATAATGATGTAAAAAACTAATAATACATTTAGGGCAATACGATGTCCTAGATTGTATAGATTTTTGTTGAAAATATGCATAATTATAAATAATTTTGGACCAGGCGTTTGGTTCGATAAATGTGTTTTATGACACAGAATCTGAAAAATTGTCGAGAGCTATAAATCCTCAATTGAGTGTTGGTCTTATAAATTAAAATGACAATTTCCTTTTTGACTTTTTTTTAAAAAATCATTTTTTTTTGCAATTAAAATTAATACATTCAATAGTAATTTGCTTTTTTTTTTTTGAATAAATGAATATAGAGCTTAATGGTAACATACCTTAAAAATATGTAAAAAGAAAACATTATTAAACAAAGGCTACACTAAAAAAAGTAACTTAAGTTTCAGCTTATCCAAACCACTTCAAATCAAATAGAAACATGAACAAGTAAAAAAGACCCACGAGTGAAGAAAATATACTATTCTTTTTCACTCAAATGGACGTGAAAATTCACAATATAGCATGATTCCTAGTTGAAGATCCCCAAAATCTAAAAGTCAATACATTTTGTGCTGGTTTCTAAATAATCGTGCAGCATAACAACACAATTTCTGATTACAAACATTCAACTAATGATATTTTAGCCCTAAAAATGAATTTTAAACCCGAAATTTAGCACGAAATGTTGAATCACCCCAACATTATTAGACTCCCAGAGCATGTGCACACGATAATCCACAGCCTACAAATCAATCAAAACCAAAATCAAAACAAATAAATTAACACATAAGACAGACATATCTCGAATCTGATAAGTTCAGAACACAGATCGAAGAAAAAAAAATAAAAGAGGTAAAAAGGAGACGAAAGAAAGGTACCCATTCTCCGGCGAAAGCGCCGGCGACGACGAAAGTGACGTAGACGGAGTTGCGCCGCATCACGACGCGATACATCGCCTCCCACAACCCCATCGCTCTCTCTCCTTTTGGATGAATCAACGATCTCTCAATTTCTTGAATCCTTTTTTCGCACTTCATTTATGTTTGTTTTGTTTTGTGTTGGTTGTTTGTTTTTGTTTTAATTTTGAGACTGCGGGCAATTTGGGGTTAACGACCTCAATTTGCGGGTTGTTTGTTGAATTTTTCCATATTTAGCGTAAATATGGTTCATTTAAAAAATATTGCATAGTGTGATATTTACGGAAAATTATACTAACAAAATTGTATTTTTCACATCTAGAATTATTCATAAATTTGGTTTGTTATCTTGCGAAATTATGCAGGTAGTGAATAATCCAAGTGCGGTTGGAGGCTGTAGTTACAAAAGTTCATTCCTGGTGAAGTCATAAGCAAGCTTCAGCTTTGTGTTTATTTCAATTATTTTTATCTGTCTATTAGTATTTTATCGACATATATTTTGTAATGTGTCATACTGATTTAATTTTGTGATCTTAGCCTGATAATAATGTAATATGTACCTTTTATATTATATTTTTATTTCCAGCTGAATAACAATAATTAATAATTATGTGAGTTAATTTCAGGCGCACATAGTGCACAGTGAACATGATGCAAACTTCTTTGCTCTTAATACGCAGTTAACTTTAATTAATTTTCTTTTACTGCGTATAGAATATATTCATATATTAATAAATCTAATTTATAATTTTTTAAATTTTAATTAAAATATAGCTGAATAAAGAAGCGGAAAGTCTGGACTGGACAAGATCAACAGGCCACACATTAAATAGCCGTAAAATCATATCTTCAAACTTAGAAGAAGATATTTCGTTCGAAGAAAATAATAATATTATTAAATTAAATAAACTTGGAGGAGAAATAAATCCGTTAATCACCCCTCGCGATTCATCAATTAATGCAGCTTACAAACGATTAATCAACACATCTTTTAATTATCATGAGAAATACGAACCAGATCCAGACGAAAATAATAAAAATAATCTTGACAATTTAAATAATAATTTAAATATAAATGAGCCAGATCCAGACGAGACTTTAATTGAGAAAATAAATAAAGAAATAACAATGGCTGAACCAGATCCACATTTAGGACAATATGATGTGCTAGATTGTATAGATTTTTGTTGAAACTATGCATAATTATAAATAATTTTGTAGCAGGCGTTTGGTTCGATAAATGTGTTTTATCATATAGAATCTGAAAAATTGTTGAGAGCTATAAATCCTCAATTGAGTGTTGGTTTTATAAATTAAAATTACAATTTTCTTTTTGACTTTTTTATAAAAAATCATTTTTTTTGTGCAATTAAAATTAATACATTCAATAGTAATTTGCTTCTTTTTCTTTTTTTTTTGAATAAATGAAAATAGAGCTTAATGGTAACATACCTTAAAAATATGTAAAAAGAAAACATTATTAAACAAAGGCTACACTAAAAAAAGTAACTTAAATTTCAGCTTATCCAAAGCACTTCAAATCAAATAGAAACATGAACAAGTAAAAAAGAGCCACGAGTGAAGAAAATATACTATTCTTTTTCACTCAAATGGAGGTGAAAATACACAATATGGCAACTCAGATTCAGGAATTGCATCCAATTAAACATCACAAATTCAAAAATGACTCAAAATCACATCAGAGTATAGTCTGTTGCTTATTACATGATAAAAGAAATACAAAAACAAAATAAAAACATAAATTCTCTGAAATAAAGATTCCACTCTCGATTTCCATGAAGGATTTAATCTTCAAAAGATAATCATTCTGTCGGCCTCTGACGAAGAACTGAAATGTCCTCATACCGTTTCTGCATTTTAACATAACCAAATTATATCCAATTAGAAATATGGTTTATAAATAGATGATAGATCTACAAAACTTGTTTTTTTTACCAGTTAGGTTTAGTATTCTATCAAAGATTTTATAAACAGACGATACATCTACAAAACTTGTTTTCTTGCCATACAATTACATAATATAGTATCAAAGTTTAAAGATAGATAGTATAGCAACAGTAATGTTGACATGATTCCTAGTTGAAGCTCCCCAAAATCTAGAAGTCAATACATTTTGTGCTGGTTTCTAAATAATCGTGCAGCATAACAACACAATTTCTGATTATAAACATTCAACTAATGATATTTTAGCCCTAAAAATGAATTTTACACACTAAATTTAGCACGAAATGTAGAATTACCCCAACATTATTAGACTCCCAGAGCTTGTGCATGCCATAATCCACAGCCTACAAATCAATCAAAACCAAAATCAAAACAAATAAATTAACACATAAGACAGACAGATCTCGAATCTGATAAGCTCAGTACACAGATCGAAGAAAAAAAACTAAAAGAGCTAAAAAGGAGACGAAAGAAAGGTACCCGTTCTCCGGCGAAAGCGCCGGCGACGACGAAAGTGACGTAGACGGAGTTGCGCCGCGTCACGACGCGATACATCGCCTCCCACAACCCCATCGCTCTCTCTCCTTCTAGATGAATCAACGATCTCTCTATTTCTTGAATCCTTTTTTCGCACTTCATTTATATTTGTTTTGTTTTGTTTTGTTGTGTGTAGGTTGTTTCTTTTTGTCTTAATTTTGAGACCGCGGGCAGTTTGGGGTTTACGACCTCAATTTGCTGGCTGCTTGTTGAATTTTTCCATATTTAGCGTAGATATGGTTCATTTAAAAAAAATTGCATAGTGTGATATTTAGGGAAAATTACACTAAGAAAATTGTATTTTTCACATCTAGAATTATTCATAAATTTGGTTTGTTATCTTGCGAAATTATGCAGGTAGTGAATAATCCAACTGCGGTTTGAGGCTTTAGTTGCAAAAGTTCATTCATGGTGAAGTCATAAGCAAGCTTCAGCTTTGTATTTATTTCAATTATTTTTAGTCATAAGCAAGCTTCAGCTTTGTATTTATTTAAATTATTTTTATCTGTCTATTATTATTTTATCGAAATATATTTTGTATTGTATCATACTGATTTATTTTTGTGATCTTAGCCTGATAATAGTGTAATAAACTAATAATACATTTAGGACAATACGATGTGCTAGATTGTATAGATTTTTGTTGAAACTATTCATAATTATAAATAATTTTTGAGCAGACGTTTGGTTCGATAAATGTGTTTTATCATTTAGAATCTGAAAAATTGTCGAGAGCTATAAATCCTCAATAGAGTGTTGGTTTTATAAATTAAAATTACGATTTTCTTTTTGACTTTTTTTTACAACATCATTTTTTTTTGAAATTAAAATTAATACATTCAATAGTAATTTGCTTTTTTTTTTTTGAATAAATGAATATAGAGCTTAATGGTAACATACCTTAAAAATATGTAAAAAGAAAACATTATTAAACATGGGCTACACTAAAAAAAAAGTAACTTAAGTTTCAGCTTATCCAAACCACTTCAAATCAAATAGAAACATGAACAAGTAAAAAAGAGCCACGAGTGAAGAAAATATACTATTCTTTTTCACTAAAATGGAGGTTAAAATTCGCAACACAGATTCAGGAATTGCATCCAATTAAACATCATAAGTTCAAAAATGACTCAAAATCACCTCAGAGTATGGTCTGTTGCTTATTATATGATAAAAGAAATATCAAAACAAAATAAAAACATAAATTCTCTAAAATAAAGATTCCACTCTTGATTTCCATCAAGGATTTAATCTTCAAAAGATAATCATTCTGTCGGCCTCTGACCAAGAACTGAAATGTCCTCGTACCGTTTCTGCATTTTAACATAAGAAAATTATATCCAATTAGCAATATGGTTTATAAATATATCATAGATCTACAAAACTTGTTTTTTTTACCAGTTAGGTTTATTATTCTATCAAAGATTTTATAAACAGACGATACATCTATCAAACTTGTTTTCTTGCCATACAATTACATAATATAGTATCAAAGTTTAAAGATAGATAGTATAGCAACAGTAATGTTGACATGATTCCTAGTTGAAGATCCCCAAAATCTAGAAGTCAATACATTTTGTGCTGGTTTCTAAATAATCGTGCAGCATAACAACACAATTTCTGATTATAAACATGCAACTAATGATATTTTAGCCCTAAATTTAGCACGAAATGTAGAATTACCCCAACATTATTAGACTCCCAGAGCTTGTGCGCACCATAATCCACAGCCTACAAATCAATCAAGACCAAAATCAAAACAAATAAATAAACACATAAGACAGACAGATCTCGAATCTGATAAGCTCAGTACACAGATCGAAGAAAAAAAAACTAAAAGAGCTAAAAAGGAGATGAAAGAAAGGTACCCGTTCTCCGGCGAAAGCGCCGGCGACGACGAAAGTGACGTAGACGGAGTTCTGCCGCATCACGACGCAATACATCGCCTCCCACAACCCCATCGCTCTCTCTCCTTCTAGATGAATCAACGATCTCTCTATTTCTTGAATCCTTTTTTCGCACTTCATTTATATTTGTTTTGTTTTGTTTTGTTTTGTGTAGGTTTGTTTTTGTCCTAATTTTGAGACTGCGGGCAGTTTGGGGTTTAGGACCTCAATTTGCTGGCTGTTTGTTGAATTTTTCCATATTTAGCGTAAATATGGTTCATTTAAAAAAAATTGCATAGTGTGATATTTAGGGAAAATTACACTAACAAAATTGTATTTTTCACATCTAGAATTATTCATAAATTTGGTTTGTTATCTTGCGAAATTATGCAGGTAGTGAATAATCCAAGTGCGGTTTGAGGCTTTAGTTGCAAAAGTTCATTCATGGTGAAGTCATAAGCAAGCTTCAGCTTTGTATTTATTTCAATTATTTTTTTCTGTCTATTATTATTTTATCGACATATATTTTGTAATGTGTCATACTGATTTATTTTTGTGATCTTAGCCTGATAATAATGTAATAAACTAATAATACATTTAGGACAATACGATGTGCTAGATTGTATAGATTTTTGTTGAAACTATGCATAATTATAAATAATTTTGGAGCAGGCGTTTGGTTCGATAAATGTGTTTTATCATATACAATCTGAAAAATTGTCGAGAGCTATAAATCCTCAATTGAGTGTTGGTTTTATAAATTAAAATTACAATTTTCTTTTTGACTTTTTTATAAAAAATCATTTTTTTGTGCAATTAAAATTAATACATTCAATAGTAATTTGCTTCTTTTTTTTTTTTTTTTTTTTTGAATAAATGAATATAGAGCTTAATGGTAACATACCTTAAAAATATGTAAAAAGAAAACATTATTAAACAAGGGCTACACTAAAAAAAGTAACTCAAGTTTCAGCATCCAAACCACTTCAAATCAAATAGAAACATGAACAAGTAAAAAGGAGCCACGAGTGAAGAAAATATACTATTCTTTTTCACTAAAATGGAGGTTAAAATTCGCAACTCAGATTCAGGAATTGCATCCAATTAAACATCACAAGTTCAAAAATGACTCAAAATCACATCAGACTATAGTCTGTTGCTTATTATATGATAAAAGAAATACCAAAACAAAATAAGAACATAAATTCTCTAAAATAAAGATTTCACTCTTGATTTCCATGAAGGATTTAATCTTCAAAAGATAATCATTCTGTCGAATTTTGACCAAGAATTGAAATGTCCTCGTACCGTTTTTGCATTTTAACATAACAAAATTATATCCAATTAGCAATATGGTTTATAAATAGATCATAGATCTACAAAACTTGTTTTTTTTTACCAGTTAGGTTTAGTATTCTATCAAAGATTTTATAAACGGACGATACACCTATAAAACTTGTTTTCTTGCCATACAATTACATAATATAGTATCAAAGTTTAAAGATAGATAGTATAGCAACGGTAATGTTGACATGATTCCTAGTTGAAGATCCCCAAAATCTAGAAGTCAATACATTTTGTTCTGGTTTCTAAATAATCGTGCAGCATAACAACACAATATCTGATTATAAACATTCAACTAATGATATTTTAGCGCTAAAAATGAATTTTAAACCCTAGTAGTAGTAAAACCCCCAAATTAAATTTGTTTTATTTGTTTAATATTTATTTGTAGTAATCTCTAAGCATCTCCTTCAAGATCTCTGGCCATATCATACTGACAAAATCCTCTTTCTGCCATGAAACACGTAAACATGTTAAAAAAATGAGCATCGATTTTTTCTCAAATATTAGTTTGGTTGCAAGTCAAAAGATGAAAAATATAGGGGAATTTCATATTTACCCTTGTAAAAACTCTAAATATCATATTTACCCTTCCAAAACTGAAATTATCATATTTACCCTCCTAAGTTCAAAGATATCATATTTGCCCATTTAAACTTGCAAAAATATCAAATTTACCCTAAATTGTTAACCCACCGTTAGTTCTTTCCAATTAAATGTGATCAGTTAAAAAGCTTAATTTATTTGGACCAAAATGCCCTTTTCTCCTAATGCTTACACCCATTTCTCCTTAATCTTTCCCCACAAAAAGGAAAATGTGCAAAAAGTTTACTCCTTGCTCACCTCTAGACTCGACAATTCTTGTTTTTTTCTAAAACAAGGCTCAATTAATTGCTCATGACTTAATGAACTATCGGAGAATGACTCTAACAAGCCTCAATTATTGATGAGTAAATCATGTGTGACTTATTAACATAGCCTAATTTACTTGTCACCGAAATAAAAGTGACTTATTAACATAGCCTAATTTACTTATCATCAAAGTAAAAGTGACTTATTAACATAGCCTAATTTACTTATCACCAAAATAAAAACTGACTTGAATTCAAAATCTCTACCCATCTCTATGATAGAAATATTAAAAATTATTTCGTTTGAGAGAGAGAGGGAGACTCTTCTAGATGGAGAGGTAAGAAATGGAGGAATTGAGGTGTAATTAAAATGAAAAAGAATGAGCGGGAGATAGTTGAGGGTATAATGGTAATTTATATCAAAACAGTTAGTTTTAATGGAAAATTTAACAGATCTAAACGGACGGGCAAATTTGATATTTTTTATATTTTAATTTTAATGGAAAATTTAACAGATCTAAATGGCCGGGTACATTTGATATTTTTTACATTTGGCAAGGGATCTAAATGGCCGGGTACATTTGATATTTTTTATATTTGGCAAGGGTAAATATGATATTTTGAGTTTTGGAAGGGTAAATAAGATATTTAGAGTTTTTAGAAGGGTAGATATGAAATTCCCCCAAAAATATATACCTGTAAAAGCGTAAGAAACGCTGCACGCACCCTATCCTGTGTCATGAACGGCATGGAATTGTCCCTCTTGGTGCGAGGAGAAGATGGCTGGTGTGACTTTTGGAGCTGCTTCTGGAAATAATAAAATGAACTTCGGTTATTTTGGATATTAGCTTATAAGATTGTGTTGAGTATATACAAGGTATATGTTGAGAATTTAATACTCCTCATGCCAAATGCATTGGGCTCATTTTGGGCTTTTATTTAACTTTACTAAATTGATACTTGATTGTGCTTTCTTTCTAATTCTACTAATTAAGTTTTGTACCTAATAGCTCACTGATACATAATCATTTTATAAACTAATTAGTCCATTAATTGAAGAATCAACACAAAACAAACACAAATTAAAGTGAGAAAAGAACGAACCTGTTCATGGCGCTCAGAATCGGACGCACCATTAATCAACACAGGAATTCGAATACTTAGGTTTTTCACGAATTCTTCAGATTGCATTAATTCTGAAAATGGCGGCAAATCCTCTCCCCTTCTTATTTCTCGGAACCTAAATCAATCAATCAATTCAATTCTTAATTTTTGTAAATAGGATGAAGCCAATCAATCAATGGTACCAAAAAAACTACAATCTTTTACCTTTCAGTAACAACCGAAGGCTCATCCAAACCTTTTTGGCTCTCTTTTATGAGGAATTCTTTCTGAACCTGTTAGAATAAAGAGGGAAAAATGAATAAAAGTTAATTCCACAAATTTGACAAAATTGTACAAAATTAATAAAAAACAACATGATTAAATTTGATAAAATTGAACACTAATGACAGGATAAATCCACAAAAAAGAAACAAATTGATGCCGTAATCAACACAAATTGAATTGAGAAAGGAACAAACCCGCTCATAATCGGACGCCCCATTAATCAACGGAGGAATTGTAATACTCGAGCCTTCCATCTTTTTCAGCAGTTGTTCGCCTTGCATTTTGGAAGAATGGCTTTCTCAACTCGACTCTTATTTGCAACCGATCGCGTTTCGAGAAAAGCGTAAAAACAATACAAGTTCTAATCTAATCCCGTCGCTTCGAATTACGATATTTTGGGAGCACACGGTGCACCAAACAACGTGAACTGGATCTTGAACTCAGTTATACAAAAAAGACTTTGATGCGCACCAAAACATGAGCCAGGGTTTGAGCATGCTGCACGTTCTACCGCAGACCGGGTGCACCTTTTCTCTCTTGCGGCATATACCTCCGAGGTAAATTGTATTTTGTTTTTTATTTTTGTTTTGATGCACATGGGGCGAAAAGCACGCAGAGAGAATAGAAGGCGTAACAAAGCAGCGAAGAGAAAATGGGAGGAATTTGTGGACAAATCAGAGCATGATTTGAAGGACGCTGTGATTTCTCTTGTGCTAAATACTGCAGACTCGAAACTCTCGTTGAACAATGGGTACTGATTAAAATTGCTCTCTCTTTTTTACGTCCGTACCCCTGAAACTTTGAGAAATTTTGAATCTGGAAATAATCAGATTTGTTAAGGCCCATGTTAATTTAAGTTTCAAAAATCCAATCGTAGCTTTTTTTTATCAAGATCTTAATCATGGCTAGCCCAATTAAATTGAGGCCGAAATTTTAATTATAGCTTTTTTATCAAAAAATTAATCATAGCTTTGTCGAGGCCCAAAATTTAATCAGAATTTTTTTATCAGAAGAATCAGATTTGTTAAGACCTGGGTAAATTTAAGGCCAACAATTCATTCAAGCTTTTTGTAAATTTATGACCCAAAATTTAATCTTGATCTTTTTATCAAAATATAATCAAAGCCTTTGTTAAGGAGCAAGTAAATTCCAGGCCCGCAACTCTATCATAGCCTTGTTCAGATAGATAAAACTTTTTGGATATGGACTCTATTAAACTTATAATTTCTAACTATCAATACATAAGCAGCAACTATCATGATTTAGAAGGTCAACAAACGAAAATCACACCACAAATTAGAATGATACAAATTGATTTCTTTTCCAATAAAACGAAAGCCAGGATTTAATAAAGAAAAACAATTTAACACATTCATCAAACAACAATTTGTTTCATTATTTGAACCATTCAACAAAGCACCAAGCACTCATAGTATTATTTTTCAAAAGAAAAAGAAAACAATAAAAAAATGAAAAGGACAACTTCAAGTGCAGGTGATCTGAGAACAATTCTCCAAAAACCTGTAGGGCACAAAATAACAGATTACTTAGGAATTTGGAGTGGGATTGGGATTCGAGTTATCGCCGAGAGAAGAAGAGGGACGGGCTGAGAAGGGATAGGCATTCAGATAATTCCAAGGGCCTGGACGAAACATTGGATGGTGTGGGGAGAATTTCAGAGCTGTTTCTCAAAGAGGTGAAATTGGGGGTTGGCTGCTGTTGCTTCTGGAAAATTTACATGAATGTGTTTAATATTAAAAATAAATTTAGTTGTAGATTACTCATGATATTTCATATGTTTAGTAGGGTTAATAATGATATTTCCATTTTAAAGGGGTGTAGTGGATAGACATTTTTTATATCTCGTATTGTAGGGTTTCCACGAATTACTCATTTTACAGACATATATGTGATATTTTGTGACTTTTACACTGACATACATGTGATACAATAATTTGAGAATACTTGGGGGTGAAAATGGAAATTTAGAGAAACTCGCCTCATTGAGTCCGAGAAAGATCCTATCCAGATTTCGAGCGAGTAGCATTAGCTGTTTGCAATAGAACACATCAGCTGCCGTTGCTGTCTTCATACCGCTTGATTTATTCTGTGCAAAAATTAAATAAAATAAAATAAATATATAAATAATTTAAGTAATTAATTAATCGATTTGAGGAAAACTAAAGAGAACTTGCCTTAGCGTGATCGTTGTGGATTTGTTGAACGTTGGCGTTGTGAAAATCAATTATTCCCTTGAAATGCTTATCATACTCATCGTTCATGTGCTTGTTCTGTCAAATGGTTATATAATAAATAAATTAATTAAATACGCTAAGAATTAACTAAGAAATGTTTTTAGTAGTGTAAAAAAAATCTAAAATAGCGCACATATTCAACAGATAAAAGAAAAAAAGAAAAAAAGGAAAAAAAAAAACATACCTTCATCAGCTCGATAAAAGTGTTGTCAGATGGCACATAGTCTTCCACAGGTACCAATTTTTCAAATCCACTAATGAAGAAAAAACAAAACATAAAATCTAATTAATTAATTAATTAATTATATGAGGTTATTGTGAAAGAAAAAGAAGAGAAATGAAATAAACAATCTTGTAAATAAACGGACGGGCTCCTTTTGGTTCTAAATATGTGTTACCTTTTGGCACCGAGAGAAGGACCATCCACATATGTTTGGTTCTCTTTTTTTATGTTCTGGTTCTGAACCTGTTAGAATGACAAAATCGGACGATAAACAGGGAACAATTCCACAAACAACCAGCAAATTGAGGTCGTAAACCCAAAATTGCAGACTCACACATCTCATATTAATCCAAAAACAAACAACCAACACAAAACAAACATAAATTGAGGCGGAAAAAATGATTCAATAACCAACCGAGTCATGGCGCTCAGAATCCTGCACATCACACGCCATCACAGGACGCGATGCAAGACCAACACAACAATCCTTCATCTTTTCTGAGATTTCTTCAGCTCCAACATTCGGCGGCAAATTGTCTCCCATTCTTAATCCACAAATTGATTCTTTTCTTGTTTTTAACGCAAGCTTGAAAATTGATTTGAGAATGAACGAAGAATTCTGTATATAAAGAACGAAATAATCAGTTTGATGAAGGTTTTCAGTCAAATACGCGGCGAGTCGATGAATTGGATTTTCTATTTTTAGTTCTCACAGCTGTCACTATTTGAACAAGAATGAGAAGAGGAGTTCTAATATTCAATGAAAGTCGTAGACCAAGTGCAGGCAGTTGAACTTTCTTGCTGAAGTCGTGGTAGACGGTTCATAATTTCAGGCCGACAATTTAATCAACTTTTTTATTACTGAAATTTAGTTATAGCTCCATGAAGGCCCAAGTAAATTTAAGGCTTATAATCACAGCTTTGTTAAAGCCGATTAAATTTAAGCCCACAATTTAATCATAGCTTTTTTATGAACATTTAATCATCTTTCTTATTGTTAAGGCAAAACTAACTTTCTGGCCCATAATTCAATTAGCTTTCGCACATATACCCCTACAAACAATAAATTGTTACAATAATCCTACATCAAATTAGAAATAACCATAATTTCCAGGAGATCAAATAAGTACATATACTGATTAAGCAATATTAATGAGATCTAAGATTTAATAAATAGAAACATATATACAGTAATTATTCGTTAGACATAAGAATTTTCATAAGGAACATAATCTTCTATGGGGACCAATTTTTGTTCCTCAAATCCACTAGAAAAAATATAACAAATTCAATTTTCTCCAACATCCCATTAAGTTTAAACATCTCTGATTTTCTCACACATGTGATATATATTCTCCAATTTCTTATAGATTTTGTTCATTTTAGAAAATATTCTGATCTCATATATAAATTGATGATACTAAGTTTCATATCATATGTAAATATGAAGGCATACTGGAGTGAAGCCTCATTTGCATGAGCCACGACTTTTGTTCTCATTGGGTCGTTCATACGAAAAGTGTCCATGTATATCATTATATTTCAATAGTGAATTTATAGGAAACTTTTAGAACCAGACAAGCAGGTTGATTTGACTGCTTGCTTGTTAAAATGACACTGCATATATTGTATTTAGGGTATATGTTACTAATTAGAACATAGCAAAAGACATCACATTATACCAAAATATTAAAGAAATAAAAACATGTTGCTCCTCCGTAGAATTTCGATCCCTAGCGAGTAATAACAAAAAAAGATAACCAAAAGAATATTCTACCACAAAAGAAAAAACACATTCTAAGCTTCTTTTTGTAATCTTCTCGATCTCTTTCAATGCATTCTTTTGTCCTCCAATTCAATTGAATTAGCCCGCATGATGGACTTGACGGAGGTACGGCCTTTCTTCTAGTAAAGCGTCCAATTAAATTGTTTGAGCTTCTTGCAATGGCGTTTTTTCATACAATCTCCAATTGTTTCTTGATCCATGAGTATTTGAGACCAACATGAAGAATATAAGGCACAATACTAGTACTTGGCCTATTTTGAGGCCGCCCATTTGGAAATTAGGGTTTACGGTAGGAGAAATAGATTGGAAAGGAGATGAGAGATATCTTTAAAGAAATGAAAGGGAGTATAAGCTAGGGTCTCAACTGAAGTTATATATGTGAGATGAGGTGTGATGTAATGGGGTTCTTTTCTTCAATAGAGAGAGAAATTAATATGCATGGAGTGGGCGAGTAAGACTTATATATGAGTAGGTACAGAATTTAGGATAAGAGATTAGGGCTTTTTAGTGGATTCCACTAGGGTTGAAATGTATGAAGCAGTTGGAAGCATCCTTTGTTGGATTAATTCATCATCTAATATTAAAATAAAAATAATAATTAAATGGAGATGATAATTGTTCAAGAGAAATGGAGAAGAAACATGAAATAATCAAGTCGGTTCATACGTTTGTCAGGATGGGTCAAGGACCGTTTCATGTATGAAATGGATAAGTCGGTTAGATAAGTGGAGATGGCATGAGAAAAGTCAAGATTAGCATTGAGTTGTCAACATGGTCGGAGGAAGAGTAAAATGAAGAGTATTTAAATTAGGTCGGTTATGATATAGGCGGTTTATGTGGCCTATATAAAGGCATGAGATGTATTTGATGTATGTGTACTACCAAATAAAATAAAAATATGAGCTATGAAGTTTTAGGCCAAAGGTGCCATCAAATTTCATGCCACAGATCTACTTTTCTTATGTGATAGGTATTGTGGTAATATGTTTTTGTAGTATGATTGCTTATTAATGAGGTCATGTTATTTGTAATATTTGGTTGTTGCGAATTGGTATGATGGAATGCAAACTTTGTAAAATTTTATGGTTATGATATGAGACGAAGGGCATATTTCAGCCAGAGAAGATGAAATAGTATGATGTAATGCAAACTTTGCAAAATATTATTGTTATGATATGAGACTATGGGCATATTTCAGTGAGAGAAAGGAAAAAGGATGATGAACCGATTCAGTTGGATGTGCAGTTGATGTGGCAGGAGTTCCTGCTTCCCTGAAAGAGCTCCTCATGAAACCTTGTTTAAATATGTAATGTTTTCTTTAATTTGAGACTAATTTTGAATTTCAGTAAAAGCCTCGACAGATCGGGGAACAATCTTAATAAAGGGACAATTGTTGTATTTGTATGTAGGAGAATAATGAAAATTTAAAGTAACAATTAGAGTTGGCAATTCTGATAATATTATAATGCTGGCGGCTTTAGAGAGAACAAAGAGGGGATTTTATTCCCCAAAAGGGAAGGAAAAGGGAAACAATGAAGCAGCTTAGTTTGGGCGGAATATCTCAGAATGAATACAATCCTTTCCAGATTCTCTGTTGGTGAAATTCAATAAACGATATACACACTAAAATTTGATAAAAAAATAAAATAAAGCTTCAAAGTAAATGGCATCTTAAAAGAAACAGAGATAAAAAGAAATCAACGAAAATTCATAGAATTTATTGCAAACCCCGAAAACAAACCAAACTAAATATGTTTTATTCATAATATCGAAGCATTTCGTTGACAATCTCTGGCCATATCATGTTCACAAAATCCTCTTTCTGCCATGAAACACGTAAAAATGAAAAAAGAAATGAGCATCAAATTTTTCTCAAAGATTAGTTTGATGGCAAGTCATAAGATGAAAGAAAATACCTCTAAAAGCGCAACAAACGCTCCACGCACCCTATCCGGTGTGAAGAACTGCTTGAAATTCAAATTTGAGGGAAAATGTGACTTTTGGAGCTGCTTCTGGAAATAATAAAATAAACTTCAGTTAGTTTGGATATTAGCTTAGAAGATTGTGTTGAGTATATGCAAGGTATAACAGGTTCAAGATGGATTTTTTAAATTGTTGGCAATGAAATAAAATAAATATATAAATAATAAATAAATGAATAGATTTGAGGAAAATAATAAAGAGAGTAATCAAGAGAGAGAACTTACCTGAGTGAATTCTTGCCCAATGCATAAATCTATTACTCCTTTGAAAAGCCTACTGTATTCATCATATATTTGCTCGTCCTGTCACAACATTAAATAAAAACAATAAATAAATATATAAATATTTAAAAAATGTGATATTAACAAAGAGAAGTTCTGTGTACTGTACAAAAATTCTTAAATATCGCACGTATGTCCCTAAAAAATATAAACCGAAAGATGTAAACAAGTCCATGTACTGATTCAGCAATAATAGTGAGATCTAAGACGTAAACAAGAGGTAATATATATATATATATATATATATATATTGCCGAACTTACCGAAGTGCTTATTGTTCTTTTATTTTTGAATAATTATTCTATATATATATATATATATATATATATATATAGAATAATTATTCAAAAATAAAAGAACAATAAGCACTTCGGTAAGTTCGGCAATTTCGTCAGAAGGAACGTTAGTTTTTATGGGGACCAATTTCTGTTCCTCAAATTCACTAAACAAGAACAAATAAAAAGTTATTCTAATTAGTCAATTAATTAATTAATTATTTGAGTTTATGATGACAGGAAAAAAAAAAACTAAAGCCAAGCAATCAATGATAAATATAATTTACCTTCCAGCAACAAAAAGAGGACGATCCAGACCTTTCTGATTCCCTTCTTTGATGAAAAATTGCTGAACCTGTCATAAAAGGGAAAGGGGAATAAAAATTGATAAGATGAAAACTGATGAAAAGGTCATTAGTCCTAGAATTTAATTAGAAAAACATCTGTAATTAATCACATTATGCAAAAAAAAAAAATTCAAGAACGAACCGATTCATGGCGCTCAGAATCCTGCACATCACACGCCATCACAGGACGCGATGCAAGACCAACACAACAATCCTTCATCTTTTCTGAGATTTCTTCAGCTCCAACATTTGGCGGCAAATTGTCTCCCATTCTTAATCCACAAATTGAACTCAACTCAATCGATTTGATTCTTTTTTTTTTTAATGGAAGCTTGAAAATCGATTTGATTCTTGATTTGAGAATAAACGAAGAAGTATATAAGGAACGAAATAATAAGTTCGAATAAGGTTTTCAGTTAAATACGTGGCGAGTCGTAGAACTGAATTTTCTATTCTTTTCTATATTTAGTTCTTTGAAACTGACATTATTTGAACAAGGACGAGAAAGAGAGTTCTAATTCGTGGGCCCCATTATTCAGTGAATCTATATTCTATAAAAAGTCGTAGACCGAGTGCACGCAGATGTTTATAAGTTGAATTTGCTTCCTGGACGTTGTTCAGGCGGTATAATCATAGACGATTCATAGTTTCAGGCCGACAATTTCATTAACTTTCTATTACCGAAATTTAATTACAGCTCTGTTAAGGCCCAAGTGACTTTAAGGCCTATAATTTCATCATAGCTTTTAGACAAAATTTAAACATAGCTTTGTTAAAGCCCAATTAAGTTCAAGGCCATAATTTTATCATAGCTCTTTTTTTAATCTAATTTGATCAGCTTTGTTAAGGCTTAAGTAACTTTTCAGGCCCACAGTTTAAGATACTAGTCACGAGGGCTGCATGAACATCATGCAAATATTGTGAACAAGTCAATATAAATACAGCGTCTTGTATTCTTTCATGAAAAATATCAACATTCTAAGATTTATGTAGCAAGCCTTTTTCTTTTCTTATTCTAATAATTAAAGATTAATGATTGTCAAAATCTAGGATAATGGAGGAAATCAATTATGAGCTGGAAAACGCTAAATACGGAAAAATTCAATAAACAGCCAGCAAATTGAGGTTGTAAACCCCAAACTGCCCACAGACTCAAATTAAGACAAAAACAAACAACCAACACAAAACAAAACAAATATAAATGAAGTATCGTCTCCTCCCATTCTCAATCGATTTGATTCTTTGAATGTAAGATTGAGCGATTTGATTCTTGGAGTACCGATTTGAGAATGAACGAAGAATATAAAAAACAAAAGAACTCGTTTTTTCCTTTTTTAATTTCTTTGCAACTGATATTATTTGAACAAGAATGAGAAAAAAAGAGTTCTAATTCGTGGGCCCCATTATTCAGTGACTCTGTGTTCTATAAAAAGTCGTAGACCGAGTGCACGCAGAGGTTTATAAGTTCAATTTTCTTCCTGGACCTGGTTCAGGCCCTATAACTATCATGCAAATATTGTGAACAAGTCAATATATAAATACAGCTTGTTGTATTCTTTCATGAAAAATATCATTATTCACTCACAACATTACTATGATGATTTAACGAGTACCTCATGCAAATTCCATTTCCTTCAAAACTCAATTCGTGTGACCAACTTTGTTATAATTTTTTTTTCCAATGCTTCAATTAAAAAAGTAAAAGAGTAAATTTACTTAAACTAATCTTATGACATGAGAGAATTTTTTTATATTATCTATCAATATATAACCAAATGTGATATGTTGAAGGAAACTGAAAAGAGTTAAGAGACGACATGAAAATCCTAGAACTAAATCTAATATTTAAAGGAGTTAATATTCTAGCAAGTCTTTTTCTTTTCTTATTCTAATAATCGTCAACATCTATTATCTACGGTATAAATTAGTTATCAGTAGAACATATGATTGAAAATGCATTTTTCATGATTAGGATATTGGAAGAAACCGATTAATATTGATTTAAGCAAGGAAAAAGATTCTCACACATGTGATATATTTTCTCCAATTCCTTATAGATTTTGTTCATTTTAGGAAACATTCTGCTCTCATATATAAATTGATGTTGCTAATTTTCACATCATATGTTAAATATGAAGGCATAATGTGGAGTCAAGCCTCATTTGCATGAGTCACGACTTTTGTGCTTATTCATATGAAACATGCCTTTTTCTCTTTACTAATCCATGGAGTTAAGCCTCATTTGCATGAGGCACAACATTTGTGCTCATTCATATTAAAAGTGTCTTCTTCTCTTTAGCAATTCATGCGGCAACTGGCAACTATATTAGAGAGTACTTTTCATTTTCTTTTCTTTTATCTTATTTGCTTTTATTTTCTATTTCCATTTTTTCCTCTTTGAAGAGAGTATTGTATGGACTTCTGTTGATTAATACAAATTTCCTACGGGATTAAAAAAAATGGCAACTATAATATTATATATATTTCGATAATAAATTTATAGGAAACTTCTAGAACAATTGGATGGAACAATTTCATATGTTGTTAAATTAAAATATAGTAAAATAATATATATTGATGATGATAAAATAAAATAATTAAATATTTGAAAAGTATAGATTAATAAAATATTTAAAATATATAAATTTTTATAATATATTTTAAAGCTTTCAATATTATTTTATTGCTGTTTATAACCATAATAATTTTGAGTTTATGAAGGTTGGAACAAAATGTTAAAACTCAAAATTTAATTATTTAATTAATATTGATCAGGGCCAGTCCCAGGCTTGGAGGGCTCAACACCGGTTTCAAATCAAGACCTCAAAATTTATTACTAGTAAGAATTTAGATTGTACTTTTCAATATTTGTTATAGCATAAATACTAGTGAGAATTAAGATGAATACTTGTTTATGTGTGAGTTAAGAAAGGATAAATATCACTCTCTAATGAACTAAAACTTATAATAACAAATATATAAACTTATGGTCCCTCTTTTTTTGGTTCCAAGACAATGGGTCTTCTGAGCATAAAGAAATAGTATTCTCTAAAAACAAATAACAAATATATAAATTTATGGTCGCTCTTTTTATTCGGGCCAAGATCTAGACCTTGTGAGTATAAGAAAATAGCACTCTCTAATATAGGTTTCTCAGATGAAAAAATAAATAAATAAGGTTATTTGTCAGATCAGGTCATTAATTTTAGCTGGTCAGAAATTAAGCCTTTAATAATCTTTTTGCGCCTTAAGAATCTCCTGATACACCATCTCCACATAATTTTCATTCTGCATTAAACATTAAAAGAAATAACCATTTATTCACAAGTCACATATCATCACCAAATATCAATTTCATCGAAATAATATATTACCTGTGCAAGCTTAGTTAACGCATTACGGACCGATTCTCTATTTACAACCGGCCCAAAATAATTCATATTCCCGTTCGAATTCAAATTCCCAAAATTTCTAATCGAATTCCGATTCCCATTCAAACTAAAATCTCCATTAAAATTAAAGTTCCCATTCGAATTCAAATTGCCATTGAAATTCACACTCTCATTTATATTCGAATTCTGAGCAAGAGAAGCAGGAGGCTTCGGAGGAGGAAAAGGCTGAAGAAAAGGCGCCCCAACAGTCGAATGTTGACCAGTCAAAGATTGACCAGTCAAATGTTGACCGAAAGTGTGAGGAGAGGGGGAGGAGCGGTTGAAGAATTGAGACAAATCGGAGGGCGCAGACGTAAAATTGGAGGCCCTCGGATTTTCAGGGGCGGTTTCGAAACATGCAGGGGTGTTGTGCGGTGGCGGAGGGAAATACTCAGACGGGATCTGCTTTGGAGTTTGTTGGTGCGGCCTTTCGTGTGGCGTAAATAGGTCTACGGTTGTGACGCTTTGCCTCTTGCCGTTGGCTGATATGTTCTGTTAGAGAAATTAAGAATTAAATAAGTAGATATTAAATGTGAGACAAAGAGATTTTATTACTGGACTAAAAAACCGATTTATGAGTAATTATTCAAGAAAAAAGTGAAATAAAAAGAAAAGAAAAATGGATTAAATAATTAAATCTGGGTATGCAGTTTGAATTTATGAGTAATTGTTCGTAAAAATAAAGAAAAATAAAATTAAAATGGGAAGGAAAAAAATATACAGAGAAAAAAGAGCGAAAAGGTGCTGACATGGCGTTTGGCTCGAGGGGGTTGTCTATTACTTCCTCTGTGGGGACCACTTCCAGTTCTCCAAATTCACTATTTAATTAAAAAAAATAAATACGTTTTAATTAAGGATGAATTTAAGTTTATGAGCTTATATATCTGTGAAAGATCCGAAAAAGAAGGAGAAAACAAGAAGAGATCTGAAGAAAGTTTTTCATGTGATAAAAATGAATAAAAAGAAAAACAAAGAAATCAAATGGTTTAAATAAGCACAATGGCTTAAATTTATTATATAATCAGAAAAAGAAGACAAGGAAAAAGACAAAAAAAAGAGACAAGGAAATATAATTTCATTTAATTGAACTATCCCAGTATATTATAAAAACAAGAAAGAAGAAAAAATGAAACTAAGCAAACAAATGGTAAGCACAATGGCTAAAAAATAGAGTTATTTTAGGATAATTTTTTCTTAGATAGTAGACCTATAAACACGGTCTAGAAAAATAACCTGTCAAATGGACTGCTATTTTTGGATTAATTTTTAAAACAATTAAAAAAATACAATGGCTAATAATAGAAATTAATCTGAATGTAGGGAAATGTAGAGCAATACCTTTTGCTTGATGAGAGTTTCCGTTTTGGTGGAGCCTTTTTATATGCAATTAATAACCTTCAAAAATATTTAAAAAAAATATTTAATCTACTTTGGTATTATCCAAATTATAAAAAAATATCTAAAAAAGGAGAAAGAGAAAAAACCTATTAAAAAGATCAAAGACAGCCTGGCAGCAATGCGGCTGGTAAAACCAGATTCCATTCACATCTTTATCATTATTTTTATACATTAAATACGGCATTTCCATTTCAAATTCTAATTTTCCCAATAAATCTTCCACCAAATTATCTGCTCATTTCAAAAAATAATAAACTGTAAATTTACATAGATATAGAGTATTTTGAAGGGAAATAATAAAAAAAAGAGGTTATTTTGGTACCTGTGTTGCGCCTGTTCATGACAATCAATTGAAACCTGGGTTGTTTGGTCCTGAAAAATGATTGAAATTTGTGGAATTAGAATAAAAATATCAAAATTTTTATGTTAAGGGAAACAATTAAGAAGTTGGGTAAAAAGATTAGAGCAATTACCTTTTGACAACAAACAGAGAGCCCTCCACATCTTTGCGATTCTATCACAATGAAGGAAAAAATGATTAAAACGTAATGAGATGAAAATTCATCAAATCGTAGAATTGTTAAAAAATATGAACTATAATGCAACAATCAGAGTTAAAGTGATGATACTTGATTGGAATTTAGTCCTAATTAAATTAAATCATGATAAAATTTCACACCTGATGCATAAGGTGACAATTCATAAAAACTCATTTAAATAAATTACTTCGTAAATCAACACATTTAACCAATTTTCCCCCACAGGAACCAAAATTCGACAAAATTGAAATCCGAAGTCACAATTTTCCACAAATAATATCAAAATTAGGTCCCGAACGTAAAATTAAGCTAAAAAAATCAAACCAAAATCAACAAAACACACACAAATTGAGGTGATAAAAAAACACGAACCCATTGATTGAGCTGAAGATCGTACTCATACATGACAACATGAGGCGCCGTGATCAAAATATCTTCAACGTAGGGATCCCGCCTTCTGAGGACCGTCATGTTGAGACTCTTGGTGATTTCTTCGTCCCGGCTTATTTCCGGATCCGGCAGGCATATCTCCCCCATTGCTCTAATTCCACAAATCAATTACAAGTTTGGAACATGAATTTGAGAGAGAAGAAGAAGAATGATACTGAAAGAAAGAGAGGTTTCAGTTGGTGCATACGCGGCTTCTTCAGTGGAAGATCGTATTTATTTTTGCACCGGGTTTATACGAGAGAAAATGGAAAGATGGGAGGGGAGGTTTAAGCGGAGCCCACCAGTCAGTTTGGAGGCTGGACTCGGTTCATGCGTAAAAGTAATCAATCAATGATAAATATAATTTACCTTCCAGCAACAAAAAGAGGATAATCCAGACCTTTCTGATTCCCTTCTTTGATGAAAAATTGCTGAACCTGTCATAAAAGGGAAAGGAGAATAAAAGTTGATAAGATGAAAACTGATGAAAAGGTCATTAATCCTAGAATTCAATTAGAAAAACATCTGTAATTAATCACAATTTAGTAAAATGATATTTCATTGCGCTTGTTAAGTTTTGTACCTCATAGAAAAAGCATGATTTGAAGGACGGTTCATTTCTCTGCTGCCAAACACTGCAGACTCGAAACTCTCCTTGAACAATGATACTGTTTTAAGTTTCTCTCTTTTTACGTTCATAACCCTGTAAATTTGAGGAAATTTGGTTATACCCTTTAGATGAAACTGGAAATACCATTCCTTGTTTTGTGTGATTATATGTTTAACATATTGAACTAAGAAAATCTTATGATAGTTTTTTTTCCCAACAGTGGTTCCGATCCCTCTCGGTACAATGGTGTTGTATAATTTTCATTTATATATACCCTTATAATAGGAAATTACACGCATGACCCTAAGAAATTATATATTGTGCAGTGTAATACGAAAGTATCATCGAAAATATTTTCATAAGTGGTAGTTAGAAACCCATTTGGCATGAAATGCAATAGAAAATGCATGAACTTCTCATTCATTATAAATGCAATTACGTGCATGACCCTAACAAATTATATATTGTGCAGTGTAATACGAAAGTATCATTGAAAATATTTTCATAAGTGGTAGTTAGAAACTCATTTGGCATGAAATGCAATAGAAAATGCATGAACTTCTCATTCATTATAAATGCATCCAACTTCCGACATATCAAAATTTATATATAACTAATACTATTCAACTCAGTTTCCAATTATTTTGCAAATGATCACATCAACAAAATGTTTTTTCTCATTTTTCTAAGAACTTGGAGGAAACTAAAATCAAAGGTGAAATATTGTATTTTGTAAAAATAGGAGAGAGTTGTGGGAGGCGATGTATCGCGTCGTGATGCGGCGCAACTCCGTCTATGTCACTTTCATCGTCGCCGACGCTTTCGCCGGAGAACAGGTACCTTTCTTTCGTCTCTTTTTTAGCTCTTTTAGTTTTTTTTCTTCGATCTGTGTACTGAGCTTATCAGATTCGAGATCTGTCTGTCTTATGTGTTTATTTATTTGTTTTGATTTTGGTTTTGATTGATTTGTAGGCTGTAGATTATGGCGTGCACAAGCTCTGGGAGTTTAATAATATTGGGGTAATTCTACATTTCGTGCTAAATTTAGGGTTTAAAATTCATTTTTAGGGCTAAAATATCATTAGTTGAATGTTTATAATCAGAAATTGTGTTGTTATGTTGCACGATTATTTTGCAAATGTTCACATCAACAAAATGTTTTTTCTCATTTTTCTAAGAACTTGGAGGAAACTAAAATCAAAGGTGAAATATTGTATTTTTGTAAAAATAAAATTCAATAAACAGCCAGCAAATTGAGGTCGCAAACCCCAAACTGCCTGCAAGTCTCAAAATTAATACATACATATGTAAAAATTATAAGGAATCATCAATTTATAATTCTACAAACATTCCGCTAGATATTTCTCACTCATAACGACAAAATCCTAATAAACTTACCAAGTCATAAAAACCTAGTAAATATACTCTAATCATCATCAAGCATATCTAGAGCTGGTATTCTTCTAAATCTGGCTCCAGATCTCATAACGGGTTGTGGATTTTTACTTGCCTTTGTACCCGTTCGTTTGTGTTTATTCGAAAATCCATTAACTGATATGGAATCAAATAATTCTCCCATTTCCAAGTCCCCTGCTTTCTTTATCTTCTCTGATTCCTCTTTCTCAAACCTTCAAAAAAATAGTTTATCATTGTTAAATTAATTTATAAGTTAAAAAGTTATTTAAGTACTTTGAATTTTGAGAGAATATTTTATTACCTAGCTCGAATGATTTTGAAGGCTTCAAGGTTGGCATAAGGCAATCCCGTCTTTGGATCTTTATACCTAAAATCGTTATGAAATTAAGTAAAATAAAGCATATGTCAAATATACTATTTATTAATTAAAAGAATAAAGTGAGTGATTTAGAATAAATACTTGGCTGGCAGTCCAGTAACCACGCAAAACGCTTTTTCTGGATCTGTTTTGATTTTTTCAAAACAAAAAAAATGCAAATAAATATATTTTCATCTTAAAATTTCAAATGAGATTAATAATAAATATAAATTTTTGAAAGTAAATTACTCACAGGAAACGGGTTCTGTATGCAGCTCTGAACCAAATGAAGCTCCCTTCAGAAACTCCAAGTACGAATTCCCTAAAATTATAAACAAATAAAAATAAAAATAACACAAATTCAAATTAACATATAACTAAATTAATAAATAAATAAATAAACTAAATAGAGTACAAAAATACCATCTTTAGAAGAAAAGCGTATTTGGGGCCCATTATAAGACGATTTATGTATAACAGCTTTCTTCTTCACTTCTTCCTCTCTTGCCAATACTCTTTCCAGATTTACCAAATTCATTATTTCTGAATTTTTTTGTTAATGTTTTAATTTTAAATTCATCCACAAAATTGATAACATTATTTTGAATTTGTTTAATAGAAATAAGAGAAAACAAACAAACCAGTCTCAGCAGCTTCTAGAAGCATCTCTTCTTGTGTCATCCGTTTTTCTTCGCCTTGTTTTTTCCTCTTTATCGGCTACATAATTATTATATGGTTCAAAATTAGATAAATATTATTAAAAATAAAAAGAAATGAAGAATATTATCAAATCTCTCTCTCTCTCTCTCTCTCTCTCTCTCTCTCTCTCTCTCTCTCTCTCGCTCTCTCTCTACAATAAACACTAAAAATAGGTCAATATTATCAAAGTACTCTCTCTCTCTCTCTCTCTCTCTCTCTCTCTCTCTCTCTCTAAGAGAAAAAAGAGACAAACCTTAAAGGAGGCTTGTAATTCAGCCTGAATAGCTTCTCTCTCAGCCTGTCGGACAATGACAGCTGTACGAGTTGACTTTCTCACAGTTTTCTCTCCTTCTAACTCTTCTGTTTCCGTCTTTTCACTTTTCGATGATTTTTCAGCTTTAGATCCCTCTTCTTCTTCTCTCTCTTCTAGCTCTGACAAATCCTTCTTCTTTTTGTTTTTGTTTTTACTTTTTATTTTGGTTTTGTTGGGTTTTCTCAGTTGTTTCCCTGGATATGTTAATCTCTTCTTAACTGGTAACCTGTAGAAAATATGTGAAAATAATATGTTTAAAATTGAGAAAAAATTCAAATAAATATTATATTTTTAAAATGAATAAAATATTGATTGTTTGTTACCGCTCCTCGACAACATTTTCAGCTTCTTCATCAGCATCTGGCTCCTATTACCAACATTAAAATAATTAATTAGTAAACAATTTAATTCACTCGAAATCATTTGAAATTACATTAAAAATGTACTTA
Source organism: Juncus effusus (assembly GCA_027726005.1). Lineage (NCBI taxonomy): Eukaryota > Viridiplantae > Streptophyta > Magnoliopsida > Poales > Juncaceae > Juncus > Juncus effusus. The sequence goes on along the minus strand of CM050896.1, from coordinate 11,356,522 downwards.
AGTCTTAAATTTCGATTAATTATTTGAGAAAGAATTTCTTACAGATTCATCAAAATCAGAATCATATACATCAGCAGCCTCTCCCTCTTCTTGATAGTTATCATCATCTTCCTCCTGAAAATAATTAATTTAAATATTACGAGGGTCTAAATACAAAATTTCATATAAAAGCTGCAATTTCAAAAGTTTCAAATTTATTGTACTGATTTAAGCTTGAACAATGCAAGAGTGTTTTACTGCTTATTCTTTTGTGCACCACTATTGCTTGAAATTGCGATAATTGAGAGTAATTAACTTGCAATCAAACAGATTAACAAAAGAAAAGTTCTATAATAATAACAATTTGAGGGTTGAAAAGAGAAATTTGCAGAAGTATACATCTTTAAGAGCCTCTTGATTCCAAAATTGTTCATCTTGCTCTAGTTCTTCATCCAATAACTTTGTCATTCTACAAAAAATTAAGCACACAAAAATCATACAAAATAATTTTAATAGCAAACTTCACAAGTTAACCATATATTTCCCCAATTTTCAAAAAAAAAAAACGCTCTTTAATTGGCTTACAGTTCTGTAAGTTTATATCATAAAACAGACTAAATTGAATAATTTCTAATTTTTCAAACAAAATAATTTGAATGCTTCAATTTACTAAAAGAAACAAATTAATGGTTCTTATCAGTACACCACCAGATTGATCGGTACCAGGCATAATTAGTGCAAATGAATCATTTCATTTCTCTTTCAGGGATTTATATGATTATTTTGGGTTCTCTCATGCTTAATTAAAGGTCTACGAAAAGATTAATTTCCTCTTTGAAGAATTTCATCGAACAGTGTTCACTTCAATCAATAACCAATTTTACTCTAATCAAGCTTAAATCGAACTGAACAGATAATTATCCAACGAGAAAGCTCATTACCGCTTGCCACGCGTCGCACGAGAAGTGCGGTCCAGCAGAACCCGCTCTTTTTCCTCCTCCGCCATTGGTGAAACCTTCTTTCTTCCCTTCTCTTCTCTTCTCTTTTTTCTTCTTTTCTTTCGCGCTTTGGTAGAGAAAATAGTTGGGACTTATGCGGCGTATAATAGTAGACGTAGACCAGGTCTATTCAGTTTATTATGAATTGAACAGATTTATTTCTGAGCTCCCAAATTAGTCCCCCCTTTTTAATTCTATATTTTATTTGTTTCTCTTCATAATAAAATATTTATATTTGCTCCAAATGATTTTTCACTCAGCATCTCATTCTACTTGTAAAGTTTTGAGAATTTTTTTTGAGGGAAAAGTTTTCAGAATTATAATCAACAGAATTTCATCTCCAAATAACAATGAATTTAAACTGTCAAATAAACACAAACATTTCTTTTTTTGTTGAGAAGACACCACAAACATTTCATCAAATTTAAAAATAACAAAACATAAATCACTCAATACAAATGTACTAAAAACTCCATGATAAACAACCCCAATATTGCACTCAACTCACTTCACAAAGTTAATATTTTCGGACCGAAAAAGCCGACATGATCACAAGAAGCATGAAGATGACAACTGCAATGAAGGAACCAATGACAGCACCGCTAGTGCGCTCACAAAATCCGTTGAACTGCTGACAGATAGCCACCCAGTTCGCTCTTGCGTTTCCTTTGTGAGCTAGATACACTATTGCCGCTGCTGAAGAGGCTGCTGCTGTCGTGAGAGTAACCATCACCTGAATTATAAATGTTAGGAAAAATGTTAATTGAAATTATGTTGTTGTTGTATGTTATACTATGATCAAAAGCTGAAAAATTAAAATATGAAAATAAATTACGAGATCAAAGATGAGTAAGAGAATGCGCAATCCTGCTACATGAGGCCTCATAATTGTGACTGCTGAGAAAGGAAGGGAGAGCACCAGGTATGCAGCTGCTAGCGCATTTCCAACCACAAAGAACCTACATACATACATGCAAAATAAACAATTAATCTTACAAACGCAAGAAAATATTTTTGAAAAACCATTAATAAACATTATTATATTTTTGAATTCATTTCTTCATTTATCATCTACGAATTTTAATGAAAGATAATCTACGTACGTAAAGGCAGGAAAATCATCAAATCGTGCACGAAACTGGAAAAACTGTGTGAAAAACCCCAGTGTCTCGTTCGAAGTCCCAGTTGCGATAGCAGCAGCAAGAGTCGCCCCAAACGCGACGATTCTCAGAAGGAAATCGAACGCAGCTAAACCTCTACTTATTCCTCCTCCACTCCTCAAGAGCACTGGAACATCGCCTTTTCGAGCGGTAGTTGTATGCTTGACATGTGGAGGAGATGAAATAGCTGGAGCTTTGCCGGCTGCTTCGGCCCTGGCTCTGTGTGTTTCTGAGTCGGGCTCGATTGGGATCACAGTCTCATCGTGTTGAGTTGTCATGTTTTCTGTTTTTGTTGTTTTGTTTTTTTGGTTTTTAGAGAGGGAGAAGAGAGAAAGGAGAGATTAGAAGGCAATGATGTTTAAGTAGAGTGAAGGGTGTATATATATAGATGTAGAGATACTATTATTGTGGTGTTGCAGGTTAGGAGAGAGTCATAGGAGTAGTTGTCAACTAATCTGCATTAATTCTGTAATACCAAATACATTATGAGGTTCTCATGACTTCCTTATCAAATTAATCAAACCTAGAAATCAACGGATTCGCTATTACATTTCAGGAATTGATGCCAGTATTATTACAAGATTCACATAATATAATTTATGATTCTGAAAGATAAAGTTCAAGTTTACCCAAAGCATGTCACTTATAGAAACCAATAACCATGATAATGTTAACAATTACATAGGTGACACTAAATATACCAAAAAATATTTAAATCAGATATTTTACAAGAAAAAAATAAAATAAAATAAAATAAACAAAAATGAAATAAATACATACATATAGCTAAGGATTTGGAGGTCATAAGTCACTCTAATACAACACAAAAATAATTCACAGAAAAAACAAAACAAATAAAAAAACATCACAATATAAAATAGATAATAATACATTATTCATTTTCTCGCTAACTTACATAAATACATAAAATAGGGCAAATATACATTTTCAAACTTATTATAATTACGACCTGCAGTTTGAAAGAGCAAGGCCTCCACAGATTGCAGCGATAATTAAGTACAACAGTACCACTATAGCACATGTCAGCAACCCTCTGTATCAAAAAATAAAATTAAAGTTAAAAACAATTAAGGATATATTTAATTAAAAATTAGATAAAAGGGTATATAAATAACATACAGAAGTTTAGCATTTTTGATACGAAGAGCTGTCCTCAGTCTTTTGGACTGCTTGCGGAAATGAAAAGCACTATCTTGCATTGTAGCTGTTTTGTCTACCAAAAGCGCAATTCTATCTCCTCTATCCAATATTTTATCTATATTTTCCACCATTATTGTATGAATCTACAAATCATAATAAAAACAAGGGTTATATTATAATCGTAATTTTTTGACATTTTTGGGGGTAAAAAGGAAATTAAAAGAGAACTTGCCTCAGTGACTTCATTTCGGAGGCGATTAAGAGTATCGGCACTAGGGTTACTTGAGAAGAATTCCATTTGTTGATGCAAAACCCTAGAAAATTCATCGTTCATTGCATATGCTAACGCTGAATGAGCAATTCTCCCATAATTCTTCATGAATCTCATGTGTATATCTTCCAAGTACAGAAACGGAACTCTTCCTACACACACAAACCAAAATTGAGTCCAATTGAATTAATTCCAGTTTCAATTATCACCATTACTAACAATTCCAGTCTATATTTACTCTCAAAATGACATAATTTCTCATTAAAAGACTTACTTCCGAAAGTTTCATTGGCCATGCAAAGAAAAGTGATTCCATCAGATCTGAGCACATGAAATATATACCGATCCTGCGAGAAGCACAGCCTGGAATCAGACTCGGACTCAGGCGGGAGCTTCTCAAGAATCCGGCGAGAAACCGCGCCGGCGTTGCCCGTCACGGCGGCGAACTCCGCCAGCACCACCGTCCCTCTCGCCACCACGGCGTACAAAATCGCCATGCAAAATTGAGAAATCTGAGGACTGGATTTGGAACAGAAATTTGTTAATAGAACTTGATTGAAGAGGACTTTCGGTCTCTTGTGCTTGGAAGTTAATGACACAGGGAGGTGATATTCTAAGAGCATATTTCTTATTCTGAGAACTAGATGATGTTTATTTGTTATTCTCCCAGCCTCTCAGAATAAGAAATCTGCTCGCAAAATATCATCCCCCTTTCTTGTTTCGATATAAAGCGGGAGTTCAATTCCTGATTTTGACGGAAACTAGATTCCGGTTATAAATAAACACGGGATTCCGAATACATTCGAGTTTTTCTATATAATATAATGATGTGAGTGTTATTTTCTTATTGGATTCGCTCTCTAGTTCGAGGTTTCTTCTGTCTTTTCGAGTTGTTTCTGTTTTTTGTGAGAAGAGAAAGGAAAGGATGTGGGGAAGCGGCGGCGACAGCGGCGGACCGCCGGAGGTGACGCTGGAGACCTCCATGGGGCCAGTTACGCTCGAGGTTTATTCCTCTCTCTCTCTTTCTCTCTCGTTGTGTGTATCTGTACTGGTTATAAAAATTGTTTGGTTTAGAGATAAATTAGGCCTCAATTAGTCAATTGAATCGAGTCTCTTATACGAAATTATATAAAAAAAGAAAAATAAATCTTAAAGACAAAGCTCGTACAAGAACCAGCAAGTACCAACAAATTAATGCTGCTAAGTTTGATACCAATTTCAATTTTCTTTTTTGTTTATATTTATCTTTTTTTTTTGTTTACTTGATGTAGATGTATAACAAGCATGCACCAAGGACATGTAGGAACTTTGTGGAACTTTCTAGAAGAGGATATTATGACAATGTCAAGTTTCATCGTATCATTAAAGTATTCTTTCTTTCTTTTCTTCTCTTTCATTTTTTTTTTTCAATTTTGTCTATTAAATTTTTTAATTGTTTTAATTGTGTGTTTTATTATGTAGGATTTTATAGTGCAAGGTGGAGATCCCACTGGTACAGGAAGGGGTGGTGAATCCATCTATGGGTACCTTTTTTTCTTAATTATTTAAATATTAATAATTTTATTTAGGCTAGTAATTAATTTTAAACTTATATATATATTTTTTGTTTAGATCCAAGTTTGAAGATGAAATAAATAGAGAGTTAAAACACACAGGAGCTGGAATTATATCAATGGCAAATGCAGGACCAAATACAAATGGAAGCCAATTCTTCATCACTCTTGCTCCTTGCCAATCTCTTGATGGTATTATAAAATCCATATTTTAATTCATATTTTAAGTTTGCGTCTCGATAAAATAGGTTTTTTATTTGCATTAAATTTTTTAATGATGTTTATTTGGAAATGGAATATTCATAGGAAAACATACGATATTTGGGAGGGTTAGCAAAGGGATGGAAATTGTGAAGCGGCTTGGCAGTGTTCAGACCGATAAAAATGACAGGTATGCTTCTCAAATATTTTTATTTTTTGCAAAAAGAATATAATAATAAATTTTGAATTTTATTGGCTTATATTTACTAATTTGTAATTTTGGTAATGCAGGCCAATTCATGATGTGAGAATTTTGCGAACTTCTGTCAAGGATTGAGGATCCATATTATGATATTATGAAATGACATGATTTTTATTTTCAATGTTATTTCGTGATGCAATCTAAAATTGCTAATTTAGTCTAGTCAAGTATTAGTCATGCTATGTCAGGTCGGGTCTAAATATTTTAGTAAGGTGGCAGTTTTTATATAAAGAAATCTCTACAATTTCTAGTAGGTTCTTTTGGCAAGTTTTATTATGTTAGGTTCGTTAAGAATAGTATGTTATTTTATTTTGATTTGTTTTAATTTATGGTAAGTGTTGGGTGTAGGTTCTATTTATTTTCAGGCTTTCAGCCAGAGTCCGTTGTATTTTTCAGATTTTGAGTAATAAAAAAACTGAGAAAAGCCTTAGGGCACCATATCGTTTCTTCTTCCTCTTTTCTTCTTTCTCTCTTTATTCGACCTAATCAATCCAAGCCCTAATTCTCTTCCACCATAAACCTAATTTACGTCATTTCGTGTACCAACATTTTATTTTTGAAGAAAAATGGTATGTTTAGTTAGTAAGATTTTACCAGCATGGGATAGTACTTTCAAATTAAGAACATTTTATTTTGCTTTCTGTTTGGGATATATGAGTTTGTTTTGTGTTTAAACATGTTGTACTGACATTTATGTACTTATTAAATTGCCAAAATTATTTAAGTTCAAATATATGTTCAATTAAACGATAATTCAAACTATATATAGGTGTAATGAGTTATAAGAAGGCATTTTTCCAATGACAGTTTTTGTCACCAAAAGAGAAAAATAGAGTAAAGTAACAAACAGTTGAAAAGAACAGAACAACAAAATGCCTCTAATTCATTAAACTTTCAGAATCTCTTCATTCCATTTGCTAAATGTACAAATCTCCTATAAATTATCCACCTTTTCCTAAATGGTCATGGCAAGACACAACAAAACACCCCTTAATCCCAACCCCTCAAAACCCTACTAAAACCCTACTAAATAAATCTCACCATCTCCTCACAAATTTGCCACAACAAACAACAAATCCAAATCCAATCAATACAAACAAACCCTATCAATCTATTCTATCACCACCACCATGTCCATTTTCTTCAATTTTCACTCCACCAAATCCATTCACACTCCCATTAACATTTCCATTTTCTTTTATTTCTTTTATTTCCTTATCGGGTCCATTTTGCACCAATTCGACCCGTTTGAGCGAAGGCACGTCGCCTCTGCAGTATCTGTGCCACATGTCTCTGTAAGCGGATTCCAACCCACTAACGAATTTAGACCCGTTACACACCGCTGACTTCAGCATGACATCACGCAACGACGTTCTCAGCTCTTGCAATGCTGCCACGTCAGATGCTAGATTGATCGCGATTTTTACGTACTCGTCCTCCGATTTTCCAACCAATTGCTTCAAACCTGACAATCACAACACATTTAAAATGTCTATTTTCTAAGTTTATTATTATTATTATTATTATTATTATTATTATTATTATTATTATTATGTAATTACCAATGTTGGAAAGAAGGCTGACACCAACATTATGTGCATGAACTGAACCGGCCATGGTGACACATGGCACGCCCATGTACAACGATTCACATGTCGTTGTGGTCCCCGCATAAGGAAACGTATCCAAACTATACAAATCACACAAAAATAACATCATCATTAAATAAATTAACAAAACTAATGAATAAACTTGACTTGACATGCCTGATGTCCATGAGAGAGTAGGCTTGCATGTGATCATGGTTGAGTAAAATGAGAGGCAGCAAATCGACTCTCAAAGGCTCGAGACCCAACTGCTCTAAAGTCGTCAGAAATCTCTGTCTTATACTCTCGCAACAGAACGGCTTGCACTTCACTATCAGTCTTGAGTTCGGTACTGCTATTAATATCCTCGCCCACACTTGCAACACTTTAGGCGTTATCTAGCCAAATTAAAAAAAATAATAATAATAAAATAATATATAAATAATAAATAAAATAAATATATAAATAAATAAATAAATAAATATACAAATAAATAAATAAATATATAAATAAAATAAATAAATAAATATACAAATAAATAAATATATAAATAAATATACAAATAGATAAATAAATAAATAAGTAAATAAATAAATAAATAAATATACAAATAAATAAATAAATAAAATAAATAAATAAATATACAAATAAATAAATATATAAATAAATATACAAATAGATAAATAAATAAATAAGTAAATAAATAAATAAAAATGGTAGTACTATAAAGAGAGATGTATAATGGATAGAGAAAAAAATACCTTGGCTAAATTATTGAAGCTGCCAAAAGTAACGAAGCCGTTTGAAAGAGCGGGTGTCAGACAAATGGGCCCCGCTTCTGGAGAAGGAGTGTAGCACAAGAAACACTCTGGTAACCTTACCAACTCCTCCACATGCCTGTGTCATGATTATTATGTTATTAAAAATGGGGGTAATTTTCGTATATAACCTTGTGAAGTTTGAAGTATTGTTTTTGATATTCTTACTTTTGGTTAGTGGTGATTGGATCGACTAGCGGGTCTGAGATCCGATAATCGATTGTCGGCAAGCCTGTCGTATTTGGATAACCTATCCATGTCACCTGTTTCAAAATATTATTAATTAAAATCACATTAATATTTTAATAAGGGTATAAATAAATTCACAAAAAAGAAAGGTAATAAAATAACCTGAATGGGAGCGGGGCGGCAAGCCATAGTGCCTAGCTTATTATTTGCGGTATGGCCCGTCAATTCCACCAAAATATCGATTTGGTCCTCCCTCACGATGCTCGCTATCTTTTTCTCGTCGATTCCATATATGTCCCTCCATATTCCCCCCTTTTTCACCACTTTATCCCTGAACTTAAGCGTTTTTGCATCCGCCTAAAAAAAGAAAAATAAAAAAATAATGAAATATTAAGCGCACATATGATATTTATAGTTTTCAGGGGTATATATAACATTTTGATATTTTGCAGGGGTATAAATAAAAGAAATAATTCAAAATGAAGAACGGTATATCATGAAATATTAAGCACTTTATACTTTTCAGGGGTATATATAACATTTTGATATTTTGCAGGGGTATAAATTAAAGAAATAATTCAAATGAAGAATGGTATTATAGTTTACCTTAACGACAGAAGAGTAAACAATGACTTTATAGTTTGTATAATCATGAAAAGAAAGAGGGGCCTCAATGAAATATGAAACGGAATGAGTGAAATAATCAGGGGAAATATAGCCAATAATTAATGGACGATCCAGTTCTTTTGAGTTGTCCCAATTCTCATATTGTGTGTACAGCTTCATGAATCTCCTCCCCCATTCCCTATTAAAATAAAAATAATAATTATCATTCAAATTAAAAAAATAAAAACAAAAATATGATATTATATTGATTCAAGTATTTTTAAAATAATAATACCTGTGAGAGTCGTAAAGCTTGTCGTCCAAGCCTTCGTCTATGTAATTCAAAGCTAGCAACCGATTCTGAAATAATGAAATAATTTGATGAGTAATTGAAGAAAGAAATAAAAGTATTATGTGAAAATGAAATAAATGGGAATAAAATAGAATATTGATTACCTGACCAGCATTGCGTGAATCAGGATCGATTTGAAGGCATCTCTCATACGCTTCTATTGCTAAAGATATATTGCCTGCATCTCTGTATAAAACCCCTACAAAAAGGGAAGAAAAATAATTAATTAAACATCAAAAAATAAAATGATATTGGTTTATTAAATTCAGGTTTATGATTATTACCTAAGTTGTTGTATGCCTCTGCATAAGTAGGGTTTGCAATAATAGCTTTTTCTATCATACTGGCTGCTGCATCCATTTTACCCTATTATTAAAAAAATATAGAAAAATATTAAAAAAAAAAAATTAAAAAACTCAATTAAGACATAAAATATTATTTAAAACATAAAAATAGAAATAAGAACAAACCTGAACAGTATAAACAACTCCAAGATTGTTTAATGATTGTGAGAAATTTGGTTTAATAGACAAAGCCATCTAAAAATTATAAAATAAATAAATTACCAACATGAAGAATGCAAATAAAAACTCAAGACAAATTTAATAAACAAAATAAAAAAAAGAAAAATAAATATATAAACCTGATAGCATTCAACAGCTTTGTCTAAATTATCTCTATCTTTATAAATCACCCCCAAATTATTACACGCCTCAGCACATCGTGGGTTAAAATGCAAAGCTAGCTCATAAAATACAATTGCCTTCACAAAATAAATAAACAAATAAATGATTAATTAATGATTATTACTCATAATATTAATTAATTAATAAATTAACAAACCATTTCAAATTTGAGCATTTCGCCATAAGCAACGCCAAGATTATACATGGCATCAGCATAATGCCAATTATAATACAACGCTCTCTTGTAATAAGCCACTCCTTGATTTATATCTCCTTCCAGTTTCACCTTTTAAATATCAAAATATTTCAAATATTAGATTCAAAATTCAAACAATTGAAAATTCAAAAGGTTTGAATTATTACCTTTGTACCCATGTCAGTCAGAGCAATCGCCATGTTATTCTTAGCGATCTCAAAGTTCGGCGATATTGTCAAACACCTGTACACACACAAATCATATCAACAAAAATAAAAATAAAAAAATTAATTTTAAACCTGCAAAACCTACAAAAATCCATTCAAAACAACTCCCCCACGCCTCCTTACTATCTCTCTCCACGACTAACTTCCCGACATTCCTACTTTCGAATAGGGGCACAGTCCACAAGGAAAATAAAAAGAAACATTTTAATTTGACAGGGGTAAAAGGGTAATTTGACCTCTCATAGCAAGCTATAGCAGCGTCTAATTCGCCCCTGTTCTTGTAGATGACGCCCATGTTGCAGTAGGCCTCGGCATATAAAGGCCTCTCGAGGGCGGCCTTCTCGTAGCAGCTCAGCGCCATGTCGTACTGCATCATCTCCGAGTACACCACACCCAAGTTATAATACGCCGGCTGGAACAAAAAGAGTTAATAATAATAATAATAATAATAAAAAACAAGAAAAATGTTTATTTATGGAAGGGACCCTAAAGAAGTCAAAATATAACATAATATACCCCCACAAAGAAACAGGGGTATACAAGATATTCCTATATTTTGTGGGGTATAAATGTTTGAAATATATAAAATAAATAAAAGATGAAAAAAATAACAAAAATAATGTATTTATGTTTAGATGGAAATTTCACACATAATATACATGCCCCCTTCAAAATGGGAGGGGTATACATGATATTTCCTATATCTTGTAGGGGTATAAATGTAATTTTGAGATAAAAAAAAATAAAAAATAATAATCATATTATTAATTACGGCGTAGTGGGAGTCGATCTCGAGGGCTTCGCAATACTTCTGAATGCCCTCTTCTGTGTTGCCCGCGAGTTTCAGGCTCGTGCCGAGATCCGTCAGAACTATGGCAAGACATTCGCCAGCTGGCTTGTATGTCGGGTCCGCCTTCAGTGCTTTCTTGTACGCCTGCATCGATTTCCGTGCAAAACAAACAAACAATTAAATAGTCAGTTATATCGTGATGTGATGATGATAAAATAAAGGGAAATTTTTCAACCCACCCCCCCCCAACACACACAAATAACCTTTCCGAATATTACTAAAAAAAACAACTTTTTAGATCTCTCAAAACCCCTCTCTTTTAGCATCATCCCTTAAAACACCCTGACTTTTTCAAAAAATAAAACTAAACGCTAGTTTTTTTTATAATACTCAAAAAAGTTAGGGGTCTTGAGAGAAGCTAAAAACATAAGGGGTTTTTGAAGGAATCTAAGAAGTTAGGGACGTTTTGATAGTATTCTAAAATAATAATCGATGAAACATCACGTACGCCTTTAAAACCACAATCATTTTTCGAATACATTACTACGACAAAAGGGCCATAAATAGCATCTTAATCTTTTACAGTGGTATACCCTAAATATTTCTACTTAAACTATACCTCAGCGGCCTCGACGAGGTGTCCTTCATCTTTATAAATAACTCCGCAGTGCGTGAGAGCGCAAGCGTTGTTCGGATCGGCTCTGACGGCCTGAGAGAAGCTCTCCAGCGCGGGCCGTAACAGGCCCTGCATCTGGAGACAGATTCCCTTGCCGATGAGCGCCTCGACATTGTCAGGCCCGTCTTTGTCTATGATTTTGGTGTAGAGGGTCAGAGCGTCGGCGAATTTGTTCCTGGAGCGGAGCGTGTTGGCGTAGGAGAGAGAGTTGTCAGGGGAGAAGGAGGAGGGTTTGTGAGGTTTTGGGGGAGAGGGAGATGGCATTTGGTTCTACTTTCAATTTGGAGTTTGGAGTTTGGAGTTTGAGTTAGTTGGTATGTAAAGGCATTGGTGATGGATGCGATGCCCTGTTTTGAATCAGAAAGAAGAGTGGATCAAATGGTGATGAACTCGATTGTTTCGAAAAAATTTGGGAAAATTGAGAAAAAAAATGGAATGGAAGAAGGGGGTGGAAATTAGTATGCTGCGAGTAGAAAAAAATGGTCCAATAAGCGATTTAATTCCATTAGAGAGTGAAATAAGCTCAAAACAAAACGCAGGTAAATTTATAGTGAAAAAATCTTCGCCATTAACGAAATCAGAGAGCTTCACGCTCGAATTGAAAAACTTTTTTTTTCTTCGGTATGAAAAAGGGGAAACTTACGGGGCGGCCGAGGCGGCGGCGCGCCGTGAGGACGAGAGAAAAGAAAAATGGAGTTCGAGGGTTTTGCACGCTCGCAGTAGAGAGAGAGAGAGAGAGAGAGAGAGGAGAAAGAGAAACAGGTTTTTCTTTTTTTCTTTCTTTTCCTCTCTTTTTTTTGGTGGTTTAATTTCTCGCTCTCTTTTTTCTCCTTTTTGCGTTTTTTTCTTCTTTTTTGCTTTTCTTCTCTCTCTCTCTCTTCTGCCGATATGTCTTTTTGCTTAAAAGGGCTGTCTTTTTGTATAATTTTGAAAATATCCCTGATTATTCTATCGATTGAGCTTCCAATTTACCAAAGAAGATTAATAACTTTGAATAATAATAATAATAAAGCCTACGGGCAATGCTTTCTGTCGAAAATAATAATAATAATAATAATAATAATATAGCATTAATATTTGTTTTACATATACTTTGAATGGAGTTGGTAGGATCCAAATAAATGCAAATTTGAAATAGTGGAAAAACAAACCACTCAGAAGTCAGAAGTCAGAATTTCACTTTTGCAATTCAGCACCTACAAATTCCTATTATAGGGAGACAACCCTCATTTTATTTAATTTATTAAGGGCATGGGTATAATTCATTCATCTGGTTGCCAAAATTAACTGCTGATTGAGAAAATCATGCATATATATTTACCAACATTCAGCCACAGTAAATCATAACAAAATAATAATAAAAAAAAGTTATAATTTAAATAATGAGAGAAATAAAATTACAAAGTGATGAATTTTAAATTAAAACTAACAAATAGTCAAAATTTCTCAGAAAAAGTTGAAAGTTCTACTCTAGTCTTGCGTGGATCCTCTGCTAGATCTCTTATGGAAATTTTCAATTTAGCCCCTCAAATGTTACAAAAGTGATACACTCAAATATGAATATTAAACAGTAGTCTGGCCTATGATGACTTGGATTTTCTGGAAGTGGGCCTTCTAAAAATATTAATTAGATCATCTAGTCCCTGCAACGCAAAATATTCTAATTAATATTTATTTCGCAAGGTAATAAATTAATAATGAGAAATTGTAGGGCTGTTTATGCAAATTTGAAGAATATAAAGAGAAGGAAAAAATACCCGTGTGGTAATAACAAGGAAGCTAAATAGAACGATCAAATATGAACCCAAAACCAGCAGAAATAAAAAATCAAATGTAACACTCGCCACCTACATTTTACAAAAAAATTATCAAGGTATATTTTTATATTTTGATGTTTTATAGGGGTAAATTTGTAATTTTGAACATAAAAAAGTAAAGTACCTGATAAACATTTAATGTAGCCTTAGTGGAATCATAAAAAGTAAAAGCACCATCAAGCACTTCATTTTGCACATGTACTTCTACTGTATGATCAGATAATTCCTGTCACACAAAAAATCAAAATATTATATAAATATTTTCTCTAATATTAGTGTAATTATTGTGGAAATGAATTTAGAAGAGTTGAGACATTGCATATTATTATTAATAATATTAGCAAGGGGATATAATGAATGTGGTCCTTACCTTAGACAGCACATAAAACCAAGTTATAGTACCAGTTATTGTTTGCTTTATTTTGGACCATGCTAATTAAATTATTACACCCATTTTTCTTAGGTAAAAACATAAATCAATCATGACAAATCATCAGATTCAGAAGTGTCTCTAACCAACCAGTACGCCAGATATATTTTATTTTATTTTTTTAGAGAGAGAGAAAACAACCTTTTTTAGGGCATTGATAAAAGGATCATTTTTGGAAAGAAAAGGGGCAACTCTTGGAGTTTGAGATAAAAGATTAAGCCATGATTTAATGTAATGAGGGTTTATTGCCAGGCTGCTATTTTCAGCAAATATCTCTATTTTCTTTCCCTTTTGTCCATATATTTGCCTCTGCAATAATTCAACATAAATAAAAAATAAATTTAAATTAGAAATAAATGTATTTGTAAACAGAAACTATAGAAAATGAGAAGAGAAATAAACTTACAGCAAGACTCTCAGCTACTAATTTAACTGTTTTAATAACCGCCTTCTCATCCACTGATTTCCTATTTTTTAATCAAAAGAAAAGAAAATAAGTCAGTAAAGTAAATTACATATTCAAATTTCAAAAATTACAAAACTACCCACAAAAGTTATATAATTTAACTGTACCTCGTGTCATATAAGTTTCCAGTATTTTGCAAGAATTCAGGAGCAGAAGAAAGACCAGACAGAGTCAATGCAGTAACCCTAAACCTAGAAAACTGCTCATGTTCCCACGCCACCTGTCCAAATTTCCAAAATAAATAAAGAAATTAATCAACATTTATTTTACTTTACTATTAATTAAAAGAACAAAACAAACCCTAGGATCAGAAATATTGATCTTCTTGTGCTTCACATTCACCGAGAAATCCATCTCTTTCGCCACCTCCTCAAAACCCTGTCAAAACACAAAACAAACAAACAAATAAACAACAAATAACAAAAAATAATAATAAAATAATAATAATAAAAGAAACATACTTCATAAACTTGTTTGATATAAACATTTTCAGGCGGTTTTGATACGTGCATCCAAAGATCGTCTCCCCATGAACCCACACTGTTTAAGCAAATTGCATAATCTATGCTCTCTCTCACTCTTTGATCAAAACTCCTCAACCACTACAAATAATAAAAAAAGTAAAAAAAAAAAAAAGAATAATAATTAATAAAAAAAAGAAAAAGTTACAATAAACAATGGATTTAAAATACTAGATCTAACTGCCATATAAGCTTTATAAAGTCAGTTTTACAATTGAATTATTTCTTTATTGAAGTATACTTTATAATATGAAGGAAAAATAATCAAATAATAAGGAAAAAAGGGGAAATTACAAATTAGGGTTACTACCTTTTGGGTGCCATTATAATTATACGGCCCGCCAGCTGTCAACCCAAAAAGCAGATTATACCTCCCTCTCGTTTTAGGGTTTTCATACAATCTACTAAAAAGCCTCGCGATTTCCAACAGAGCAGCAACTCCACTTCCATTACTATCGCTCCCCACCGATAGTTCCTGCGAATAAAGAATGTTCCGAGGGGTTAGTTGCAATTTTGGGGATGTTTTATAAAAAGGTCCTTGGAGGTTTTGGAATTACGGGTGCGGAGCCGAAGGTGTCGTAGCTTGCGACGATGGCGATCGTGGGGAGCTGGTCTGAGTCTCCGTCTTTCAAACCTGGTAACCAACCCTGTAATAATAATGAAATTTTTTATGTTAATTCATATTGTTTTGTTGTATTTATAGCCTGTAAAAATTTCGATTGTAGAAGATATCTGTTTGAAACTGGAAATATAACGTAAATTGAAGCAGTTTTTAGCCCTATTTTTCTTAAAAATTAAGAAAATACCCCCTCTTTCATAAATACATTTATACTCTAATCTTTTAGGCATATAAATGATATTTTCTACTTGTGATGGAATATTACTCTTGTTATATTTTAGGAAATTGTTATTAAAAAAGGTCATTTTATTTGATAGTTAATATATATACCTGAATATTGGAAATGGTAGGTGGGGGTAGTTTCTTAGCCTCACTTGTCGATACAACCAGCTTGTATCTGAAATTTCATAAAATAAAAATAAGAAGTTTTATATATAAAATATAAATTTAGAAATTGAAAAAAAAATATATATATATATATACCCTCCATTTGTAGCAGATGGGGGCTGATGTGAATAGTTACTTCCACGTATATCTACTAATAAGCTGTCAAATGTACTGCTCTCATATGCAAAATACACTGGATACTGCAGTTTTAAGATGATTTTTTTATAAATTTAATTGTTAAAAAATGATTAAGATTTGAGTTAGAGAGAGAGAGATTACAGGTAATTCAGAATGAAGAAGCAGCTTTTCCAATTCATTCAATACATTTTTAACAAGTCCCAAATCAGTATCTTTCCCAAACGAACCAAGTTTGGAACTTAGTTTTTGAGGAAGGAGAAGCAATAAACCGCCTAACGGCTTCTTATTAGCAATGTAATCTGAAAAAAAAAACAAATTTAAAACTCATTACAGCATTTATATACAAATGCAAATATAAACCATCATTACAAAGCACAAAACCATTCAATTATGCACTACAAACAAACAAACACTACACAAATCTAACAATCCCAAAACAAAAACTCAAACAACCGAAACCTCGCAAAAAGGAGAGATCGAGATCCAACAACGGCGCAACAAGCGCAGTTCTCGACAGATCTGAATCACTCTGAACCGGAAACGAGCCGGCGTGGTGGTTCATCCCGGCGACGCGGGAGCCGAGCGGGACGCCGGCCAGATCGTACTGGATGAGCCGGTACACGTGCACGGCGGATGCGGCGTCGCCGAGCTCGACGCAGGCGAAGAGGATGAGGAGCAGCGAGAGCAGGAATGCCTCCGCCGCTGATGCTGCCATTTCTAGATATGGAATGAAGAGAAGAAAGAAGAAGAAGAAGAGAGAGTGAAGGAAGGAAGAAATCGTTTGGACTTTTTGGAGATGGAGGGCAGTTTTGCACTAATAACCTGTTAAATGTTTAATTGCAAAACTGAACCCCGGAATTTCAAACCCTGGATTGTTAATAACCGGAATTTCATTTCCGAATAACGCATAAAATTATTTAATGAACCAGGTTCTCTTTCTCTTCGTTATCTTCTCCAGTGAAGTGAAGTGAAGCTAACACAGTCCGCGCCCTCGCCCTCTTTCATGGCGACAAGTATCAAACTATCCCCTCTCAATCCCAAATAAGCGCATAAAATCTAAAATACCCCTTTTAATGGAGTTTCTCTCCATTTCTTCTTCTCCTCTCCCTTTCAAAACCTCCTTAAAACCTTCGCGTTTTCTCCTCTTCTCATCCCGAAAGCCCTCGTCGGAGACGGCGCCGCCGCTTCCGCCTAGCGTCCGTCGCCCGTTAAACCCCTTACCTTCAAACCCTATACCTAATGAAACAAAGCCTTCGCCCCCCATTAATCCTCTGTCTGCCAAGCTTTGGCTGACTAGCAAACTAACTCCTCCTCCTCCTCCTCCTCCTCCTCCAAAACAAGAAGAAGAGTCGAAAGAGTTAACCGTAAACTCAGAGCATGAGCCTCCGTCAGAACCGGAAGTAGAGCCACCTAAGCCCAACCTTGAATTGAGAGATAAAGGCAAACTCTTTGTGGGAAATCTACCGTTGTGGGTGAAAAAGGACGAGATTAGTAGATTTTTCGGGCAGTTCGGGCCATTGAAGAAGATCGAATTGATTAAAGGGCACGATGATACAGAGCGTAATGTTGGGTAATTACTAATTACCAATTTATCACAAAAAGGTAAAAAAAAAATACAACAATATGGTATTAAATGTTAATATTTTCCCAATTTAAACAAACAGGTATTGTTTTGTGATTTACGGCGGCCCAACAGCAGAAGATTCAGCGATAAAAGCTGTAGAATTGGACGGAGTTGAGTTCCACAGAAGGAATCTTACCATTAAATTGGACGATGGAAGGAGAGCAAAGGAGAGAGAAGAGGAGAGAGAAAGATGGGTCAAGGGCGAAATCCAGGAGAGAGAGTACAGGTCTGAGTGGCATGAGGAGAGAGACAAGAGCTCCAAAGCTTTTAAACGGGTTTTGGAAACCCGACCCGATAACTGGCAAGCTGTTGTTTCTGCCTTTGAGAAAATTCCCAAGGTAATTTTGCATCTGTAGCCCTAATATTAGAAACAATCGCAAAACTAATAGACTATTAATGATTATTATTTTTTCATTTATTTTTTGGGAATTTCAGCCTTCAAGAAAAGAGTACGGATTAATGATAATGTTTTACGCAAAAAGAGGGGATAAACATCACGCGAGAGCCACTTTTGAGAGAATGAGGGCAAGAGGAATCGAACCGAATCCTCACGTTTTCACAAGGTGATAAAACATAGATAATTTTAACAACATTCAAAACATCAATTTTATGTACATTTTATTAAAGTTTAATAATGAAATGTTGATGCAGCTTGATTCACGCTTATGCAGTTGCAAGAGACATGAGAGGTGCTCTGTCGTGCCTTGAAGAAATGAAATCAGAAGGAATCGAAATGACGGTTGTCACTTACGGTATTCTCATTTCCGGATTTTCAAGAATCAGCGATTCCATGTGAGTAATATTTCGTTTTATACGCCTAATATTCTATTTTATTTGAATAATAAACGATTGTGATGTGATGAATTTGTTATTTTGGCAAGAAAGATCTGCAGATAAGATGTTTGAAGAGGCGAAACGGAATCTTGATGCCCTAAATCCTGTCATATACAGTAACATCATATACGCAAACTGGTTAGTATAGTATTATACAACATTTATATGCTTATAAGATAACAAAGTGTGATATAATAATATTTGTGGTATTTTAATGCAGCCAGGCTGGCAATATGAGTCGGGCTGAGGAACTGGTGAGAGAAATGGAAGAAGACGGATTCGATGCTCCAATTGATATTTATCATAGCATGATGCATGGTTATACAATCACTCAAAACGAAGATAAATGCTTAATCGTTTTCGAAAGACTCAAGGCATATTTAATTATTTATTTACATCCATACACAGATTCTCTTTAAATCTTTTTTATTTTCATCTAAATCTTTTTCATTTTTATATTTTTGTAGGAGTGTGGGTTTCGTCCGTCTGTAATCAGTTACGGCTGTCTTATCAACTTCTACGTAAAGGTGCATACACATTACAACAACCAAACAAAATCTCACATTATTTCTAAACTTGTATAATCATTTTTTTTCGTAAATCTGGAGAGGGCTAAACTAAAATATCCCCCTTCCAAATGAATTTCTATTTACTTTTTAACTATACATTTACAAAGTCCTAATTATTTACAAGCAAAAACAAAGAGAAAAGCTCTACATACATTCTAACTTACATATTTCATATAAGCTAAAATGAACCATATACTCATTCATTCCCAATTTTTTTCCAAAGGCCGGTAAAATGAAGAAAGCCTTGGAAACAAGCCAATCAATGCTCTCAAACAACATAAAACACAACACCAAAACCTTTTCAATGTTGATAACCGGCTTCATCCACCTCAAAGACTACGCCAACGCCTTCCAAGCCTTCGAACAAATGACAAACTCAAAATTAAAGCCCGACCGAGTCATCTACAACAATCTCATCGAGGCCTTCTGCAAGATGGGCAACACGGATAGAGCGCTCAAACTTGTGGATAAGATGAGAAAAGAGAGGATGCAGTTGAGTAGCAGGAGTTTTAGACCAATTATTGAAGGGTTTGGAGCGAAAGGAGAAATGGGAAAGGCGTATGAGGTGTTTGAGTTGATGAGGAGGAGTGGGTGCGTACCGACCGTGTTGACTTATAATGCGCTTATTCATGGACTCGTTAGAAAGAAGCAGGTGAAGTAGGAGAATATAAGTAAAATGTTTGGAATATTAATCTTTTTTTTTTGTTATTTTATATTTTTGAATTTTTTTTTATTATTTTTCTTAGTTAGCATTTTTTTCTTTTATTTGTATTTTTAATTTATGATTTATGATTTATGATTTATATTTTTTTCTTAATTTTTTATTTTTTATTTTTAATGTATGGTTTGGCATTTTTTTGTATTTTTAATTTTAGTTCTCAATTTATAATTTTAATTATTTCTTTTTTATTTTAAATTTTATCATTTTTATAATTTTTTACTTTTACTTTTATTTTTATTTTTAAATTTTTTCTTAATTAGTTTATTTTTTTGTTAATTATCATATTTTGTATTTTTTTAATTTATATTAATTTTATTTTTATCCTTTTATTCTTATATTTTTATACATTTATTTATTCATTAAATATTTTAAAAATCTTGACATAAACAGATAGAAAGAGCAGTGAGTGTATTAGACCAAATGGAAATCGCCCAGACCAAGCCAAACTCACACACATACACCATCATCATGGAAGGCTACGCATCAGCGGGTGATGTCAGCAAGGCCTTCGAGTACTTCACCAAAATCAAAGAACAAAATCTCAACATCGACGTTTTTATTTACGAAGCTTTATTAAAAGCGTGTTGTAAATCCGGAAGGATGCAGAGCGCTCTTGCTGTTACGAGAGAAATGAGCTTGAAGAATATTAAGAGGAATACTTTTGTCTATAATATTCTCATTGATGGGTATGTTTTAATTATTATTTGTTTATGTTATTATTATTATTATTATTATTATTATTATTATTATTATTATTATTATTATATAGGTGGGCGAGGAGAGGAGATGTGTGGGAGGCGGAAGATTTAATAAAACAAATGAAACAAGAAGGCGTTCAGCCTGATATTCATACTTACACTTCATTAATCAATGCTTGCTCTAAATCCGGTGACATGGCGGTACGTCTTAT
Source organism: Juncus effusus (assembly GCA_027726005.1). NCBI lineage: Eukaryota > Viridiplantae > Streptophyta > Magnoliopsida > Poales > Juncaceae > Juncus > Juncus effusus. The sequence goes on along the minus strand of CM050896.1, from coordinate 11,335,775 downwards.
TCCATTTTGATGACTTTTATCTTATATTTTATTATATTTCACCTTTTAATTCTTCTTCTTCTCATGCAGAGATCAGAGAAGGTGATAGAAGAAATGAAATCATCAGGAATAAAACCCAACATAAAAACATACACAACACTAATCAAAGGTTGGGCTGGTGCATCTCAGCCTGAAAAAGCGTTACAATCTTTTTCACAAATGAAAAAGTCAGGTTTGGTACCAGACAAGCCAGCGTACCACTGCCTGTTAACTTCCCTCCTATCACGGGCTGCCATGTCAGACCAAAATATTTACTCAGAAATTATTAATGTTTGTGAGGAAATGGTTGAGAGGGGTTTGACTGTTGACTTGAAGACGGCTGCTCATTGGTCGAAGAGTTTGAGGAAGATTGAGAGGACAGGTGGCAAGCTCACGGAGGCTCTGGAGAAGACTTTTCCGCCGGATTGGAATTGTGGGGAAGTACAGGGGGGTAATTGTAATTTTGCATTGGGTGATGGTGTTAGTAGTAGTGATGATAGTGAAGTGAGTGATGATAATGATGATGATGATGATGATGATTTGTTGTGATTGTTAGTTAGTTTGATGTGTGGTGGTTTATTTTTCTTGTATTATTTATTTTTTGTATAAAATGAGATTGTTGTGTAGAAAGAATGATACTAGCGACAAAATTTATGAGCAAGTTGGATGAAGACAAAAATGAAAAAGAATATGCGTTAAAAGGGTGAACAGTATGGATGGTGTACCGTTTGATGTAATGATTTAAAGCTGCTTGTATTGTACATCTTTGCAAAAAATAAAAATAAAAAGCTGTTTCTATTTGCATCATGTTTTTTTCAACAAAAATGGGAGAAATTCATTCAATTTAGTGTACATTATAATATAGCTATAGCATTTCAATGTATAATTTGCCAGCTATTTTCTATGATAGATCATGCTCTATTGTTCATATAGAATGTGCAATGGGTAAATTGTATATTACATAGCCAAAAAAAACAAATAACATGAAGGTGCAAATAATAATAAATTGAAGAACTATGCAAACAGAAAATAAGATTTGAGTGATAGGTTATTTATGTTTCCAACCCAAATAAGATTAAACAACAATTAATCAATCAATCAGTTAATTAAGAGACAAGAATTAGAAGTTAGAACTGACCTATCTGTTTTGTACAGTGAACATGTTTTGCTCACTTGTTGATAAGCTTCAATCACTTGTACTGTTGAACAAACACAAGATACATGTATGTCCATGTGATTTGTCAATTCTTGCTTCTTACCTTACTATTTACTAAACTTATTAGTAATTAGTAATTATTACACTTTGCAGCTCTTTATTTTTCATCTACTTTTAAGTCTCTTCAAGAAGCCACATCATCATTTTTATCTCCATCGTTCGATCAATTTTTTTTTGTCAAATCTCAGCCATTCATTTTCTCAAATTTATTGATATTTTATGGCAACATATGGTTATTAAAACATAATCATATGATTGGTAGAATTGATGTTTTGTGTTCCATCCCCGATTTAGTGAGAACCGTTGTAAATTTAATTCTGACCATCAGATCTTAATCAGATAGTTTCAATGAATCATAGTTCAAAGTTATGTTCAATTATTAATATCAATAGCTAATGAAGAGTTCACTCATTAAAATATTTTTTCTTTTCTTCTTTAAAAAATTATAATTCTTAATGAATTATTTTATTGCTCATGTTAAGTTCATCAAATATAAATTTATTGGAATTTTCTCTTTATTTTGAGTTCCATATTGTTATGATTCTAATTTAATTATTTTCTTGCTAAAATATGTGAATAAAGACTATATAAAAAAACAAGTAAAAAAATGATATGCTCATTAAGTTATACTTTATACCTTATTTTTCATCTCCCTTTAAGCATTCTCAAGAGACCTATCGTCAATTTTATCTCGGCCATTGAATCAATTTTTTTTAAATCTTAGTTTTTCATTTAAATTATTACCATAATATCACATGGTTAGTTAGATTAATGTTTCGTGTTATATCTCCAATTACGTGAGAACTATCATATAAATTTGTTGAGATTTTCTCTTTATTTTGAGTTCCATATTGTTATAGTTCCAAATTGTTTTCCACTAAATATGTAAATATAGACTATATAAATGAAGATGTACAAAAATGATATGTTCATTAACTTATACCTTATATCTTATTTTTCATCTCTCTTTGAGCATTTTCAAGAGACTTATTGTCAATTTTATCTCGGCCGTTGGATCAAAGTTTTTTGAAATCTTAGCTTTTCATTTAAATTATTACCACAATATCACATGTACCGATAGTTAATGAAGAGTTTACTCATTAAAATATAAATAATTTTTTTTTCTTCTTTAAAAAATTATAATTCTTGATGAAATATTTTATTTCTCATGTTAAAATCATCAAATATAAATTTTTTGATATTTTCTTTTAATTTTGAGTTCCATATTGTTATGGTTCCAAAAAAAATTTCGCTAAAATATGTGAATATAAACTATATAAATGAAAATGTACAAAAATGATATGCTCATTAACTTATACCTTATATCCTATTTTTCATCTCTCTTTTAGCATTCTCAAGAGACCTATTTGAAATCTTAGCATTTCATTTAAATTATTATCACAATATCACATAATGACATATTGTTATGATTCTAATTTCATTTTTTCTTGATAAAATATATGAATATAGATTATCTAAAAGAACATGTAATAAAATGATAAGCTCATTTACTCTTATCATATTCTTTTACCCCTCTGTGAAAATTATCAAGAGAACTATTATCAATTTTCTCTCCGTCGTCGAATCAAAAAATTGATCAAATATTAGCTTTTAATTTAAATTATTATCATAATATCACATGATTAGTTAGATTAATGTTTAGTGTTATATCTCCATTATGTGAGAACTATCATCTCAAATAAAATTTCAGAATATTGAAAACTATATTATATTACTTAATGTATTAAGGGTTTCATAATAACATATGTGTGTAATCCATATAATTTTAACATATAAAAAAATAAGAAAAATAGTCATGACAAAAGTTTTTGAAGAAAATGAGTAATATTATATTTTCCTATGTAGTATACATATTTTTACCATATATATAATATTAAATATAATAATTATTTTTTATTTTTTTAAGTTAATAATCTATAATTTAATCTTATGCAGTTTCAACTAAAATCTTCGAAATAAATTATCTCTCATTTTTTTTATCTCATTCAACTAAGTTTGATTAATATTTAATTTATTTTTCTAATATAATATGTCAAGACATAATGACATAAGAAAATAAAAAACAATAATTTTGAATTCTCATATATTATTATGTAATAAGGATTCACAAATTTTAATTTTGAATTTTCATAATTACAAGTTATACATTATTAGATTGAAATAACTATTAAAATTAAAATACTCGCCCCGAAACACGAGCATTATCCGAGTTTAATATAACTATTCAGGTTCAGTAATCCCTTAAAGTAGCAACTTTTTTTAATTTTTTTTTAATAAAAGTCTTTGGTAGCTTTATCGGCTACACATTCAAAAAAAAAAATTCATTTAAAGTATAAATGGAATATAAAAATGAGTCAATTTGTTGTCTCGTAGTTGAGATGAGCCTAGCTAATAGATGGTAATCAAGCCCCAGTATGAGCCAATAGAAAATTAGGATTATTAGGAGAATTTCCAAAGTTCTCTTGATTATGATAACGAAAAATTAAAGGTCAAATTAATGAGACAATATATTAGAAATTCAATCATCAGGGTAGGTTGACATTTGCTTCCTAACCAAAAGATACAAAGAATTAATATATCCTAACTCCTATTACAAAAATTAAACAAAGATTAATTAGGTCTCCTAACAAAATACAAGGGATATATTTTTTGAACTTGATTTGAAAATGCCATGCCAACTTCAGGCTTCAATTTTCAAACCATAAGACCCTATAATATTCTGAAGGCAACATATCACAAGTAGCTCGACAAGATTTATTTGTTTTTTCAGAGATTTGGATCATGCAATATATTGTGTTATGATTGGAGGGGCAACGAGATGCGAATAGGAAATATAAGGACACCAACAGTACTGTGGATAATGTAGGGATCAATTAGGATGAACATGATTAATTAATGTTTTCTTGGCCTAACATGCACTTAATTCAGACTTTGACATGATTTATTAACCGCTTAAATGAAGTGGTTAATTCAAACAGGAGATTTATATATGAATCAATAACTGAAACTATTAATACAAAGTACTATAAGAAGGAATATATAGAATCTATATATCATCTATTCAATGACAAATGTATAAAACAAATATAAATGCTGATAATTTGAATACTTACTTTGTCATTTAAAAAGCCACCTGCATTTGATTTCCTCTTAAAAACCATTTTATGAAAGGATTCATATCAATAAAATTATATAAATGTCCTATAATTATGTCCAATATAAATAAATTCATATATATTAGATTTATATCAAATTAACTGTATCTAATTCATGTAAAATTATAAATTATGGAAGATCCTACATCCAATGCTATTACTATTCAAGTGATGTAATTGATAGTTATTAGATCAAATTAAGAGAAAAATGTTAAGTCAAATTATGTTAAGTGCATACAGTAAATTTCTGAAAAAATATATGAAAAATACTCAATTAATTACTTTAACATGAAGCATGGAAAAGGTAGCCCTGAGTTGCACCTTGGCATGTTTGTCGCTTGCAAATAAACAAACAACACGCCATGACCTCTCTTTCTCTAAATATAGAAAAATCTCAAATTTCATGCAAAAAGCAACTACCTTATTCAATTATTATTTAAGGGGATTGAGTGATCCACCCTCCACCCTGTCCTTTTTCTCAACTTCCATCACATTTCCACTTTTTTTACTTTATATTGCACATATATAACCCTATAAAATTTATATTACAACTTTGTTCATTACATCCTAAACTTTAAATGATGTTTCAAAGTTTGTAGGTGTGTATATGAAGGAGTATCCTCTTTAATACAGAAGGACCTTGTAATATTGATTGTCTTTAAATCCCTCTTGCATGCACCCAAAAGGTTCTTTTATCTCTCTCTCTCTCTCTCTCTCTCTCTCTCTCTCTCTCTCTCTCTCACACACACACACACACACACCAGACAATGGTGAAGAACCTTTCCTTAACCTCTCTTTTCTACAAGAAGAATACCAAAGATACTAACAGACCTTGGCCGTCATCCAAAGAGCAAATCAAGGCAAATTCCATTAAAGACACCAGCATTTATCGTAACACATTATCAATCTATGAAAAAGTGCGCGATTCATCAGAAAGAATTGATCTAACCAAATCGGACCGACTTCTCTTCAAATCGGTTTATTTCTCAAATTCTATCATGGAGGAAGCAATCGTAAAGCCGATTAAATATCGTGCTAATTTTGCAAGTAACTTTAAAGGAGGTGTTGCAATGGAGATGGAATCAAAAGACCCACATAGAGATTTTAGGGAATCAATGGAGGAGATGGTAAAGGCTTATGGAATCAAGGATTTGGATTGGCTAGAAGAGATGCTTGGTTGGTACCTAAGAGCGAATGGGAAGAAGACACATGGCATCATTTTGGGTGCATTTGTGGATTTGCTAGTTGGATTGACTAGTTCAAATCCTAATTATTGTAATAATTTGTCTAATTATCCTGTATCTTCTAGTTCTTCTTGCTCCTGTTTCTCCTTTGAGGTTGAAGAGGGGATGGAGAGAAAATGAATGCTTTGCTTTACTAGTTAATGGGTTTTTCAATTTGTTCATTGATTTGAGTAGATTAGGTTTTTACATGTAAAATATTAGAGCGCTAACTTCCTGTAGAGATTTCTCAAGCTCCTATTCAAAAAAAAAAATTCCTGTAGAGATTTGAAATTTGTGATATGAAATCTTTTTATGTTCCAAATATACATATTATTACAGTTTAATGTATTAAAACGTAATCAAGTTGCATATATATTCGATAAATTCTTTTACCCGACAAAAAATAGATTCTTTTATCAGCCAAAAACTGATTATACATATATACAATTGTCAAACGCAATCATGCACTATATATCTATTAATCTTTAAAAATATTGATAGCATGCCTTATATGTACATGATTGAGTTTGACAATGTGTATATGTATATAATTAGTTTTTGGCTGATAAAAAGTGTTATTAATTTTCAATTACATGTATGTTAATGTTTCAGTTACCAGACAGATATTTCGCTTATCACATGCCTATAGATCATCAAATTAATCGGCCAGGTGAAAGAAATAGAAATATCCCAATATGTTAATTCAAAATATATCATAAATAAGGAGATGCTAAAAATTAAAAAGTACTAGAAAGTAAAAAGCCATCACAGTTGCATGGTGGTGTCTTTCTCATGCAAAAGAGGCCTTCACTTGTTCCCTTGTCTTACTTGGCCTCAATTTTCTCTCCATTTTGTCTCTCATTAATGATCTTTCTTATTTTTTTTTTTTTATGGAGCCTTTTTTGAAGTTCACCGTGCATACTGTTGTGACATAACAGTATGTTATTTTCATCATGATATAATACAAAAAAGGATGTTTCCATTTGTTTGTTATAAATGGAGAAAGCATCCTAACTATCATTTGAAAACAGTTTTGTGTAGGGCAGAGTTTGGGGAGAAAGATTGTGGTCCTTATACAAAATAGTTGCAAAAACAAATAAATTCATATCATGTCATTAATTATTAGATTATATGAGTTTGCACAAGCATCCAAATGGATTCTGTCAAATACAAATAAACAGTACCATGAAGCTTGTATGTCACCATCATTTCATTTATGACCAACTGTCGCTTGCCTTCTGATGTTTCCTAGGGTTTTAAATGATAAACCCTAGTCAGTTGCCTCATATTAGTTTCAATAGTATGATAAATATAATATAAAAAAATAAGTATTGGTTTCAAACAAGTTTATAAGAAAATTATGTGGGTTTTTACTCATTAATCATGCAATTACACTTTTCAATATCATCTCGGAAACACATATTCTTTTTTTTGAAGGAGTGGCATGCGAAATGCCTGTTTCCACTCAATTTATATTAATAATATTAATAATGTTGCTTACATTGCGTTGACACGTCTTCCTGTCTCAAGAGCCCTAATTACTTTCATAGTTCCTGAAGCAAGATAATGTTAACTAGATTGAATTGATAATTCAAAATGTACATTAATCTGGATCCTGTTGCAAATTTTATAGACTAACATTAGTCTGAATCGTGCAGTAGTTAATTTTACTATTTTAGCTTATTTTAATTTTTAGCACCATATTTTTTTGTAATGAATATTAAACCCATTTCTCTTGCATTTTGGAATGTTCGGGGTATTTGTTCAAGAAAAAAAAAATATAATGCACTCGTGCAACAGCCCAAGAGAACCACACATCTTTTTGCACAATGCGAATATACACATGGCCTATGGGTCAAAATATACAATCTATTTGGCATCATCCCACTGGCAACCATATATCTCCCCAACAAAACTATACGACTGGATGTATAAGCGCATTAGCAAAGCAAAGAGGAAAAAAATGGAGAAGTATCTGGATCTCATGTTGTTGGGAAATTTGAAAAGAACGTAACGTAAGAATTTTCCAACAAAGGAGAAATGCGAAAGAGCAAGTATTCTCGATCATTAAGGAGAATGCGAAATTAATGCGAAAAATGGCTAAGGATGACGGACAAGACGCAATGCCAACATGAAGCTCCACACCAAAACAGCAGTCCGAACGCCAGGCGTGTATCATAGGATAAATAGGGCATAGGCAAAATCCCGTTAAGATTTGTAAATCCGCGACTATCACGGAAATGAAATGTAAATATTTTTGTTAAACTAATTTTTTAATACAAGTCTAAGTAGGCAAATTGTCTATATTTAAAAAAAAAGATAGTTCAAAATGTACATTACCATATTAGTAGTTTTGACTTTCTTTTAAAAAAAATAATAAAAAAAAATGAATGATACGCCCCTGGTGTCCGTTCCTTCAAAACAAATAGTAGTTTTGACTTTCTCTAATTTCTCATAGTAAATTCTTTTTTGAGGTGTGAGGGAAATGGGAACTGAACCCGTGTCTTTCCCTTATCAAGCAATCGCACCATTGAAGCAAGCAATCACTTGCAACTTATAGTAAATTATTGAAACAATTAAATCAATTAAATTGTTCAAGGTTTTCATAATTCCATCTTGGCATGAAAATCAAGATAATGACACTATTTATATTCAGAGTAAAAAGAATATTTCACACTTCACGTGCGAAAGAAACACTAATCTCCTGCTTTCATTAAACAGTTCACCAAGCCATTCGGTATGGCTTTTGATGCAAATTTTATGATTTCACTCAACACAAATTGCATGAAAAGATTGCAATACTCATGCCGTGTGATGAAATCAATACATGAAAAATATTTTGCTAATCAATTTCGTTATTTGTTCTAACATTTCTCTAATCAATTTCGTTATTTGTTCTCACATTTCTCAAAATTCAATTTTTAAAGGAAAACCCAAGCAACATGCAGATTTTCTAAACTTCATTATCTTTCACATCTAAAATACATAATTTTTCAAACTATCATTCTCACAAGGCAAATGCATGCAAATGCTCTATATTTCAATCTGAGTATCTATTTCAAACGGACCAATATTCTCCAGCCCACATATAAAATCACACAATAGGCCCAACAGCCTTTAACACTGCTCTTAATCACCCGCCAAAGCAAAGAATATTACACTCTCACTTGCACTCACAAGACACACTGCCATGATTCCTCTTCTCTCCTTCCTCCTCCTTCTCCTTCTCCTTCCCCTCTCCACCCTCTCTTCCCCTCTCCCTCTCTTTCCCCTCACTTCCCCTTCTCCTCATCCACTCCGCTCTCTCTCCCATTCCTCCCTTCTGCGCGCCACCTTTCTCAAAAAATCCCCTTCCCTCCCCTCCATTACCCCTCTCTCCCCTCATTCCTTCGGAGGTTACTCTCTCTCCCTCTCCCTCGGTTCCCCTCCCCTCCCTTTCCCCTTCCTTTTCGACACCGCCAGCCACCTCTCATGGCTTCCCTGCACTCACACTTTCAACTGTCTCCATTGCCACAATTTCACCTCTCCTCCCTCTCTTTACCTCCCCAAATCCTCTCTTTCTTCCCGCCTTATCGGGTGCCAAAGCCCGTTTTGCAAATGGATCCATCCGTTAAAATCTTGCACAAAATCAGATACCACCAATTCAACTTCACTCTGCCCGCCTTATTTACTCATTTACGGATCAGGATCGACAGGCGGACTCTTAATGCTCGACAAATTACTCTTACCTGGTCGAATTTTAAACAATTTCGTTTTTGGGTGCTCATTATTCTCTGAAAAACAACCTCCAATTGGGCTTATCGGGTTCGGGCGGGGCCCGCCTTCTGTACCGGGTCAACTCGGTTTGACCCGGTTCGCGTACTGTCTTATTTCACGTAATTTCGATGATGACAGGTCTGTTAGTGGATCCCTCTTTCTTAACGGATCGGATGATGGTAAAGATCTCCAATTCGTACCGTTTGTTAAAAACCCGACAAAATCCGAGCCTTTTTCTGTTTACTATTACCTTGATTTGCGTAAAATCACAGTTGGAGGAAAGAAATTAAATTTACTGGAAAGAATTCTCTCTCCTCAACCCAATGGAAATGGCGGTACTATAATTGACACAGGTAATTAAGTTATTTATCACATGATTATCTAACTGAAATATGTACTGAAAACATCATTAATATAAAATAATATCCATTTTTTTTCTTTTTATAAGGTACCACTTTTACCTACATGGAACCAAATTCATTCAAGCTGCTCGAAACGGAATTCACGTCCCAAGTCGGCACGAGATACAACCGATCTTTCAACATAGAATCCCATACAGGCCTGAAACCCTGTTTCATTCTCCCCTCAAAGAGCTCAAAAATCACCGTACCAGACTTAGTATTCCATTTCAAAGGTGGTACGGAAATGAGACTTCCGTTGGAGAATTACTTTGTGGTGGCTGGGCCTGCTGACGTGGCGGATCAGGGTGAGGCAGTTTGTCTCGCTGTGGTGAGTGACGGTGCAGCCTTTGGTGTGGCGAGTGGGCCTGGGATTGTAATTGGGAGCTTTCAGCAACAGAATTATTATGTAGAGTATGATTTGGTGAAGGAGAGATTAGGGTTTAGAAGACAGAGTTGTATTCTACATTAGGGTCTTATTATTGTGGTAATTCATCAGTTTATTTTTTTGAGTCAGTTTAGTCCTTGGATTTTTTTTTATTTTGCTTTTTGTTAAATTTTGATTGTTATAATAGTTATTACCATATATTTAAAGTTGCCCAGCTGTGTCTTTTACTTTTATGTTTTAAGATATTCTTTCTTACATATTTTTTTGTAAGGAAACTTATCCTATCTTATATTATTATACTTTAATTAATTTCTGACAAATATAAAAAAAAAAAAATTTAATTACTGATCTGAACATATAATGATTAAGAAACGACTGTTGAAATTTTCATTAGAAATTAAATAAATTTAATTGGTACTGAAGTCTTAGAAAACTGATCCCATTTGTACAGATTTTGATATAGTAAAGAGAGTGTAATAGACAGCAAAATTTGGGGTTTGTTGTCAGAAAAGAAAAAAAAACATAATTAATTGCCGACCGTTTGTTCTGTACTGACAGGCTTTTATTAAGCCCATGGGCCTTTTAAAAGAAATAGGTAAGGCTTTTATTAGCAGGTGGTCTCCAGTTCCTAAAAGGTCGTTTCTCTCCAGTTTGAAATGGCAATACATATTAGGCACAATAAAGTAACGAAAATTTTTAATGTTTTGCGTACTGGAGATGAGAGGTGTTTGGAATTCCGCTTTACATGTGACTTTACTAATTTCTTTATTTCTTTTTCTTTTTTTAATATATCTTTATTTCTTTTCCTTTTGAGTGATTTTTGTTTCTTTTGTATCTTTCACTGTTTGCTTTATCCTTGATTTATGTTACAGAGAGTCTCTACTTTAGTTTGCAATTGTATTTTTAACTTTAGTTTGCATTTGTATTTTTAATCGTGGCAAAAAAAAGGTCGACGGTCTTCTCAACGGTTTAATCCGCATTGGAAAAATAAATATAGAGATTTAGGACATCAATTTTTCTCGTTATTTTTTATTTTTCAAGTTTAGGCTTTGAATTGCATCAAATGTAATGTGACAAGAATTATATAATTTTTTTTTATATTATTAATGAAAATATTTAGTAGGCCGCCTACTATTTCAAAAAAAATAAAAATAAATAAATAAATAAATAAGGCCGTTGACAAAAATACAGTTCTATTATGGGCTTACTAGCACATTTTTTATGAATCATAATAAGGCTTTGGCCCATTTGTTTGTAATTGTTTTTTTTAAAAGGGGAAGAGGCTGTTGACAAACATACAGTTCTATTATGTGCTTAGTAGCACATTAAAATTAGGCTTTGGCCCATTTGTTTGTAATTGTATTTTTAATAGGGAAAAAATCTGTATACAAAAATAGACAGTTCTATTATCGGCTTAATAGCATTTATTTTATAAATCATAATTAGGCCTATACAATAGCCCATACCATTGTTGTGGGCTGTTAACACGTCATTTTTAATTCAATATTAATAAAGTTAGTTTAAAAAATATAAAATATTTTATATTTTTATAAAATATATTCCTTGCGTTAACTACATTGTATCTAATTAATATGAAATTTCCCACTGGCATGCATAGTATAGTATATAGTATACTAATGAATAATATATTAAAAATGAAAAGAATAATAATGAAGGTTCCCACATGAAAAATATTGACCACATGAAAAATATTGACCCAGTAAAGACGACTACTTCAAATTTGATCTACTTAATTTAATTTAACCACTTCCTTCATTTCAATTTTATTGACTTTTGCATCTCTCTTGATGTAAACGTTTCACCTTCCATTTTCTTTCATCACAACATACTTCCCCCTTTAATTTTTACTCTCTATAAGACCTTAAGGCTTAAACCAAACCATCCATTCTTATTTTCCAATTACAACTTACACCCCCTCAAAAACACAAAAAAAAAATGAATGGATCCTACTATGGTCCTCCAATTCCGCCTCGAAGCTCATACAGAAGTGTAGGCCGCAGCCGCTCCTGTTGTTGTTGCTGCTTATTCGAATGCTGTTTCAACTGTCTGTTCAAAATCATCTTCTCAATCCTGGTCACTGTAGCACTTATCATCTTAGTCATCTGGTTGGTCCTCAGGCCAGAAAGGATAAAAGCACACGTCGACTCAGGCTCGCTGACAAAATTCGATCTGTCAAACAACACATTACTATACGATCTTACACTAAACGTGTCTATCAGAAACCCTAACAAAAAGATCGGGATTTATTACGACTATATCGAAGCTCAAGCTTACTATGACGGCTCGACCCGTTTTGGGTTTGAGACTCTCCCCTCATTTTTCCAACACAAAAAGAGTACTAATTACATAAACCCAGTTTTCAATGGTACTCAATTAATGGTTGAGAGCTCGGCGGGTTCCACGTACAAGAAAGAAAATGGTGAGGGGTATTACTATGTTGATTTGAAGATTCGAACTAGAATTAGGTTAAAAATTTGGGCTTTTAAGATAAATCACATGAAACCGAAGATAGACTGCACGCTTAAGTTGCCGGTACCGGGTAAATCAAATTTGGGCACGTTTGAGGGGGCAGATTGCAAAGTAAGATATTGGTAATTTGGATTTAGTTGTGATATTGTTGATTTGATATGTTTGTGTTTTTAATTAAGTTAATTTTTTGTGTTTGTTTTGTTATTAGTTAGAGATTGTTGATTGTGAGAGGGGATTGTTGAAATTTTCTGAGTTTCGTATATATTATATGTTTCGAGAGAATTTTATTGATTTCTTTTTGCAATAAAAGTAGAGAAATTAGCTCGCAATTTGTGTGAATAACTATGACATCTTTTTGTAAATAAAATGCACAATTTCATCAAAAGTAAATAACTAGAAGGTTATAAACTTAATTTTCTTGCTTTAATTTAATTTGCCTAGTTTCGCTATCAAAACCAGTACTTTTCTCTTGTAAATTCAACCAACATTTCAAATGTATTCATTTAAATTTTCATTAGATCGATCTTCAAATAGAATCACATTAAATTTTCGTTTCACAATGAGTCACATCAAAAGAAGCTTGAGAGAAAGATAGAGAGGCATAGCAAAGAAGGATTAGGACTTGCAGAAGTCAACTCAATGTGATTAATGGCCTAGTTTGAAGTGCAAAATTTATATTTTCTTACAGCAAATTGGTAATATAAAAGAAGAATTCAAAAACAGATCACAAATCTTTTACAAGTCAACCAAAAAAATAAAAACACAATCTATATTACACGCGGTTTTGAAAAAAATAAAATAAAATTCATTATCTTTTACACACGTATTATTTGAACAATTTGAATTGAATTTATATGTATATAGAAAAAATAATACAAAAGAACTAAACAATTTCACCTCCAAAACAAAAACAAAACCCTACCACAATTTTACATAAACATAAACAATTGCATATTTCTCACAAATTTGTATATATGATCACACACTTCTTCTGCTTGTTCATTCTTATGAACTTGAATTTTGACAATTAAGATGTCATCCAATATCTCACAACAGTACATTTTGTCCTTTCGAATCCTGGATCCGGCCTTCCAACCTGAGCCACTTTCAACGTAACCGGGCATTTCACACTCAACTGACGTCTCCTGTTTGTGAACATATTGAACCTATATCTGACGTGGCCGTAAAGCCACAGATTGACACTGAAAGTGTCTGTCTTATTTTCGTTAACATAATTGTTAACCCCTTTGCTGTTGAGCCAAAAGTACGTTCCACCGCTCACGTCAGCTCGTAAAACCGTGCTATTTCCTGGTTTCTGTTTTCATAATAAAATCTATATTATATATTAAACCACTTTTATTTCAACATTAATAAAAGTTGATCAAGTATGGGGTAAACTGTAGAATATGTAAAATGAAAGACATTTTCCATTCTTTTCTCTTCTTTTCATGCATAATCTTGATTTGGCTTTGTTATAGAACTATAAGATGAAATAATTGCAGCAATAATTCCCATGAAAATTAACACCTTACATGCATGCCTACTTTTCTTGTAGATTCAATTGTGTAAATACCAATTATGTCAATATATACAAATATACAAACTGGTTCATTTTCTAGATTTGAAGAAAAAGTTGATAATTATGTTCTCAAGTAATACCTGGTAGAAGGTAGGCATGGCTGTCCAATCAAATCGTGCCTCCTCATAATACGAATCAATTTCAAGCCAATCATAATGGACCCCAATATAACCATTAGGGTTTTGAATGCTCACAACTGTTGTGAGGTTATAATTTATATACGGTGGCATACTTTTAAACATTTCAAAACGGGTAAGTTGAGCCGCTTCAACCGCCACATCCATCGGAAAGGGTCTGAAAAACAGCCATAAAAAGAGAATTATGACCCCTATCAGAAAGGAAATCGCGATTAAACCCTTGACTATGTGGCCGAAAAAGCTAGCACAGCAATTAGATCCATTTCTTTCTTCATCACCGTAGTAATACGGATCGATATATTTGTACGGATGGCTACGTGGCACTTTTAGGGCCCTTTGTATGTGATACATGGTTTGGTTTTTTGAAGAAATGATATGTTGAAATGAGGATTTTTGAGAGATGAAAATAGGAGAGGGAGAGAGAATTTGATGATTGAGAGAGGGAGGGAAGAGAGTTTATATAGTTTGAAATAAAAATAAAATAAAATAAGTGAATGATTTTGTAGAGCAAGTAATGTGCCTCATGATCACCGAGTATAGGTTTGTATCCACTCCATTTTTTCGAAAAACTGTGGATGTCCATTTTGCTGTCATGACAATTATATATTATGATGCTAAACATGCATGAAGGCAAACTAAAAGGGACATCTATAGAGTATTTACTAATGGAGAAGATCCAATAGGACGTGGAATATGTCTTTTTGATTTAGTTAAGTAGCTATAATTCAACATTAAATTGTAAAAAATGTTTAATTGGTGAATAAAAGTTGCTTCTAAGAATTAACATTTTTTTTGCTAAATAAACATTAAAATACAACTTGTTCATATCGATATACATCATAAATCGGGGTCAAACATTATGATGTGCATGTGTGAATTAAACTTGTCATGGAACTCTTTTTGTAAAGTTATTTTAACAGCTGTTTATTAACTTGTAATCTAAAATATTCGATTTTCAAAACTGATTATGTGAACGGTCGAGCCTTATGTTGTTAGTTGCTTTGCACAAACTATTTTTTTTGGTATAACTTATTTTTTGTTAACTTCGTAAATTTTAAACTTTTTTATATTTTACAAACATACATGCTATTTTTTAATTCGTGCAACTGCAAAAATATATGCTAAAAACGGGAAAATAAGTTCGAAAAAGTTCTATACTGTTAAGGGAAACTTTAGTTTTGAATAATTGGAGGTAATTAATATATATTAATTCTTAATTTCTTAATAGAACAAGTTTTTCAAACGGTCCAATACCTTTTACTTTAAAATTCAAACCAGCTAAGATAGCACCCTTTTTTTTTGTTTATAGAGTATTTTTTTTTTTTTTGAGAAAATAATTATTCAGTTTCTTTAGCGTGGAACTATTTGATTTGGTGGGAATCAAAACCAGACTAAGTCTTTCGATTTAACGTGCAAAATTAATTTTTTGCTCTGAAATAACTATTCAATTTAACTTAGAATATTAGATTCGACATAATTCAACTTTTTTTTTTTTTTTTTTGAAAAATTACGGAGAACTTGAGTATCTCTCACGTGAATCTATTGATCAGCGTTTAGTTCAAACCATTATTGCCAATAGTTTTAGGGAATGATAAAGCGATTGAAATAAAAAATATAACCCACGATAGCCTCATGTCGCAACATGTTGCTACATGAGCACCCTCAATATAATACATTTGTGAGACTAGAAAAATTCTACAACACAAATTATGGGAGTTTAATAGATAAGAATAATGAAATTAATCCGTTCGTTTGGGGCAGGCTTCTGTAGGAGTGTATGCACGAGCCGTGTTTACCTCCTGTGTGTCGTTTGTCCTGGCTTCTCCTTCCGCCTTGCTTTCATCCTCTTTGTCATCATCTCTTCCCCGACATAATTCAACTTATTACCTATGAAAATTTGTATCAGATTTATATAAGATCAGCTCTGTAAACTTATTAGCTCTATGAAATCAGACTGGTATCAGATTGAATGAGAGTTAGTAAATTAATACGGTATAAATCCAATTTTTAATCTACACATATTGCATGCATCATGCATGTAAATTGTAATGATATCAAATCAACTCTCCAGATTCGATTGAATTTTGCTCATTTATATGCAGCAAATCAAAGTTGTTGCGCCACAATAATAAAAAATAAATAATAACAGTAATAATATTTATTATTATTATTGCTTATTATTAATATTACTATTACAAATAAACAAAAATTATAGTACTAGTTAAAGACTGGATCTATGGTTAATTTTATTAATGTTAAAAAAACTATGCCAAACCTAACTAAATTGAGACGTGGACAGCTGAAATGATGATATTTAATTTATAAACATGCTAAAAAGGGTTTAAATGTATTTTCCAATTGGTTTGCTCTCCATAATGAAAATATTATTTGTACGGCAGTTTAGTTATCAAACTGTATTTAATTATAAAAATATTAACTAATTAAGAACATTATGCCCTTCCACAAACGAGTACTATAATTTGTGCATGCATGTCATATGATATATATTGGCAATTCACTTTTTTCTTAATACAATTTATAGCTGCAGGTCTTTATTCAGAATCCTTTGTTTCCATGATACCTAATTATTTTCAACAAAATCTGAATATATTAATATTGCTCTTAGAAAAGAAAAAATAAATAAATGCCATTTGTGGCCTTTCTATTGGCACTTAATTTATCCTAAATAATACAAAAAATGTGCTATTTTTCTTTTCAAGATCCATTGATGGGCTTCATATGTCTTTTTATTTACAAGCCTTTATGTGGACTAATCACTCTTATAAACATAAGGGCCTTTTTATTTTATTTGAGAGATATGGGTCTCGTTCTGTTATATTTTTTGCTAATCATAATCAATACTTCTTGTTTGAAACTTTTCAAATCTTAAAATTAGTTCGCTATCACAGATCCGCTTATAACATTGTCATTTTCCTCACGCTCCATATGGAAAACGACCCTTTTCTTTATTTCTTCTCAAAATATTCTTTTTTTAGTTCCTTATTTCTATGAAAATTAAGATTAAATATTCTTCTTTTTTTTGAATTGTAAGATTAAATATTCTTCAAAATAGACTATTATATGATCCCATCAAAAGCTACATTTACATAATAAAAATTCATTTTCTAAATAACATTTGACTATATAAGTTGTTTGATAATTCTATTCGAATTGTACTATTGATGAATTTGAACTTCGAAATGACAATAACAAAGATCAATTTCCGGTGCTTTTCAAATCTAATCTTGTTCACTGTCAAATTTCCACTTAACATTGTCCTGTCTAACAAAATTTCAAATCAGTTTCTCACATACTGAAAACGACACCCGTCTTTCTTCTTTTTTTGAGTTTTAAGTGGGACAACGACACCCGTCTTAATTTCTTCTTCAAATATTCGGTAATTCATTTTCCTTTGATCTTTGATTATTTTCTAATATGAAACTCTACTCTTTTTCTTAATAAATTAGGAATAAATATAGGAAAACAGTTTTTGCTAACTCATATGTTCTAGGGTCACAAAAAAAGTACAAGAGGGAGAAACAGTACCGAATAAGATAGACAAAAGGTGTAGAGATGAAAATTCTGATTGATTTAACGAGAAATGCATCGATAATAAAAAAAAAATAAAGCACCCTATTTCTTATTTAGCTTGAGACCCCTCTTCACCTTCTCACCTCAAAAGTCTGCATATTAAAATTCTCATCCTCACAACTACTATTTTGCATTATTGTCTTTAGAAACTCTGTTCACCAACTTGAAAATTAGAAATCCCTCCAACAAACCCTTGGACTTTCATTACCCATGCCATACTTCATGAACTAACATTCTCTCGATTTCATATTATAAATAGAGATCTCCGTTTTTTTACTCCTAACTCTTTGCATAGAAATTCATAGTGATTATTGCACTCTAAGATAACTGAATGTCTCTATTTAATATCAAAATGGCGAGACGGCGTAAAAACAGTCAGGTACAGCTTGTTTCCACGAAAAACGGTGCGATGCACAATTAACACTAAAATAAAGATACATTTAACTATAATTAATAGGTTTATAAAGTCTAACAAGTAAACGCCTCTTGCAACATAAGGAACATCCCTTCACTAATTTTCCACAAAACCCATTAAAACTACACCAAATTATACTCACACCCAAATTCACAACAAATTTAAAGCATTAACCCTAAAAAAAGATAAATTAAACATCCACATTGCACTCCGCGATCGGATTGAACCGATATCCATGTCCATTATCTCCTTCACCATTTACCGTCAGAAAAGCCGGACAATTAACATCAATATGATAACGACCAGAAATCCATGAACCAACTTTCCATCTAAGCCGTCCATTGATTCGCACATTGATCATCAGATATCCTGCCGTCTCGTCCTGGTCGAGTGAAACACATAGGTACTGCGCGAGCGGCACATCGGTACCGGTCAAATACGGTGACCAAATGTTGACGTCATCATGGTCTTGGTAACCTGGCGGCAATTCGGTCGGAATCGTAATTTGTTGGCCTTTGTACATCGCGTAAACGTCTAATTTATCGTAATAAATGCCGATTTTATCGTTCGGGTTGTGGGATTTTAGGGTTACTTGCATGGTTGTGGAGAGGAAAGTCGGTCCGGTCAAGTTCAGGTTGTAAATTGTCGCGTCTTGGAGGTAATATTTCGGTTTAGTAGGGCGTAAGACCAGATAGATGATCAGAATTATGAGGAGAATGATAATTATGAGAATCGCGAGGGCGGATAAGATTTTTTTGTATTTCTTCGATTTGCACCCGCATCCACATGACCAGAAATTGTCGTGATTTCCACAATCCTTTTTCGACATGGCTCTTTGTAGAGAGGAGAGAGACAGAGAGTTTGGCTAGAGAGAGACAGATAGAGGAGAGGAGGGGGAGAAAGTGAAAGGGGGAGAGTTATAAAGGGGCTTCTTGTGAGGTTTCTCGGTTACTTCTAGTGATAGAGGGGATGAGAGAGAAAGTTGGTAGAAAGAGAGTGATCAACATCGTGAATTGTGATGGAAGGGTGGCTGACATGTGTCAGGTTTCGATGGGTGAATTGTATGTAACATTTGTGAGTTTTGATAAATTATACAATCAAATATACGGATTAATGTCCTAGAAGTCAGTCATTAGAAGGCAGGAGAGGGTGATTTAATATCGAAAAAAATAAAAGATAAAAGTATCCTTAGTCCTTAATCCAGGTTGTATCGTTAATCAATGTTATATACAGATGTATTTTTTGGATAACTATATTCATTTTTGGTACAGAAATAAATGAAAGTTCTAAATAAGAATAAAATACAAAACCATCCATTTGAAGCTAAGAAATAAATGAGAGGCAAAAGGCAAAAATCCGGTAGAGGGTCTTAATCAAAAAATAAGGAAAGTTGGCGGTGGCAGGTTGACCGTTGAATCACCCTAATTTTGTTAGACAATTGGACGGCAAAGATTAAATCTCATGATCTTGTTTCACATTCTGTTTTACATCATCATTTTTTATATTTTTGAGGGGAGAGGCATATAATGTAAATGCAATAATGTTGTGCAACCTTAGTGGTCTTGCGCATTTCCTACACGTTTGTACTCGTTACCTACTGTTCACCGACATATATAATTGTTATCTTGATGAAATATTTGTTCAGAAAAACGATCTATCTTATATCAAAGAAGGAAAAATGATATGTTTTATAAAAAAAAAAGTGAAGGAGATTATATAATTTGATTATTAGGTTTCTTTTTTTATTGTGTATGATGTTAATTCTCCAAGGATATTAGCTAACATAATTAAAACTTTACGAAGCTTCATAAAGTTTCTTTTTTCATATAACATATATAGCAACTTGATACATTTTACATATTTTTTATATAGAATAGTAAGTGATTGATGGTCTTAATTAATTATTATTTAAATGAAACTGTTAGCTCCCAAAAGCTAATTAATTAGGTGAGATTAGTTACTCTGAAAAAATGAGGGTGGTTAGTTTAGGCAAAGTATTAGGTTGACAAAGGAATAATTGTTAGAGGGATTTTCATGATTTGTTTAATTTTTCCATACAAAAGATTATATAATAATTAAGAGGGGCATTATAAACCCTCTCCAAATTTTCTCAAAAAAAGATTATATAATTGAATTGGCAACATTATATTAACACTCAAACTAACTTTGAAAGTTATGTAAAAATAAAAGAAAAAAGAGGATCGAAAGATGACAAAAAGGGAGTTCATCATTCAAAAAAAAAAAAAAAAAAAAATGGGAGTTCAACCGTTTATAATTTGATTCCACTTTTTTTATTTCTCACGTAAGCAGCCTTTGGATTTTTATGCACTTCATCGAAACATTTGTTTTTCTTTTTTTTCTTTTTCATTTGAAAAGAAGATTTATATATAAAAAAAAAAATTGGATCTTTATGTACTTGTCACAACTTTGCTACAAAAGTGATCTATCTTTTGTTTCTTTAATTCTTTTTCTTTCTTTTTTCTTGTTTCGGCCGGTCAGATCAAATTATTATCATTTCAAATTGCAATTAATTTTAAATTGAATTTTTTTCAGGTTTTATCATGTTTCTTTTCTTATTAAAAGTAGTGCAAAGACAAAATTTAATGAATTATATCGATGATTTTTTGTACCAATAATTGGCCACAATAGTAAGGATAATTATCACGTAGTTAAGCTGTTGACTTGACCAACCAAATAAAGATCACGAATAACCGATGCATGTCTTATTTATGTCCGTATTGAAATGCAATAAAATCCTACGGTTAATTTGATCTCCATGAAATTATTACACACTAGAGCAATAATTTATTCTTTTACTCAAAAGAAGTTATTTATTTTCTACGAAAATGGGAAAAAATATGTTACTTGATGTATAGTTGTATACCCCTTGAAAAAAAAACAAATTGACCCTTAACTTATTTTTCCTATTTCAATCCCTCACACAGTTTCTCTCTCTCCACAATTAATAGGTCAACGTGACATGGTTCTTAACTTTTGACAACGTGTCGGACTTGTGTTGATGTATTTATTATCAATAGAATATTATTAAAGCATAATATAGTTAAATGTTATCAACTAACACTATATTATGATGTCTGCCATATTGTTTTAAAGTGTAATACAAAATAGCACTTCTTTTCATAAATAATGTTCTTGCAACAAATCAAATTAAATACAAAAGTATAATATAATGTGAGAAATTAGATATATTTATGAAATTAATGTAGTGAATTTACGTCATTATACCAATACCATAAAAAATAAAAAATGATAAAATATTATAATAAAATATCAAAAAAATTAAAAAAATCATGTAAATGATGAGAAATGAATCTAGGGCACTAGATGTATTTAATTTTATATATTAGTAAATTAAATTATATAAAATCTATGTGCCATTATTACAAATCTGACCCAGCATAGTTGCATCTATTATTTAGGCCTAAAATAATTTACCGTGCATCAATTTTAGAATACAAATTGCATTACATGTTCTAGCAGTATAAATAATTAGCATTGAGCAATATTATGCAAGATTTTTAAAGCGGTATGTGGCTCAATTTTGGAAATCATTAATCTTTTTTTTATTTGAGGGAGAGAGAGAAAGAGAGTGACATGTGGGCCTAGTTTTTTTTATTTTTTAAAATCATTATTTTTAATTATTTTTATTATTATTTAGGAATGAATTATGTATAGCAAGTATTCAATGGTTATTGATATTATAACTCACAATACATAAGTTACACAGTTTAGTTTTCAAAATAATTAATTATATTTGATTTGACATTTCGCACTAAATCAGAATAGAACACAGAACACCGAATTTAGACCAATCATATTCTGATACTATTTAACTACACAGAAATTACACAAAAACAGCCATAAAATATCAGAAACTCTAAACGATCGAACAGTCCATATCGAACCACATCACCCCATCCAACGGTCCCCAAAATAGGGGTGACGTGGCCTCTTTTACAACATGTTCAAAATAATTATCATTATATTCAAAATAGTAATTAAGCTAAAATATCATATAATGTCCTATAAAATGAAAATATATATACAATGGACTTTTTCATGTATAACCGAAAAAATATCAAATATTGCGCTACGCATATATATATATATATATATATATATATATATATATATATATATATATATATATATATATATATATATATGAGAGCGACTAAACAACATACGTATGTAAAGGTCAGATTTTGCTTATACTCGTGAACCGTTCGATTTGTTCCAAGATTCGTGCAGCTGGGAGAGTAAACGGAAGGTCCGTCGGATACACAATAGTAACGGTTCCTTATGAAGAACCGTTACAGATTTTATTCATTAGTATCGGTTCTTACCGAATAACCGTTATTAAACTTATTTTGTGAATCTGTAACGGTTCTTCATAAGGAACCGTTACTATTTTGATACGAATCGCAACCTTTCCTCTCTCAATCTCGCCTCTCTCTTTCCCCTCACCATCGATTCCCTCTCTCTGGCCGGCGACGCCAACGCCCTCCCTCCGCCTCTCTCTCTCGCGACAGATCTCTCTCACTCTCTCTCTCTCTCTCTCTCTCACTCTGAAGTACCTCTCTCTCTCTCCCTCTCCCGTGCCAGACGATCGATTCCCTCTCTCTCGCCAGCGATGCCAGACGAGATAAGACGCACATACTCAGCAACGGTTCCTTCAAATAACCGATACGAAAAGTGTTTATTCTGTAACGGTTGTTTGAAGGAACCGTTGCTGATTATGTGTGTTTTATATCGTCTGGCATCGCTGGCGAGAGAGAGGGAATCGATCGTCTGGCACGGGAGAGGGAGAGAGAGAGAGGTACTTCAGAGTGAGAGAGAGAGAGAGAGTGAGAGAGATCTGTCGCGAGAGAGAGAGGCGGAGGGAGGGCGTTGGCGTCGCCGGCCAGAGAGAGGGAATCGATGGTGAGGGGAAAGAGAGAGGCGAGATTGAGAGAGGAAAGGTTGCGATTCGTATCAAAATAGTAACGGTTCCTTATGAAGAACCGTTACAGATTCACAAAATAAGTTTAATAACGGTTATTCGGTAAGAACCGATACTAATGAATAAAATCTGTAACGGTTCTTCATAAGGAACCGTTACTATTGTGTATCCGACGGACCTTCCGTTTACTCTCCCAGCTGCACGAATCTTGGAACAAATCGAACGGTTCACGAGTGTAAGCAAAATCTGACCTTTACATACGTATGTTGTTTAGTCGCTCTCTATATATATATAAACAAACGTGCAAAATCTTAAAGTATTAGTTGCCTACAAAATTCTATGTTATCCTGAAAAATTACATGTGACATTTTTCCACATTTATGCAAAAAGATGCTACGTAATATCATATTTGTGATAGAATAAAAAATATCATGAATATAATCCTTGCAAAATCTCAAAAATATAACCGTGTTATAAAAGAGAAAATGATGCATCAATATAATGATCATTTTTCAATTTTGTGCCAACAAAGTTGCAAAATATCCATACAAGACCATATAAAATAGGAAATATCAACCAGAATGCAATAAATTTTCAAAAATAAAAATTTCATATTTGTTACTACAAATCTGGAAATTATCCTTCTAAAATTAAGAAGTATAGAGCCTTTCATTTCATTTTTGTAAAGTTTGGTCCGAAGCGGAGGGCCCTCTAGTACTTCTTGAGATTGGGAGTAAATATCGACGGTCAAATAAAACAAGCCCACTTCATGGAAAAGCATATAAAAGATGTGAATCAATTACGTCAGATACCAATCGTAATCCCCCATTCTGTGAAGTCAGAAATTTCATGGACTGAACCAACAGAAAACCTTGTGAATATATAAAATTAAAGTTTGTGAGGTCCAGTTTTGGATAAGCTTGGACCCAAATTCCAACAATTAAATGAACTAAGAGAATTTTCGCGCTCCGCTGCGATTTTTATCATTTTTATTGTTTAATAATTAACACATTAAATTTATCTTATGAATTAATAATCATAAAAACTCTATATAGATTATATCAAAAATTAACTTATAACAGAATAAACAATGAATAATTCATATTTTTGTTAGAAATTATCTATACATCAAATAAGATTTATACAAGTCATAATAAAAAATATGTAATACGATTTATACATAATTGTGCGTTCGAAAGTATAACAATTGAGATCTTGAATGAAAGATCTCATCATCCTTGTTCTATTTTTCATTTTACACAAAAAATTAAGCTACTGAAAAATCATATTTTGAAAGAAAACGTTGGGAAAAAATTACCTGAGCTAGACACATGGAGCCCACATTCTTTTTTTTGAAAAATGATTTATTTATTGATTTTCTTTTTTTTAATTATTTAGGGAGAGAGAAAGAGAGGGCTCACATTTGTTTTTTAAAAATTATTAATCTATTTTTTTTGTTTACTTGAGGGAGAGAGAAAATGAGTGACACATGAGACCCGCATTTTTTTTTGATAAATTATTATTTTTTTATTTTTATTTAGGAATGAGTTATAATGTCATCTGATATTGTGATATTCAATCAAGTCGATTGAAGACACGAGATATTGAAAGTCATTATGAGAAAACATAATAGTGCGTTCGAAAGTATAACAATTGAGATCTTGAATGAAAAATCTCATCATCCTTGTTCTATTTTTCATTTTTTCACAAAAAATTGAGCTACTAAAAAAATCATATTTTGAAATAAAACATTGGTAAAAAATTATCTCAGAGAGAAAGACACATGGAACCCACATTTTTTTTTTGGAAAATGAATTATTTATTTTCTTTTTTTTAATTATTTGAGAGAGAGAGAAAGAGAGGGCCCCACCTTTTTTATTTATTTTGGAAATCATTAATTTTTTTTTATTTGAGGGAAAGAGAGAAAGAGAATGACATGTGTGCCCAATTTTTTTTTATTTTTTAAAATCATTATTTTTATTATTATTTAGGAATGAATTATGTATAGCAAGTATTCAGTGGTTATTGATATTATAACTCACAACACATAAGTTGCACAGTTTAGTTTTCAAAATAATTAATTATATTTGATTTGACATTTCACACTAAATCAGAATAGAACACAGAACACCGAATTTAGACCAATCATATTCTGACACTATTTAACTATGCAGAAACTACACAAAAACAGCCATAAAATATCAGAAACTCTAAACGATCGAACGGTCCATATCAAATCACATCACCCCATCCAACGGTCCCCAAAATAGAGGTGACGTGGCCTCTTTTCTCCCCTTCCTTGGATGCTAGAATTGAGGGGGGGGGGGGGGGGGGGGGGGGGGGAATTTGGAGGTTGGAACGCATTCTTTCTTCCCTTGTTTACACACCAATTTTCTTTTGGAACATGTTCGTCAATATAACCCAGCTTCATAAACAAACTATTGCAGCTATAACCTCTTCTTTTGTTCCTTGTAAAAGCAAAATGAATATAAACCACCTTCAATTTTAAATTCACCACATTCTATTTGAAAATCTCAAAATCTGATGACCCACACAAGACGCAAACAGAACCTAACCCATTTCCAAATTCATAACAAACCTAGAACATCACACTAAACACAACAAGAAGCTACACAAATGCATCATTTATACAAAATCAACAAACCCCCCAAGTTTCAAATGACACCAATAATTACAACAAGAAATGCGCATTTTACAAACTCTAACTTTTAAAAGTGCAATTAATTCATTTATCGCTGCTTGACATCATGAGAGGCCTTTCCCTCAAAGAACTCACCCAGCATTTTCTCCAAATCCTCAGGACTGTACTTCATGTACTTCTGAGGCGCCTTACTATTCTCCACCAACGGCCTGCATTACCATTATCATTCATTAACCATTATTATATATTAATCATAAATAAAATAGAATAAAATTGATTAAAAAAAAAGAAAAGAGAAATTACGCGAAACGCTTGATGAAAGAGCGGTAAGCAGGGAGAAGAACTTCAGCGACAGCAAGTCTTAACGATTCTCTCAATTCTGGATCGGGAACCGTCCACTGACACTGTCTCTGATACAGCTCTTCTAATTGAATATTAAATGCCCTAAATCTAAACACAAACAAAAAAACACAAAATATTAAATAAATAATAATTAAGTTTAGAGGGGTATATTAGTAAAAGTACCTGTCTTTGATTGCAGCTCGTGAGGCTCCACTGCTTCCTCCTTCTGTACCGCCTCCTGCTGATGAAGACAATCCTTGTGCCGATAGAGTTTGTAAAACCTATTTATATTTTTACAGAAATAAATTAACAAACCAAAAGGAATTATCAAAAATTAATATGCATATTTATATCAATATTATATAAGACCTTGGTCCAAGCGACACGTCTATATTGATTCGCATGTTGTTGCACGATCCTTCTGTGCCTCTGAATCCAATCGTCTCCAAGCAAATCCTTTGCCTCAGATCTAAAAAAATAATAATAATAATAAAAAAATAAAACATCAAATTAGTGCATTACATTTTAACATGAAGAAATGAGAGGGGCAAAACGGTAAATTTACCTGCGGACGGATCGGACCATGTAATGTATATTATTCATGAGGAAGACATGCGTCAAGGCCTGATCCTTGTATTGTTTCGATTTCGCGTCCAAATTGGTTTGAAGAGCTTGTAAAATGCGCATCGTGACGGCTGCCAATTGAGAATTCGGATTTGAATTTGAATTCGGATTTGAATTTGAAGTTGGACTGGATTCGTTCCCGGTCCCGAATTCCTGGAATAATTGCTTCAACGTAGACTGGTAGCTGCGCATTTCAAGGGGGGGGGCATAAGCAGTCAAAATAATAGTAATTCAACATAACTAGTTAACGACATAAGCAGTGAAAACAAAAACTGAAATAATTATGTTTGGCTTACTCGAAGAGGAACTTGACGTAGTTGATGACGTAGCTGGTGAGGGGGTGGACGGTGCCGTCCTGCACGGTGGTCTTGGTGGCGTCTTTTTCCACCGCGTCTTGAAACTCCTTGAACGTCTCCTGCGCAGTCTGCGCCAGGCCTCTCGTAAGACTCAAAGCAGACTCCCGCATCTCGCCACAAGCCTTACCCTCAAATATCCCCTCTATCTGGTAAAAGTAATAATAATATATTGAGGGATTTTAACTTTATAACAAAATGAATTAAATAAAGGGAAGTTCATATACATGGGTCTTTATTCAGGAAAAACAATTCGTGTACATATTAACTTTTCCTTGAAATAAAATCAAAATATATTAATATTGCTCATGGGAGGAAAAAAATTCACATGCATATTATTTATTTTTATGTTTATTTTTGAGGGAAATTTGTAAAAAAGCCCCTGTACTATGCCGAAATAATGTTTTTTCCAGTTTAGACAATAATACAGGGGCTATGTTACAATTTTCGATAAATAAGGTTTTTTTTTATTTTTTGCAATTTGCCAATTTAGGCATAATGCATGTGCCTTTTTGCAAATTCCTTAAAATAAACAAAAAAATAAAGAAAGAAAAAGATGATTATTAAGATTTTATTCTACATACGTCAGGTTGGAGTTCGCGCATGATTTCGTACATATCCAAAAGGACGAAGAGCTTCTCAGGCGACCTCTTGCTCTTCGCGATCGCCTCGCCGAAACTCAACAGAACCGTCAGACTGTTCTGAGTCACCTGCGCGAAACATTCGTCTTTTAGCGAATCCGCTCCTTCGAATATTTTATCGCACAGCTGCCTCTCCCCCGCAAACAACAACTTCACCTGAAAAGAAAAAATAAATAAATAAAAATATTTATATATGGGAAATGTTTCGAAAACCCACAATCTTTCTCATATTTATCAAAAACTTCCTCACTTTTTAGATTCCTTCAAAAAAAAACTACAAAACTCATTGAATTATTTTTTAACCATCTCCATGTTAGATTTAACACCATAGGGGGTAAAAAATAACCAATGTACTTTGTAGAGGGTTTTTGACTTTTCAAGGAATCTAAAAAGTGAGGGGATTTTTGATAAATATGAGAAAAGTTAGGGGGTTTTGAAAACTTTCCCTTTATATTTATATATATCATCTAATTTGTTTATTTTTTCTTTTTAATTTACGGCTATGCGCATGAAATGAATCCAATTTCCGATTTTAGCCTCCAGACTCTCCCATTGCATCTTTTGCACTTCCTCTTTACTTAATTTCTCCACTCCCAAATTCTTCAAACTCATCTCCAATGCCGACGCTCTCGCATCCCTATTTTCCAAAAACAAAATAAAAAATAAAAGTTAAAAATTAAAATAATCACAAATATTATGACTCTGAAATGTAAACAATTGCCTGTATAATTTGAGGCAGGGAGCGTGATGCCCCGCCTGGACGAGCTGCTGAGCGAGTTTGGAGAGGAGAGGCACGAAACGGGGGTCGATGAGGACAGGTGGCGTGTAAACGGCTGTTTCCTGTTTTGCCGGGTTATCGGATCCGTTATTCTTGCCCTGTTCGGGCAACTCTGACGAGGGTCGTAATGAACTGGGTAGGCATTCGAATAGTCTGTCTGGCTCCACTGGCTTGCTGTAATAGATGAATAAATAAATAATTAAATAATATGAAAGTTGGCATGAGGATTGAATGAATGAGAATGAAAAATAAGAAAATTAGAGAGATATGTGAGTGAAAAAGGGGTGAATAAGAGAAAGAGGGTATAAAGAAACAATACAACATAAGAGAATTATCAATTAAATACTATTACCAATTAAAGTAGAATTAAGGATTGTCAAACATGTTTAAATTTTGTGTCAGCACATGGTTATTGACTGAATAGAATCTAGATATTATATTATTATTACATTTGAAATATTCAACTTGTTACATCCCAATAAATTAAACACAAACAAAAATCTAATTTTTTAGAAAAAAAAAAGAAATAAATTGACAAACCTTCGATTAGTGATTTGTTTTTGAAACTCGGTCTCCATTTTGGAAATGGCTTTGGCAAGAAGGCCATTCACATGATTCAAAACTCCTTCACTGCTTTTATAACTTTTATTCGAACTAAAAAATCGCGAAACGCTTCTGAGTCGATCGACCGCTTCCAAATACCCCTTCAAATCCTCGTTCGGTCCTTTCATTATTATCTTTTCCGCCTAAAGAATAAAATATTATTTAAAGTCATTAGAATTATATTATAAATGAAAAATGAAGAAAATAAGAAATTGTAAATACCTCGTAAGTTCGATCGAATTGGCTGAGGATGACATCAGCTGACCTCAGTGTTTTGTCGATGTTTTCATGTGCTGTGCGTACTGCATGTGTCCTTGCCTGTACATAAAAGTTTGTAGAATTAGATAAATAGATGTAATTAGAGTTTGTGAATTGTGAATTTTGAGTTGTGAATTTTGATTTTGTTCACTAACACTTGTCTCTTAAGTTTAGACATCTTAAGTTTCCACTCAAAACCTTCGAAAAGTACAAATTATACAGAAAAATAAAGTGAAGAGCATATACTAAGTACCCACACTATCTAACTAACCCTTGAGAAGTTTGAATTTTAACTTTGTTCTCTAATTTTTTTAACCCCAATTTTCCATTCAGAGTGATGATAAGAACAAACCCTTCCTTTCTGTACAAACAAACACCCATAATTGAAATCTCAATTTTCAAAGTCTTAATCCCAAAATTCCTTCAAATAACATACAAAAATCATTCAAAATTACGAAAAGAAAGGGGTTTAAAGTTTGAACCTGAATTGGCCGCATGGCAGAATCAAGGGTAGTGAGACGGCTATCAAAGGACCCGAGTATCGTAACCATGTTCTCAGTTATGACGTTGCTCCTCTCTAGTGATTCTCTCAGTAAATTCGCCTTTTGCGTCAGAACCTCCATTGTTATGCCCAAAAAGAACTTCAATTTTTGAACTTCAGAAAGAAAAAAGATTGAATCTTAAAACTGGGTTTGGATCTACTACTCCAGAGACAGAGATGTAGGAGAGAGAGAGAGAGAAGGTTACTTTGGGAGAGAGGGAAGTAAGAATGACTGGAGGATGTCAGTGGTTTCAACTGGAGAGGAGAGGGCTCAAATATTGTACGTAATATTCTCCCCATTTTGTTTTTCTTAAGAAGGGCAGCTTCTTCACTCCCCCAAACTCCATCCAAAGTTTATGAGATGGGAAATATGAAATCGCGACAAAATTTTGTATATATTATTTTTTTTTCGCTTTTCATTATAATATTTTTTTCAATATATATATATTTTTTTACATATATATTGTTTATTATTATCTCTGTATGCTTTTTTTCTATATAGTGTTTATTGTTTTTATATATTATTTTTTTGCGAAAAAAAATAAAGTCGTGCAGCATTAGGTCCCTCATGAGATTTATTGAATAATTTCAGTGATATCTTATGATATACAATTTTATTTATTTTAACTTCGGTTCTACTTAACTTCATTCAAAAAGATAAGCTTACTATACATGCAATTATTTTTTCACAAAGGAATAAGGAATAAAATATATTTAAATTCCTGTGACTGGTATAATAATATATTGCTTTTATAAGACATCAACTTAAAATATGTGTTTCTTTGTTTGTTTGACAGAAATATCTCAACTTATTGAAGGGCAACAAATAAAATATGCCCCAACTTATCAAAAGTGTATTCTTGAAAAATAATGTAGGATATATTGTCAAGTAATTTACTCACTAATTTCACAATAGTTTTTTGGCATATTGTGTGCCACAATATATGGATTTTTTTAAAATATATTTTTATTGGAGAAGGTCATAGACTCATAGCAATATTCTTATTTTTTTTTCTTTGTCAAACTAAAAAATTTAAATATTTCGACTGTCAAGAATAATCCTATTTCAAACGGCACAAACTCTCATTTTTTTATACTTGGGCTTTGACTACGGTGTTGACTATTTTCTGTAAGAATTTTACATGCTGTTTAATTGCTTCATCCAGTTCCTAATTACTGTATATTTTCCAGTACTATTTCCCCAAAAAGAATTGAAGCCCTGTACAACTCCAATCTGGCAAGACGATCCAGGACTACAGGCTTTTAATATTGTCTGAATTAAATATTATATATCTTTAGTTAATGCTAAATATTTCATTTGATTAAATAATGTCTATATCTATTGGATATTGTATTCATCAATCTGAAATCTGAATATAATTAATGTTGGTTTAGGTGCTTCTAATCTAAATCAAGACCACTGTTGATCTGTCTGTCTAGTTGAATTTGTAATGATTTATATCATGATCTGAAAAATACAAAGCATCATGTCATACAAATATTTTGCAACGCATGCCAAGACTTGCCATCATAAACGTAAGAAAAAATAAAAATAAAACATATTATATGTATAATTTAACTTAATGAATAAAAAAAACTCTTCAAAAAAAAAAAAAAAATTAATGAATAAAAAAACAGAAGATAAAGGAAGTTAAACAGGGGTTTTTCCTTCAAACAATTCACCAACAAACCTCTCAATATCTTCTGGAGTATATTTCACATACTTGGTCTTCGAATTCACTACTATAGGCCTGCATTTTTATTATACATACATTATATAATTCAGATAAATATGCTAACTGTGCAATTTAAAATAGAAATGAATAAATGATAAATAAAAGAAAGTAAATATATTTTTTTCAAGTCCAAAGGAAAGTAAATATTAAATACCCAAATATTTTCAAGAAAGATCTATAAGCAGGAAGTAGAATTTCAGCAACAATGAGCCGTAGATTGTCTTTTAAATCTTCATCATGAACCTTCCATAAGCAATGCTTCTCATGGATCTCCTCCAATTGCGCATTAAATGATTTTAATCTGTCAATATAAATAATAAATTAATTAAAAATAATAATGAAATTAATCCATTAGTTATAATAATGATAATTAACAACCTTTCTTTAACAAAATGCTTTAGGGCATTACTGCTTAAGCTTCCTTTAGGGCTATTTGATCCTCCACCTCCAGAAGAAGATAATAAACCTTGGCTTGACAAACTTTCAGTCACCTACATTTAATTAAAGAATATATATGAACAAAATATAAATTAAACTAATTTGGTTAATTTCACATAAAGGACCCTGAGAGAAAAGGAAATTGAACCTTGCCCCAACAAGCCCTTCGGTAAAGATTTGCATTTTGTTGCACTATCCTTCTTTTCCTCTGAATCCAATCGTCGCCTAGTATTTCCTTCACCTCATCAGTTCTGCGAAAACAGAATATTATGTATATATTCACACAAAAAAATAATGAACCAAAAGTATCAAAAATATTAACAACATAAATATGTATTTACTTGATCACAGAATTGACCATGTAGTGAATGTTGTTCATTAGGAAAATATAGCCCAAGCCATGCTCCTTACAGTGCTTTGATTTTGCTTCCAAATTATTTTGAAGAGCCTGTAATATTCTCAAAATTGCGGGTAGAAACTGTAAATTTTCCGCGTCTTCTTTTCCTTCACTGTATTCTCCAAGAAGCTTCTCCAACAAAGCCTTGTAACTACACAAAATCATATAATTAACACATAATTATAATACAAAAAAAATATGGTCGAGTGAGTCGACCAACCAACTCTATGACAACAAATTATTAATTTTTGGAGGGGTATTTTGGTAATTACTCACTCGAATACAAACTTGAGAAAGTTCATGACGTAGCTAGAGAGAGGATGGACAGCTCCATTCGTCGTCGGAGGTTTCCCCGGCGGGTCCTTTTCTACATCGACCGCAAATCCTTCAAATGTCTCTGCTGCCGTTTCAGCCAGTCGTTTATGCAAACTCGACACAGACTGCAACATTTTGATGCATGGCTCTCCTGTAAATAATCCCTCCATCTATAATACAATATATAAATATATAAGTTTGATATTTCATCTAAAAATGTGTATGGACTAGGTTTCAATGGTCAATATTTTATCATGCCGCCATATCTAACAGTAGTTTTCGCAAAAATCGGAAGTTCTAAATTAGTTTTCAACCGTATGGTCCGTATATATCGATGAAAAGTATATCATGTTAGTATGTTGTAGATTAAATTTCTTAATGTTTCGAATTTTATATTTTTGCCCTTATATGACGTACTTTCAAGACGCTAATTTTGTTCATATTTTGTTGATATTTGACGATAAAGATATAAAATTTCCAATATTATGAAATTCAATCTACAACATTCTTAAAATAACATATTTTTCATAGTCACGGTTGAAAAATTATTTACCACTTCGAACACTAGCTAATGTTGAATTATGTTGGAATGAATATTAAGATAAAATAAATGATTTAATTTTTTTAACCTCGGGTTGGAGCTCGCACATCATATCATACAAATCGAGGAGCATAAACAACTTTTCAGGAGATCTTTTAACTTTCACGACAGCATCAGGAAAGCTGAGAAGAGTCGCCAGACTCTCTGACGTCACTTTCGCAAAACATTCGTCTCTAAACTCATCTTCAATTCCTCGAAAGACCTGATCGCATAATTGCCTCTCTCCCGCAAATAACAACTTGATCTGTAAACTCAAATCGAAACATTTCAAAGCATTTTATTTCAACACAACAAAGGCTTTATTTTCGATTAGAAAAATAAAAAAGAAATTAATAATTAGTACGGAAATGCGCATAATATCAATCCAGCTAGGAATTTTCTGCTCTAAGCTCTCCCATTGCATTTTTTGCACCTCGTCTTTTCCGAGCCTTTGTAAGCCCAGATTACTCAAACTCGTTTCCAACGCGTTCGCCCTTGCTTCTCTATTAATTCACAAAAGCAAATTAAAAAATAAAAAAATAAACAAACAAAAATATCGACTTAATATGTAAATACATAAATTTTCAAATTAAACCTACCTGTATATTTGCAAGCATCTCATGTGACGACCAACAAGACCCAATCGTAAAGCAATTCTGTTGAGCGAAGGAATGATATTGGGGTCTTTAAGTGTCGGTAAATTGAACTCAATTTTCTCTTCATTTATTTCGACCTCGTTTTGATCTTCTGGAACTGATTTGACTTGTTTTGGTAGACATTGAAACAATTGATGGGGATTAATTGGTTCACTAAAATAAAAAGATTAAAGGAAAAAAATGATTTTAAACATTGTATTTTTATTTTTATTGTTATTTGGGGTTTATCTGATCAAAATAAAAATAAATTAACCTATTTTTCCTGATCAATTTGTTGAATTCATTTTCCGCCATGTTAATCGCTTTTGAAAGCAAACCATTCGCGTCTGATAAAGCACTTTCGCTGTTTCTCCAATGTTTTCGGAAGTAATGTATAATTCGCATCAGTTCATCCATCCCCTCTAAAAATCCATTTAAATCGTCATCACTTGGTCCTTTATTTAACACCCGTTTTATCTAAAAAATCCATATATAAATACGATTTTCTTATAATAATAATAATAACATATTATCACATTATATTAATAAAAATAACCTCTCTGATGCGATCAAACTGCTGAGCTACAAATTCAGCCCTCTTCAAACACTTGTTAATATTCGCATGAATCCTCATTGTTTCGTGCATTTCCCCCTGCAATTTTATCATGTTCCAATTCAAACATAATCAAGCAATATATTATTATGTATTTATTTATTATTTCAACAGTCCATTGGAATTTCATCACGGATAAACATCAGAAAAGGTCAAACATCATATAATATTGTCAAACAAAAATTCTTCTTTCTTTTCATCACAAAAGATGATTTTAGAAAATCATGAAAAAAAGGTATATATCGCACTATACTGATCAAATAATCTTTTTTGCGTTTTAACTTGCCCGTAGCGACTGATCAAATAATCTTGAAACATAAAATTACACTAATTATTCAATTAACTATATAATTACTAAACATGAAATATATAATTAAGAGTACTTGTATGGGTTTAACAGCAGAATCACAGAACGAAAGACGGTTATCAAATGAACCGAGTGCAGCTACTATTTTATCAGTCGTCACGTTGCTCTTCTCCAGTGATTCTCTCAACAGCTTTGCTTTTTCTCTCAAAGCCTCCATTCTTTTTATTTGCTCCATTTTGAGAGGAGAAAAGAAGACAAAACGAAAGAAGAAATAAGAGGTAGAGAATGAATGTAAGATTGAATTAAGGTTGTTTACTTTTCTTTTCCTTTTGAATTTGAAGTTTCCTTTTCATTCTTCTTGTTTTGTTCTTTTTTTTTAATTTCGGGGAAGTTTTCAGAGGCTGATACTCTCCATTTTTACCAACTGGACAAAACCTTGCTTTCCTGTTTTTTTCCTTTTTTATGGCAAGCCCATTGGACCACGTCAATTTATTGAAAAATTTTGGTAATAAATCTCTTGCAAATTTGTAGAATTAAAAGAAAAATTGTTGTCTTCTGATGTGAGAAATAATGGACATCTACTGTTATTGAATAATGAGGAGTTGTTCATACTCTGTTTTTTATGTTACTTAACTTAGTTAACTACCTACGTAGAAAATATATATTTTTTCTTTGTTTTTGGAATAAAATTGAAAGAGTCCGCCTGTTAATTGGTATTATTTCC
This sequence comes from Juncus effusus, assembly GCA_027726005.1. Lineage (NCBI taxonomy): Eukaryota > Viridiplantae > Streptophyta > Magnoliopsida > Poales > Juncaceae > Juncus > Juncus effusus. The sequence goes on along the minus strand of CM050896.1, from coordinate 11,299,878 downwards.
AAATAAATTAGAAGAGTCTTTTGTACATGCTTTTTCTAAAATAAATAAATTTCATTTGTTCTGGAAACATTGGTGCAGAACCAGTCAAATTCCTAATTAAACATGTGATATTTTTCAGTGTCGATATGTTTTATAATTTATTATGATTAATATTGCGTATTAACATCATATTATATATTTTTTGATATATCACCACTTCGACATTCAAAAATTAAGATACACAAAGTTCATATCTGTTACTTATACCATGTATGCATTTATCTGATTAATTTAATAAAAAAATATTTCCTCAAAAATAAAGATAACAATAAGTAATACTAACAGAAAATATATTTACATTTTCTTCACGCATTAACAAGCCATCTTTAATTAACAGTCCATTTAACTTCACTATCCATTCAAACTAGAAAATATATAACTCCTCCACAACAATCCCTGTTTCTTCAACCCTCTTCTCTAACCCTTAAATAAATACTTAATTTCCCCATTCCAAAAATACCAATAAAGATCTCTAATCTCCACCCATAATTAAACCACCAAAATGAAACCCCACCACATTTCCATCCCAAACCTACATACGTGTCCCCTCTCATATTCTTCATATGTCAAAAAATCTTACTTCTTTCAAAAAAACAAAAAAAAACCCATAATTTAATTACAAACCAAATTAGGAAAGTAAGCATTGTGGAACAGAACCTGAAATCAATCAATCAATTAAGAAATCCCATCAAGGCAATTCCTTCTAGAAGGCCTTTCAATGGGTCCAACAGGGCTTCTGAAAAACGGCCCAACCTCCACCACCTCATCCCTCACGCACCGGTGAAACCCCGCCGGAACTCCCGCATCCGCCGCCGCCTCACAAACCCCGCACACCGCCGCCCTGCCCGGCTCAGGCCGCCGCCACGTGTCCCACTTGACCGTTATCTCCCCTGAGTCCGGCGTCCACATCCTCGTCTCTGTTATGTACCTCTGTCTCTCGCGCTGTAAATTCCAGATCTGAGCTTGGTAGTACTGGTCCCATACTGACAATACGTTTCTCGTATTTACATGCAATTCTGCTGGCCCAGGTACTAAATGCTGGACCATGGGCGTCTGCCCAGAATCGTCTCTTCTTCTCAGAATGATCTTCTCAGGCGGAGTTTTCGGTTTCGGATTCTCTGTGACAAACCCATTGCTGCGGCGGCGGCGGTTCCGGCCGGATGAGTTTCTCGGCCGGCGAACCACGGCAAGCACGTACCAATCTCCTCCCTCACGTACCACCACGCTCAGATCCGTCTTCTCGTTGATCTGAATGCGGAAATGTCCGCCGGCTCTTACCAGGAACGAGTTGATCTGGTACGGCGAAACCCCGATCTGTCGGGAAATATCAAACTGAAACTTCTTCGCGCCTTGAGAAGGGTCTAAGTTCACTTCGCCGACGTGGGCCCTCTCCTCGCCGTCCATCAGCACAACAGGGAGCGAAGCACCGCCGTCCATCATGGATGATGACGCCATCAGCTCAGCCGCGGCCGAATCCCCTTGCTTTCTTATCCTATTCTTCTTAACTGTAGCTTCATAGTTTAGGGTTTTGATTTGATTTGAGTGGGGATTAGAGAAGAGGAAGAGATAATCTTCTTCTTCTTCTTCTTTATATAGGCAGAGGTTTTCGAGGGGTATTTTGGGTATTTTGAGTGGTCAGTTGCTTGGGATCCAAGTTTACGCTCTGTCAGGTTTGATTCCCTCGCTTGAAATTCCATAAATGCCCCTCAACTGCTCGCCAGCTGTAACTGCTGCAGTAGAAAAGGCAGCGTGGGTCCCACTCGTCAGTGTCAGCGCGTACTGCTCTTCTTTCCTTTCAATGATTATATTTTGTAGTGGATCGTGGCCCAATAGAATAAATACAGACTCAGGCCCAATTTTGAATGACGAATAGTATCTGGATTCAATTTGGTAATGAATAAAAACATCAAAAACAGATTAGTTCAGAAAAAATAACTGAATAATATCAGGTCCCTGCCAATAAATAGTGAGAATCACAAAAAACGACATGCATAAAACCAAAGAGTTTAAATAAGAAACACAATTCATTGATGTGTCAGTTTCGGAATTGATTCTGTATCAGATTTGTAGATTTATATATCATCATTGTTTCAAGCTGGCAATTCTGCATTAAACAATTGTGGATTTTGATGAATCATATATACGGTTTAAACTTTATACTAGGATGAAAGGGATTGACCATGCAAAAAAATGATAAATAAGATGAAAGAGATTGAAAAGGCTTAGCTGTAACCTAGTTGTGTTTCCTTGGTCGGACCCAAATAATCTTAATTTTGAAAGTGATACAAACCTTAATTATTTTATGATATCTAGTCTCCACTTATGTAACGTTTCAACCTCTAATTATATTATGTATTAATATGAATCATAGAGAGGTTTATTTGTGTGATTTATCATGTTGACCTTCCATGGTATCATATTGATTTTATACATTATATGTTTTCTTTCAACCAAATATATATGTTTGTATTCTTTTCAAGTAAAAATTGGTAAATATTAAAAAAAATTACCCAATTGTGTTCATTGAGCTGAAATGAAACATGATAGAGATGGTTTAAACACATAAATTAATATGTGGCATGGATCTATCTAGCTAGTGTTTCATTAATTTTTGGTGTGATTTCCATCATTGAAAAATGCGAACAGAAAAAATCCAAATACGTTGTTTGCCCTTGCTTTCTGCTTGCTTTCTGCTTTCATATTTAGAAAGAAAGATGTAATAGAATCTTCTCCGGAATGTCCACAACAACGGCCATGCTAGCAGACATAATACAAGAAGAAATAAGACTATGGAGGAGTGCAGTTCAACAAGAATAACTTTTATTTTTACTTTTTATTTTTATCTTTACTTTTATTTTTTTTCCATCTTTTCAAATTTAAATATTCTTACTTGTAATTATGATTTGTAATAGATTATTTCATCAATATACGAGGATGTAGGACTTCGAGCCTACTCCTTAAAATAAATAAAAAATTGGTGTGATTTCGGCCTGTGGGTCTTAATTATTAACTAGGATAATACTCTAGCTTCGCTGCGAATATATCAATTTTATTATTCATTTCAATTTATATATAAATTGCAATTATGAAAATTCAAAATAAAAATTTGAAATAAATTCATAGTACATAAGTATTATATAATAATTATGTTAAGTAAATTGTCTATGCAGTTTAAAATCAGTTTGAATTATATCCTAACATATTCATTCTATCAATTTATTATGCATTCAAAAATAAGTTGGATGGTTGTATTAAATCAAATAATTAATAATAATAAAAGTAAATAACGATAATATAAAATAACGAGAACATGGAACACCGATAATTGTTGATGAAGTTTGGCAATGCGTTTAGCCTTAACTATCCGTTCTCGCTAGCAGTTCTTGCTGCGTTCACGAACGCCTACTATCTGGGTATGCCTTTCGGCTCCTTGATTCCACTAATCGAAATAGCATTTTCTTTTACACGACTTCGATTCACTGATCGCTTTACAAACATGCACTCGTAGCGATTCAATGAAATAATAACCAACGATTTCTTTCAATCACAACTTACAATCAAACACCCGCTTAATTCTCCCAAATCTCACAAAGGTTATTGAGTAATTTTAATAGCACACTAAAGAGAGTTTTCTTATTAATTTTGCTGAAAAATTGCTAAGGAAAACGAATCGTGGGCTGCTCTTTTAAAGAGGAAGGAGAAACCCTCAAATTTGGAAACCCTGCGAGTTCGGTTCGAACAGACCACAAGTTCTGTTCGAACGAAACCTGAAAAAGGAAGGGAAATAATGTAGAATTTGAATTAACGGCTAATGCAGCTGGAACTCCGGTCGAACGGAACAAGGTGCAGGGGGTTCTGACAGGGTTTGCATTAGAACGGGACCAGAGTTGCATTCCAACGGAACTTCAGCCAAAAAGGAAAAATGGAAATTCTATTTAGTGAAACAACCAAATATTCAAAACACTAAAACAACCTAGCACACACACCTACAAGTCTTCTAAAACTTCTGGAGAGACCATCGTGCATCCTTTGCGTCCGAGTTGAAATTATCTTCATTTCCCGCCTTCTTGAGCTTGTGATTCTTCTGACTGCTTCAAACATAACTTATAGAAATGATCAGTAATACTGGAATAGTTTTAAATATCATCAAACTGAGAACAACATTAAGGATAGATAACTCTATACCAATAAATTTATATATAAGAAATAAAATAACATAAATAATAAATTCATAAAAAACAAAAAAAAATAATAACCGACTAAATAATTTGGATAATAATTTATGATCTCAATTTATGTTTGCATTAATATTTCTAAAATTAAAATGTCATCTTTTTTTTATTTGCTTTGATTTTTTTATGTCGTTATCTCTTGACATATTATATTAGAAAAAAAATCAAGTATTAATCAGGCAAGACAATTTATTTCATAGATTTTAGTTGAAATCACATAAGATTTAACTGTAGATGATTAACTTTAAAAAAGATAAAAATAATAATTATATTTAACATGATTTGTAAAAAAAAAATATATATATATGAAAAAAGTAATACAATATATTTCTTAATGCTCTGAAATTTTATTTGATATGATAGTTCACGTAATTGGAGTTATTACAAGAAACATTAATCTAACTGATCATGTGATATTGAGGTAATAACTTAAATGAAAAGCTAAGATTTGGAAAAAATTTGATCCACTGCCGAAATAAAATTAAGAATAAGTATCTTGAGAATGCTCAAAGAAAGATGAAAAATAAGGTATGAGTTAATTAGCGTATCATTTTTGTACATGTTATCTTATTTAGTCTACATTTACATATTTTAGCAAGAATAAATAAATAAATTGGAACCACAATAACATCAAACTCAAAATAAAGAGAAAATTTCAACAAATTTATATTTGATGATTTTGACCTGAGAAATAAAATATTCATTAAGAATTATAATTTTTTAAAGAAGAAAAGAAAAAATTATTTATATTTTAATGAGTGAACTCATCATTAATTATTGGTATTAATAATTGAACATAACTTTGAATTATGATTCATTGAAACCATGTAATTAAGATCTGATGTCCAAACAAATTCAACGGTTTTCACTAAGTCGGGGATGAAACTAAAATTGACCTAATGTTAATATATTTTTTGATTTTTTTCTTATGGATGATAACATATTTTAATTATCTATTTTATAGGTGAAATAAAACCAATCTTCTTTCGTGATAGAGTCAAGGTCAAGATCATTATAAAAATGACAAAGAAAAAGCATTATTCTTTTATTTGAAACTAGTAACTTTGGAATAAGAATGTGGTCTGACATAATCAGAGAATTTAAGAATAAAAATGATATAGTAAATCAAGACACTATAAAGTTTTTGTCATTTACATGTGATAGTAAATTAATTATCAAGCATAGAGAACTTAATGCGCCACTAATCACGGCAATTACTTTATTCCATCAAACATGTCATATCATAAGAATACTTTACAGTTTGCTTATATTATAATTATATACTTTGTAATTTTTATTTATGTCCTTGTAAAAGTACATTTTCACACAACAACATGCCTTATCTAATTCATTATAATTAAAAACATATAAACTTTATGCTACATGTAATGAGATATAACGAATTAAATAAGTCAATTTTTTTTTAACAAATCAGACAGAAAACAATGTACTTTTGAGGGCAGCATATCTCTTGTACAATTTATCAGTACTAAATTTGAACCCAATTCACAAATTCAAACAATAATCTTACTTACAGATCTCAAATTGTGCCAAAAATTGACAGGGCCCACAGCCCAAAATGCTACAAAAAATACAGATGGTGTGAAATGACATTTTTTTAATATTTTTGTGTTGGAGAGACATCTCAAGGGGGAAACAAAATGAATCAAATTCGAACTCAAATTGGACCTAAATTTTGGACCCCGATCGATCAATGGTTAGAAGAAGGAATTGGGAGTGGTTAGCACTTGCCACTTAGTATTGTGTAGGTTTTAGAGTTTCGGCCAACCACTTGTAGACACGAGAAATTGGCCTCTTTATAGCCAAGGCAAGATGAATTTGTGAGATATTTTTTGTTTTTATCTCACATATCATGTGTCATCCTTTAATTAAGAGAATGATGATTGTAACTAAAAGATATCTTTTTATTTACTTTAGTCATGCATAAGTAAATTTTTATTTTTGAAGTAATGTAGAAAGAGTTTTTTTTTTTTTCTTTTTCTAATTTGATGATAAGGGAGGAGCCTTTTAAATTTCCCAAGAAATTAAAAGTTCATAACAACTCAATTAGAACCATTAGTTGCTCACAGAATCCAAAAAATCCAACATTATTATTAAGGATCTGATAGAGCACGACGGAACTGCAGCACGGCTGTTCACGACGGATCCAATAACAGTATATATAATTTATTTTCTAATAACAATATATACATAACATTATATATAATTTATTTTCTAAAAATAATATATACATAGAAAGTGAAAACAATATATAAAATGAGAAAAACAATATATAAAATGGAAAAACAATATATAAAAGTAAAAAAATAAAAAATATACAAAGAATAAACAACAATATATAAAATGGAAAAACAGTATATCTACAGTGCCGTCGTGCTACAGTTGTGCTATAGTGCAGTCATATTTGCACATTTCCCGATTATTAATATATATATATATATATATATATATATATATATATATGTTCGTTATTTTTGCTATACGGATATTTTTCTAGTTAAGTGTAATGATAAAGATTAAGCGTTAGATTTTGGATCAAAATAAAGCTGCTAATTAATGTCTTTCTAAACCAGTGATACGAACAAAGACACCAGAGGAGCAGAATGTAAGCTAAGTGAGATAAAAATAATTTACATCAAATTGCAGTACATACATAGAATATATATAATCGTAAGCGGAATATATAAATATCTTTTTAAATATATGAATATTACTGAGACATTACATTCATATATTTCCCCATTATCCATATAAAAATATTACTTTTCAATAGAACATCTACTTATACACGGTAGCGATTATGAATGGTTTTGTTTGCATTATGGTATCTTCTAATATCTCATAACATTTCTCAATACGGAATACTATTTTGTGGTAGCCTTTTTGTCCATCTCTATTATATAATTTAGGAATTTGTTTTAAGACAAACCTCTCACATAATTGCGATGCCTTTAAAGTCTAATTAGAAGTTGCCAAAGCTTGTTAGCTCAAACGGCAAGTCACCCCGTCAACTTTGGGGAAGATCCAAGTTTGAATCACGACGAACGTATTTAGCTCAATATTTAGTAAGTCTAATAACCCAATGAGTTATCTAAAAAAAAGTCTAATTAGAAGCATAAGTAGTGACAAAACGCTTACTTGATTCAAAGCCTTAGATATTAAGATATTAATTATCAAAATTCAAGGGGAAAAATAACTACAAATAAAACATACCATAACTAAACAATTGATTCCTTTATACAAATTGGATCTTTTATAGAGGGTTTTATGTAAAAGCTCCAAGATAGATATGATGATTATGTTGGTGTATGGTTGGAGTGGTTTAAATAGATAGAGGCATAATCATGCACCTTGTATGAACGATAATGAATACAAACATGAGCATTGCCCCCACCCAATAGGAACGTACCACGTACATATTCACGCTATAATAATGCATTCTATATACTTGCTATATTATGGTACGTTTATCTTTTTTGCATCTTCTTTTACTTTACTTTTTGGTAGTTGTTACTTATCATGACTGCGGAGGTTTGGTTACTTACAGTTCTATTGAGGTGTAATTACTACAATATTACAATTCAGATTTGATTAAATAATTGAAAATTGAAAATTGAAAAATACGTAAATCAATAACTATATAAATATCACGGAGAAATTTTTAATCCCTAAAAAAACTTATAAATAGAGTGAAAAACACATCACATCAATTAGTTAAGAAAGAAAGAATATGTAATATTAAACTTCATCCAAAATTCCACCGAGTCAAATGAGGCATTTCTAAACAAAAACAAAAGTTTGTTAGAATTACTTCTCCTTTTATATCTTAACAACAATTATTCATTACAATAAAAAACAATTATTCATTCCAACTGTGGGGTCAAAAATTACATAAAGAGTCACAAAATGTCCATTTCATCTTTCTTTCTTTTTTTACTTGGCATTAAAAGCTTCGTCGGCCATTCTTCTCTTACATTCTTTTGCAGCCACATAACATATCATCTCTCCCTTGAATAAAATAATAAACAGCAACAGAGCCTTCTCACTCTCTCTCTCTCTCTCTTATCACTCTTTCTTTTTTCTTCTCTCTTTTTGGAGCTACTCTCTTTTCTCTTCCCTACTGAAGCTTCTCTCACACTCCACACTCAATCCAAGATCCCCTCTCTCTGTCTGGACCTCATTATTGTTTATGTGAGAAGACCAAATTCTCATCTTCTTCTTCCTCTTCCTCATCAGAGAAAACCCACAAAAAATCCTTCACAAATTCATTCATTTTTCCTGTATTTTTCATGCTTACATCCAAGGACTCAATCCTTCTCTGTAATGCCTCTTTTGCTCATATTCTACCTCTGTCTAGCATCTCTCCCGATTCTAACTCAACCCACAACAGACCCAAATGACTACGCAATTCTGCTCGAGTTTCAGAAGAGCTTGGACAACCCTGACATCCTTACCTGGCCTTCGAACAACGATCCATGTGGACCACCCAAATGGCCCCACGTGTACTGCGACGGTACACGTGTCTCACAGATCCAAATCCAGCAGTTGGGCGTCGCCGGAACTCTGCCACCCAATTTCACCAAGCTCACCAAGCTTTCCAATTTGGGTTTCCAGGGAAACAAATTTAGAGGCAGATTGCCCTCTTTTAGAGGCCTCTCCAAATTGCAATACGCATTCTTGAATGGAAATCAGTTTGATACTATTCCCTCTGATTTCTTTGTTGGTTTAACCAACCTTTTCGAATTATCTCTCGACGGTAATTAATTGCTCATAAACTTTAATTAAACTTCCTATTTTCAGTAAATGCAGTTATAATCATAAATAAAAAAAGGAGCTAACAATAAATTTTCGTTCTTTCTTTCTATATCTAACAGATAATCCATTGAACATCTCGAGTGGCGGATGGACTTTGCCACCGGATTTAACAGAGTCAACGCAATTGGTCAACTTAACTCTTAACGGATGCGGGTTGGTGGGCCCGATACCCGATTTCTTAGGCAAATTTCCGAATCTAATGATGCTTCAACTCTCCTACAATAATCTCACCGGTACAATCCCTGCAATTCTCGCCGGTTCTAGCATTCAAGTCCTTTGGCTCAACAATCAAGGCGGTAATAAAAATAATCTTCAAAACATGAACTTAATTAAAAAAACTTAATTAAATTAATCTTAATTAAATAAATAATCTGATTATTATTATGCTTTTATTTTTTTACTTAGGTGGTGGATTGACGGGTCCAATTGATGTAATAACACAAATGACATTTCTTAATGAAGTATGGTTACATGGAAACGGGTTAACGGGTCGAATACCCGATTCGATCGGCGCTTTAACCGCACTAAACAAACTATGGTTAAACAACAATAAACTTGTCGGATTAATTCCGAGTAATTTAACCTCTTTACCGGGATTGAGAGACTTAAAATTGGATAATAATTTATTAATGGGCCCAATTCCTTCTTTAAAATACAATTTCACGTATAGTGGAAACTCGTTTTGCACATCAGTTCCTGGTGTTCAATGCGCGCCAGCTGTCACGTCCTTATTGGGTTTCCTTAACGGGTTGAATTACCCGACCCGTTTGGTTTCTTCTTGGTCCAGAAACGACCCTTGTGGGGGAGATTGGATTGGAATTGCGTGCAATAGTGGCGGTAAAATTGTTGTGATTAATCTACCGAATTTCGGATTGAACGGCACGATTAGTTCTGATTTGGGAAATTTGGATTCTTTAGAGGATATTAAACTTGGGGGGAATAATTTGACGGGCGAAATTCCGACAAATTTGATAAATTTGAAATCTTTGAAGCTTTTGGACGTTTCTTCAAACAACTTGTCGCCTCCAGTTCCCAAATTTCCAAATGGGGTAACTGTGCTTTCTTCAAATAATCCATTAATGGATAAAAATCCGTCTCCCCAAAATACCCCTTCAAGTAATAACTCTCCAAGCTCGCCAAATTCCCAAAATACCCCTTCAACCCCTAAGAACGAAACCCAAAACAATTCCTCCAAAAAAAGAAATACCTCAATCATCATGTTCCCAATAATATTATTCGCGCTCCTTTTCTTAATATCTTCACTCGCATTATTCTTATACTTCCATGAAAAGAAAGGAAAAAACAAAAGCTCATTAATGCCGGAAACTTCCATAGTCATCCACCCAACCGACCCGTCCGACCCGGTCAACTCCACGGTCAAACTTTCCGTCTCGTCCAACCACAACTCGCCACGTGGCACCACTCAACCAATCAACACCAACATCCACTCAATCGACACGGGCAATTTCGTAATTTCCGTGCAAGTCTTACGCAACGCGACCAAGAACTTCTCGGAGAAGAACATTCTAGGGAAAGGCGGGTTCGGCACGGTCTACAAGGGCGAATTGCACGACGGTACAATTCTCGCCGTAAAACGGATGGAATCAACCGTCGTAACAAACAAAGCTTTAGACGAATTTCAGGCCGAAATAGCGATGCTCACAAAAGTGCGCCACCGCAATTTGGTATCGATTCTAGGCTACGCAATTGAAGGCCAAGAGAGATTATTAGTCTATGAATACATGCCACAAGGCGCTTTGAGTTTACATTTGTTCCACCACAAACGGGTCGGAATCGACCCGTTATCGTGGAAAAAGAGGCTTAACATAGCGCTTGATGTCGCGAGAGGGATGGAATACTTGCATAATTTGGGGAATCAGGTTTTTATACATAGGGATTTGAAGAGCTCGAATATTTTACTTGGCGATGATTTTAGGGCTAAAGTTTCGGATTTTGGATTGATGAAATTGGCGCCTGATGGAAAATATTCGGTCGCGACGAGACTCGCCGGGACTTTTGGGTATTTGGCTCCTGAATATGCCGGTAAAATTTTTTAAAAAAAAAAAAAATAATATTTGAAAAAAAATGTCATTTTTTTGTGTTTTTATAAAATTCCCGTTGATTTTTGGGATGTTACAAAAATCTTTTACTTTCAAGTTTTGTTTTTTTCTAAGCCGGATCAGGTTATAAGGCTTGATCCTAGGTCTCTACTCTACTCTCTAGCATTATTGTTTATTTATTTTATTTCAATACTATTTTTTCTTTTATTTTCGAGTGAAATTCACTCGTGAGTTATATTTCTGCTAACGATTTCGTTTCATCCTCCAAATATTCTTCTCTATATATCAAAACCACTCTTTCTTAATGGATGCATCCAAACATTTAATTTTTTATACTTTACTTTTTCATTTCCAGTGACGGGTAAAATAACAACAAAAGCTGACGTGTTCAGCTACGGAGTCGTCCTCATGGAGCTCTTAACGGGTCTGACCGCCTTAGACGAAACCCGGCCCGAAGAAACCCGTTACTTAGCTTCCTGGTTTTCTCAAATCCGCACCGACAAGCAGAAACTGAAGGAAGCTATCGATCCTGCGTTGGACACGTCAGATGATGAAGTGTTTGAGAGTATTTGTGTTGTTGCTGAGCTGGCGGGGCATTGTGGGGCCCGGGATCCGTATCAGCGGCCCGATATGAGCCATGCTGTTATGGTATCTAAGAAAATAATTATTAAATTCTCTTTTGTTAGTTTAACAAGTTCTTCAAAACTGACTATTTTTTGTAAATACTTTGAAGGAAATATTTTCTCTTTGATTATTACTTTTAAGTACAATTTGTTAAATATTTTCTAAGATCTCAAATAAGTAATCCTCAATTCTGAATATTGCACTATATTTATGCGGCACGTCAATATTATGAAATATTGCTTTTGTAAAACACACTGTGCCTCTAGGTCCCCAAATAAAACTTTTCGTAATGCAACAGCCATCATTTCAGAGTCACTCTTGGGAATTTACACTATAAAACATCCATAAATTTTACGAGAATTCTCCTCAATGCAATAAAGCAGTCTCCATACTGTTCTCTTAGTCATAGGAATTCTTCTTTTAGAATCTTTTTTATGTTTTGTTGAGATTGTCACATCTATGAGTTTTTTCACAAAATAAGTCCTATTAGCAATCCGATATGATCCAAACTGATCATAGAATAAATTATTGAATTCTCTTTATTAGTTCAAAATTATTATCTCTAGTGGGATTTTTTTTTAATTCAAAAAACCTCCAATTTTTTTTTTTCTGAATGTTTTGAAAAATCCTTGTATATTTTTGGAAGCTAGATTTTTAATTTTTATCCCTAGTTAAGGTACAAACATACTTTCCGAAAATATAGGGCGATTTTCAAAATATATTAATAAATTTATTATATTTAATGTTTTGTTTTTTGTTTTGAACAGGTGCTAGTACCAATGGTGGAAAAATGGAGGCCGGCAAAGGACGAGCAAGAAGAGTACATGGGAATCGATCTGCACCAACCATTATTACAAATGGTGAAGAATTGGCAGGAAGCTGATACTACTGGTACCAGTACGAGTACTACTGGTACCAGTTTTAGCATCATAAGTAATCTTGGCGATAGTAAGGGAAGCATACCGGCTCGACCGGCCGGCTTTGCTGACTCATTTACTTCTGCTGATGGACGGTGAAAATTTGAAGTTAGGGTTTTGGTGGAGGTGTTTGCCTGTTTGTTTTGAGGGGTGTCAGTGTAATTTGTGCATTTGTAGGTTTGTGGTTAAAAGTTTTTGTATATATGGATAGTAAGAGAGAACTTTTTTCGTTTTTGTTTTTGTTTTTATGAGGTGTGAATTGTGATCAATCTTTTTATGTTTGTAATTTTGTATTTGTAGCGTTGTTGGGGGTTTACGGGTTCTGTGTTTGGTTTATGGAGGGTTTATGACTCCAAATGGTTTGAGTAAATTATTCTTCCATTAATTTTGCATGTTGCATCAATGTGTAAATTAACCCTAACCTTAATTACTTCTCTTTATATTACCCTCACAAGATTGGGAATATATGTCAATATCATGCATGTTCTTTGAAACTTAATCCGCACATTAATGTTATTTTTCAATCAAAAAAGAAAATTCGATGATATGAAAAGAAAATAGTAGAGAGGAAGAATGTTCGTATAAATGAGATAAATTTTATATATGTTCAAATTGCAATATATGGAAAATATATTATTCTAATCAACATTGTAAAAAAGTAATGTATTCTGTATCTATACTTTTTGTAAGTCTAAAAAGTTTCTTTCTTATTTGAGATATTTTTCATCAAGGTGCGGTTCTAGATTCAAAATCATGTGCATTATGCGATGCACAAGAGGAATCCAACACTCATCACTGAAACAACGCATATGACTTCATCCGTCCCCATGACACCTCCGTCGATCACAATGTAAACAAGAAGAGGCTCCTCCGTTTGTCCCCACCAAAGGAGTGACAATATTGGGTCTAAATGTGACTCAAAACTCATCTAACTCAAACTCTAATGTAGATCACGCCTCTATGCCTACTTATGCACATACCACAATGACAATTGAATTGTATCATGTATTGGTATCTTCTAATATCTTATAAAATTGCAACGACTCAAAATTAGTATTTTGTATTGAAGAGTCTCTAAGGTAAAATTACTATTTTGTATTGGATAGTTCGAATGGGTATTTTGTATAGAAGCTCCAAGAAAGATATTATGATATGTTAGTGTATGGTTTGGAATGGTTTATATTATAAATAGATATAGAAGCATATTCATTCACATTGTATGAAGGATAATGAACACAAACATGAGCAATGCCACCATCCGGTAGAAAGCCACCATGCATTTGTTCACGCTATACTAATGCATTCTATCTACATGCTCTGATACATTTCTTTTGCATTTCTTTTTTACATTTTTGTAGTTGTTTCATACTTGTCATGAGGAAAATTTGTTACAGATTATTGGTATTAATATGTTATTATTATTTATATTTAATTAACAATTCAAAATATGCAAATCAATTTAACTACATTATATAGAAATTTTTTATTAGTGAAAGTGAATCAATATTTATCACATGAGTTAGGTTTTTTAGGAGCTATGATCACATCACTTGGTTAAGGAAAAAGAATATTTCGTTGGAATTACTTCTCCTTTGACGTCATATTAGCAACAATAATTTATCATAGTTCTTCCAGAAATAATTATCATACTATGGGCAAAAAATTTGGGGCAAAGTGAACAAAAAGGAAAGATGGAGGGGCAAAATGCCCCAGAAAGTAAACAAGGAGAAGTCAACAAAATCAATAGATAAACGAGTAAAAACAGGCTTTTTAAATATAATTTTTTACTAACAATAAAGTGTAAAAATATCACAAATTGGGGGTAATCCATAATGTGCTCATTTTCATACAAAAAAATTGTTTATCTTTCTATACATCCATACAACTTAAAAGTTTTTTGACAAGTTGTATAATGTATTGTATGCATATATGTCACAAACAAATCTGTTCTGTTCTCTGACGAATGGGCTCCACTCCACATTCCACAAACCATATTATTTCCTCTCTAGCTAGGTCCATGCACATACACTATACTCCAAGTGTAAGGAATATATTTCCTATATTCAACCTTCTTTCCAATATCATTCCATCCTCTCCAGTTTCTCACTTCAATATTTCTCCAGTTCAATGGCGCCAAAGAAGAAAGGCAAAGCCAAAGGCTCCGACTCCTCCTCCGCCGCCCCCTCCGCCGAGGATATCGCCGGAGTTCCGGGTTGTCTTCGCCTCGTGCCGCCGTCTAAGGTCGCCATTTCAGTACACGCCAAGCCTGGCTCGAAATCAGCCTCCATAACTGGTTGGCGCTTTATTTCTCTCTCTGTTGATAAATCGATTGATTAGTGTTTTGGGTCGGTGATTTAGATGATTTTAATGGGATTAATGAAGATTGATTATTAAACAGATGTAGGAGAGGAAGCAGTGGGGGTTCAGATTGATGCGCCGGCGAGAGATGGAGAGGCTAATTCTGCACTAATTGATTTCATCAGCTCTGTAAGTTCAACTATTTTCTCAATTCAATTTATTTTACACCTTAATTGGAATTGTCTAGGAATATTGGTTGTTTTTTTACTTTTTAATTATGAAGAAAATTTGAATTTGAGATGAGACCAAATTTTGGGTTATCATGCACAATTGTTCATGAATAATTTTCTGAAATTTGTAATGTGGAACCAATGCAGATATTGGGAGTGAAAAAAAGACAAGTATCAATCGGATCAGGATCAAAATCAAGGGAGAAAGTTGTTTTAGTAGAAGACACAAATCTTAATACTGTTTTTGAAGCCCTTACGAAAGCTTGCAATAATTCATGATTTAACGTGTAATTTATTATCATAATTTTCATAACAAGAGAACTATAATAATCTAATCTGCATCTTTCAAATTTCAAATGATTAAATAATAATATTAGAAGCAGATATAGTAGTTAATTGACTTTATTTAATTTGTATTTTTGGTGTGCCTGCTTTGCTTGCACGATCTATTAGGGTTACTCTCTGATTGAAGGTTGTTGAGATCTTCAACTAACTTGGCCTCCCAAACAAAAATTAACTTATCTGATCAGATTTCAAAATGATTTCTTGGTGAAATTTCATCTTCTCACGTTTTGAACTATTCTCTCTCATATTAATTAGCACTCAGAAGTTATTATTATTATTAGTATGAACAGTTGAGGAAATGACTTGAGAAAAGACAGGACAGATGGCCAAACCAAAGAGCAATAAGAATATTGATCAGAGTTTTGATCGGACGGTGGAAAATGAGTCAAAGTATGAACAGTTTGATGTGTCCGTACGTGCACCAAGTTCTGTCTATATTGTCATTTCATTTCACTTCATCAAATTCTTTGACTAGACTTCTTCTACCATATTAACTATGCTTAATTTGCTCGTAAATCATCATGATAATGTGTAAAACATAGTTATTATTATTATTCTCATCTTAGATTATGAAATTGAGAGTTAAATAAATATAGAAAAAATATAAAATAGCAGTAATTCATACATTAGAATTAATTCATGAATTGGGCCATTGAAATGACTCAATTTGATGGAGTCTGGAGAGATTTTAAACCGTTTATTTTAAACTAGTGGGCCTTGGAAATATAACTTGTTTCATGTTTTACAGCAATGAATATGTGGCACCTAATAATTTCTCTGATAATTATAATAATAATAATAATTATTATTATTAGTTGATGCATCACTCAAACTGTAATACAAACAAAAAAGTTAGTATATCAGACAAATTAGTGGGTAGTATGTAAAATTGGTTGTGGGCGCAAAAAATAATGGTAAGCTGAATGCGTGCAATATTCAAAAAATATTTTTTTAGAGAAATAATATTCAAAAAATATTTCCTTTCCATTTTTTTCTTTTTTGCTTTTTATCAAAAGTTGGATTTGCAACCAATTACTTTTGCTTTTTGTACGGCGAGGAAAAATTAATAAACACAATTGGGTCCTACTCTTCTTTACATCACTGGAGAAGTACAAAAAGAAATTGCAAGTTACTTAACTATAATATAAAATGAGTATCTAAATTGTTCAAACTTGACTTAAAAGCAACATTTTTATTATGTTAGATTTAATTCAACTTGTCAGGCAACATTATATTCTTTCTTACTTCCATAAATCACGGCTTGTACTTAATTATTCAATCAATTCACTTCTCACCTTAATGTATATACGGTTAACAAAGTTCATTAAACTAATTATCCTCTCTAATACAATGTATAACTAATTAACTATGATTAACAACAGTCAATGACAAACAAAATTACTAACCAAGTAATCAATCAACTGCAACAGTATAAAACAAGATTGTATCCTCTCCAGTTCGTGTTAAAATGGAGACTCAAGTTCTCCATTTTCAAGTCATTTATTTCTTACCGCCTCTTAACTATAACTACTTAATCTCTCTCAATCCTCTCCAGTTATTATCTCTCCAGTTATGTTATGTTACTACTTACTAGTCAATATTATTAACAAAACCGAAGTCTGCTCCATTTTTCTTCGTCGTTGTTTTGGTCGTGAGTTTGGAAAAAAGAAGACAAGGAAGAAGGTTGGAATTGAGATTTGTAGATTTTGTTTGGAGGGTTGAGAAGGTGAGATTTGATGAGATCAAGGGGAGATCGATGACGATTGGGATTAATCCGATGGAATGGCAGATCCCGTTGACATTGACAAGGTATTTTGATGATTCGTTTTACTGTTTTTGGTTTGTACTTTTTTTGCTGAATTTTGTTGGTTTTTGAGTGATGCAAGTTTTGGGTTCTGGGTTTTGTGTGTAATGTGGTATACTTCTTTCTTTGATCGGTTTTGTGATAATATGATCCAATTTTTGGTTCTTTTGCACTGATTTATGCTGATGTTTTTCGTAATTTTGTTTGAAATTCGATCAAACTTTGTGAAATTTACGATTGGTTGTTCAATGTGTAGGCAATAGTTGCTTTAAAGAAAGGAGCTCAATTATTTAAGTACGGTAGACAAGGCAAGCCCAAATTTTGCCCTGTCAGACTTTCACATGTAAGTTCTAAACTTACATTAATTAATAAATTAGTAAATGTTGAAATTTGGTACTATTTTCCTCTTGATTATATGCCTACCTAAATTTGAAATGCTGAATTTATGAATCAACAGGACGAATCAACAATAATTTGGATTTCAAATTCGAAAGAGAAAGGCTTGAAATTAGCTTCCGTTTCTAGAATCGTCTCTGGTCAAAGAACTGTTAGTCACCCTCTTATTATTAATTTTCCTTAATTAATCATCTCTTATTAGCAAATTTCCAATTTATTTTTTATTTTTTCTTTGAATTAAACAGGCAGTATTTCAAAGATTTCCGCTTCCAGAAAAGGATCACTTATCATTCTCACTAATATACAACAACGGCCGTCGGTCTCTCGATCTTGTAATTATTC
The DNA here is from genome assembly GCA_027726005.1 of Juncus effusus. NCBI lineage: Eukaryota > Viridiplantae > Streptophyta > Magnoliopsida > Poales > Juncaceae > Juncus > Juncus effusus. The sequence goes on along the minus strand of CM050896.1, from coordinate 11,281,755 downwards.
CAATTATACCCTTAATTTCTTCCTTAATTATATTATACCCTTGTAATTCTTGTGAATTTACAAAATTTTAAAAATAGATTTGCAAGGATAAAGTAGAGGTTCAAGCTTGGTTCACCGGCCTTAATGCCCTTGTTTCTTCTCCTCAACGCTCTCACAACACTTTCGACATTTCTCCCACTAATAATAACTACTCTTACGAGGTAACACATTTACAAATTACCCCTCAAAACAAAAAAAAAACCTTAAATAATCTCCCATTTCCCCATTTTAACAGAACGGAAGAGAGAGCAGTTTGAGCAGCAATTCCTCAGACAACCAAAACCCTAAATTCAGCTCGAGCAACTCCTCGATCTCAAACTCCGACGATTTCAGCTACAACTCATCAAATCCATACACCAACAACAATTTCTCAGCCAAATCTTCCACAGATGCGACTGATTTCATTATTATGCAACCAAAATCCCCTTATAATAATCACACTCACAATTCCTCTTCATCCGATCTGCGACTCAGCATCTCAAGCCATGGATCCGGCGGGAACCTTCCGGAAGATTCCGAGTCCTTCGGCGACATCTACATTTGGGGCGAGCTACTCTCCTCCAACCCTAACCCTAACCCTAATTCCACTTCCCCAAACCCTAATCCCTCCCAAAACCCGGCTTTGGCTTCCCTCTTCGCCTCCAAATCGGGGATTCTAACTCCCAAACCTTTAGAATCCAATGTAATGCTAGACGTGAATTTCATATCATGTGGGGTCCGCCACGCGGGATTAGTAACTCGTCAGGCCGAGGTTTTCACATGGGGCGAAGAATCAGGAGGCCGATTAGGTCACGGGGTCAAAACCGACATTTTACACCCTAAACTCGTAGAATCTCTCTCAACCCTAAATGTAGAAACCCTAAATTGCGGGGAATTCCACACGTGCGCAATTACTTCCTCCGGCGAGCTCTACACTTGGGGAGACGGGGCCCACAACGCCGGCTTATTAGGGCACGGTACAAAAACAAGCCACTGGATTCCTAAACGGGTTTCGGGTCCTTTAGAAGGGCTCCAAATCCAAACCGTTTCGTGCGGTACTTGGCACACTGCGATTATTACGACAGCTGGACAGCTGTTCACTTTCGGCGAGGGGACTTTCGGCTCGTTAGGGCACGGAAACCGAGACGATTCACTCAGTCCGAGAGAAGTTGAGAGTTTGAAAGGACTCAGAACGATTTCGGTCTCTTGTGGAGTCTGGCACACTGCAGCTGTGGTTGAGGTGATAATGTCTCAATCGAGCGCTTCATCGGGAAAATTATTCACATGGGGCGATGGAGATAAATATCGATTAGGGCACGGTGATCGAACGCCAAGACTCAAACCCACTTGTGTTTCTCATTTGATAGAGTATAATTTTCATAAAGTCGCGTGTGGCCATACTTTGACCATAGGGTTGACCACAAGCGGTCAACTCTTCTCCATGGGGAGTTCGGTTTACGGTCAACTCGGAAACCCTAATTCCGACGGGAAAAACCCTAGATTTATCGAGGATAAACTCGCCTCGGAATCCGTGTCGGAGGTTTCTTGCGGAGCCTACCACGTGGCCGTACTGACAGCTGGCGGTGAGGTTTACACATGGGGCCGTGGTGCGAACGGAAGATTAGGTCACGGCGATTGTGAAGATAGAAAAATTCCTACTTTGGTTGAGGCTTTGAAGGATCGGATCGTGAAACGGGTCGTTTGCGGGTCGGGTTTTACAGCTGCGATTTGTCAGCATAAATGGGTTTCTGGCGCTGAGCAGGCTCAGTGCTCGGCTTGCAGACAGGCTTTTGGATTTACAAGAAAGAGACATAATTGTTATAATTGCGGTTTGGTCCATTGTCATAATTGTAGTTCCAAAAAGGCCCTTAGAGCCGCTTTGGCTCCGAATCCGGGGAAACCGCATAGGGTTTGTGACTCTTGTTATGTGAAATTGAGTAAAGTCGGTATGGAAAGTACAGGTTCGAGTTATGGAAAGAGAATTGGTACCAGTACCGGTACGATGAGTAAAGCTGGTACGAGTAGTGTGAGTAGTGATATGATAAAGAGTTTGGACGCTAAGGCGGCAAAACAGGGGAGAAAAACAGAGTTTTATCCTTTGTTGCAATTGAAGGATATACCGTTTATCGGAGGAGTGGCGGATTTAGGGTTGAGTAATAATAATAACGGGTCAAACGGGTCGGGTAATTCGAGACCCGTTTCGCCTTATAATTCTGGGAGAACTGGAGAGAGCGTTGAGAGCTTGAAGGGCACCAATGACATTTTGAATCAAGAGGTTCAGAGATTACGCTCTGAGGTAATTTATATTATTTATTAATTTATTATTATTATTATTATTATTATTATTATTATTATTATTATTATTATTATTATTATTTGATTGTTGATGATATTTAGGTGGAGATTTTGAGAAAGAGGAACGAGCAGGTGGAAATGGATTTACAAAAATCAGAAGCGAAATCAAAAGAAGCGCTTCAATTGGTTGCTGATGAACAAAATAAATCTAGAACTGCTAAAGACGTTATTAAATCTCTCACCGCTCAGGTAAAACCCTAAACCCTAATAATACTTCTCATTTTATCTTAATTTTGAGTCTTTGACCTAAGTTTATTTATTTATTTGGGTCGTGCAGTTGAAGGAATTGGCAGAAAGACTACCTATTGGTACCGATACAAAACCGGTACCGGTACGAACAATGTATTTGCCAAATGGAATTTCATCTTCTGATTTGACAAATGAAATTGTTTCAAGCCCTACTTATCCTTTGAGAAATGAAAACCCTAATTCTGGTACGGAAGAACTTTTCACGGGCCGGTACCGTACCAGACCGAATAATTTGGACTCTAGAGAGACGGACCGGTTTCAGATAAATCTGAACGCCCAAAACCCTAACCCTAATCAAAACCCTAACTCTGTGGAAGCAGAGTGGATCGAGCAGTATGAACCTGGTGTGTATTTAACACTCGTGGCCTTAAAAGACGGTTCGAGAGAACTCAAACGGGTCCGATTCAGGTAATTTTATTTAATTTATTTTTTAAGTAATTATTGAATTTATTATTATTATTATTATTATTATTATTATTATTATTATTATTTTGAGTAATTAATTATTATTTTTAGTCGAAGAAGATTTGGAGAACATCAAGCAGAGTCTTGGTGGAGTGAAAATAGAGATAAAGTATATGAGAAATATAATGTGAGAAGTACTGAGCGTACCTCTTCTGTTACGTCGTTTAATTAATGTATTTATATACCATAACACATATTTAGTTTCTAAAATTGGGAATTTTCATCCCATTATGTTTATGATATTCATATTTTTTCCTTTTTTGAGATTTCCAGTTGTTGTATGTTAGTGTAAATTCATGTGTTTTTAGGCAAATGCTATCAATTTGTATAGGAATATTTTTTTTTGTTTTTTTTCTCAATTATGTTGTATTATTATACTTATCATTTTGAGATCCATTTTACTTTACATTGAGAATTTTTTGGAATGTTTTAAAAGGTCAGAAAGAAATGTATGATCACATTTTTAATATTTTATTATTTGGGCTGTAGAAATGTGACAGACAGGAGAGTATCAGATTTGATTGAAGGCTAATGTAATAATCTCCACTTTACCCTCTCTGTGTAAATTCATATTTGACTGTTCATAATCATCATGCACTTTATATCAAAAATTAACGAAACATAAAACAAAAGAAATAAACAACTAAATGAAATTGCATAAAACAAGGACTATAGTAGTAGAAAAAAGAAAGAGACAGGTATACATGTTTGGGCAGAGACCAACAGTTAACTTCCTTTCTTCCCATTCCTTAGCTTTATCCTAAAATTTAATCCATGTGGCCCCCTACATTTCGTCAATTTTACAAAATCTCCCCTCATTTCTCTCTACACTTTTTTGTTTCCTTCTCATATCATCTCACTATGCACTTTTTGTATCTTTCATCTCATATCTTCTCTCTCGTCGGTTTGTCTTTGGCCTTTGCCTCATTCATGTACTTTTTATAAGTTCAATTCTTCAGTATACCATATTTCTACCTTTCTGCTTCATATTTTTTTTTCCTTTTAATATATTTGAGATATTACCTCTTTGAATACTTGATCCTTGACTTGTATAACAATATAAAGGATACTTCCAACTGCTTCAAACATTTCAACCCTTCTGGAATCCACTAAAAAGCCCTAATCTCTTATCCTAAATTCTCTCTCTACTCATATATAGTCTTACTCTCCAACTCCATGCACATTACTTTCTCTCTCTACTGAAGAAAGGAACCCTATTACATCACACCTCATCTCACATATATAACTTGAGTCCCTAGCTCATACTCCTTTTCATTTCTTTAAACCTAAACCCCTAATCTCTCCTCTCCTTTCCAATACATTTCTCATACCATAAACCCTATTCCCAAATGGGCCATCTCAAAATAGGCCAAGTACTGGTACTGTGCCTTATATTCTTCATGTTGGTCTCAAATACTCATGGATCAAGAAACAATAGGAGATTGTACGAAAACACCGCCATTGCAAGAAGCACAAACAATTTAATTGGACGCTTTACAAGAAGAAAGGCCGTCCCTCCGTCAAGTCCATCGTGTGGACATAATTCGATTGAATTGGAGGAAAAAAGAATGCATTAAAGAGAACGAGAATATTAAGAAGCTTGGAAGGTGTTTTCTTTTGTAGTAGAATATTCTTTTGGTTATCTTTTCTTTATAATAGGTTATCTCTTTTTGTTATTATGCGTTAGGGATCGAAATTTTAAGGAGGGGTAATATATTGTTGTTTCTTTAATATTTTGGTGTAATGTGATCGATGCCTTTTGCTATGTTTTAATTGGTAAAATATACCATAATACAATATATGTAGTGTTACATTAGAGAGTTATGCTTAAAATTTTTTTTTTTTTTGCGGTTTGCTTAAAATAAGTTGTGGTTATATATATTTATTGTTCTTTTTGAAAAGGCTCCAACCATGTTTTGTGCTTGTCTATGAGAGAGAGGGACTGAGGGAGAGATGGGTGGCTTGTAACTTTTGAAGTTGTGCAGCAAAAGATGGACAAAAGGCCTTAAGTTGGAAAAATGTCTCAAAACAGTAAACTTGTTATATGAACCTCCCTTTTAAAAGTTGTCGAACTTCCTCTTTATGTCATGGCAATTTATTGTAGAATCTTCTTCGAGTACACACAATATATTCCTATTTATTATACCACAATAATAATCTATTAGAAAATCTATTCACATTTTTAAAAAAAAATAAATCTATTCACATTTTATCCCCTCAATTAAGTAGTCAATTGTGTTTACGGCCATTTCTTCTTAGGACTCGGATAAATTTATTAAAAAAAATTTGAGACTTACTTGAGGGGATAAATTTATTAAATTATTGTTGTTTCATTCATATATAAAACGGTTTGCTATTCTTGAAATTAAGCAAAACCGTTTGCATTGTAATTTGTACAAAATAACCATTGATTGTTATTTCCCTTGCAAGAAATCAATGGAAGGATTGAAATGAAAGATGCAACAAGAGATATAAAGAGAGTGAGAGGTGATGGACATGAATGGATGGATGGAAAAGGTGCAAAGAAGTCATAAATAGTCATCATTTGGGGCTATTTAGTCCCTTAAAACTTTGTACAAATTAATAAATAAAATTGAATATAAGGAGAAGAAATTAAAAAAGAAGTGAGGGCATGGAAATCAATCACCAACCTCGTACGAAAAAGCTGCTATTCTCTCTCTCATTACATTTCAGCCGCTCGTGTGCATTAATTCTCTCTTTATTCATACGATTATTTTGCTATTTTGATTTTAGGATTTAAGATTTTGGGCCACTTCATCATGCGCTTTTTGGGCCAATATGGGTTTTTCAAATTGAGTTAATTCTTTTCACCAATTATTTGAAGTTACTCTTTAATTTTTACAATGATTTTCCTGTTAAGATATTGATTGTTACCATGAGACTTAATGCACCATGGCCCAATTAGGTAAGGAGTTGATGCGGGTCCATGTTGTTTAAAGGCTTATAGATAAAATCAACTATATTTTTTTGCTTTTCTTCAAAAAATTCATTATTTTTTTTCATTTTTAAATACTAATGTAAACAAACAATTCATTTTTTCTATTTTCTCAAAGTATTATCATTTGGAGCCCGTTAGTGTTACATGTAAAATGTACTGGATTTTTTTTTAATTCCACTATTTTATGGTTATCTCAATCTTTTTGTATGATTCCATTATTTAAAGGCTAATATGTGCTAAACTAAACTAAAAAAACTTAATGTTCTCAAAACCTCATTAATATAAAGGCTAACGTACAAATAAAATATACTCAGTTTCTGAAAACTTAATTAACTAAAAAGATTAATGCATTTAAAATGATTATTTTCTTTTTCACAAATCTTTTTTCTGAGTGTTAATACATGCAAAATAATCTTCCATATTTTTCTTAAAAACTTACTATTTCGAGGGTATCAGTAGCAAAAAATACTTCAATTTTCAATGTTTTGTCAAGATCACATTACTTTAGTAAAATTGATTTTTTTAGACTAATACATGCGAAATATTCACTTATATTATAATCCTATTTAACAGCCATCTTCATTCATGTTGTCAGAAAATAACTCTAGAGAGATTTTACAGTACATCATGATCAGCTGAACATCAAGAAAATGGTTTATATAAGGATCAACTCAAAACCATACTATAAAAGCTCATCAAATCCCAAAGACATCTACATAAAACTAACCTTCCCGGGAATTCATATTAAATCCATTCCATTAATCTGGAAGGTTAAGGTCCCCTACAAATTGAAGGTTTTCGGATGGCTAATGCTGCATAATAAGGTGCTATCAAAAGAGAATCTAATTAAAATGCAATTCAACGTCTCTGACTTGTGCCTTATGTGCATAGCAAACACACAGGAAACAACCTATCATCTCTTCTGGGAATGCAGTTTTGCGCAATTACTGTGAGAAATGGTGTTCCAACATCTAAGTATCTCGACACAATTAGACGGCTCCATTTTAGAGGTCCGGATGAGCCTTAGAAGGAACCTTGATGGAGAAATGAGAGCTTCGTGGGACATGTGGTGGATCTGGACTTGCTGGTCTATCTGGTGAGCCCGCAATGAGGTCATTTTCCGAGGAGAGATAGCCGTACCGGAACGTTGTTTCAATCAACTAGATATATATGCTTGGAGAAAGGCTAATAAAGCTTCCACTCTTAATGTTAATGTAACCTGATTTTAGGTTAGTATTTTAGGGGCTGTATTAAAATGTATTTTTTTTTTTTTTATGCTCAGTAGGCGATTTGCCTACTGAGATTTTCAATTAAAAGAAAATAAAAGTTTGTGATACATCTACCACCTCACTTTGATGGTTTTCTTGAAAAGTAAAAGAAAAGTTACAACTTAAATAACAAGTATGCTAAAAGAGAGCAATGGGTCAAAGAGGTGATGTACAACAGTTTTCTTTTCATAGTTGAGCCTCTTGAATAGCAATTCTAAAAGTGACAGACGTCGGAGCCCTTTTGTTGTTGAAAACTAGGCATATTATATTTCAGTTGGTAGTAATGTATGTCTTAAACTTTTGTAATTATATGTTGAGAATAATCAATTGAAAATGTTGTTAATTGACAACCATTTTCCTTAAAAAAAAAAAGCTCATCAAAAAAAATTAAAATGTATTAGCTGGGCATATTATATTTCAGTTGGTAGTAATGTATGTCTTAAACTTTTGTAATTATATGTTGAGAATAATCAATTGAAAATGTTGTTAATTGACAACCATTTTCCTTCAAAAAAAAAAAGCTCATCAAAAAAAATTATTCAAAAGTTTGATATTGTAATATTCGTCAAAACGTTCTTTTTCTAATTATGTTGGCAATAAATAATATAAGTAGGACTTTATTTCTTTGTGTCCAGTGTCCACTCATCATTTATAAATAAAGACTTCAGATAGTTAAAAAACAATGATCTACTAAAAAGAATGATCAAGTATACAAATCCAAATACAATAACTCCAAAAAATGACCTTTTTACTACAACACCACTCAAGTTGAGTCATGAAACTGTCAACGAAGGGTGCTCACTCATACAAATCCACATGGCAAACTTTCTTAAAGTAAAGGAAAAGTAGGAAAAAACAGAAAAATTGTAGAAAACTCTCTGCCTCTCTTTTGTCCAAAGTAAAAATAAATCCTAAAGTATGAGTAAAGGGTAAAAAGAAAGAAAAAGAAAAAAAAAACAACAACCTACCTTACTATGTATTTTCTTGAGTGATGTCACCCGATGTGGAGACTTCTAAAATTTAATAATTCACTAAAAAATATGAAAAAAAATCCTGAATTTTGTCTTGCATGCATCTCTTCCCTCTTTGTACTTATCAAATTATAAACATATCTATCTATCTATCCTTTTTCCTCACCTGCCTCTCTCTCTCTCCAACTCTCTCTTTCTCCAACTCTCTCTTTCTCAAATTAATTTCGTAATCAATTGGTTAAACATCTTGGTGACTATGATGAAAAAGATCCCAATAAGCACTTGGAGAGGGCAAAACAGGAGGGGTAGAAATGGATAAGAAATTACTTGTAGGGGTGTTTGCGAAGAAACTTCCGGGGGTCATTGCGAAAAAATTGCTCTCGCCAGGGGGCCTATTTGCAAGATAGGCAGGGCTAAGCTCATGCAAGAACCCTAAACCACCAACTTGATTATGATTCAAGGGGGAAAAAATATTTGGAGAGATGGCTGGAAGAGAGGCCGGAACTGGCGATAATATGCCTGACGAAAGCCCGACTGGATTCAATCTTGGCCCTCCATCTATTCCAAATTGATGTAACATCATATCTTCTGATCCTCTATTATTTATGATTGTTTCGGTTCTAATTTTTTGAGCTTGTTCAATCGTGGCTAATCTTGCAGCTGGCGAAAACAAACTGCTTCCTGATCCAGTTGAAAAACTAGGATATGTAGGATAAGGAAAAGCGGAAGCAGTAGCAGTAGCTGTAGAAACAGGAGCATGCGAGGGAGCGGAAGAAGAGGAAGAAGATGATGAGGAGCCGGTGAGGCGTTGAACGAGTGACATGAATTCGCTAGGGTTTGTATGGATGACTTTCGGAGATACTGCATAGATGATGACTGGGGGTTTGTGTTGGACAGGTATCTGTGCAGCCTGCTGTGGAGCCGGTGGTGCGATTGGAGGTTTTTTGATCTTATGTGAGTCTTTTCGAACTTTTAGAGGAGTCGGTCGTGGGCCTTGTAGCTCTCTACGTTGCGTTGGATTTGTGGATTGTTGTTGTGAGGAATCCATGAATGGTTTTTGTTTAAGGGTTTGAGGTTTTGAGGGTGGAGGAGCTTGAAAAAGAGATCAGAGACAGATGAAAGCAAAGTGTTTAATAATGGGGGTGGTTATATAATAAGAAGGGCCAACTGCCAAGGTGGAAAATTAGGGTTCCACCTGGACTCATTTGGGAACCAAGTCAATATTGGAGTTACGGAGTGAGCAAATTATATACAATGAAGTAAAAAATTGAGCAAATAAATTGAGAGGTCTCTCACGTCTCATTTTCTTGTTGTCGGTTAATTTGAACATGTCAAATGTGTGTATATTAAATTGGAAAAGATGCCGTTATGAATGGCAAGAGACTTTCAAGCAGACATTTCGGATTTCATTTCTCTTCAATAGATAGCTGCATAAAATATTCATAATCAGTTTGGTCCCTTGTTTATTAATTAATCATTGCACCAATTTTTAATTATATACTTCTGTATGACTTCTCTCTCTTCTTATTCTGTATAACAATAACATATCATAAATTTTTAATATTTTATCCTCTGTATCATACATGCATGTTTATTTACAAGAAAATGCATAGTATATGCATTTTAAATTTTAATATATATACTTTTAAGCAAAATATTATGCACAAAGATAGAGTCGAAATGGTTAACATTTCAGTGTATATTTTTTCATTATTAACTTCTTTCTAGAATTAAGCAAGATTTGGTAGCCATTAATCTAAATTTAAGACCACTTCAGCTGTCAAATCAATATAACAAGGTGACCACAGGGGGCTTTTTAGTCATTTCATGATTAATTTTGTAACTCTAACAAATGAACTATACTTAGTTAGTTAAAATATTTGCATTTATAGCAAGAGAACATGAATTCAATTCCCGGCAAACCAAATATATATTTAGCAAAGTCTCTCAATTCAATGGGTTGAAAAAAAAAATAATTAGTAATTGTATTATTTGTACGGCTAGACCTTACTTGACAAAAAAAAAATTAATTCAACACGTCCTTACATAATCAAACATCTAAGTTCATGCCCTTACATTGCCATTCTTATAACAAACTTTTTATTCGCAGAAATTTTGGGCTTTATTAAAAAAAAATCCTAATAATAATAAGAAGAAGAAAATGATATAATATGCAACCATATGAAATGAATGCACATATATCATAACTTTAGTATGAGTTTAGCTCAATTCAAATTTATAGAAATTTTTTTAGGAATTAAACATCTACAAATTTCTTATTAAAAAAAAGGGAAAAGAAACTTCCTCAAAATTTTTGTTACCAAAAATGCCCTCAATGGAGGGTAGTGTGCTTTTGAAGAAATGGTCAGAGGGGGGGGTCATGGTAGACTAGAGTCATCTCCAAGAAAGGGTCCTCTGTTCTTGAATGGGTCCCTATTTAATTTGTTTTCCTCCTTTAATTTTTATATTGTATTCTTAAATTTATTTTTTTGAAGGAAATGTTCTCCATTCTGTGAAAATGGAGATATCTTTTATTTTAATTTTTTCCCTTTTAAGTGAAATTTCATTTTAAAGACCAGAATATTGATTGCTTAAAGAGCTGTTAATTTACGACCAGGCAAATGAAACAAGTTTCCACTTAAAAAAACTTCTAGAGATCCATGAATATAGAGATCGAGAGAGAAATATGACATATAACCTGTGTGACATACAAGATACAACATATGAAATTAAGAAAAAAGAAAACAAAACCAAAACAAAAAAAATTCCCAATCATGTTGCAATATTTGAAGGATCATATGCTGCAAATAAATAATCATGTCTCTTTCTAACTTGGTGCGCCACACTGCTGATACTTTTGTGTTGTTTGCAGAAAAGAAAAGTTTTTTTATTTACCTTAACACATATTTAACAAATTAACATAAAAGAATATAAATATTACAATAGTTATTTTCCTTAGCATTTGGACTTTCTACATTCCTTAAAAAAAATTTCAATTTAACAAATATATTCGTCTTTCAATGAATAAAGTAAATTTGAAACCATTTAATTGCTCCAGAAGATCACCATTCTCTTTTTCAACTAGCGAACTCGTCATGTACCACTGCCACCAGCAATTTCTTTGTTTTGAACTTGAGGAACTCTCCCTTCGCTCCGTTTCGAAATGTACTGAATATAATTTCATATTTAAACAATATATTTTTTTTATCTATTGTCGTTGAACTAAATAAAAATTATTTATGTTATTCAAATATGGAAAAAGAACTGATATGCGTACATCGTAATATGTCTACTGTGCTACTAAAATAGTGCGTATAAATTTTATATTCCGATTGTGTAAATTCATGATATTTTAAAATTTTGCAGTTATCCACGGCACTAAAATAGAGCTAAAAATTATTACTTTCCATATTATATTACTTCATGCATTTTAAAACTTTACATGAAAATACATATAATGATCTCTTTTGTTAAATATAAACGAAAAATAATAATGATAGGAATGCATGATATTTTGACAACCTGGTGACGAGGGTCAAACCACAAGAAACTTATGCACTGAAAAATGTCGTATATCAGGCCAGCCTTTTTCTATGGACACCTCTGAGCTGAGAGAAAAGAGACGGAAATGCTTTCAATTATTATAATAGGTCTGAAATTGTATCTTGTGAGTTGTATTCTTTTGTAATTCGCATGAATGCCTTCTAAAATAATTCTTAAAAGATTTAGTGCTAATAAATTTTATATTTTTCGTATTATATGAATTCATGATATTTTTAAATTTTACATCAATATACATACAATTATCTCTTCTATTAAATACAACTGAAAAAAGAAATAGTAAGAAATATACTTCTAATTTTAACTTGGCAGATTATGGAATATAATAAAATTATCAAACAAACTTCTAGGAGCTAAATATTGAAAATTTGAATTTTGACAGTTAAGCCTAATGATTTGCTAATAATTAGTACTTTATGTTTGAAAGATAATTTGCATTTTATAATTTTAGTTTGTTATTTGTATATTTTTTCCTTTTTAATAAATGATATGAAACTTTTTAGAGGTAATGTTGTCCCTCACATGAAGTATATTCTTGCTAAGGTATGGTACTAATTAATTTAATCCTGATTTCTTTTATTCAAATCATATGCATTACTTATATGTAACGGGTTTTGCACTTTAATTTTTAAAGAATAAAGAAGTCATGACGATGACTCATTTCATGTTTATTTGTACAAATATGCCACAGAAATGGATGGCAGTAAAGTACAACATCTCTGCCACTTTGAACTTCCATGCACTTGTTCTAAATTAACTACACACTGGTGCAATACCAAGACTTGGAAGACTGTTCATGGTCTACATTTAATAGTATGATCCGATTTTATTTAAGAAACTGTCAAAGCTGGACACGTGTCATAAAGCTACAACTCAGCTTTTTAGATAGGAGCAATTACTATCTTGCCCTCGAAATTTCAGAAGTGATGTAATTTCTGATGAGAGTATTACGGGAATTTCAGAAGTGGCTAGAAAATGACGTAATTGTTCTTCAAATTTGAGAAGCGTGCAGGTTTGACATCGGTATGTTGATAATTTTACATGTCTGTGCATGCTGAAATTGAGGCGAAAATTGGAAAAGTTGCCCTTGCACGGATTCGACCTTACGACTTCTTGAATGATAGCCAAACATAATACCGCTTAGTTAAGGCAGCCTTTCATATGATATATTAAAAAACATATAAGTATTAGTCCAGGAAGGACACGTGTCAGCTCCAAAATTCATTTGAATTTCCTTATAATAATGATTAATAATAATTAATAATAATTAACTTGTGGCTTACTTTCCTGTACCACTGCCAATTTTTTTGCTATTAGAAAAAGAGAAGTTAGAATGTATTAACATACAAAATTAAATTACAATATTAGTTGAAAATTAAATATAAAAATGGTTATTATGTTTAGGCGGCATCTCATCTCCGTAATCCTATAGGTGTACAAGTGTCTACACCATCATCCACCTATAAAAATAAATACAAAAATAAATGTAGAAATTCTCAAAAGGAGAACAAATTATTATAAAATAATAGTGGGAAATACCTCAGTCTTCGGTTTCCTTCAGTATCTTTTAATTAACTCTCATATATGAAAAAAATCATATAAGTAAAAATTATCTTTGAGAGAATAATTGTAAAAAAGGTTCCATTTATATAGAGTTTTCATATATTATGTGTGATCCTTTCACATTTTCATCATGCTTGGTTTTAAAGGATTACTTGTTGACTCTTAACTAATTACATGAATGTGAAAATTCTTTTTGCATGATTTTTACAGGTGGGCGGTGATAAGATGATGTGTAATTTGTAATTTTTAAGTCTTGTGCAAATGAGCTCATGGCCTAATAATTAAGTACAAAGCACAATAAATCATACGTCATGAGTTCAAATATCATTTGCATCAAAAATAAATATTGGACATAAAACCATTTTCATTGTATAAAAAAATTCAAAGTCATGTAGTCTAATTGAATAGAAAAATAAATATTACAACCGGCAGGGATAGCATATATTATTGTGTTAACAAAAGGATGTAGTATGATCAGTGTCCAAACACCATAAATGTAGGATGATCAAATGACAAAAAGGGGCATAAATATGATCTACATATAGTTTGCTTTACGAGTATATATGAATACAATCTTATTCCAGTTTTGGTTTTCTGGAAATTACCTTACCTTCTTTAGTCTAATATCGTTAATTAATAATTAATTACTTTTCTAATATATAAGAAACTATAACCAAATTCATGTTCAACATAAAAGATTTAAAAAAGAACTTTTCTTTTCTCATCCTTACCATCCACAGCCAATGAAAGTTGTGACTTAATATATTTTTGATAATTGAGAAGAAATATTCATGGTCAGATGCTCATTTTACATTATTCTATTTTCATACTCTTGTAAAAGTATCAAATTCATACATCCACTGCAACAAACACGTTTTATTTTTTTTATTTTTATCGTTTGCTTTATATAGTGATGCTTACACAATTATTATTTTTTTTGTCCAATATGATAATATAAGAATTATATGTTTCCTTTTGTTTTGTCCAAAAAAAAGTGGTTCTTTAAATATTTGGAAAAAAATGATAAAGTCCAATATCAGAGAAGCGCAAGGACCTAATTAAAATTTTCTAGACATAAAACAACTAATTATACATTTTTTAAAAGAAAAGAAATGAGAGTTCTCTTCAATAATTCTCTCGGTCTCCCCTCCTATCTCTCTCTCATTCTACCTTTTTCATAAAGATCTATATTCGCAATGTTTAGAATGAAATTTTTGCATCATCTATCTAGCATAATCAAGATCAGAAATTTCTGCTTTTGGATATTTCTACTTTGGTAATTCATTTTCTCATTTTTCAGTTTTATTATTGTCATTTATGCCTTGTATTAATAATTCAAATTACTAAAAGTATTTCATTGCTAAACAGTGAAGATTGAAAATAGATGGTACCAGCGTCCTTCCAAATGGCTCAATCAATATGGACTCCGCCCATACCAGCATTTATGTATGATGAACCAGAAACTGCACGTAATTATAATTATATTAATAATTATGATCCTAATGCTGAGTATGATAATAATGAGCAATCAGACGAGATAAAATCAGAATACGAAATCGAGACAAATATTGAGAGTGAAACTTTCATTAAGAGGAAATTAAGGACTATTATAAGCACAATTATTGCGAGAGAGGGGCTTCTTTGTGAAACCGAAGAAAAGGAAGGGTGGATTGAAACTTTGACCATTTTATCTTGGAAAGCTTCTCATCTTATACGACCTAATTACAATGAAGAAAGAGAGATGGATCCAAGATCGTATCTCAAAGTAAAATGTATTGCAACTGATACGCGAAATGAAAGGCAATTACAAAGTTTCAAATTTTGAATTTGAACTTTTTTTATATATTTTTTTAGATTCAAGTTTTTTCATATTTACTTTTAAAATTTGAATATATTATTTGAAATACAGTGAGGTGATAAATGGATTAGTTTTTACGAAGAAAGCTGCTCACAACGATATGCCAACCAAATTCAGAAACCCTAAATTTCTACTCATCAAAGGAGACCTTGGTGAATCTCAATTCTCTCTCTCATCTCTCTATTCAATGAAAAAGGTAAAACTTACAAAATTACTACGAAAAGTATAATGCCATTTTAGCATTAAAGAGGTCATTTATTTATTTAAATATTATCTTATCTGAGTATGTATACTATACCTTTTCCAATGGAATAGGAGGAGGATAAATTAAGATATTCAATTGGTACAATGATTGATTCGTACCAGCCAGATGTAATTATAGTAGAAAAATCGGTACAACGCGATATACAACAGATGCTTGTAATGGAAGGAATAACTGTGATACTCAATATGGAATTGCACCGATTAGAAAGGATCTCTAAATGTACCGATTCTCCTATTTTATCCTTTTCTGATTTTGTTAAAAAACCCGTCTTGAAAAGGTGCAAGTATTTCCATCTCCAGCAATTTGTGGAAGAGCATAACAAAAGTGTTGTGTTCGCGATAAGGCCCTCGAAAAGTTTGATGTTCTTAGAAGGTCTCTCAAGGCCTTTGGGTTGTACGGTAAACCGATTTTACAAGCTTTTTTTTTTCATTGCAAATCACAAAGTAAGTTCTAAATTTATGTTTATCATTATATTTAATTATTTTTACATTTTTTTATAGGTATTGCTTAAAGGAGCAAGCACCGAAGAGTTAAAAAAAATCAAGAAAATTATGCAATATTCGGTTCTTATAGCATATAACTTGATTTGTGAAACTACCTTTTTCAAGAATCAGATTTCAATTTCACACTCAATTTATGCGACGGATGAATCCAATTCAAATGAATATATTGAGAATAAATGTATATTGGTTTTGGTATCTAAACGATGCATCACAAAACAGGCCATTTGTGAGGAAGGAAATTTATTTCGTATAAAATACTACGACAATTATTCCGACGTCTCCTTAGGCCGATATTTAAGAAATTTGTTCGATCAGGTCAATCTTTATTCTTTTACCTTTTTTCGAAAATTTCAGTTTTTGTATTTAAATATATGAAAAAGAAATTGCCAATGACCCAGTATATTTTTGAACATTAATATGCATTTTTGAATATTAATATGTTGATTTTTTTAAGAATCGCTTATGTGTGGAATATTTTTGGCAGAATGAATATTGCCGTCGGTGTGACGAGTCACCAGAAGCTCACACATATTCATACACACACAAAAGCGGAAATTTGAACATATATTTGGAAAACTTATCGCGTCGAGGGGTTAGACAGTATGGAGGCATTTGGAAGTGGATTCGGTGTTTGAAATGTAGGGGCAGAAACGTAGTTTCACGATTCATATTGTCGGACTTAGCGCTTAATATGTCATTTGGAAAGTTTCTAGAACTTTGTTTCTCAAATGATTTTTCTGCTCTCAAGAGATTATCTTCATGTGGCCATTCATTTCCTCAAGATTGTCTATTGTTTTTTGGGTAATTATTTCATAGTCAAATTATATCATTCTTTTTTTAATACCATTTAGTTCAAAAAATTAATTATTGATTAAATATTTGAATTTCTGGTATGCAGAATGGGTTCCAAGGTCGTGATGTTTAAGTATTCATCGGTTGATATATACACTCCATGTGGGCCCTCACTAAAATTAGAGTTTAATATCTCAAAACATGGAAATAATTGGATCAAGGAAGAACTTTGCAATGTATGTTTCTCATTTTATGTATATACAATTTATTTCAGATATGATTTATGAAAAAATACAATTCATAATTAGTTTCTATTTATTTGTTGAAGATTCTTAGTAGAGGACTTGTGCTATTTTCTGAGGTCAGAAGAATTCTTCAGCAATTGAAGGGCCAAAATGCAAATATGCCTTTACTTTACGTTGATTCAGTTTCTCTTAAAGGAATATCTCAAATTAAAGAGATGTTAACACAAGAAAAACACAACTTCAAAGTATTTTTTTTCTTTACCTCTAAATTGTTATATCATTCAGTTCTATCTATATATACTCTTAAATTAAGTTTGTTTTTTCTCTTTTCTTCCTCCTATTTTTGTAGGCTAATTTGTTGAAGGCAATTGATCAGTGTGAAAATAATGCATCTGATGAAACCCTAACCCTAAATTGGCTATACCAGTATCTTTTTCTAGAGACTTACGTGTGGGACCAGCGGTTACACCATCTTTTCCTGATTCATAAAGCAAATAAATCCTACATGCAAAATCCCGAAAACAAATCTTGGATTTGGAGACCGTTTCGGGAAACCATTTCCGATTTGAAACACGATATTCAGTTCTGTTTCATGGAGAAATTTCATCTCATAAACAATTACACTCCAATGCATATAGCTGCATTGCGTGAAGATTCTCCGAAAGAAAATAATTCTAATATACAATTTATTCTTGGACCAAATGGTAATATTTTGTCGATTTATGAAGGTGAAATATCTAGTGTTATAAGTTGTGCATTGGCCATAAAAGAGGAGTTTTCACTTTTTCAATCCAGTCCTCTAAGTTTTACGAAGTCCCACTTCTTAACTTTCACTTGTCCAGATCAATTGCACCCTACAATTACCATTGATGAAGACTTTGGTCTGCATGAACATTTTGAATATTCTGTTACTTGCTTTCATGCAAATGACTTTTATAACCTTAGAAAAAAATATTTTTCGTCACGAAGGGAGTATAGATGTTCACTCAATCGGTGTAAGGACTGGGATTTTAAGGGTGGAAACAACGAGGGTTTTATTGCAAAAACGATGGATGAGAGGTTTCTCTTAAAACAAATTAACAATGAGGAGTTGGAGTCATTTTTGCAGTTTGGCCCTCAATATTTTGGTTTTGTTTCTGAGAATTTGGATTCTTCAAATGATTCTTGCCTTGCTAAAGTACTTGGAATATACCAGGTACTTCAATGAAAACATCCAACTTATATATATTATCATCTACATTATTATTTTTAGTTTATGATTACAAATTTTTTGATAGGTTAAGAAAACACAATATGGAAGAGAAAAAGAAATCAAAATTTTGATGGTGATGGAAAATATTTTCTATCGGCACAAAATCGCTCGCACATACCATCTCAAAGGAGCAAATTCGTATCGGAATGATTCAAGTTCAAATGGTCAAGAAAATATGGTTCATTTAGATTTGAATTCTATGAAAGATTTGAATGTATCTCCAATTCACGTGAGTGTAAAAAGCAAGCGTCTCATTGAAAGAATGATTTGGAATGACACGTCATTTCTTACGGTATGTGAAAATAAGCTATTTTATATTATTTAAAGTGTCAAGAATATCCCACAAGAAATAAAATAAATAAAAGACAATGTTGCAAATTGCATTTTGCGATATGTTGCATTTAGAATTTTCATATAGCAAATAGCATATAGAGCAGCGCTGTTACGGAACTATATTTTTGTAGCTGATAATATGTGTAAATATATTTTCTATATATCATTACATAATATATGTATTACAAAATCTAAAAAAGAAATATGCAACATTAAAATATGATTAATATTAAAAATATTAACAACAAATGTTTGAAATGTCCTTACCGAAAGTTACATGCCCAAAATTAAAATATGATTAATATTAAAATATTAAGATACAACATATCCATTAAAAAAACGCTATTGCGGACCGCTATATCGCAACACACACATGCAACACGCTATTACGGACCGCTTCACCGCTAAATCGTTGAAAACCGCTAAACAACAACAAAATCTTTAGCTTCTCGGAACCGCTACAACGCCGTTATTGTGTCGCAACATACCGCTATTTGCAACCGTGATAAAAGATAATTAAGTATGTAATTTAGGAACAATTGGAAATGAGGGTGGTATAGATATATTTATTTCCTATATTTTGAAGGGTATGCATGTTATTTTTCATTTTGTACGGATATATTTTTATATTTAAGATTTGCAGGGCACACATGAAATTATCCCTTAAAAAATTTCTCTAATATTTTTTATTGTGTTTTTTCTCTTATCGTGCAGTCCATTAATGTGATGAATTATTCTCTTCTTGTTGGAATAGACGAAGAAAAAAAAGAGCTTGTATATGGAATTATAAATTACTTAGAAAAATATTCATGGATCAAGCAATTTGAGAATTGGGTGCAATCTTTCGTAATTTGCCCCAAAAATATTTTATTTACGGGCATTGAGCCAATGGAGTATAAGAAAAGAGTTAGAAAATTTATAACTAAATATTTCATTGCAATTCCTGATGCTTGAAAAAGGATCCTTCAATTTTTTTTCCACAGAAAAAATATATAAATGTATATTAATCCTTGATATGTTTGCCTTTGTCAATTTGTAAGTATCATTAATTTTTTTTTTCAGGGGTGATAAGATTTGTTCTAACTTCTTCATGTGCATGTTTTTCTTTTTCTTTTTGTTTTTAATTTTAATTTTGTTATATATATATATATATATATATATATATATATATTTTACCATCACTAGATTAGTCTAGTTGTTCTGGTACCAACTTCACCTATGAAATTCGAAACTCACGTCTACCAGAATTGATTTAAAAATTTAGGTGATAATATATATATGAGTCTACTCTAAAAAGAACGAAGTAATCGATCGCTTATAATTTTCCCTCATTTTTTTATATTTGTTTTATTTTTTTTATTGCCAGACGAAAGCTGGATCTTAGCATGTTCATATAATTAGAGTTTTCTTTGTTAAATATATTTTCTCCTGAGATTTTCTTCTTTTTTCCCAAAAAAAAGTTTGAGAGTGAGATGCATGAAAACTAGTAGCATGTTGATATGATATCCCCTCTCAATAAAATAAAAAAAAAGAAAATTAAAGAAGAAGACAACACTGGCTGCTGGTCACTTGTGTCGTCTCCATTTCAATATTCCATCAACACTTCCTAATATACTATTTTTGCCTGTCATCCTCTCTCTCTCTCGTAATAACTGCTAAATGACAGCCCAAAAATACTACTACACTACTACTAAGTAGTAAGTACACTCTCTCTCTCTCTGTCTTGAGAAAAGAAAAGGCGAATAATGAACAAGGGTATCTGTGCAAGAAGAGAGCGAAAATAAAACCGGAGGGTCAAAGAAAGTGAGCTAGCTAGCTAAGAAAGTGCGGCTCTACACTGAGAAGCTGTCGTCTTTGTTTCTTCTCTCCCAAATCGAGAAGCCCGTCTTCTGTTTCCGGATCCGAAGTTTGCTTGATTCAGGCCTAAAATTTTGAGTATTTTCTTTCTTGGTTTCTTTCTTTCTTCTGGCATTGAGCTTTGATCTGTGTGTTTTTGTGATTTGAGGTGATTTGGGGGTGTAATATTGTCGATTTGAAGCTAAAGTCGGGAGTTTTCTTTCATTTAGTGGTGTTTTTGTGTGATTGACCTTGTGGGTCCTTTTGGTTCGATTTGGGAATAGAATTTGGTTCGATTTCTAGTGCGTTTTCTCGTTTTGGGTTTGATTTTGAGCTATTTCCGGTTTTGGGTCTTTCCATTCTTTGTGTTTAGTGTGAAATTTCAGCTGAGCGAAGCTATTTGACAGTAGATTTTAGTTCAATTTTGGTAGAATTTAGTTCAATCTGTAGTAGAATTTCGTTCGATTTGGTTATTAGAGTCGTTTGAGCCAGCTTCACTGTATGATTTCGTTCAATCTCTGTTCTTTCTAGCAGTTTCTGCTTCTTATTTGGGGATCTAGAATCTAAAGTACAATTCTTTTCGCTCCATTTTACTTTATATTCATCTAGAATCCGCTCCCTTCAATTAATCCCTGCATCTACTTAATCACAGTCTCAAATTTAGTAAAAAAAAGTACAAAATGTCCAAGGGTGAAAATGCAAAATTACCCCGGAATTTCACCGAAACCGAAATGATGCGAATGATGTTTGGAGAGGAATTCCTTTTAGCATCAAATGACAATTTTGAGGAATCAAATGAAGAATCCGAAATATTCAAAGATATATTCTTCAAAAACAGAATCGAAACCGTTTCGCAAACCGGTTTTGAAATAATTTCAAACTCTCACGAACTAATTTTGGATGAAAATAATGATAATAATTTACTCAACTCTCAAAACGAGATTTTGGAGCCACACACGCTGGAAGTCGAAACCCTAGCATTTAATGTCGATGATCTATCAATTAACAGAGATATTAATATCAATATTATTTCCCACAATGGTAATTTTGGCCCGCATATTATTTCCCAAAACGGCAATTTTGACCCTCATATCATTTCCCAAAACGGCGATTTCACTCTCCAAAATGGAAATTCAATCGAAAATCATATTAATAATAACATGATAAGTGAAAATTTGTATATGGGTCCATCAGAAGTGGATTTATACGCGACAATTGGGGGCAATTTGGGCACTTCAAGCGATAATTTCATAGAATCCGATCCTCTAGAATTCGATCATGAAATCACCTTGCATAGTGAATTGCATAGTGAATCTACCGATGAAGAGCAAACAACAGAACCACCAGCTTATGGTAATCAAAATCAAATTAATTCAGCCATATATTACATTATTTTTATATCAATTCTCTACATATTAATTAATTACTTCTTTTTGTATTATATCAAGGTAATATGCCGATAGAAAATGAGACAAATAATATAACGTTCGGTCCACTAGAGTGTGATTTGGATATAGATCAAGAGATTCCGAACCATCCATACGGTAACAATTTAATTACAATAACAATAATTATTATTATTTCTTATTACTATTTATTTACTACTTAATTAGCATTTACAGGGGAAAACAAGAACCAGGAATCGCAAAACCAGGAATCGCAAATCCGGGAACCGAAATCCCTAAGCAAGGACTTGTCAGACCAATTACGGGCCCACGCAAACCGGGTCCTGACCGAAGCGGGTTGGCAAATCGACCCGCGAAAGCGCAGCGACCGCGCGAAGCTCGCCTCCTACTACAAATACCCCTCTCAAGACCTCATCTTCACCACCTTCTCAAAGGCCTGGCGCACGTGTGGCGAGATCCTGGCCGTCCGTTCGGGGGAGGTTAAAGAGTGGTGCGATGTGAGCACGTTTTGGGTGGATTTGGCGGAGAGCATGTCGCGGATCTGGACGGGCCAATCGTTGGGCGACAAGTGGCGCGCGTTGGACCCGTTTGTGGCGGTGGTTTGTGTGGATAAGAAGGTGCATGTGTTGAGGAGTCGAGGGGTGGTTAGGGTTGTGGAAGGGGAGTGTGTGGTTGTGAGTGAGGGCAGGCGGAAGAGAGAGAAACTCGTCGAGGAGAGAGAGAGTAATCATTTTAATAATATTAATGATGGTAGCGAGGGGAAGAAGAGTAATAAGGGGAGGAGAGTGAAGAGGAAGAAGTGTGATTGTGGGGATAAGGGGTGTGGTGATAATTATAATTATAATTGTCATAATGATAATGATAATGTTGGGTTTGGTGAGTGTGAGTTTGGGTTTGGATTTAATGATGAAGGAGATAATAGGAATAATCGTGGTGAGAAATTAAATGATCCGGTTGATATGGATCATATAGGTACGGTTTATCTCTATATTTATATATTATGTGTGTGCGTTTCTTTGAGATTATAATTATTATAAATTATTGGGAAGGTTAAGCGTTAATTGTTATAATTACTTTAATGTTAGATTATGAGATACCGAGGTCTCCAATGGGAACAAAATTGGTGAATAATTCAATAAAGAAAGCAAGGAAGAGATCCAAAAGGATTTCGGAAATCGATGCTCCTGAAACCAATGGGGTATTTTCTACACATATATAATCACATTATCATACTAACTTATTATGCATGTTTATTATAAAATTATTTATTATTTCGTAGGAAAATTCATCAGATATAAAACTGCCAAAGAAGCCTCGGTCGAGCGAAACCAAACCCAAAGCAAGGAGGTTTCCTAAAACCGAACTACCTGAAAATGATTTACCTGAAAATGATTTCCCGGGAAACGGATTCCTGGAAAATGGATTCCCGGGAAACCATTTCCCGGAAACCAACTTCCAAGAGGATAACAATAGTTTAAACGAATCGGGTCTCACCAAATCCGTTCAGGATTCCCTCACCGTCTCAATCAACAGCTCAAATCCAACCGAAACTCAAAATGAGATAAATAATAATAATAATACTGACAATAATGATGATGATGCGCCAAAAGCTAAAAAGAGGGGGCGAAAACCGAAAAAGCCAGTGCCAGCTGGCACAGGAAAAGCCAAAATGGGTTATAAAAGGCCTCGCGGTTTCCATATTTACGATGATGACCTTCTAATCACAGCAATAATGAAAAACAAGGACTTCAATTCCTCAGAAAAATTCGGCTCGTGTTCAAACTCGACCCAAAACCCTAAGAAGAAGTACAAGATGCGGGCTCTCAGAAAAACCCCAAAACGGAAATTCCAACTCGCGTTAAGAAACAAATCCGGGAATTCAAAATCCAAGAAAAAGAACCCCAGTTCTTCCTTCGACTCTCGCCGATTAATACTAACAAGAAAAACCGTGCTCTCATGGCTGATCGCGACAGGCGGCGTGGCATTAAACGAAATAATCCAATACCGGAACCTAAAAAACAAATCCAGCGAGATCCTCAAACAAGGCTGGATCACTCAACAAGGAATCCAATGCACCTGCTGCGACAAAACCATGTCCTTATCCGAATTCAAATCCCACGCGGGCCCCAGCTGTCAG
Organism: Juncus effusus; assembly: GCA_027726005.1. Lineage (NCBI taxonomy): Eukaryota > Viridiplantae > Streptophyta > Magnoliopsida > Poales > Juncaceae > Juncus > Juncus effusus. The sequence goes on along the minus strand of CM050896.1, from coordinate 11,257,719 downwards.
AGGAACAACGGGAATTTATTCCTTCAGTCGGGAAAGAGCTTCACGCTCTGCCAGCTGGAGGCCTGGGGAGCGGAGTTTAGGCTGAGGAGGGGAGCGGAGCGGGTTAACGGGTCGGGACCCGAGGATAGGAATGATGACACGTGCGCCTTGTGTGGTGATGGCGGCGAGCTGCTGTGTTGTGACACGTGTCCTAATACTTATCACCCTGCTTGCTTGCCTAATCAGGTAATTAAATAATTTATTGATTAATTGTTCATTTGTATTCTTTATTTTTTTATTATTTATTAATTAAGATTATTTGTTTATTAAAGACTCGTAGTTCTTATTGGTATTACTTTTTGTTATTATTATTTACTTTTGCTATCTTTTTTTAGGATGTTATTTTTATAATGGCAAATATGTTTTTTTTTATATTATTTTTTTTAATCTTTTTTAGGAGGAGCTTCCAGAAGGGAGTTGGTACTGCTGGCATTGTATTTGTCAGAGTTGCGGGAATGCGGTGGGGGGCAAAACCGACATTTCCACCTCCTGTGATCTCAAATGCTTACAATGCGAAGACTCATGTAAGTTCTCTTTCTATTATTTTAATCCTTTCTCTTTTCTTCTTCTCAAAACATAAAAAAAATAATATTTTATATATTTATTATAAGATCATGACACATGCATTGGAGGCATAACTTGCGATGGTGACGGCACCTGGTTTTGTGGCATCAGCTGTCAAGAAGTAACACTCATGCTTTATTTGTTTTATTCTTTTCTTTTCAATTTCTCAAACTCTATTTATTATTTTATTATTTTTATTATTTATTTAATTTAATTTAATTTATCATTTATTATTTTCTTCAGATATTCTATTTATTTTATCTATTTATTTTGTACATATATTATTTTTATTTTATCTATTTATCTATTATTTTCTACAGATATTAGTTTTTATCTTACTTATTCAAATGAAACAAGATATTATTATATCATATTATTATTAATTTACTGTACTATTTATTTTTGCAACAGATTCATCAGTGGCTTAGATCGCACGTGGGAGTGTCGAACTTTTTCGACGACGGGCTGTCGTGGACTCTGTTACGATCGAGCCACGAGGAGCAGAAGGTGCAGTCCACTCAGAAGATAGCCTTGATGGCCGAGTGCAATACCAAATTGGCTGTCGGATTAACTCTCATGGAGGAGTGTTTCGCGCCCATGCTGGATCCCAGAACAGGAGTTGATATGATTCCTCATGTTGTGTACAATAGAGGGTATGCACTTTGTTTATTGTTTTCCATAATTGTGTTGTGTTTTTGATGGCCTCTAATATTATATGCATCGAGATCCGTGCAACAGGGGGATGGTCAGTTAGCCAGTTGCTAGTTATGTGTGTCTGGGTTCTTGCTTTTTTGATTGTTTGTAAAAAAAATTAAAAGTTTTTTTTATATTTTGTATTAAACTATTATTACTATCTTTATATTCTGTTCGAAATCCATGTATTTTGTATTAATATCTTTGTATTTTGTATTAAATGATTAATCAGTTTTGTTGGTAGTTTGTTGATGTGAAAGATGCATTGAGATCAGTGCCAAGAGGGAGGGGTGGTTTTTAATTTGTTTCATTTTTTTTTAATGTTTTATATTTTATTTTTGTAGGTCGAATTTTGCGCGGTTGGACTACAAAGGGTTTTACACAGTTGTGCTAGAGAAGGGCGACGATATCGTATCCGTCGCATCTCTCAGGTAAAATAAAAACATTTTATTGTACACATACGGCCCCTGTAAAACAATGAAATTTTCCACTAAATAAAATAATTTCTATTATTTGAAGGATTCATGGGAATAGAATCGCGGAAATGCCCTTGGTCGCGACTAACACGGAGTACCGGCGCCAAGGCATGTGCAGACGATTACTTGACACTATCGAAAGGGTATTTTCATCCTAAAAATTTATTTATTTATTTATTTGTTTCCTATTATTTAATTTAATGTTTATTTTTTGCAGATGTTGAGGTCGTTTAGAGTGAAGCTGTTGGTTTTATCAGCGATACCGGATCTGGTTGAGACGTGGGTTTCGGGTTTCGGGTTCAAACCCATTATAGAAAGTGAGAAGAGTCTTTTGCATAATATAACTCTCATGTTGTTTCCTGGCTCTTCTATACTCACCAAAAACTTGATCGAAACTGACACTGATCAATCAGGTATAATTTTATTTTTGTTGATTTTGTAAAATGAAATTTGTTGTGTATTTTTTGTAACGAGTTTTGGTAATGTAGGATGTAAGAAGGATATGTGTGATGAAGAAAATAATTATCATAATTATGAGGACTTGAACGAAAATTCGAACTCCAAATTGGATCAAAATGAAAATGGCGACGTGAATCTAGATATCAGAACTGTAGATCCTGAGTCAATTGAAGCACCTGTTGACCGCCAGCTGGCGAACCGAGACCGCTCAGAAAATGATGATTTCCTCTAAAGTTTTTTAGATGGAGACTGAAAAGAGAGGAGAGATAATTTTGCGAAATTGACCCTGTTTAATAGTGAAATTTGAGTTTGGAAGGCTAACAAATAGTGGAACCAATTAGGAGAAACCGGCTAAGTAGTTTTAACCTGACATATGGATTCAATCTAACACAACCCAATTCCGCAAATCTGTAATAATATGAGAAATTAAGATATTAGGTTTTTTTATTGTTTCTAATTTCTTTTTTTGCGATTGAATATTCTGGCTTCAGATTGACTGATTTCTTTGTTTCTTTCTTTTTGACTTATTGAGCAGAAATTGTTTTCCATTTCCCTTTCATTATCTATACTATACTATCATTATCAAAATATATTTCATTTCATTTATTTCTCGGCTCAAGGCTAATTTAAAGACACTTCACATCATATTGGCACTTAAAAAAATCTTTTGATTGGTAAGTTTCAAATTTAATCAAATATAAAATTTCAAACAAAATTAGGAAATAAATACATCTCTCTCTGTCAGTGTAATTGACTTGGGGAGTTGTTAGGTCCATCCAATCCCTACCATCAAACTCATTTAATTTCAATGTTCTATCATCTCCAGTTCAATCTTCTTCCCTTGTCACAAACATCCAAACATCACACATATTTCAAACCAATATCATCTCAAGTTTGTATAAATATGGAGAGGATTGAAAGAGAGTTTGACCAATTCCACTCCAGTGCAGAGTGGGGGTATAATTTTGGTGGGTGGACTTCTTCCATTGTATTTTCTCCCTGCACCTGGTTTAATAATATCTAACCCTAATTTATTTATTATAAAGGAAAATCTAATACAACATATTTAATAAGTAATGAATTTTTAATATTGAGTAGATTAGACATGCATGGTCCATGAATATGATTCTTGAGTCAAAATATAATGATTGAAATTTTAAATTGGTGGTCAAATATATTTTTTGTATTATTCGTAATGTAATGAGTAGTTAATGAATTAGTTTTGGTGTACAAAGACCACTATGGAAAATATTTCTTGTGTTTAGTAGCTTGTTTCAGTGAAAACAATAGATCTCTCTCTTCTCTTTTCTCTGTCCTCTTTTATCTCTTTCGAAAAGTTTCCTGGGTAGAAAAAGAATTCAAAGAAATCGCCATTATTCAAAGGTTGATCTAATACTCAGTCAAATTGGGGCTTTCATCGGTTTAGTGTGCTACTTGCCTTTCACTTCAGATTCCCAACAGGTTTGTTTCAATTTAGCTTCATTGAATCTTCAATTTGAGCTGTTTAGGCTGTTTTTTCTAATTTTTTGTGGTTTTTCGGGACTTTTACTTGCAATTTATGGCTCAATTCGAGTCATAAAAGGCTGTCCATATTTTATACTCCGAAAGATTGAGTCTTCAATAAGAATTTTTTTATTCATATCTGTTCTTCTGAAATTAAATTTGAAGCTTTTAATATTTTCATTTTGTAATTTCAACTAAAATTTGGGTTTTCTATTTCGTTCCTTGCATGTCAATCCAACTCTCTAGAGAAATCTAGACTTAAAACTTCAATGTGAATTTCGACAAATTTAATTCGAGCTAATTTTTCTATTTCCTTTTTCAGGGACTAAATTGATGGCAGTTTCAACAAAATCTAATGTCCATTGAGAAGAACAAAACCATTTTTAGTACCATTCTGTAAATTCAACAAAAATGGGGGGCCTTTGTTCAAAAGGGTCGGCGGTCGATAAATCGCCGAGTGAAACCACTCTAGACCCTAATTGTTTAAGAGACCCAGACCCAATTACAGAAAACTCGAGGGTCAAAACGCAAAATGGTTTGTCGATCCAACACTACCATGAGCAGCACAAAGAGAAGCAAGAAAGAACTGTACCGGCCAATGGCAGCCCGCCACTTGGCAGCGGCCCGGCCGAGCAACAGGTTCCAAGGGGCTTTTTGCAAAAATCCAAGTCAACTAAGTCAAAGACCACTGCCAAGGCGAGTTCATTTTTCTTTTGATAATTGTTTGTTTGTTTTTAAATTAATCAAAATTTGAATGAATCAACTCCAGAATTTTCAAAAGAAAAATGCTTTGCTTCTATTAGTCACTTAGAAAAAACTAAAAAAGATTCCAAGAATTGTAATTTGACCCAATTAGTAATTACACTGTATTGAGATTCTTCTTTGAGAATAATTGGCTTTTTCCCTTTTTTTCTCCCTCCCTTGGTCTCTCCTTGCACAATTGTGGGTTAACTGAGTCAAAATTAGGTCTAATTGGTCTCTAATTGCAAAATTGAGCACTATTAATACATAATACACCACATCTTTCCAATTTCACTGTTTCCAAATATAAAAATATCCCATCCATTTTTAATCAAATTTAATAATTAAAAAACAGGTGTCAGAAATGGGCTTAATCCTGGGAAAAGCAGTGGATGTGCTGGACACGCTGGGAAGCAGCATGACGAGCCTCAACTTAAACAGCGGATTCGTAAATAATATCAATTCCAAAGGGAATAAAATATCTATTTTAGCATTTGAGGTGGCGAATACTGTGGTCAAAGGCGCGAATTTGATGAGTTCTCTTTCGAAGGAGAATGTGAGTCATTTGAAAATGACTGTTTTGCCCTCGGAGGGAGTCAAGAGTTTGGTGTCTGAGGATTTTGAGGAGTTGTTGAGGATCGCCGCTTCGGATAAAAGGTTGTGAGTTTTTTCAGAAAAAACCCTGACTTTTCTGAATTTTCAAAAAAAAACCCCTCATTTTAAGATTCGCAAAAAGACGCCTGTAAAGTTAATTGAATTTTTGTACAACTTTTTCTGAATATTTTATAGGGGTTTCTTTTGAGAATTGTAGAAGGGAGTTTTTTTTTGAAATATTCAGAAAAGTTAGGAGGGTTTTTGAAATTTGCGTTAGTGATTTGTTGAATTTATTATTTTTTTTTAATTATTTGTTTTTGTTGGAGATAGGGAAGAATTGAGAGTATTTTCAAAAGAGGTGGTGAGATTTGGGAACCAGTGCAAGGATCTCCAGTGGCATAATTTAGACCGATATTTTGAAAAGTAAGTTTTGGATTTTTTTAATTTTAAAATTTAGTTATTATTAAAAAATAATAATTTTGAATTTTTGAAACTTGATTTTTAGGTTGGCATCAGAATTAACTCCACAAAAGCAGCTGAAAGAAGAGGCTGAGTCGATTATGCAGCATTTAATGACATCTGTCCAGTTTACAGCTGTCAGTATCTCATTGGACCGGATTATTTTCATATTTTTTTAACTAGCTTTTTTTATTTTTATTTTAACTAATTTTTTGTATTTTTTTTTCAGGAATTATATCATGAGTTGCATGCATTAGATAGATTCGATCAAGATTATAGGAGAAAAAATCAAGACGATGATAATTCTACCACTCTTAATAGAGGTAATTAATTATAATTTATAAAAAAATACAATAATACATTAATATTATATTTACGTTGATTAATGTAATGCAGCTGATAATCTGCAAATATTAAAACAAGAATTGAGAAGTCAAAAGAAGCATGTGAAAGGCCTAAAGAAAAAATCCCTTTGGTCTAAGAACTTAGAAGAGGTATCATTATATTTTATCTTGTCATAATATAAATAAACTATTATCATTATTATTACTAAATTTTTTTTTTATATTTTATAAAATGAAATTAATGTAATTTTCAGGTGATGGAAAAACTAGTAGATATAGTACACTTACTACATCTTGAGATACATGATGCTTTTGGCGTTGCTGGTAATTTTTACTAAACCCCACTAAAAAACTAAATTTAAATTTAAATCCTTTTGTGTAATTTTTCAAGTATATGCCCCATAAAATCATAATATTATAGTATTTTCACATATATGTGTGGTTTATGTCTATTCTAATATTTTGTATAAACTTGTAGATTCATATGAAACATCAAGTACGAGTGGTAAAACAAGATTAGGGCCAGCTGGACTGGCTCTACACTATGCAAACATTATTTGCCAAATCGACACTCTTGTAAGTTATATTTACACTTTAGTCCCTCAACTTTTTATATTCACAAAATTACCACTATAATTTTCATTTTTTTATAGCTAATTATTACTAAAATCATATCATATTATTATTTATTAAGGTATCTAGGTCAAGTTCAGTACCGCCAAATACAAGAGATTCGTTGTATCAGGGCCTGCCACCTGGCATTAAATCTGCCTTAAAACACCGTTTACTAACTTTTGAAATCAAAGAAGAGGTAATATTTAATTACTGATTAGTTTACATTTGAATATAAAAAAAACTCCAAAATATTGCCTCTGTTTTGTTAAATTGATTATGAAAAGAAATTAATGATATATTTGGATATAGATAACAATTGCTGAAATAAAATCAGAAATGGAGAAAACTCTGAGATGGCTTGTTCCTATTGCCAATAATACCACCAGGTTTTTATTTATCTAATTTCTATCTTTATTTTTCTTATTTTTATAAATTTATTTATTTATCTAATACTTTTTTTATTTTTTTAAATCAGGGCTCACCATGGCTTTGGCTGGGTGGGTGAGTGGGCTAACACAGGGTAACTAAATCAAAGCACAAAAAAAGAAACAAAAATTCCATACATACCCTTACAAAAAATCGTGATTTAAACATATATATTTTTTCTTTTTTACAGATCTGAGTTCAACAGAAAAGCGGCCGGTCAAACAGAGTTGACTCGTATAGAGACATTATACCATGCAGATAAATCCAAAACGGAATCATACATACTAGATTTAGTAATATACCTCCACCATTTAATAAGCCTCTCCAAACCGGGAGGGAATAAATCCCCGATTAAATCCCCGATCCGCTCCCCCACTCAAAAGTCCGGAATAACTATTCCGGTAACACAGGGGAATAACAATTCCGCTTTGAGATCCGTGCTGACACAGGAGGATAAGGAGATGTTGAGGGAGGTGAAGTATAGGAAAACGGTGCCTGGAATAAGTAAGAGTCAGGAGTTTGGAATAGGGAGAGGGAATAGGGAGAGGCTTTGTAGAGATGATAGGTTGAGTAAGAGTAATAATCACTCTCCTGTTAGGATTATTAGGAGAGAGAGAGAAGGGAATAGTAATAATAGGAGGGGGTTTATGGTGCCGGTAATTGATTTTGAGTTGGATAAGGTTAAGGCGATGGATTTGATTGATCGGGTCGATGGTGTGAGGAAAGTATGAGAGAGAGAGAGAGAGAGAGAGAGAGAGAGAGAGAGGTTGGTGTTGTTATACTAGTTTGTTTGCTGTATGTAATTTGGGGGAGTGTGTAAGAAGAAGGGTTTTGGTGTACTTGTATGTATGTAGTAGCTGTTGAAGTTTTTCAGCAATAATTCTCGTCAAGTTTATTATCCTATTATTATGCTTCTTTTTATTGTTTTAACTTTTAAATTTCAATTTAGTTTCATGCTTTTAGATCAGCATAAACAGTTTCAATACTTTTGTATTATCTCCACCATTATGTTAGAGGCAAATTTCGTGTATGTGTATGTTCTAAACTTAGTATATAAAAATAGGAACGAACATAACTAAACAAAAAATATACAAAACATAGTATATAAAAATAGGAACGATCACAACTAAACCTAAGAAAAAATATGAAAAACTACTAAAAGAAAAATAGGGGTGGAAGTTGGGCCGGGCCAATGAAGAGGGACCACAATTAAGAGAGAGAGAGCTAGAGAGAGAGAGAGAGAGAATTGATAATCACCACCAAATTGCACACCAAACCTTCTTCCACCTCAACCCTCCAAGTTTGATCAACCAACGGTTAGAGTAACAGACTGTCACCACCCAGTCCAGTCCAGTTCTTTGTTTTCTTTCCTCCAATCTTGGATTATAAAAACTACGGTGTTCTATTCATCAAGCAGGGTGGGACTATTTATGAACTATTTTTTTACTGACCCGTTTAGTGTAAAAGTTAATTTTGGTTTGAAACTTATCACTTTTACCATTTAGATTGTTGATATGCTAAAAGATATTAAAAGAATATTGGTTTGATGTTAAGCCATATATTTGTGGAGCAAAACATTGAGACATACTAAACTCAGAAAGTTAGGAGAAAAATCAAAAATCACGTTGCTGAATTTGCATAGCAACCTATCTGATTCATTATTCTTCAAGCCTAAAAGAGCAAAAGTTTAAAACTCCTAAAATCAATTTGTTCTTTAACGTTATAAAAGAATTAATACAAAAAAATTTAGGCACGCCAGGAATATACTCCCTTTTATTAAAACAAGAAGGGAAAAAAATAAATAGTATTAATGAAAGACAAATTTCCCGCCTATATAATATATTGCTCGTACAAACAGTACATTAATTACCCCTACTAGATTAGTCTAGTGGTAATGGTATCAACCCCACCTTTCCATAGGTGGGGTTCGAATCTCGCGTCTAGCGGGATTAATTTAAAAATTTAGATGAGGACATATGAGTTCACCCTAAAGAGAATTAAGCAAGCGATCGCTTGTAGTTCTCTCTTAAAAAAAAAGAATACATTAATTATGCATAATTACATATTAATCACCAATAATTAACTTGGATGCCCAGGATGCACGACAGGGTACATTTGATAAACAGTCTGTAATCCCGAAAGCATTATCAAGAAAATCGCAGCAAAAACCGAGAGAATAGACCACGGATTATTGAAATAATCATGCATTAATCTCGCGCGATGTTTATGCCATCTTGAGTTGCAATAGCTTTGAATATGTTTGAACAAAGGCGCAAAATAATGCTCATCAGGATCCAACGTGCTCCAGTCCCCTATCTGGTTAAAAAACGCAGCCACTTCTTCCTCATTCATTATCATGCTGTTAATAATCTCACATCGCTGAAGAAGAGCCACATCATTCTTGGTCTTTATGAGACAATCCAGGAGCGCCACATAGCTCATCAACTCCTGTTCCATCGAACTGTTGCTTCTTTCAAAAGCAGCGAGATTCATGTGAAACATTCTTTTGGAAGGATCGATCATTATAGTTGGTATCTCCATTACTCCGTTCTCAAAGGTTATATTGAACACATCGGTAGGGTTTTTCTTCTTTTTAAAGGTTATCCCAGCCTCGTACAATTCAGTTGCACAAGGTATGGATCGCATAGGGATTTTGTAGGGCTTAGCAGAGGTGGTCATGCATCTCGAATTGAGCCAGGCATGTAATTTGCTATCAGATCGTGAAGATTCTGAAGAGGAAATTCTTAACCTTGATCTTGATCTTGAAGATATCGAGTCGCTACTAAGGACCGAGTTTATTTGTGAGATCCTACCGGGTATGAACCATTTGTAATAAAGGTGGAGTAAATGATAAATTTGGCCACTCGTCTGTAAATCGGGTGCGATTGAGTAGGGGTGAAGGAGGTGGAGAAGCGTCTCTCTATCTTCTTTATAACTAGTCACAATATAATAAAGCGTCTCGATTACAAAGAAAGGAATCTGGTTTTCAAACAGAAGCAAATCAGATATTATCGTTTGTGTTCCCCAACCCACATCGAGAAGAAGATGGGATTCCCTCACACGGATCTTTAAGAAAAACTCCAACATGAAACACCCATCAAGCAACAACATCTCTGTAAATTCATCTTCATTCATCTTAATACTCTCGCTATAACAATTACGGGCCCGTGCCTCCAGAGCTTTGATCTCCTTTACATAAACCTCCAAACCGACTTTAGTGTTTTGTTTAAGAAAATCAATCAAGCAACGCTTTTTGTGAGCCTCCATGCCGAGAAGACTCTCTTTGCCTCGGTGGTACGGGCCAATTGAGACCACTCTCGGCTCGTAAAGCTCTCGGTTGGTGTCGCGAATTATGTATGGAAGGCGAGGGAGGATAAACGGTTCGAAAGACTCCCATGTTTGTGTGGATTGAAGTTCTTGTTTTAAGGAGACTTCTAATGAAGGAAGAACTATGTCTGTTACTATGGATTCCTTCACTTCTTCCATTTAGATAGAGGTAGAGCCTCTACCGTAGAGGTATTAATTTACTCGGTCTGATATATGTAGTAGTGGAAGGAGGGAAGAGAGAGATTTGAATTATTGTATCGGAATAATTTGAATTAATTGATTGATTAGATTTTACAAGAATACTCTATTTATAGAGTTAACACCTACCTAATCTAATCTACTCTACAATGCAATCCCTATAATACTTCTACAATATACAAGACTACTCTAAAGTCTGTTCTTCTTCCTTTTGAGTGATACTATACTCAAATATTTGGTATTGATTTGAAAGGGAATATAATGTTCTGAGGAAAGCGTGGCCTAGCAAAATAACTAAATTTTGTTTTATGTCCTATAAAAGGTTTTGTTTTCATACTAGATGCTCCGCTTCGAATAAATTATTTCACAATTTTATAAAATTTCAAAAGTTAATTCTCTCTCAAGGTTTTGTAGGCCTTTTATAATATTTTGATGGGTAATTTAAATCCAGAATATTTGTAAGGGACACATCCAACAATTATGTGTCTTTTGTCTAATATTTGAAAGTAGTAATCTTGATGTTTTTATTAAAGTTTCAAAAGTAGTAGTATTTTATTCTTCATATATGTTGAGATATTATACATGATATTTAAATTTTTTGCAAGAGCATACATGAAATTGTATAGTGTTTTCATGATGATTCTACGGGTGTATATGAAGTTAGGCTAAGTTTGGAAGTGTGTGCATGGAAATTATCTGGTCTTTCTTTTTCACTTTTTTGTCACTTTGGACCCTTGCTTTGTATAGTGTTTTCGTGTTGATTCTAGGGGTGTATATGAAATTAGGCTTAGTTTGAAAGTGTGTGCATGAAAATTATCCAGTCTTTTTTTTTTCTCACTTTTTTGATACTTTGGACCCTTGCTTTGCTTCAAACTAAAGAAAGAATTGGTTCTTAAGATATTTTATAATAAAAAAAGTATTATACTTCAATTTTTTATAATATAATTTTTTCAGATTTGTAATGATATTCCTGTTTTTTTTTTTTTGCTTCTTGTTTTGAGATTTTTTAATTAGAGCTTGTCTACAGCAATCCACATTGAAAATATTAGTTCTGATGAACGGTCCAGATTAACTTGAAAGTGGAGTACCGTAGACATTTTTTCTATATAAAATAAATGATAACATTATACTATATTGCACCATACTATACATGTTGCTGACATACATTAGATTATATCATACTATACTATATGACACTAATTTGTATTATAATATATTATATTATATTATATTACATTATACTAAATTATAATTATACTTTATTATATTAAACTGTATTATACTACATGGTACTATATTATATTATACTACATTATACTATTTTACATTATATTATAACATCATACTGTATTATATTACGTTATACCAGTTATATCATACTATATTTTAATATATTATATTATATTATACTATATTATATTACATTATACAATATTAGTATAATACACTATATTATTTACATTATACTACATTATATCATACTATACTAGTTTACATTATACTATCTTATATCGTACTATATTATATTACATTATACTATATTTTTTTTCTTACTATATTATATTTATATTATATTATATTGTACTATATTATATTATATTATATTATATTATATTATATTATATTATATTATATTATATTATATTATATTATACTATTTTATATTATATTACATTATACTATATTGCACTATACTATACATGATACTACAATATATTACATTATACTATATTATATCATCACATTGCACTATATTACATTACATTGTACTACATTATATCATATCATACTATACTACATTAAATTATACTTTATAATATTACATTACACTATATTACATTACATAATACTATATTATATCATATTATACTATATTACATTATACTATATTTATTATATTATACTTTATTGTATTGTATTGTATTGTATTGTATTGTATTGTATTACATTACATTACATTATATTACATTACAGTATATTACATTATATTACATTATATTATATTATATTATATTATATTACATTATATTATATTATATTATATTATATTATATTATATTACATTACATTACATTACATTACATTATATTATATTATATTATATTATATTATATTATATTATATTATATTATATTATATTATATTATATTATATTACATTATATACGCTGGCCGAGCTTGACTGAAATTTCTGGGGGCCAAAAAATTTCTCCCTACAGATTAATACTACATAAGATATTTGGGGGGTCAAATACATAAAAATACATATGTTTCGAATTTTTCTTCACTAAATTAGGAAGGTATGTTATTTTTTTGACTTGGATTGGAGAGAGAATATAATGCAGGTCTCCTTTTATTGATTGAAATGAAGAGCAGAATAAAATAGAAATAAATTTAAGATTGAATCTATGTAATTAATACCACATATACAGATAATATCCTCATAATTTTAACGGTCTTGATTAAATCTATCATTAAGTTAAAAAAAAAGATTAGAGTATTATAGACAAGCTCTTTTAAATAATTCCCCATTTATTCCCCCATGAAATAATCATTTTTTCTTTGAAAGAGAGAGAAAGAGTTTAGTGATGTTATATTAGTTTGTTGTACAGTAGTTTGGGGAGTGTAAGAAGAAGGGTTTCGGGGTAGACGTAGTTGTATATGTATGTACTATGTAGTACCTATTGAAGCTTTTCGAAGATAATTTTCATCTATAAATCTTATTAGTTATTATTCTATTATTGATTCTTCTTTCTCTTTAAATTCAATTTAGTTCATGCTTTTAGATGAGCCATACACATTTTCAATACTTATATATTATCTCTACCATTATGTTAGAGCCAAATTTTGTGCATGTTAGATCCTTTTCTAATTTTGATATATAATATACTAGTCCTTACAAAATGCAGTATATAAATAGGAATGAAAATAAAATTAAACAAAGGGAAAAAAAAAATGGAAAAAGTTAGGGATGGAAGTTGGGCCAGGGCAATGAAGAGGACAAACCATTAATAATAATAACCCCAAATTGCAACCGGCCTTTCTTCCCCCTTGAACCCTCCATTTGATCAACCAATAGTTAAGAGTTACAGACTGCCACCACACAGTCCAGTTCGTTATTTTCCCTCATTTCAACCTGCTCTTATAAATACTACATTTTTTCAATTTATCAAGCAAGGTGGGACTAAATGGACTGAGACCCGCCTTTTGCATTGGTGTAAAAGTATCAGGACTAAATTGAAGCAACTTAAACAAATGTGTAGTTATTTATTTGATGTGATTTTAAGCTTAACAATCATGATTATTCATCCCTCTCTGATGTAACTATAACCACTGCATACTACATATTCCACAATGTACCGGATTTGAGAATATTGAATTAGTAAATTGTTTAATTTAAATTTTAGTAGAAAATGAATCATCATTAAACTGCATAATAATGATTGTTAAGTATATTTGATTCTTTTGTTGCTATAATAATGCACGACAGCTATGTTCTGAATCAAATCAAACAGTAGTAGATAACCTCAAGCATAATTCAGAAGTCAAAACTAACCAAATCATCATAAAATATGATATACAGCCTTGCTAGAATGAGATTATTTGTTGATTATAGGGCCAGAATAATTTCACAACTAAATAGAGATATGCGCAGTTAAATGATGAAAACTTGGGATAAAATTCAGTCAACAAGCACATACTGATACGCTAAACCAAGAACAAACATACTCATAAGCTAAACCAAAAGGAAATATAGTACAAATTAACAAGCATCAAACAGTTTTAAGTGCCCTTACAATATTCAAACTTCAAACCAGACAACAAGTTCACTCAATTCACCGACACAAAAACAAAACCCAAACCCAAATTCAAACAAACATTCAAATTTCAAATCATCAAAAACCTTCACTGCGCCGACTGAAGCGGCAAATTGAGCACAACATCCCCATTCTGATCGGGTCTCGGCCCGTGTGGGTCGACATAAGGCATGGCAAGGTGATGCTTAGTCTTACTAATCGGCCTGCATTTCTGAAGCGTCACCAAATCCCCCCTGTTGAACTTATTTTCAGGGTCGTGAGCTTGGTACTTGGTTTTAATCCTCATACTCTTCAAGTACTTCAGACAACTACGGTACCGAATCACCTGAACGTTGACTGTTTGGTCGTTTATAGTGGTGACCACCTTGCTGTGTATCGGCTTCTCGGCCAGGATTGTGAGCTGAGACGGCGCGAGACGGATGGGTTTAGGGTTTGTTAAAATGGTCATTATTATTTTATGTTTATAAAGTTCGAAATATGATGGAAATGTTATTATTTTCTTATTTAGATAACAATTGCTGAAATAAAATCAGAAATGGAAAAAACTCTGAGATGGCTTGTTCCTATTGCCAATAATACCACCAGGTTTTTATTTATCGAATTTTTATCTTTATTTTCTTTATTTCATAAATTTATTTATTTATCTAATTTTTTATTTTTATTTTTTATAATCAGGGCTCACCATGGGTTTGGCTGGGTGGGTGAGTGGGCTAACACAGGGTAACTAAATCAAAACACACAAAAAAGAACCAAAATTTTCATATTCACCCTTACAAAAAATCATAATTATTTTTTATTTTTATTTTTTACAGATCTGAGTTGACTCGTATTATATCACGCAGATAAATCCAAAACGGAATCGTACATACTAGATTTAGTAATATACCTTCACCATTTAATAAGCCTTTCAAAACCGGGCGGGAATAAATCCTCGATCCGCTCCCCCACACAAAAATCCGGAATAACTATTCCGGTAACACAGGGCGGGAATAACAATTCCGCTTTGAGATCCATGCTGACGCAGGAGGATAAGGAGATGTTGAGGGAGGTGAAGTATAGGAAAACGGAGCCTGGAATAAGTCAGAGTCAGGAGTTGGAATAGGGAGAGGCTTTGTAGAGACGATAGGTTAAGAGTAATAATAATCACTCTCCTTAGGATTATTAGGAGAGGGAGAAGGGAATTAACCATAACCGCTTATTTTTCATCTATTTTTGAGTCTTCTTAAATTTTATCTTGATCGTTCGATCAATGTTTTTGTCGAATCTTAGTCATTCATTTTTTCAAATTTATTGATATTTTATGGCAATATTTATGTGGCTATTAAAACATAAATATATGATTGGTTGAATCTGTGTTTTGTGTTTCATGCATGTTTTAATGAGAACTGTTGTGAGTTTGTTTGTAACCATCAGATCTTAATCAGATGGTTTCAATGAATCATGATTCAAAATTATGTTCAATTATTAATACCAATAGTTAAAATATGAATAATTTTTCTTTTCTTCGTTAAAAAATTATAATTCTTATTGAAATATTTTATTTCTAATGTTAAAATCATCAAATATAAATTTGTTGGAATTTTCTCTTTATTTTGAGTTCCATATTGTTCTGGTTCCAAATTTTTTTTGCTAAAATATGTGACTATAGACTATATAAAAAAAGATGTATAAAAATGATATGTTCATTAACTTATATATTATACCTTATTTTTCATCTTTCTTTGAGTATTCTCAAGAGACCGGGTAGTGATATCGACAGGAAAAAATATTACTTGCTACAGGAAAAACCAATCTAAAATGACACTTTTGTCCATAATAAATAAATATATGTATTATGGAAAGAACTAAAAAAATATATTTTGCAATAAATTAGAAAGATTTGTATCGTCTAAATTGGAGAGAAATCTTGATCATATTAACGTGAAATAAATAACAAAATGTACCATCTTGAATTCTTCTTCGCCCTCTCCTCGTCTTCAATTTAGTTCATTTAACTTTTTAAATAATTTCTTGAAGAGTGGTCTATTGATAAAATGATATGGTTGGAGAAAGAATTATCCAATTCATTAATCAATCAGATATGCTGTCTGAACCTATCATGAAATCTCAGAATGACCGTGTCAAAGGGTTAAAAAGAAAGAAAAACTTTGAGTTTTGATAGGCAAAGATCCTTCAGAATTGAATTGTTGAAGCAAGTTTACAAGTTAACAGTACGAGTCCGATCATAATATTTTTCCTAGTTTGTAAAGTTATTTGGTCATGTAGTTTGTATGGTTATATCATTTGTATTTTCAAGAATGTTTTTGCTTAATTTTTTGTATCAAGAAATATTATTAATCTTAACATTTTTCATCTTATTTTTATTATTACAAAAACTTGACTAGAATATAAACTTAGTCACAGACTTTTCTAAAAAAAATATTAAGATTCATCGAATTATTTAATAAAGATAAAAAGAAATTCAATGACAATTAATGTTCATTTATGAAAATTTAATACAAAATATTATACGGATGGATTTGGAGGCAATTTGGATTCTACTTTCCATAATTTTGTTCATATATTTAATAGGGGTAAAAACGTTATTTTAGGTTGATTTTTCCTATAACAAGTAATATTTTTTCCTGTCGATATCACTATCCCAAGAGACCTATTGTCAATTTTATCTCGGCCGCTGGATCAATTTTTTTTAAATCTTAGCATTTCATTTAAATTATTATCACAATATCACATGTACGAATAGTTAATGAAAAGTTTACTCATTAAAATATAAATAATTTTTTTTTCTTCTTTAAAAAATTATAATTCTTAATGAAATATTTTATTTCTCATATTAAAATCATCAAATATAAATTTGTTGAAATTTTCTCTATATTTGTAGTTCCATATTCCTATGGTTCCAATTTTTTTTTCTTGCTAAATATGTGAATATAGACTATATAAATGGAGATGTACAAAAATGATATGCTCATTAACTTATATCTTATACCTTATTTTTCATCTCTCTTTGAGCATTCTCAAGAGACCTATTGTCAATTTTATCTCGGCCGTTAGATCAATTTTTTTTAAATCTTATATATTAATTTAAATCATTACCACAATATCACATAAAAACATATTGTTATGATTCCAATTTTATTTTTTCTTGATAAAATATGTGAATATAGACTATATAAAAAAATATGTAAAAAAATAATAAGCCCATTTACTCTTATCATATTCTTTTACTCCTCTTTGAAAATTCTCAAGAGAACTATTATCAATTTTCTCTCAGCCGTCGAATCAAAAAATTTATCAAATCTTAGCTTTTAATTTTAATTATTATCATAATATCGTATGATTAGTTAGATTAATATTCAGTGTGATATCTTTGTTATGTGAGAACTATCATCTCAAACAAAATTTCAGAATATTGAAAACTATATTATATTACTTAATGTATTGTTAGTTTCATAATTACATATGTACAATCCATTCAATTTTAACATCTAAAAAAAAAATTAGTGGTGACAAATTTTTGAAGAAAACGAGTGATGTTACATTTTTCTATGTAGTATACATATTTTTCTCATATATATAATATTAAATATAATAATTATTTTTTATTTTTTTAAAGTTAATCATCTATAATTTAATCTTATATAGTTTTAACTAAAATCTTCGAAACAAATTATCTTGCATTTTATTTTTTCTGATCTCATTCATCTAAACCTTATTAATACTTAATTTGTTTTTCTAATATAATATGTCAAGACATAATAATATAACAAAATTAAAGACAATAATTTTGAGTTCTCATGTATTATTTATATACTATGAATTCACAAACATGAATTTTGAATTTTCATAATTGGAAGTTACACATTATTAGATTGAAATAATTAATAAAATTGAAATACTCGCCGCGAAACGTGAGCATTATTCTAATAATAATAATAGGAGGGGGTTTATGGTGCCGGTAATTTATTTTGAGTTGGATAAGATTAAGGCGATGGATTTGATTGATCGGGTCGATGGTGTGAGGAAATTATGAGTGAGAGAGAGAGAGAGAGGTTGGTGTTGTTATACTAGTTTGTTTGTTGTATGTAATTTGGGGGAGTGTGTAAGAAGAAGGGGTTTTGGTGTACTTGTATGTATGTAGTAGCTATTGAAGTTTTTCAGCAATAATTCTCGCCAAGTTTATTATCCTATTATTATGCTTCTTTTTATTGTTTTAACTTTTAAATTTCAATTTAGTTTCATGCTTTTAGATCAGCATAAACAGTTTCAATACTTTTGTATTATCTCCACCATTAAGTTAGAGGCAAATTTCGTGCATGTGTATGTTCTAAACTTAGTATATAAAAATAGGAACGAACATAACTAAACAAAAAAAATATACAAAACATAGTATATAAAAATAGGAACGATCACAACTAACCAAAGAAAAAATATGAAAAACTACGAAAAGAAAAATAGGGGTGGAAGTTGGGCCGGGCCAATGAAGAGGGACCACAATTCAGTGAGAGAGAGAGAGAGAGAGAGAATTGATAATCACCACCAAATTGCACACCGAACCCTTCTTCCACCTCGAACCCTCCAAGTTTGATCAACCAACGGTTGGAGTAACAGACTGTCACCACCCAGTCCAGTTCTTTGTTTTCTTTCCTCCAATCTTGGATTATAAAAACTACGGTGTTCCATTCATCAAGCAGCTATTTATGAACTATTTTTTTATTGACCCGTTTAGTGTAAAAGGTAATTTTGGTTTGAAACTTATCACTTTTACAGTTTTACCCTTTAGATTGTTGATATGCTAGAAGATATTAAAAGAATATTGGTTTGATGTTAAGCCATATACTTGTGGAGCAAAACATTGAGACATACTAAACTCAGAAAGTAGGAGAAAAATCAAAAATCACGTTGCTGAATTTGCATAGCCACCTATCTGATTCATTATTCTTCAAGCCTAAAAGAGCAAAAGTTTAAAATTCCTAAAAGCAATTTGTTTCTTAACATTAGAAAAGAATTAATACCAAAAAATTTAGGCACGCCAGGAATATACTCCCTTTTATTAAAACAAGAAGGAAACAAACAAATAGTATTAATGAACGACAAATTTCCCGCCTATATAATATATTGCTCGTACAAACAGTACATTAATTACCCCCACTAGATTAGTCTAGTGGTCAGGGCCGGCCCCCCCACTAGGCCCATGAGATCATGGTCTAGGGTCCAAGTTTTTGGGGGGCCTTTTTATAATATATATATATATATATATATTAGTAACGGTTTATAATACGGAACCGTTACAGAATTCGTAACTGTTTTTAATATTAGTAACGGTTGTTTAAAATTAGTAACGGTTTTTTATATTCTGTAACGATTTTGGTAAGTTGTAACGGTTAATTCGTAAAAACCGTTACTAATTACACTATTAGTAACGGTTTTCATTAAAGAACCGTTACAGAATTGCCAAATTCCGTAACGGTTTATTATAAACCGTTACAGATTGTATGCATATTTGTAACGGTTCTTTTAGAAAAACCGTTTCTAATAATATATTTAGTAACGGTTTTTATAAATTAACCGTTACAAATTTGCTTAAATACTCCGTAACCGGTTTAGAAAAAAAAAAAACTTCCGCCCCTCTGTTTCTCTTCACTTCCGCCAACTCTCTGTTTCTCTTCCTGTCTTCCGCGGCTCCGCCCCTCCTCTGTCTCTCTTCCGCCTGAGACCGAGCCGCCGCCGCCCATAGCCACCACAGCCAAGGTTCAACTTCTTCTCATTTGGGTTAATTTTTAATTTTTCAATTAGGTTCTAAATTGGTTGATTTTCCAATTTTAGCTTTAATTTCAGTTTAATTTTAGCTCTAATTAGGCTCTAAATTGGTTAATTTCAGTTTATTAATTTCAGTTTATTGAATTAGGGTTTTAATTTGAGTTTATTAATAATAATAGGATTATGATTTTAGTCCCTTTCAAATCTTATCTTATAATTTTAATATTATATATAGGTGCATTATGGCTCCGTCGGGTTCTCAAAAAAGAAAAAAGAATAATCAATTCGCAAAGAGGAGCTCTCAACAAATGGATTGCTAGAAAACCGGTTGCGGAAATAGATGAGGGCGGACAAGTAGATAATGAAGAAAGGGAAGAAATAATAGAAATGGATGCGGGTAATGAAGTGGAAGAGAATGAAGATTTAGAAGAGCAACAAGATGTGGAAGAGAGTAATGAAAATAAAGAATTGAATTCTGAATTTGCACCGCCGGATATCGATGATCCAATTAATTGGGATAATATTGATCATAAATTAAGAGATTTATTAATTGAAAGGGGTCCTACAAAAATTGTTGATTTTGAATTTCCAAGGGATGAAACGGAACGAGGTAGACATTTTTCTTCCACTCATTTTATTCATCATTTAGACAATGGAGAGAAGTACGATAGAAAATGGTTAGTGTACTCTAAGGGTTTAAATAGTGTATTTTGTTTTTGTTGTAAATTATTTAAGTCGGGTCGAGACAAGACTAAATTAGCTAATGAAGGATATAATGATTGGCACAACTTAGGTGGTAGACTTAGAAATCATGAAATTTGTAAAGAACATATGGATTGTTTGGGTAAATGGATTGAATTGGAGAGGAGATTGAAAAAGAATGTGACGATTGATGCAAGGTTACAAATACAAATTAATAGAGATAGAGAACATTGGAGAGCGGTATTGGTAAGAGAAATTGCTATTGTGCTAATGCTTGCAAAGAATAATTTACCATTACGCGGAAGTAGAGAGAAGATTGATGAAAAAGATAATGGACTTTTTTTAAGTGTGATTGAAATGTTTAGAAAATTCGATTATGTGATTCAAGAGCACTTAAGAAAAATTGAAAATAAAGAAATTCGTAACCATTATCTTAGTCACAAAATTCAAGATGAGTTGATACAATTGTTAGGGTTTGAAGTTAAGAGCAAAATTATTCGGACAATAAAAGAAGCAAAATATTATTCGGTTATACTTGATTGTACACCGGATGCAGGCCATAAAGAGCAAATGTCTCTTATAGTACGATGTGTGGATATCTCCATGAGTCCAATAGAGGTGAAGGAGTTTTTTTTAGAATTTTTGAATGTTGACGACACGACGGGGTTGGGATTATTTGGTTATCTTCAAGATACTTTGGTTAATCTTGAACTCAATTTTGATGACTTGAGAGGGCAAGGATATGATAATGGCTCTAACATGAAAGGCATAAATAAGGGTGTGAGCGCAAGAGTGCTTAAAGTAAATCCTAGAGCATTTTATACGCCATGTGGTTGTCATAGTCTCAATCTCATTCTTTGTGATATGGCCGAGTGTTCTATTGAAGGAAGAAATTTTTTTGGGGTGGTGCAACAACTTTATGTGTTGTTCTCTTCTTCAACACATCGATGGGCAATTATGCTAGAATATGCGGAGGGTTTTAAGGGTTTTACGCTTAAGCAATTATCACAAACGCGCTGGGAAAGTCGAATTGAAAGCATCAAGCCTCTAAGATTTAAGATTTCAAGCATAAGAAATGCTTTGATGGATTTAGCAAATGAGAAAGACACGGATCATGGTACGAGAGGTCATTGTATATCTCTTGCAAAAGAACTCGGATCTTTTAAATTCTTATTAAGTATTGTTATTTGGTACAACATATTATTTGTTGTTAATGGGGTTAGCAAAATCCTTCAAAGTCAAAATATACATATGGATATTGCAATAGAACAATTAAAAGGCCTTGATAATTATTTTAAACGGTTTAGAGATGTTGGTTTTAATGAGGCATTGCATAATGCGGGTGAAATGGCGAATGAATTAGGGGTTGAACCTAAAATTGTTGAAAAACGAATTATTAAAAGAAAGAGGCAATTTGATGAGGAAGGTAGTGAAGATGAAATAAGTTCGGCTTTAGAAAAATTCCGGAAGGAGTACTTCCTATTTATTGTAGATCAAGCAATTTCATCGTTCAAATCTAGATTTAAACAATTTGAAGTTTATCATCAAAATTTCGGTTTTTTGTTTGATTTGGAAAAGGCGTGTTTAAGTGATGAGTCATTGAAGAATAGTTGTGTGAATCTTGAAAGTAAATTGAAACATAATGGAGTTTCGGATGTTAATGGAGATGATTTGTTTGTGGAGTTAAAGTGTTTGAAAACTATATTGCCAAAAGAGGTCAAAACACCAATTAACATACTTAATTATTTGAAACATTTAGAGGGTAATTTTCCAAACGCTTGGAATGCTTATAGTGTGATTTTGACGATACCGGTTACCGTTGCCTCGGGAGAAAGAAGTTTTTCAAAGTTAAAATTGATTAAAATGTATCTTCGATCTACAATTTCACAAGAAAGATTAAACGGATTAGCTTTATTGTCGATTGAAAGTGATTTAGCGGACGAGATAGATACTAATCAAGTCATTGATATTTTTGCTTCGAAATTTCCGAATAGAACTATATTCAAATGATGATTATAGTCTTATAATTTTTGTAAATCAATATAATATTGATACTATAATAGTAAAAAAAATAGATCTATATGTATTTTTTTTTTTTTGCATTGTGTGTTTTAAATTTATTATAATCTATGTGGCACGGATACGGATACGGGTATCGTATCCGATACGATACGGACACGGCGATACGGCAATCTCGAAAAAGCTCCGGATACGATCGGGGGGTTGAGATCAATTAGCGCGTGAAAGACATTAGCTTTTGTATGAACACTAGGCTAATCAATCCTTTTTCCACTGGTTCTATGCTCATTTGGTAGAAGATTTGGTATATTCTGTAACGGTTCTTTCAAAAAACCGTTACTAATAGTGTAATTAGTAACGGTTTTTATCAAAGAACCGTTACTAATAGTACAATTAGTAACGGTTTTTATGAAAGAACCGTTACTAATAGTGAAATTAGTAACCGTTTTATGAAAGAACCGTTACTAATAGTGAAATTAGTAACGGTTTTTATGAAAAAAACCGTTACTAATCAATTATTAGTAACGGTTTTTGTGAAAAACCGTTACAAATATGCACAGTCTGTAACGGTTTATAATAAACCGTTACAGATTTTGGACTATTTAAGAAATCTGTAACGGTTCTTTCAGAAAAACCGTTACTAATTGTGTAATTAGTAACGGTTGTTATGAAGGAACTGTTACAAACATTTTTTTTATTATTAAAATAATACGACACGCCACGTGGCGTGTCCGAAACGTATCGGTGCCGTATCCGTGTCCGATACGTATCCGATACGCGTCCGGCTGCTTTTTTGAAGTATCCGCGTAACATAGATTATAATTGAAAAATTTTGGGGTCCTTTTTGGATGTTGGTCTCGGGTACTCCAAAATCCGGGGCCGGCCCTGCTAGTGGTAATGGTATCAATCCCACTTTTTCATAGGTGAGGGTTCGAATCTCGCGTCTAACGGGATTGATTCAAAAATTTAGGTGAGAACATATGAGTTCATCCTAAAGAGAATTTAGCAAGCGATCGCTTGTAGTTCTCCTTTAAAAAAAACAGTACATTAATTATGCACAATTACATATTAATCACCAATAATTAACTTGGATGCCCAGGATGCACGACAGGGTACATTTGATAAACAGTCTGTAATCCCGAAAGAATTAGCAAGAAAATCTCAGCAAAAACCGAGAGAATAGACCACGGATTATTGAAATAATCATGCATTAATCTCGCGCGATGTTTATGCCATCTTGAGTCGCAATAGCTTTGAATATGTTTGAACAAATGCGCAAAATAATGCTCATCAGGATCCAACGTGCTCCAGTCCCCTATCTGGTTAAAAAACGCAGCCACTTCTTCCTCATTCATTATCATGCTGTTAATAATCTCACATCGCTGAAGAAGAGCCACATCATTCTTGGTCTTTATGAGACAATCCAGGAGCGCCACATAGCTCATCAACTCCTGTTCCATCGAACTGTTGCTTCTTTCAAAAGCAGCGAGATTCATGTGAAACATTCTTTTGGAAGGATCGATCAATATAGTTGGTATCTCCATTACTCCGTTCTCAAAGGTTATATTGAACACATCGGTAGGGTTTTTCTTCTTTTTAAAGGTTATCCCAGCCTCGTACAATTCAGTTGCACAAGGTATGGATCGCATAGGGATTTTGTAGGGCTTAGCAGAGGTGGTCATGCATCTCGAATTGAGCCAGGCATGTAATTTGCTATCAGATCGTGAAGATTCTGAAGAGGAAATTCTTAACCTTGATCTTGATCTTGAAGATATCGAGGCGCTACTAAGGACCGAGTTTATTTGTGAGATCCTACCGGGTATGAACCAATAAAGGTGGAGTAAATGATAAATTTGGCCACTCGTCTGTAAATCGGGTGCGATTGAGTAGGGGTGAAGGAGGTGGAGAAGCGTCTCTCTATCTTCTTTATAACTAGTCATAATAGAATAAAGTGTCTCGATTACAAAGAAAGGAATCCGGTTTTCAAACAGAAGCAAATCAGATATTATCGTTTGTGTTCCCAAACCCACATCGAGAAGAAGATGGGATTCCCTCACACGGATCTTTAAGAAAAACTCCAACATGAAACACCCATCAAGCAACAACATCTCCGTAAATTCATCTTCATTCATCTTAATACTCTCGCTATAACAATTACGGGCCCGTTCCTCCAGAGCTTTGATCTCCTTTACATAAACCTCCAAACCGACTTTAGTGTTTTGTTTAAGAAAATCAATCAAGCAACGCTTTTTGTGAGCCTCCATGCTGAGAAGACTCTCTTTGCCTCGGTGGTACGGGCCAATTGAGACCACTCTCGGCTCGTAAAGCTCTCGGTTGGTTTCGCGAATTATGTATGGAAGGCGAGGGAGGATAAACGGTTCGAAAGACTCCCATGTTTGTGTGGATTGAGGTTCTTGTTTTAAGGAGACTTCTAATGAAGGAAGAACTATGTCTGTTACTATGGATTCCTTCACTTCTTCCATTTAGATAGAGGTAGAGGTATTAATTTACTCTGTCTGATAGATGTAGAAGTGGAAGGAGGGAAGAGAGAGATTTAATTTGAGTTAATTGATTGATTAGGTTGTACAAGAATATTCTATTTATAGAGTTAACATCTACCTAATCTAATCTACTCTACATTCAATCTATACTATCTACAATGCAATCCCTATAATACTTCTACAATATACAAGAACTATATACAAGACTACTTAACACAATCTGTTCACTTCCTTTTGAGTGATTCTACTATACTCAAATATTTGGTATTGATTTGAAAGGAAATATAATGTTCTGAGGAAAGCGTGGCCTAGTAAAATAACTAAATTTTGTTTTCATACTAGATGCTCCACTTCGAATAAATTATTTCACAATTTTATAAAATTTCAAAAGTTAATTCTATCTCAAGGTTTTGGAGGCCTTTTATAATATTTTGATGGGTAATTTAAACCCAGAATATTTGTAAGGGACACATCCAACAATTATGTTTCTTTTGTCTAATATTTGAAAGTAGTCTTGATGTTTTTATTAAAGTTTCAAAAGTAGTAGTAATTTTATTCTTCATAGATGTTGAGATATACATGATATTTAATTTTTTTGCAAGAGCATACATGAAATTGTATAGTGTTTTCGTGATGATTCTACGGGTGTATATGAAGTTAGCCTAAGTTTGGAAGTGTGTGCATGAAAATTATTAGGGATTGCTGTAAGACCTTTGATATGGCATCGGAATGGTAGGCGCTTAAACGAGTGCTTGACGCGAGTACATTTTGGAAGAAAGATCTTATCTTATTAAGCTCTATTTTGAGCTTGAAACTGTCTGATGATGCGCCGGGATATGGATTCTTTAGAGCCATAGTGAGCGCGGGTGGCGGGGTTTATCGAGGAAGTTCAGTATAGGCAAGCAAGAAAGTGGGCATTCTCGGCACTTTCAATCAGTAGGAGTGTAGTTCAAAGCTAGCAATTGGTGTATTGGCGACGGAAAGCAAGTCCCAGATGTCAGTCTTTCCCAAAAGCTAGCCTATTATGTAATTAAGTCCCGATCTTCTGTTAGAAATGAAAAAAACGATTAACAAGTCTTTTTTTTTTTTTAACTTTTTTGACACTTTGGACCCTTGCTTTGTATAGTATTTTCGTGTTGATTCTAGGCGTGTATATGAAGTTAGGCTAAATTCGGAAGTGTGTACATGAAAATTATCCAGTCTTTTTTTTTCACTTGTTTGACACTTTGGACCCTTGTTTTGTATAGTGTTTTCGTGTTGATTATAGGACTTCGTTTGGATGGAGGATAAGAGAGGTGTAATTTAATCTAGGCGTAAAGACTTATGCCTTCTTATTCCTCAATTTTAGAATGGTATTTGGTAAGATAATAAGAATATGAAAGAGGATAGCGTTGAATTTAAAAAGAAAATAATTTATAATAACTAAAATGTCCTTATTTTGTAACAAGATAAGTAAAATGAAAGATTTAATTGTTAATTGTATTATATATTATGTAACATTTATATATTGTAATATGATAAGTAAAATTAGAATTAAATATATTTAATTAAATTAAAATTAGATATAGTTAATTATTGATATTATTTTTTATTAATTTTTTATTTTTTCATTATATTTTAATTTATATATAAATATTATTAATAAAAATATTGTTATATATTAATTATTAATAATATATTATTAATACTAGTTATGATTTATTATATATATTATAATTTATTGTATTTATTTACTTAGATTATAATTAATTATATAATAATTAATATTAATTAATTATTTAAACTTATAAAATTATTTTATTCATATATAATAATAATAATAATAATAATAATAATAATAATAATAATAATAATAATAATAATAATAATAATAAGCAAGGGTATTATGGTAAAAAATTGGAGGAATAGATGAGTGTTGATCTTTATTTTTTATTTTTTATTTCATTTTAATTCATATTTTATTATTATTATTAATTATACTATTATATATTAATTATTATTATATTATTACATACATATTAATTCTATTACAATTAATATTATATTATTAACTTTCATGATTAATTTATTAATATTTATTATTTATTTATTATTTTATTAATAAATTAATAAATTAATTTTTTTATTTAGGTTATAATAATGATGCTTAATTAATAATTAAAAATACTATTTAATTATTTGATATTAATAAATAATAAAATATATATAAAAAAGAAAGGGCATTATTGTAAAAATATTGGGGAGAAGAAGAGGGATAATCTTATAACTACAAAATGGTGGTATAATCTTATACCCACTTTTTGCTCTTACACCTCCTTATCCCTTCAATTATGTTTTCGTGTTTGGCAAGGAATGGGGGAATAAGAAGCTTATTCCTTGCCTTATCCTCCATCCAAATAGGGCCTAGGGTTTTATATGAAGTTACGCTAAGTTTGGAAGTGTGTGCATGAAAATTATCCGGTCTTTTTTTTTCACTTTTTTGACACTTTGGACTAGGGGTGTAAATGGTTCGGATACGATTCGGATAGTGCTCTTACCATATCTATATCCATATTTTTTTCCAGATTCGGATACAAATACGGATAGCTCCGGAGAGGATACGGTTCGGATATCTCGGATACGGATACAAATATAAATTTAAAATGGATATCTTAATATGTAACATAAAAGTTACTATATAAATGTAACTTTCAAAAAATATAATTAGTTAATTGATCATATGAACGGTAAAAGAAACTTTCAAACAAAGATTTGCAATATATATGTCTGCCCAAAACTACTATGGTTTTAAAATAAAAGGAAATTACTATGTAATGAATTCAAATTTGGATATTATAAAAACGGATATCCGAATAAAAATATTAGCAGGACACAGATAATATTCATACATGTATTCGTATTTCTCATAAAGTCAATATTGTATCCGTATCCATATTCGTATCCGGTCGGATACAGATTTTTTTTATTCGGATATGGATATTTTACGGATGTGGTGCGGGTCGGTTCGGATAATATCCGCACCATTTACACCCCTACTTTGGACCCTTGCTTTCTATAGTGTTTTCATGTTGATTCTAGGGGTGTATATGAAGTTAGTCTAAGTTTGGAAGTGTGTGCATGAAAATTATCTAGTCTTTTTTTTTTCACTTTTTTGACACTTTGGACCCTTGCTTTGAATAGTATTTCCGTGTTGATTCTAGAGGTGTATATGAAGTTAGGCTAAGTTTGGAATTGTGTGCATGAAAATTATCTGGTCTTTTTTTTCACTTTTTTTACACTTTGGACCCTTGCTTTGCTTCAAACTAAAGAAAGAATTGGTTCTTAAGATATTTTATAATAAAAAAAAATATTATACTTCAATTTTTTATAATATAATATTTTCTCCAGTACTTGAAACCAAGAAAGAAACCCTTTTGTTCTAAGAAACGGAGGAAGAAAGAAACAAAATATTTGGAATTGATTTGTTTCATCTTTTACTGTCTACATAATTGATTGTTATTCTAGAAGATTGTATTTATCTATAGCAAGAAATAAATATTTGGCATGAATTTGTTTCTTCTTTTTTAAGCATGACAATAATTAATATAGTATGACACAACATTATATTATATTATATTATATTATATTATATTATATTATATTATATTATATTATATTATATTATATTATACTATACTATACTATATTATACTATATTATATTATATCATACTATATGATATTATATTATACTATATTATACTATATTATATTATATCATATTATATTATATTATACTATATTATATCATATTATATTATATTATATTATATTATATTATATTATATTATATTATACTATATTTTATCATATTATATTATACTACATTATACGATGTTATATTATACTACGCTATACTATATTATATTATACTATATTGTAATATACTATACTACATCATACTATATTATATTACATTATACTATATTATATCATACTATAATATATTTCATTATACTATATTATATTACATAATACTATATTATATTACATAGTACTATATTATACTATATTATATTACTTTATATTTATACTATATTATATTATATTATATTATATTATATTATATTATATTATATTATATTATATTATATTATATTATATTATATTATATTATACTATATTATATTAGAGTACATTATACTATATTGCACCATACTATACATGTTGCTATCATACATTAGATTATATCATACTATACTATATTACATTATACTATATTACATCATACTATAATATATTACACTATATTGCATTATAATATATTATATTATATTACATTATACTTTATTATAATCATACTTTATTATATTAAACTGTATTATACTACATTGTACTATATTATATTATATTACATTATACAATATTAGTATAATACACTATATTATTTACATTATACTACATTATATCATACTATACTATTTTACATTATACTATATTATATCGTATTATATTATATTATATTACATTATACTATATTTTTTCTTACTATATTATATTTATATAATATTATATTGTACTATATTATATTATATCATCCTATATTATATTATTTTATATTATTTTATATTATATTACATTATACTATATTATATCATCAGATTACACTATATTACATTACATTGTACTATATTATATCATATCATATCATATCATATTCTACTACATTAAATTATACTATATAATATTACATTACATTACATTACACTATATTACATTACATAATACTATATTATATCATATTATACTATATTACAATATACTATATTTATTATATCACACTAAATTATATTACATTGTACTTTATTATACTACACTATACTAAATTATATTATATTATATTATATTATAATATATTATATTATATTATATTATATTATATTATATTATATTATATTATATTATATTATATTATATCATATACACTGGCCGAGCTTTACTAAAATTTCTGGGGGGGCAAAAAATTTCTCCCTACAGATTAATACTACATAAGATATTTGGGGGGCCAAATACATAAACATACATATATTTCGAATTTTTCTTCACTAAATCAGGAAGGCAGGTTATTTTTTTTACTTGGATTGGAGAGAAAGAATATAATGCAGGTATCCTTTCATTGATTGAAATGAAGAGCAGACTAAAATAGAAATAAATTAAGATTGAATCTATGTAATTAATACCACATATACCGAAAATACCCTCGTAATTTTAACGGTTTTGATTAAATTTATCATTAAGTTAAAAAAAATGAGTGTAGTACCATAGACAAGCTCTTTTAATTATACTATGGAAAATCATTTTATGTATGAAATTTACATGGTATACACATTAAATAATTCCCCATTTATTCCCCCATGAAATAATCATTTTTTCTTTGAAAGAGAGAGAAAGAGTTTAGTGATGTTATATTAGTTTGTTGCACAGTAGTTTGGGGAGTGTAAGAAGAAGGGTTTCGGTGTGTGTGTAGTTTCCATCTATATATCTTATTAGTTATTATATTATCCTATTAGTGATTCTTCTTTCTCTTTAAATGCAATTTAGTTCATGCTTTTAGATGAGCCATAAACATTTTCAATACTTATATATTATCTCTACCATTATGTTAGAGCCAAATTTTGTGCATGTTAGAAGATCCTTTTCTAATTTTGATATTTAATATGCTTGTCCTTACAAATGCAGTATATAAATAGGAATGAAAATAAAATTAAACAAAGGAAAAAAATGGAAAAAGTTAGGGATGGAAGTTGGGCCAGGGCAATGAAGAGGACAAACCATTAATAATAATAACCCCAAATTGCAACCGGCCTTTCTTCCACCTCGAACCCTCCATTTGATCAACCAATGGTTAGAGTTACAGACTGCCACCACAAAGTCCAGTTCATTATTCCCCTCCCTTCAATCTGCTCTTATAAACACTACATTTTTTTTTCTGTTTATCAAGCAAGGTGGGACTAAATATGGACTGAGACCCGCCGTTTGCATTGGTGTAAAAGTATCAGGACTAAATTGAAGCAACTTAAACAACTGCGTAGTTATTTATTATGATTATTCATTCCTCTGAAGATCTCTTCCAAATTCATGACTCGTCCCATGTATTTATATATTGAGATTTTCTTTATGGCGTACTTTCGGTTGGCTTTCCCGGACGTAGCAATTTGCTTGCTTTTTTCTTCTTGTGGCGGGCGTGGCATGAACGAAAAGCGAAGGGACAACCAATCCATTGATTCGAACTAAGACATCCGAAAAGCGTAGGTCTTGAATTTTCTCAGGCAAGTAAGATTTCAAAGTATTAGATAATGGGTGCAGCATGAGTGAAGTTCAGAAATGGAATTTGATTTCAAAGTATTAGATCATGGGTGCAGCATGAGTGAAGTACAGAAATGGAGTTTTCGTGGAGCTAAGGAAAGATATGCAGTAGGTCACTCACTTTGCGGAATAAGCGTTAGCAAGAGACATTGAAAAGGAAGTTCGCGCATGTAACCGGATTTGACAATGGTGATTTATTAAGATGTTTGCTTCTTAACTTTAGTAGAAAATGAATCAGCGAAACTTTGTAAGTATGTTTCACTATGTTAATGCTATAATATTGCTTTACAATTATCTCATGAACTAAATCAAACTGTACGAATCAAAATTAACCAAATCATCATAAAAATGTGAGCCTACGCTAGAATCTCAATTTGGAGCTCCACTTGGTTCATGTGGATTATTTGCTGATATACCAGACCGGATTACTTTCACAGCAAATTAAAGATATGCCTGCCCATTTATATGAAGAAATATTAGGATAAAATTTAGTCAATGAGCACATACTGATATGCTAAACCAAGCACAAATTGATAAGATAAACCAAAAGGAAATATAGTATATAGTACAAACAAGCATCAAACAGTTTAAGTGCGTTTACAATATTCAAACTTCAAACCAATAACACATTCAATTCACTCAAATTCACTCACACACAAACTAAACCCAAAACTCAAAACAAACATTCAAACCTCAAACCAACAAAACCTTCACTGCGCCGACTGAAGCGGCAAATTGAGCACAACATCCTCATTCTGCTCCGGTCTCGGCCCGTGCGGGTCGACATAAGGCACGGCAATGTGATGCTTGGTCTTACTAATCGGCCTGCATTTCTGAAGCGTCACCAAATCCCCTCTTTTGAACTTATTTTCAGGGTCGTGAGCTTGGTACTTGGTCTTAATCCTCATCCTCTTCAAGTATTTCGGACAAATACGGTACCGAATCACCTGAACGTTGACTGTTTGGTCGTTTATAGTGGTGACCACCTTGCCGTGTATCGGCTTCTCGGCCCGGATTGTGAGCTGAGACGGCGCGAGACGGATGGGTTTTGGGTTTGGAGGGGAGAGAGAGAGGCTTGAGAGGGAAAGGCCGGAGATGAATTGGTTTGTGAGAAGCATTTTGAAGAGTTTTTTCTCCCTTGTTTTGAGAATGGAAGTGAAGAAGAAGCTCTGTGGATAGAGTGACAGAAGAGAGACGATTACGAAGAGTAATGGATAGAGTTAGTTCTGTGTAATCTGGGAATTAGATTCTCGGATTTGGAAAATTATGTATTTTAAGTCTTGGATTTGAGAAATCTGGGAGTTCAAGTCTGAGATAGTTCAGCTTGCTCAATATTTAGGGGTGTAAACGGTTCAGATAGTGCTCTTATCATATCCGTATCCATATTTTTTTTCGGATACGGATATGAATATGGATAGATCCGGATACAGATACGGTACAGATATTAAACGAATATGGATACGGTTCGGATATCCCGGATATGGATACGAATACGGACTCATTTCGGATTATTAAAACGGATATTCTAATATGTAGTCCGATATATCATTTCAAAACTCGACTTTGCTAGATTGCTATAAAAATATAGATTTTAAAGGAAAAAAATTTGAGTATGAAATTATACTCGATGTTATAATCGTTCTACATAGTCAAACTACAAAAAAAAATACAACTACTTCATTATAATAACCATACTAAAATAAAAATGTCATAACTTTGGCGGCTAGGGTTTTGTTAGATGGAGAAGGAGTTAAAACGTACCTAAGTCGAATGTAGTGATTAAAGAAGAATAAGAAAATATGGAAACTCGGTTGTCAAATAAGAGGAAAAAATGCAAAAAGATGAATAAAAAGGAAATTAGGAAAGATGAAAAATAATATGGTTGTGAAATAAAAGAAAATTAATACTTAATGGATATGGATTCACGTTGAGTTTTATAAAAACGGATATCCGAATAGAAATATTATCCGGATACGGATAATATCCGTATCCGTATCTTTATCCGCCTCATAAAATAGATATTGTATATGTATCCATATCCGTTTAAATTATCCGTATCCGTATCCGTATCCGTATCCGTCGGATACGAATATTTTTATTCGGATATAGATATTTTGCGGATACGGTACGGTTCGGATTCGGATATTATCCGCCCCGTTTACACCCCTATCAATATTAGATTTGATGGGCCGTTACGTAATTTCTAGTCTGAAAATTCTCGTATTGTTCAGCTTTGTATATCTGTAG
Source organism: Juncus effusus (assembly GCA_027726005.1). Taxonomy (NCBI): domain Eukaryota; kingdom Viridiplantae; phylum Streptophyta; class Magnoliopsida; order Poales; family Juncaceae; genus Juncus; species Juncus effusus. The sequence goes on along the minus strand of CM050896.1, from coordinate 11,223,891 downwards.
TAGTTTTAAATTTGAAAAGCCCAACTTTTTTTTTGGGAAAATTAAAAGCCCGACGTATTCCTAATACAAAGTTTAGAATTTAGTTCTAAATCATAATCTGCATTGTGATAATAAAATCAAATGCATTTCACTACTATTTCTACTCATCCTTTTTCTATTGTCTCATAATTATTGTCCTAAAGAAAGAAAAATAAATACAATTCTTTCAACAAGAAATAAAAAATAGTCACCACCAATAAATAAATCCAATCTAAATACATACAAATTTTCAAATCTAAGCTCTCAAATACGAAAATCAACGGAGGAATTACAAACCAAAAAAATCACGCCGCTTAACAACATACAAACAAATGTATTTTTTAGGGATCTTTTTTTTTTAATTTTCAACTCAAAATAGCCTCTTTTTGATCCCTGTAATCTCTTTTTTTTCAAATTCAGGTATATAAATAATTCCCTACAAGTCCTATTTTTGGGTACAAATCGCATTCTGGTCCAAAATTCATACAGGTGGTGTGAATGACCCAATTCGAGAGGAAAATATTTCTTGATAAATAAGAAAATATCAAGAGTTAAACTCCATATCTTGCCAATTTCTGAACAACTTGAGGATCCAGTGTTGACATGCACTGCTCCCATCCTCCCGCTCCAAGCATCTATAAATTCAAAATTATTTATTAATTATTAATTAAATTCAAAATTTATTTCTTCTTTAAAAATAAGTGAAGTGAAATAAAAATATTATATGTTAATATATACCTGTTTATAAGCAGTCAAAACCTGGCAGACTTCAGTGTGTAGATCCTCACTTCTTATTTCCTAATAAATAACAATAACACGAAATTACTTAATTTATTCGCATTCTCATAAGAAATTGGTCATAAATATTTTTCTCAAATATATATAATTAAATAGAGTTTCATACATGCCAACTAGCAAAAGCTCTGCAAATATGCGGAAGCGAGTTTGTAGCCACTTGCGGATTTGCTCTCACCTATTTTTTCAATCCAAAAAAAAAAACAAATAATTAATTTACTACAATTATTATCTCGTAAAAGTTCAACAATTTCATAATAAAACATAGAAAAATTTTAATCGAAGAAATTACTATTTACTAATTACCATAGCACAAAGACCACGGAAAGCATCCTCTTTCTCAAAATCATCCCTTATCCTGAAATAAAAAAACAATCAATCAATTAAATCACCCCACATAAAATTAGTAAATATAAAAAAGTATATATTGAGACAGAACAGTATATTACATGCAAAGAGCGTTGCACCAAGGAAGCATGAAATGGTCCATGTGAGGCGAGACCACGTCAGGACAAACCCACCCTAGTCTTCCTAACGTTATTGCGCTGTTTTCCAAAAGCGACTTGTGCAAGCCCTAAAATTAAAAAAAATAATTAAATAATGATAATAATAATAATAATAATAAATGAATAAAAAAAGATGGGAAATTGGAATACTTCGGGATTTTTGAGGATAGGAACGAGGCAAGACATGACGGTTAGAACCACTGGAGATACTTCTTGCCCCATCTACAAATTATTAATCAAAATAATTAGTAAATTAACAAAACATTAAAAACTTAAAAACCATATAAAAATAACGGAACATAAAATAAATAAATAATAAATATTACTTTGATTGCTAGTTCTCCAATGGCCCAACAAGCATTATTAGCGACTGACACCGCTTCTTTCACAGACAACGGATTCTGTACGATTAAATTTATTTTTCATTAGCACAAAAAAAAATTAATCATGAATTTAAAAACAATAATAAATTAATAAATAAATAAATAAATAATGAATAAATGTTTGTTACCAATTGTTTTGCTGCTGCATTGAGGAAATCCAGGAGGCGGGGATGCAAGTGTACAGGGCAAACCTAGTACATAAAATAAAAAATCAATTAATAATTTATCATTTTAATTAAATACAATACTTATTTAAAATTAAAAAAATACAAACCCTAGCCAGGTCACCAAGAAGAGCAAGAGCGCTCTGACGAATATCAGCCGCATCATCCATGCAGCATTGCAAGAGCATATCTTTCAAATTACTATTTGCCACCTAATATAAAAATAATTAAACAAATAATTAAATGCATTATAAAATAAACATGTAAAAAAGGACTATAAATTAAAATTATAATTACCAGGCTTTCAATGCCACTGCCAAGGCCTTCAGTCAGGCCTGACAAGAGATCTAATGAACACACTACGAATTCCTTGTCATATAACACACCAGCTGTCACCTGATCAATCTGTAAATTATCAAAAAAATATGATTATAATAATAAAAATAAAAATCGGATTAAATTATTTTATTTTTTATTTTTTTTGTTGGATAAGAGACCTTGGCTAATTGTTGGGATTGGATAAGGCCGATACATCTCTGAAAGACCGGCTCAGCAAATGGAGCAAATCCAGAACCCAAAGCCTGAAATAATATTTATTTATTAAAAATAATTACAAAAAGGATTAATAAATAGAGGAAAATAGTTTATATAAATATCATGATTTTTTTATAATTAATTAGACCTGAGCGATAGAGGTAAAGCATTCAAGCAGTGGAAACAGATCTTTGTCAGAGTTTGAAAGCTGTTGCCACTTGGCAATCAGTGGAGGCATTAATATTTCTAGATATTTTGGCTGCACATCAAAAAATAATATTTATACATTGAACTTGTGCTATTAAATGTTTACAATTATTTGCTCAATTTTTTTTAAAGAAAATGAGAGTATATTTAATTTAAGACTTACTTGATTGAGCTCTGCACCAACTGCATCGGCAAGTGTACCAATTGCATCATACAAAATCCGAAGATTCCTTCTCTGAATAAATAACCAAAATTTAAACAATTAAAAAATTAGGAAAATATAAAATTTATAATGAAGTTTATTAAAAAATAAATAAAAATAAACCTGATATTTTCCATAAGCACAAAGAAGGTGTTGCAAAATGATTTCCAAGCGTGGGACCAGCTCCTCAGCTGCCTCCTGTTATATATCAACATTTATGATATAAATACATAATTAAATACAACTATCATAGTTTGATAGATTTGATTATAATATTAAATTAAAGAAAAAAAAAACCTCTTCAAGAGTTGCAAAAGAAGAGCAGGCCGCCTCTTGAACCCTCTTATTAGTGTCCAAAATCCGTCTCAATAATCCACTTAAAATTTTCTCAAACTGTTCTTGCCCTTTTTGATGACCAACACTCTGTATAAACAATGAAAAATAATATATGTATTTAAGTCAATAATATTAAAAAAATAGAAAATTAAGCAATGATAGTAGTATTTAGTAATTAATTAAAGTTTTACCTGAACAATGAAGCGGCTGTATCTAGAAAGAGTCCAGCAAGTAATGCTCCTTATGAGCGGGAATTTATCGTCCAGAAGCGGTATTAAAAACGTCACAATCTACATAAATATATTACAAATAAATCCCAATATACATACAAAATTAATATCAAATTTTATATTAATATAATATAATAATATCTATTACCTCAGGAAGGTGAGGATAGAGACCATTAATACATCCTTCAGCCACAGCACCAATTGCCAACACAGCCGCTTCTCTCTCCTTCCAAGACGCATCATCCGTTCTTAACAGATTTTGCTAGAGAGAGAAAGTATATAAAACTATTTAGTATTTTAAAAATAATTAAGGTGAAATAATTAGTGAAAGGAAAAATAATAACCTGAATTAACGGCATTAAAGTGGGGAGTATTTCATCGCTAAATATATTTGAAAGAACGTCTAAACCAGCTGCACTGCACTTGCGTAAATTCCACACATTTACTGTCTCATCATCGTCCTGTTATTTTAATATTATTTTATTGTTGTTTATTAGATACTTAATTGTGTAATTATTGAATTATATTTTTATGTAAGAGAGAAATATTACGTCATCATCATCTCCAGCTTCAGATCCATGAAATTTTGACGAATGAAATCTAGGCTTCAAATCCTGTTATAGAAATATATATATAATGTAAATTTGTTATTATAAAATAGATAAAGTAAAATTAATTAAGTATGCAGATAAGTAATAAATGCTAAAAGAAATTACCTGATCCTTATCTGGGAATGACTCGTCATCCTGTGCAAAAAAATAAGAAATAAATTGATTAAAAAGTTAAATTTTTAAAACCAATAAATATTTTTATATTACTTAAAAAGAAAAAATAATTAAAATTTACAAACCTCAGCATCATCAAGTGACTCATCATCGTCACCATATACCATGTTAGATAAAAGAATCTACATAATCAAATAAAACAAAAATAAAAATGAACATATGGAAACAAAATTTAAATATTTTAAATTTTAAGAAATAAAACTTAATATATAATAAGCTAAATATATTTACAGGTATAAGACGAGGCAAATATTCTCTCAATCCATCTGGAGGCAAGTTTGCATCACAATAGGCAGACCTGAAAAAAAATACAAAATTAATAAAAATCATTTTTAAATTTTGGTTATAAAAAACATTAAAATAAAATAAAGATGTACCAAAATTCACAAGCCTCAAGGCAAACTTCATCATCTTGATCTTTGTTAGCACGCAATATTATTTCTATTATATTTCTCAAATGTGGCTGAATTTTATACACAAAAAAGAATATTAAAAAGAAGAAAAGACGAAAAGAGAAATTAAATGCTAATAATAATTGAAATTAATTAAAAAGTACATATATTAATGAAAATTATACCTACCTCCAAGAAAGACGGTCTAACTTCAATCAGCTGAACCCAAGCTGAACAAACCTGTATAAACGCACAAAAGCATTAAATAACAGCTAATAAAATTGAACTCACATAAATAACTAAATAAATATTTTACAAAAAAGTAAAGAAATAAATAAATAATTTGAGTACCAATTTTCTGACATCAGCAGAAGCATCCTGAGCGAGAAGAAACAAACCTTGGAGATACTGATCCATCGACATATACAATGCCTAAATCACAAAAAAAATTAAATAAATCACATTATAAAATATAAATGAGCTTTAAAGGTAGAACTAGAGAGAGAGAGAATTACAGTTGGCATAACGACTATATACTGATTCACACATCCAAGTGCCAGCTTTCTCAAAACAGCATGTGGAGATTGGAAAAGCTGAACCAAATAATCAAATATAAAAACCAATTATTAATTAAAAGTAAAAAAACACAAAAAATAAAAATAAAATAACTAAACAAACCTGTAAAAGTCTAGGAAAGAAAATATTAATCGGTCTTTCCAGCAAACCAGGTACATCCACATCCAGCTCTTCAGGCACATCCTCACAAATCTATCAAATTCAAGAGGCAAAACCGTAAATTCACCCAAATTCCAACCCAAAAAAACAAACAAAAAAAATCAAAATAAATACCTTATAAAGGGCATCAAGGGCTCCTTCCATATGATTCAAGTCATTACTATCCAAACATTGTAACAGAGCTTGGAGCAATTCAGTCCAGCCTGTCACTCGTACCAGTTCAAAAAGGACGGAGATTACCGTACCGACCGTCGACCTGATGGCTCGGTCTGACGAGCCCAAATTCGGTAAAATTTGGGTTTTGATGTATTGCTGGTTTTGAGGAGAGAGAGAGCTGAAGGTTGAACGTAAGTTGTTTTTTAGTAAAAGGCCTGCTGCTTGTCTCACTTCTGTTCTTCTATCCTGTTACAAAAACAAAGAAAAATAATGTTTTGAATTAGATATTAAGATGAGTAGGGGTGATTATTTGAAATTAGGAATGATTATATGGGATTGGAGTGTAAATTGTTGGATAAAGAGGAAAACGAATCAAAATGAGATGATTGATGAAGTTTTATTGAACATTCTTATTAGCAGCTTAATCAAAATTAGGCAATAAAATTAGTTTCGTTCTACTGAAACGAACAGCAATCGTAACTAACACTTCCAGTACACAAATATAAACACAGACAAAATAATAACAAGGAGGTTGAAAATGTAACGAAATAAATAAATAAAAAAGCGACCTGGCAGCAGGAGAGGATAAAAACGAGGTAATTATTGAAGTCGGGGAAGAGGCTGTAGTGCTGGAGCTGGCGCCAAATGGCGGCCTGATCGGAGCCCGGCGTGATCTGCTGCTCCAGCAGCAGACAGATCTCCCTCAGCCCCTGCTCCTGCGGCTTCCACGCCTCTCCCCCCGCCGCCGCCGCCGCCGCCGCCATTATCTCCGATTGCTGAAGAGAGGAGGAAGGAAGGAAGGAATCGGGAAAGACGAGAAGAGAACTGGGGTTTTGTTCTTCGAGAGAGATGAAGATGGTTACGGGGATGTAATTTGTGGAGAGGGAAGGGGGATTTGTGAAAAATGTTTCTCCAATTGGAAAGAATGGGCATCAGCTCAGCTCAGCTGCTTTTGGTTTTTGTTAAAGTTGAGGGTTGTAATGTAATTACACATCCGACCCGTTAATCCCACATATAATAGTAATAGTATAGCTCTCCTGTCTTATTTTAGATAGATAATAGTATGACTCTAGTTTTATTTTAGATCCGACCCGTTAATTCCAAATGATATGCCAGTATGTCACATGTTTTATTTTAGATCCGACCCGTTAATTCCAGATAAGATGCTGGTTTTATTTTAGATCCGACCCGTTAATAGAGATTTTACTACTCATATAGGACCCGTTTGGCAAAACATGGAATAGAAGAATAGTGAAATATATAATAGCCGACTATTCTATTTTATTCCGGTAGCCTTCAACTAGATACGTGAATTAAAATTTTGATTTAAATAATGTAATGATGATTTACGATCATATAAAATAGAAAATGAGAAAATTTGATTGTCACGTACGATGATATTTGGAATAAAGAAGAGATATATTTCAAATTCTACTCTATTTCATGGATTAGGATAATTCCATCTCTATCGTGGAATAGAGCAATTTCGTTTTTTCATATCTTTAATCCGAAATATTTCATCCATTTTCGGCTGAAATAGATCTTCTATTCCATCTTATTCCACATGAGCCGAATAGACATTAATTGTATTTTATTTTATTTTTTATTGTAATGAATAGTGATTTTAATGCTCATATTGTTATCTTAGAAAAAAGGACATGTATATGGTGCCTAATTATTGCATTGATTGATTGATATTTGTTAAAATGTGTGGTTTTTGCATTATGCAAATGCAAATATACTTGTTTAAAGATGTTTAGTACCAATTCATTTTCGCTGGCACTGATTGTATTTATGACATTATTATTAGGTGTGTGTTATTTTACAAAGTATATGAATTAAAAAGTTTAAATATATATTATATGAACTGACTTGTGTATTTGTGTTGTAATTCAATTGAAGTACAAAAAATTAATTGTGCATCTATTCATTGAAAATATTATTTTTTTTCCTTGCTCCGCCATGTATTGAAAAAGGTGTATAAATGGTGGCATCAAAAAATTCCCCCATGCTTCACTCATCATGTAATCCATCCAAAAAGATTTAGCTAAGGTATCTACTTTACCATTATAATATATAGTTAATATACCTTCTTTATGTACTTTGTTACACCATTTCTTTATGTAATTCACCAATATATCATTTCACTTGCTAATGAGTTGTTTCTTACTTTTTATCAAAAATGTAGTTTAAGCATAGAAAGATGCATTACTTATAGGCATGGCCGCATGGGTCATGTATGGATTAATCTAACACTGGTAAAAATGATTTATGAACTTTTTCTAAAGTATTCTTAAATGATATAAATGCTATTTCCAGTTTATAACAAAAATTAAAAGTTTTGAACCACACGCATGCGTAATTACTGAATTACAGTACTTTTTGGATCTTTTGCACTTTAGTCCTTTAATATGACATGAACAACTTTTTCTTTTGATATTAAGAAAAGGCTGCCATGGTGCAATGGCATGACTCATGAGTTTCTTTAGATGAAAGGATTTTATGTACTGTGACACAAATATCGATAAATGAGGGGCCCTTTTGGTAAAAAACAAAAAGATGAGTTTAAAAAGCATCTCTTCTTTTGCCATTTCTCTGTAAAAAAAAACTGAATATCCGAGTAGCAATGTTGTGTCTATGTCCTCACAAAATTACTAATTATGTCTGTACCTTCTGGAAGAAACAAGGTTCTACAATGCCTAATGAGTTCTAAGCACAATGAGGATGTAAAACAACTTGAGAACCACATGGACATATAGTACAAATAAAGAAGTGAGAACTTTGGGGATTCTTTTTATTTTTTGTCACAGGAAGGTCCATGCAGAAAATATATTTGCAGGTAGGCCCTTGAAGATAATGAAATCACAGATTAAAAAAAAATCGCGTTTTTGGACCTAAACCTAATGGATCAGATCAAGATGTCATACATATTAATGTGATATTTTTTTTCAAATATTCGAAATCAGATCAAAGTTCTGCATAAGCTCTAAAAAATAAAAGGAATCTGTGGATAAAGTTTTTCATTCCTCATTTTTGATGCTTTGAACAAATTCTGACATGAAATTTGGCCATGTACTGAAAAAAGAACAGTTTCTCCACTTGCTTCTCCTGTTTTGGTTGGTCATACAACCAGCTTTAAACCCAAAAGTTTTTTGTTTTTGAAGTTTCAGTGCGCGATTGTCTGACGAAGTATTTCAATTTCAGCAAGAAAAAAAATAAAGTTTTGCAAGAATATATATCACAATAACAAACCGAAATTTCATTACCCTTTAAAGTTAAAACTCTATTCTGTGAAAAACCATATGTATGATTGGAAATTGTACCACTACAACCTTTATATTGTCAACTATCATTTCATAGTTCTTACAGCAAAAACATTAATCAAACCAAACAAAACAAATAACAAACATCAATCAACACATTCAAAAACCCGAACCCAAAACATAAACAAAAAAAATACAAACTCACAACACGATTTCTAACTCAAAAAAAAAGTAGCAACAACAACCTTATCATGCCGCTCATAATTACTCATATACCATCGTGATCTCCTTATAAGTTACTCATTCACGTTTGACATATACATAACAAAAACTACTCACTCAGACTCAGACTCAGCAGCCAGGTAAAGACTGAGCCGAGTCCAGTTCAGACAAACTGGCTCCAGACTCATTACAATGTCTCAAGTAGGACTGTCTCGACTCCACGCTCGACCCGTGTACGTTATACGGGGACCCGTATCTATACGGCGACGATGATGTCATCCCGTACTGATGTTGAGGCAACGATGACGTCATCATGTAGGATCCGTATCTATACGGGGATGAAGACGCCGTCAAGTGGGATCCGTATTGATGATTAGGTGAGGATGATGTCATCAAGGGGGAATTGTATTGGTGATGAGGTGAGGATGATGTCATAAAGGGGGAATTGTATCGATGATGAGGTGAGGATGATGTCATCGTGTGGGGAACGCGGTAGGAGTGGAACGATGACATGGCGCGGAAATCCGCGTAGCTTCTACTGATGGAAATAGGTGGCGAATTTCGTCGATTATTATCATTATTAAATGAAGAAAATAACCTCCTATTATCATTATTATTAAGATTATTATTATTATTATTATTGGGGATTTGGGGTGAGGTGTAAATACGGGATTGGGAGCGAGGCGGGAGGGAGGAGATTCGAACGGAGGGCGAACTGGAGAGGTTCGAAATGGAGAGGACGGAATGGAGGGAATTGGAGCGGGAAGAAGAAAGGAGAGGAGTGGTTTCTGAAGGAGGAGGGGTGTGAAATGACGAATTTGCCCTCGCGTCTCGTTTGCATACCGGACAGAACGTCCGCCATGAGGTCAGCCACATGTCCACACATATCGCATGAAACTCTACAAACAAAAAAGAAAAAATTATTATTATTATAATATCAACAAAATATAGGGTTATAAACATAAATACAAAAAATCTAGAAAAAGAAACCAACTACAACATAATATTAAGAAAAGATAAGAGTTCAAAACATAAACACACACACAATAAAGAAAAAAGAACTACATATTCCGCGAAATACTTAAAAAGAAAAAGAAAAAATATCATAATATAATATTGGCAAAACAAGGTTCAAAACGTAAATTTCCCAAAACAAACCAAAATAAAATAAAAAACTTACTATGTCTACAAGGCAAAACCCTCAACCTGTCCCCAACACAATAATCCTCGAGACAAATCGCGCACGTGAAACCCGTACAATACATCTCCTTCTCTTTCCCCTCACCGTCCAATGAGAACACGACACTTGGCATCTCTCTCACCCTCTCGCTCCCCATCCCGCCAACTTCTCTCTCTCCTCCGACCGGCCTCTCTCTCCTCACTCGGTGCCTTCTCACAAAGAAACAGGTGGCGAGCACTGCTGACATGGCGAGCAGGGAGATGAATGAGATGGCGATTAGTGACCAAGCTGAGTTTTCGAAGGTTGGGATTAGCCAGGTATCGATGTCCGTGCGGTTTGCGTAGCGGGTCAGGGTTTGACCCGCCGATTTTGAGATGAAGACTGCGTATATGTGGATGCCTGTTGAGCTTCCTGCCACTGATTGGTTGGTGAAGTTTTTGCTTTGTGTTAGTGAAATGTGTTGAAGTGTGGTAATAATTTGGAATGAGATTATACAAATATGAAGGATTTGATCATTTGAAGGAAATTTTAGGAAAATATGGATGTTATTTGTTTTGAAAGAGAAGAGATAAAATTATGAAAATAGTATAAACGTATCATAAAAATTGTGAAAATATTATAAAATATGATTATATTATAAAATTAATGAAAAAATTATAAAAAATTAAAATTATTGAAGGAAAAAATTAAAAATATTGTTATTGAAGAAAAAATTATGAAAAAAATGAGAGATTATTATAGGGAAAAAAGGAATATTTACTTGAGACTAAGGGATTATTATCTTCATTGTCAAACACAATGGCAGCTTTATAACCGGCATTTTGGGTGTTTCTGATTTTGTCATCAAACGTGCAATTTCCTCTTATTATGAGGGCAAATGCAGAAATTTGACCCGTTGGGGCTTTGTTTGTTAAGGAATCACACGCGTCAAGAGGGTCTGAAACGTAAATTGTACCACACACGCCTGATCCTTTTATTGTTGGAGCTGTGAATTTGAGAAAAAAAGAGGGTTGATTTGTTAGAATATGTGAATGTATTTGTGAGAAGATTAGTGGGTTTTGATACTGAAGGACTAAAACTAAAGAAATTGTGTTGAATTGGAATAACTGAAGATTCAAAGTATATTCATGATTGAGTTTTACTGGAATTAATATTGTGGGAATAAGAAATTAACTGAGAAGATTCAAATAACCAGGAAAATTAAGAATTTATTAGAATTATAAGAAAATACATACCGAAATTTGCCTCAACATCATCGAATGTTAAAGTGACGTTATTCCCCATTAGCACGACACTTGAAGCAGCTAAATCCGCCATTATGAACCAAATAAAAAAAGGATAAAGCTTCATTGAACCCATATTCGATCTTTTAACTAAAACCCACAAAACCCGAGGCCTTAATTCTCCCAATTCTTCAGCTATATACCCAAATTAAACCTTCAATTAACCTCAAATTCCAGTATCTCAAAATCAAATGCACGCATAGTACTTACCAATTCTGTAATTTCCAAATAAAAACCATGTATCAGAAAAGGAAAAATCTCTCTAAAAAAACCCACAAACCCCGATAAAAAAACGATATAAATTAAGCGTAAAATTAGGATCTCTGTCGAGTTTCAACTAAACAAATGGATAAACAACCGAGGGAAAAAAAACCCAAAACAAATAATTGACCTCTGAGTTGAAAAAAGCGCTGCGAGGAGTGAACAGAGGATCGAAACATCAGATTCCATGACCATGAAGAGAGAGGGAGATGGAGAAAATAGAAGAGAATTGTCACATGACCGTGCGGGTTCGAGTCTATCCATGAGACAGTGAAAATGACCCCATCCACAACAAACCAGAAATTTTCTAATTCATTTGGTTTTAATATTAGTCCTTGATATGATATAAAATACCAGAAATTTCTTATTTGTTTGGTTTTTAATATTAGTCCTTGATATGATATGATATAAAATTGCTAAATAAAAACTCAAGGTACAAATGGATGGGCAGAATTTTATCTCGATGGAAAATGACATTAATAATTTATTTGTGTTTTTTTAAATAGTGCCCGGGGTTTTTATATGGTTTTATATTGAGTAGTGATGTAACATTCACTAAACTCTTAAGATAGTGATCTTGTATATTTGATTTGAGTTACTAAATTGCATTATGAAAGTGATTGGATTTGATTATTATATTTATGTAAATTGCCATGAATAATAAAGTACAAAATGGTAAATGAAAATAATCATTGAAGGGAATATGTTTGCGAACATTCTTTGATATTGTTGGAGGGATATTATGTAGGCAATTATCTTGGTAAATATATGATTTTTTTTATGTTTTGGAAACTTAAAATTTCATTGATTATAATGTATGAAAACAATATGGCATACCAATAATATGCAAAATTAGTCCATTTTTTTTATTTGTATGGACGCTTTTTTTTTAAAAATTTCTATTTATATTAGTAAAATATGTGGGTTAAGTTACCATTTATGAAATATCTTGAGCCTCTTGAGTGATCTTGTGAATCTTATTTGTGGTCGTAAGACCTAAGAGGGCCACCATTTTTTTTTTCTGATACAAGTGTTTGATTCAAATAAGATAAGAATAATTTTATTCTAGTTACACATAAGACATAACTTCTTTTTGAATGATTATGTAATAATTTTACCATAATATGGCATCTCAAAGTAATATATCATTTCATGTAACATAAAATTAAAAACCAATACAGGGTTAGAGTTTGAATAACAACTCAAACATGGGCTCTAATGAAAAGCTAACATTATTATCTAGTAATAGACAAGTCTTAATCATTGTCCGGTTGTCCTACATCTAATCATAACATAATTCTTATCAACTTATCTCAACTACCAACTTATTAGCTTGACGGACGAAGAAATGTAACCGAAGCAAGACATAACCGACAACAAAAAGACGTAACGGAGATGAGGAGAGCTCCTCACACAAGGGAAAATATGGATACAACGGCCACATCTTGTGTCATGATTCCGACATTTAGTTCTCTTAATAGGTTTGAAGTGCAATAATTTCTCAATTATTCTAAGTCTGTTTTAATTTTTTGAGGTGTGGACTTTGTGAGAACATCACTTTTGTTTGTCATATTTTATTTATTTCATCAAAAACTTGATTCTATTATCGAGAATGGTTTATAACTAAACTGAACTTTAATTAATAGATTTACGCGAGAGACATTCAAGCTCTCCGTGATTTTTCAAAAATAAAAAAATTGTTAGCTTCATAAACAAGATGGTAAGAGAAAATGAAAAAAAAAAATCCTCCAACTTGAGGTTGTAATGATTTGAACTTAAGCATAAAAAACAGGATCTTATAAGTTCAAAATTCACGGTAAAATAAAATTAAAAAATCACAATACACTGTATAATCTCTTAAACATGTCATACTAATCAGTGCTTTTAAATCCTTAAAACATGTTATATGAATCAGTGATTTTAAATCATCAAAACATGTTATATTAGTCCCTGATATAATATAAAATTGCCAAACAACGCTAAAATCACAAATGGATGGATAAATATTTATTTTGATTGAAAATTTTAGAGAGGAGAGGTAATCTCGTCTCCAGTAGTCAAAGCTTGCTAGCTCAAACGGTAAGATATTTCGTTAACTTGGAAGAAATTCAAATTCGAATCACGTCGAACATATTTAGCATAATATTTAATAAAAATCTAACAACTTAATAAGTTGTCTCAAAAAAAATATATGGTCTCCGGTAAGGTGTTGCCAGAGGCTCCATTTCAGTGTATAGCCTGGAAGTACAAATAAGGCCAGGCCTGTACTTCAGCGTCAAGGGCCCAAACATTTCAGTTCATTTCGCTTCCATTTTTCTTTTGTTTCTCAACACCGAACTAACCTTAGCTTCGATCGTCCTTTCAGCACAAGTCCATCGCAATAATTAACTTACCTTATTCAGTGTATATATTTAACTATTTTGCTGAAATTTAGCTAAAATCAATTTTAGTTTCAACCAATTGGGATCAACCCACTGAAAATTCGGTATAATAATATTCCAAGGAACAGTTTTAGTTTTGGTTTGATTTGAAGTCTATAATTTGAATTTTTGATTGAACAATTTCTGTACGTTTTTGACATATTAAAACTATTTGCAAAACCAGAGCTTCATTTTTGGGAACAATTTGACTTGGATATAGTACAATTTCCATTAAGCCATGCATACATACCTTCCTAAATTCACCCTCAGATTTTATTTGAGAACTAGTAAACCCGTAATTTTTCTGCTTTAATTAATTCCAATGTACACAGAGCTGGACCGTTTAATCCAGCAATATGTAAATATCTTTCTTTAAATTTATTACAAACAAGTACGCCTTCGGCGTGCTAATTCAAAAAAAATTTATTCATTTGTGTGCGTCTTAATTTCTCTAATGCTATTAATTATTTTTTCCCTTTTATGCTTTAACTATAGGTGATCGTGACTTAATGGCTGAAATAAAACCCTTGGAAAGATCGATTGATGATGCGGATTTAATAAGTCGTTTGCCGCCTGAAATAAAAGGAAAAATTCTGGAATTTCTACCGGTGAAAGAGGCTGTGAGATCCTGCATGCTCTCCACACATTGGAGAGATGCATGGACCTATATATCAAAGGTCTCATTCCACTTCATTCCTATAATCGAATCATCCGAATATTAAATCAAGAAGTGGTATCATCCGAATCTGATCAAGTGGAATCATCAGAATCTGATCAAGAAGAAGATGAAGCAAATTCTGATCAAGAAGAAGTGGTACCATCAGATTCTGATGAAGAAGATGAAGGAGTAGTTTCCGTTGAATTCGTAGACCGGTTTCTGCAGCTTCACAGGGGCTCGATTTCCGAAGCCGAATTCAAAATGGGATGGGGCGATATTGAAAAAACAGACCTCTATCTGAACAGAGAAGCAATGAGTTCAGCCCTCGACCGTTGGATCCGAATCTTGTCGGACAAAGCCATCCGGAAACTGAAGATAAAGAATCGGATGCTCAGGGGCTACACATACAAAATGCCTTTGGATTTCTACAGCTGTCTCCAATTGGACAGACTATATTTAGAAGACTGCATGATACAAAACGTGCCGGCTTCGTTCAGAGGATTCCCGTTGCTGAGATGGCTACATTTGGTTTCGGTGGAATATGAAGGAGATTATTCCTTGATGGATTTAATTACGCAGTCCACCATGTTGGAATATATGAAGTTGGAATATGTAAAGATTTGTGGTGAGAGCGGGGACCCATGCGTGATTTACGCACCCAATTTGAAAGAATTGGAAGTAAGAGCGAGTTGCATGATTTGCATTAACGTGCCGAATTTGGTATCGGCGCGCCTTGAACCAGGATATGATTTTCAGGATTTGATTCGATCTCGCATGCCGAACGTCGAGAGACTGATGTTGAGTTGCGGCATTGTGAGGGTACGTATTATTGTTGTTGTTTTGTGTTTCTTAACTCTTATGTTCTATGCGAGTGAAATAACTTTTTTTTTCGGGTTTTTTTAACTTTTGTTTCCCGGAGTTTACCGTCGAGCAATATCGGCAAGCTCTTTTTGATATGAGGTTTGATAAATTGAAGGAGTTAGAGTTGGAGATGTATTTCGATGAAAGCAATCAAACTCACATCCACTTTATTTTAGCCTTTCTGAAAACTACGCCGAATTTGGAAAAGCTTCGTTTACCCGTAAGAACTGAACTGATCTCTCTACTTTTTAGCTCTTTAGGTGTTGTTTGGCAGCTGGATAAAGGAGGGATAACCTGTTTTATCTCTCTTAACCCTGCCAAACACTGAAACAAAATGAGGAGATAACAAGGGTTAAAGAGAGCTAAGACCTCAAAATTTAAGCCCATCATAGAGTGGTGATTAGTAATTCCTCATCTTAACCCTCCAATTTTTTACGAAATTGCCCTTACTTTATACACATTCTCATTTCTTTTTATTTTTTTTTATTCTAACCCTTCTCTCACCTACAACTCTTCTTGAGAAAATTTTAACTAATTTATCTAACTAATTTATCCTTATTTTACTCAAGAAAATATAAAACTAATTTATTTATAATAGTAAATCATATATGATATGTTTGAGAAATTGTTTTGAAGTAATATAATTAATGATTTAATATATAAATAATACATAATATTTAACTTGTTAAGTAATATATAATTTATTTAATAGTGGGATATATTATATATATATTATTATATCTATAATTCTATACTAATATTATTTAATATTTAATAGTGTGATATATTATATATATATTATTTAAATATTAAATCTATACTAATATTACTTAATATTACATAAATAATATATGACTAATTAATATATATTTAGATGAATATCTTTATACTTTTTAAATGGTATAATAAAAAGAGTATTTTGGTCCTTTCCAAATAATATTTATTTTAATCAATTTTTCCCCGATTTTTATCTCTATCAACTTACCAAACACCACTCCAAAATGGAGGAATAAAGAAGAATAACTCCTTATCGCAACTAAAATTATCTTCACCTTATCTTGCTCTCCCAAACGGAGCTTTATTGTTTAATATGTGCAACAAATCACATCATATATAATATAATGAAGGTGATATTTGTAAGGAAATATCAGGCCTTGGATCTAGTGTCCTTATTACAGTCGAAACTGAGAGATGAATTTGCAGCTTGAGGAAGTGGAGGCGAGTAAATAAAGCAAATATTCCGTTCTTTCTTGCTGGTCAGTTGATGTCTCCCTCATTCCCGTTCCTCGCCCTCCCGTCCGACCTCCAATCGAAAATCCTCTCCCTCCTCCCAGTCTCAGCCCTCGTCCCTCTCCTAACTCTCTCCCGCTCAGTCCACTCCCTCCTCACCTCCCCCACCTTCCCTTCTCCTCCGCCCGACCTCTTCTTCCTCCTCTTCTCATCTCAAATCCACTCTCAACCCTCCCTCCTCTCCTTCCACCCCGCCACCAACAAATGGTTCAGCCTCCCTCTCCCTTCCGCCTCGCCCCTGGCGGTATCCCGGCCCTTCGCGACCTCCGCCTGCCTCGCCGTCACCGGCGGGAAAGATGAAGAAAAGGAAGGTTCTTCCGGGGAGATGTTTGCTGTGAGGATGTTTTCCAAGTCGAGGTGTAGTAAGAGGATTCCGCCCATGATTCGGATCGGGGATCTGTACAACCCGTATGTGAATCCGTACGTCCTGGCTGTGCTCCCCGGCGATGAGGTGGAGGTGGGTCGGTCTCGGCCGTCCGAGCATTTCAAGATTCTAGCTGTGAGCAACTGTAAAGACGGCGTCTTTCCTCAGGTAGGTACTGGGATCGATCAATTGTTCATCTTTTACTCATGTGATTCACATACTTGTACAGAATCAGTCAATTATTCATCTTTTGCTCTCGCAGTTCACATAATTGTACAGAACCAATCAATCATTCATCTTTTACTCTTTCAATTCGCATAATTGTACAGAATCGATCGACCATCTTTTGATTTTTTTTCAGGTTTATGATTCGCGAAAAGGCAAATGGATCCGTACCGGCAAAATCACGTACCGATTCATCTTACTAGGCAACACCACAATACTAAACAACTCGTTATTTGTCCATGCGTACATGCCAGATCAGCTCTTGCAATTCGACCTAATTTCCCAAGAATGGAAAGTCCTCTTACCTATGCCTCAATATATGATGTCATCCCACATATTTTCTTATAATAATAAATTATATTTAATCGCCGGTTTGGAGGAATTTGTGGTCATAACGACGATTAGGGTTTGGGAGCTGGATTGGGACGGAAAGATGGAATGGAGAGAGATTTCCAGTTTGACTGGAACAGATGAGGAATTTGTTGGTTTTACGGGTGGGTCGAGTTGGTTGTTTCACTTTGAGGCTGTGGATAGAGTTGGGTTGGTTTGTTTGTATAATTCGAAGAGCGGTAGGGTTTTGATGTTTGATGCCAGAGCGATGAGCTGGCGGTTGGTACCAGAGTGTGAACTGGTACCGAAGAGCGAGAGGAAGTGGTACGGTCATGCGACCGAAATGGGTTTGGAGGTTTTGAGAGATGATGAGTGGTTTGTGAATTGTGAATATGTGAATGTTAAGTAATAAAAAGTCTATAACTGGTTTGTTGTCTTATTATTTGTTTTTGTTTTTCCTTTTGTATTGTGTAATAACATTGAGAATAATTGTATTTCTGGTTTATCATATATGGTTTTAATGTTTTAGATATTTGTTCTTATTGCTATTTTTCAAAGGGAAATGTGATATCACGACGCATTGTAGTGCGCCCAAATAACGACGGAATGTATATATATTGTTTTTTCTATATACTGTTTTTACTGTTTTAGACATATTTTTATTTTTTATGTATTATTTACTTTTGAAATTTGTATATATTGTTTTACCGCTTTTTAATATATTATTTTGTTTTCTATATATTGTTTTTTATATTTATACTTTATATATATGCAGCTACAAAAAATGAATTTTTTATACTGTTTTTTTAATTTTATGCATTTTTATAAGCTATATATATATATATATATATATATATATATATATATATATATTGTTGTCGTAATTTAGACGTGTTATAGTGCGTCATGATATATCAAATCTCTTTTTCAAATTTGTAAACTTTTTTTTGTTTTAAAATTGAACAAATGGTGCATGTGTGATTGCCAAGTATTTGTTGATACGTAATTTAAGTGTCAAGATAATTTTATTTGTTGCAATTATTGTACTTCATTACAAAATAAAATCAGAATGAACAATAAGAAATTCCACCATAATTTGGTCCTTTATTCTCATTTTTGTTGTTGTTGATATGCACCAACAACCTAATCCACCCACCAAAAAATTAGGTGTTGTATGCATGACATATTTTCTTATTAAGAGAATTCGTAACAACCAAAATTGAAATTCCGCCATGCATTATGCATAAAGAAGAGTCCTATAGAATCTATGCAAATAAAAAAGATTCAAAACATAACTATAAAAAAAAAAAATCAAAACATACAAAAAGTCCTTTTGAATTCTTCATTTTCAAAATAATATCAGTGTCAAAATCATTTACTTAGAGCTCAACTATAATTTTTCAACATATTTATTTGTAAAAGTTAAAGAGTATTTAGACCTAAAATCAACATCAAAGAAAGAGACGAATTTGAAGCCGCCCTCTTTTGAAATTTCATTTTCAAAGATTTTGAAATATAGTATAATTTGAAGATGGGATGAATTTATCCATTTCTGAGCTAAAAAAAAGTCTCAATATCCAATTCCAAATATCTTGTTTGGTTCAGTTGAAAAATTTATGTTTTATTAATTTTTGAGCTAAAAAAAATCTCAATATCCAATTCCAAATATCTTGTTTGGTTCAGTTGAAAAATTTATGTATAGGAATGTCATAATAAGATATGAGATAAAATATCACAACCAAATATATAGGGTATCAAATATGGAATTTTGCAAGATCGCCTATAAAGAAGTTCCATAAGTATTACATTTTTCTAGATTTAGTAATGTTTTATTGCATTATCCAAAAACGATGCAAGAAATTAGTTTTGAGATTTTATCCAGATATTGTTTTCAACATTATCCAAATTTGTGATCAAAAGAAAAGAAATTGGATAAACCGGTGGATCCAGTCAATCAATTATACTCTTCCCATTTTGACCCCTTGAAATTGAAATATTATTATTTATACATTATGACCTTTTCTACATTTTTATTTATCATATCTTTAAACAACTGTTAAGCATATATATAAGCATGACAATGCATCTATTAATAACTATTCATGCAATATATCATACTTAAGAAGATTCAACGGATTTTATTTTATTGTTATTTTCAGATTGATTCATTGAAGAATAAAAACAAAAAATTGATTTAATAAGTTTTGTGCCTTCAATTATTTTATCAAATCTTAAAAAAAGAAATTCTACACATTCAAAATAAAGTGTCGCTCTCTATACAACAATAGTACTATTACGTCTGTCTCCTAATAAGATAACGGTCTAATACCACTATTTTTAAAAGTCAAAGTCGAAACTTCAAATATCACTATTCTTTTCACAATAACACAAATATAATTTTGTTTATTAACATACTAACTAAAACTCCATCAAATCAATCTCAACACCACAATTTCATCATTCAATCTTTTTCACATTCCACTACCCCCCACACAAAATAAACAAAAACAAAAACACAAGATAAAAACTCAATAAATTAACCCATAAATTCTCAACTTACAAGGGCCTGAGCGCAAAACTCCCATCCTATGCTGTACCGTCAAACCGGCTGCTAACGTGCATACACCGGCTATTCCCGGTCACCCTTTCTCTTCCTTAATACACACTGATCACAATGCATTAAATGCTCAACAGAAAATTAAAGGAAACAAAATACACTAAATCTCTCTCTAATTAACCCCTGCTGTATAAAACCCCCTCTTTCTCCTTCATCAGATCTCTCTCTTCGTATTCTGCTCCCGAGCAGCTCTTTTTCGCTGATTTTTTTAACGAAGGTATGTGTTGTTCTGTTCATCTACTCGTGACGATCTTGTCAATTCTTTTGATTTTTTTCTCGGTTTAATTTGAATTAGCGAAAAAATTGTTAGTTTTGATCAGAGGTGGAAATATGATTATGTTTCTGTCACAGATCTTTATCTAATTACTGTTCAAATCCTGTGAGGAATCACAAAAATGCAGCTAAAAATGATGAAATTTTCATCTTAAAACGGCGAAAACAAGCGGAAAAAGAGAAAATACATGCACTAATTTCACTAAATCTCCCCCAATCAGCAGTGAAAATTACTTCACACACTTTATAATCAAAGAAATCAAATTACAGTATTTGCTATATTAATCAATCTGAAACGGCAACAATGCAGCTAAATCCCCTCTATTCATCACCGAAATCCATCTCAAATACGTCCTCTAGTATTATCAGTATACCGAGGCAATAATCTTACTACACAATCTGTGTACGCAACAGCACATCCAACAACCAAATGGACGGCCCATCAATCTCTAAAGTGAACTCGACGGCCTCTCTAAACTCCTCCGAGGACCACCCCGACGACTTCTGCCGGCTCTCCGACAAACCCCGGCTCAAAACCACCGAGCGCAAACGCTCCTTCGACGAGCGCTCCTTCAGCGAACTCACCATCAACGTCAGACAGCTCGAGAGCTACGACAGTCTGTATTCACCCGGGTATCGCTCGTCAGGTTTTGGCACTCCGGTTTCGGCGAGAAACGAGGCGTTCGAGCCGCATCCTATGATTGGGGAAGCATGGGACGCGTTGAGAAGGTCGCTTGTGTTTTATAGAGGACAGCCTGTTGGGACGATTGCGGCGTATGATCATGCATCTGAGGAAGTGCTCAATTACGATCAGGTAAGTTTTATTTTTATTTTTATTTATTTATTGTTTTTTTGTGTGTTGGCTGTTTTTTTTGTTGATTAATATTTAATTGTGGGTATTATGCATTGATTATTTCTCGATTTAACCCATTTTAGACTCAATTTACCCCCAATTTTGCTTTAAAGCACCATCAATAAATTTGAAAAAAAGAGAGAAACGCGATTGGTCTAGTTTTAATTGGCAATCTTTTCTACAAATCAGGTATTTGTGCGTGATTTTGTGCCGAGTGGATTGGCGTTTCTGATGAATGGAGAGCCTGAAATAGTGAAAAACTTTTTATTAAAAACGCTACATTTGCAAGGCTGGGAAAAAAGAGTCGACCGATTCAAACTCGGCGAAGGCGCCATGCCTGCCTCATTTAAGGTATTATATTATCTCAATACAAAGAGAAAAATGAAATTTTACAACCCCCCCTCCATAAATTACAAAAAAGTCCCTTCGCTCTGGGAAAACCAAAATCTAGCCCGTAAATTTATGTAAATGCTAGCGACACTGTTAATTAATTATTTATAATCCATCATTTAAATAATATTTTTCAATAAATTGTTTTTCTTAAATCCTTTAATTTACCAATATTTTCTAAAATCTCACCTCCTATTTAATTTTCATTCCCATTTCTAACATTTTTTCAACCTTCAAAGGTTCTTCACGACCCGACCCGCAAAACGGACACCCTGATCGCGGACTTCGGCGAGAGCGCGATCGGTCGAGTGGCACCAGTGGATTCGGGCTTCTGGTGGATCATCCTGCTGCGCGCGTACACCAAGTCCACCGGCGATCTCTCCCTCGCCGAGACCCCCGACTGCCAGAAGGGCATGCGCCTCATCCTGTCCCTCTGTTTGTCCGAAGGGTATGATACGTTTCCGACTTTGCTCTGCGCTGATGGCTGCTCCATGATTGATAGAAGAATGGTAAATTTGCTGATTTTGTAACAATTTTTGGGGTTTTAGAGAGAAATTGGGGGGAAATATGGTGGAAAAATGCTATTTAAAGGATAAGTTGGGGTTTTGTAGATAATTTATAGATAAATTGATAGAAGAATGGTGAGGTTCAGAAAGAGGAAATATTTTTTTGCTGATTTGGTAGCAAATTTTGGGGGTTTATAGATAAATTGGGGTGAAATATGGCCGAAAAATGCTATTTGAAAGGCAATTTTAGGGATTTATGGCTAGATTAGAGCGAAATGTACTACGCTTTACGAGGATTTTTTTTTAATAATTTTGAGGTTTTAAAGATAAATTAGGGCAAAATCAGGCCGAGAAACACCATTAAAGGAAAAGTTAGGGTTTTAACCTTTTATAGCTAAATTAGAGCAAAATCTACTTTTTGGGGAATAAAATTAATATATTAACATTTTTCCTTCTTGTTTATTATAGGGAATATACGGGTACCCAATGGAAATCCAAGCTCTATTCTTCATGGCGTTACGGTGCGCGCTCTTAATGCTCAAACACGACGCCGAAGGCAAAGAGTTCATCGAGCGGATCGTGAAGCGGCTGCACGCGCTGAGCTACCACATGCGCAGCTACTTCTGGCTGGATTTTCAACAGTTGAACGATATTTATCGGTATAAAACGGAAGAGTACTCTCATACCGCAGTTAATAAGTTCAATGTGATTCCCGACTCAATTCCCGACTGGCTTTTCGATTTCATGCCCTGCAAAGGCGGCTATTTCATCGGTATCTTTTGATATAACAATTTTTTACGTTTTTTTTGTTTCCTTGCAATTTCATATACTTTTTATTATAAACATAATATTACTATTTTGTTATTATTTTATTTATTATGGTTTCTTTGCAATTTTGTATGTTTTATGTCTTTTTGTTGGTTCGTTTTGTTGATGCTAAATAGAGTGATAAATGTCTAATTAGGGCATAATTCCATTATTAAGTGTCTACACAATAAGCTTATTTCGCTATAATTGTTGGTACTATAACAATGATTAAATCGCAAAAATCTAACCTTTTTAACAAAAAAGTGTTAACACAATTGAAGCTTAATCACAACAAAACCAACTCAAGCACAAAAATCTCACACTTGTAATTTTCTCTAACTAACCAGGGAACGTGAGTCCGGCGAGGATGGACTTCAGATGGTTCGCGCTGGGCAACCTGATGGCCATCCTCTCCTCCCTCGCGACGCCGGAGCAGTCCACCGCCATCATGGACCTCATGGAGGAGCGCTGGGAGGAGCTCATCGGCGAGGTCCCCTTAAAAATCACGTACCCCGCCATCGAGAGTCACGAGTGGCGGATCGTGACGGGGTGCGATCCGAAGAATACTCGGTGGAGCTATCATAACGGCGGATCTTGGCCCGGTAGGTTCAAAAATTAGGGTTTGGTGGTAGAATGGTATTTGTTGTTGGATTTAGGGTTTGGTACCAGAACGGTTCCATTTCTTGAATTTTATGTTCCATTTAGGGTTTGGTACCAAAATGGTGGTACCGTTTCTTGAAGTTTATGGTCCGGAATTTAGGGTTTGGTATCATGATAGTACGAATACTTAAATTTGTGGTACAAGCACTTGTGTGTTCTCAAATTTTGGGTTTGGTACCAAAATGGTAAAAATTCTTGAATTTCTTAGTTCGAATAGTTGTACTCGGTCAGTATGACACTTCGACAGTAACAATAAAGTTCAAAAATGGGTTTTGCCTATTCTTTACTAATACTTATTTGTTTATTTTTTTTGTGTGGTAGTGCTACTATGGTTATTAACAGCAGCATGCATAAAAACGGGCCGGCCCCAAATCGCAAGAAAAGCAATAGAATTAGCAGAAAGCCGATTATTGAAGGACGGATGGCCGGAATATTACGACGGCACGCTCGGCCGATACATCGGTAAACAAGCGAGAAAATTCCAGACTTGGTCAATTGCAGGGTATTTAGTCGCGAAAATGATGCTTGAGGATCCGTCTCATTTAGGTATGATTTCTTTGGAGGAAGATAAAGCGATGAAGCCTTTGATTAAGCGGTCCGCTTCTTGGACTTGCGCGAAACCTACTAGAGAATCCATTTGAATTTTTTGGATTAGTTGTGTAAGTTAGCTGGGGTGGTGGGTTGTTATTTTTTATATTTTTGTTGTTGTTGTGATAATTTTACGGACATTGTTTGTGGGACGTGTTGAGTGAGGTACTTTGTCTCGAGGAAAAGATGAACTTGAGATGCTAATCGAGGACAATTTTGTTCAGACATTAATTTGGAGTTTTTCTTTTTTATGTTGGACTGTCAAACAACTTGGTCAGTTGCATGTCTCAATTGCCAGAATCTTATAAATTCTTTCTGTTGGGAGCATCTAAATCTTATACAAATTGATTTCAAAACAAGTTTTGATAGCATATTATGTTTTATTATTACATTATTAGTAGTTCTAAATTCTAAAAAAAATCGTTCTCTGACACTGAGATGCGTAGTCCTCACCATCCACAAATCTAAAGACCAAAATAGCTTTCTAACCATCAAATGTTTCAATTGTCACTATCATTGAATATTTCACAAAATTAATTTTCCACATTTCCCCTCTAATTCCACAGCAACCCCAAAATTCAACTCCCTCTCTCACTCGCTTGCTTACTCTCTCACACACACACAAAACTTCAAATATCCTACCTATATATACACCATATCTCTCTAACCATTTCATCCCAAAAACTCAAGATGACCTCCTTCAAATACAATCATGTTTCACTTCTAGCCTTGACATCCATCTTCTTCATCACTTTGACGACAGGCTTCGATTTCAATCTGGGCACAAAACAAAAGACTCATCTTCATTTCTTCTTCCATGAAATAGGAGAAGGGCCCGGGCAAACCTCGTTCATCGTCGCGGGCCCCAACAGGACCTCTTACGCCTCACAAGATGTACTTGTCTATGACGACGCCATGAGAGAAACGGCAGATCCCAATTCCAAACTAATTGGCCGGGTACTAAAAAACTATTTCGCTCTGATTTATTTTAATAAAAGAAAAAAAATGCCTTTTTTGAGATTTTACCCATTTCTTTTCATATAGTAAAAAAATTGTCAGAAACAAACAATAAAACATAATTAAGTTCATTCTTTTCAACAGGTTCAAGGAATAGCACCATTGGCAGACATGGCTGATATGTCAGCAACTATAGCTGAGAATTTCGTCTTCACTGAAGGAGAATTCAAGGGAAGTACGTTGACTATGGTTGGAAGGCTTCCGACAGATCTGGTAGTAGAAAGACCGATCATTGGTGGAACTGGGAAATTCAGATTGGCGCGTGGATATGGGATCTCGAAAACTATAGATGGGTCAATCGGAGGGTTCATTGCGGAGTTTGATATGTATGTGTTTCATTATGGAGCCAATGGATGTGAATTGCCTACTTATGTTTCTGATAGTTAATTAATATATATAGAGAGAGAGCTATATAATTGCTATGAGAGTTTGGACCCTAGCAAAAGATTGTTATTATGAGCAATATGGGTATGTTAAATAATGTATAAATACTGAAAAATCTAGTGGTGGTGAGTAAGTCTCCATAAATTAGTAATAAATTGGTATGAAGTTTGTAATATATACTTTTTGTACTAAAAAGAAAAATGATATATACTTTTGATATTTTCAACTGGTTGTTTGCATGCCAAGCTTCTTGCGTCCTCAATTTTAATATTTTCAACTTTTGATTGTTATTCATAAAAAAATGACTTTTCATAGTTCATGAATTGAGGGGTAGTATAAGGGCAGGTTTTAGTAGATAAACTGTACTGAAATTCTTGTTAGAAAAATCATAATAGTATACATCAGGACAAAATAAAACAATATATCTATACTTTATTTTTATTTTAGAGAAAAAATATTCAACCCTAGAATCACCACCATGTTGGTATTCATGTTTTTAAAAAAAATAAAAAGTGGTCACTAAAATATGTGATTATTATAGATTAATGGTTATTGAAATTTTAATTATACATAATTATTCAAAAATATTAGATGGTTATTAAAAATAAAAATACAAATGGCTATATTCGAAATGGTTGACTACTTTGATTATGAATTTGGTGATGATTCTAGAGGTTGAGTAACTAAGTCTTTTATTTAATAATGGAACTAAAGTAAACTTTTAGCCTACTGTATCTAAACGAAAACTTATCATGAAAGCCTCCGAAACTTGCAAAAAATTCTATGAAAGCTAAGGTTTGCCTCTCTTCGACTAGTCAAAACATCATCAGCTAAGAAAAATTACAAAACCATCAGTAAATAAGAAGACAGCATGTATACACGTCCAAATTAGTAGCTGAACTTTCAACTATAATCATTATAGTCAGATAGTTACTATGCAAACAATATTTTTAATTATTTGATAAAATAATAATAATACCCATACTGAAACAACTTGGTCAGTTGCCTGTCTCAATTGCTAGAATCTCAAAAATTCTTTCTGTTGGGAGCATCTAAATCTTATACAAACTGGTTTCAGAACAAGTTTTGATAGCATATTATGTTTCATTATTATATAATATAAGAAAAATTAGAAAAGAAAAACAGAAATGAAACTTAATTAATGACATTCAAACAAGTATTCAGCCTCAAAATTCACATCTTTTTTTTTTTTTGAGGAAATCATCTTTTGTAATATTTATTTAGATTACATTTCAAACAAAAATTTGGTTATTAAATATAAATCAATATATACTACAAATCACTAAAAAAAATACTGACCTAATAATAAACAGTTTAATATTTGTTACTCATGCATCATTGAAACAATAATATTTTGAATGAAATATACCAAATCTTAGAAATTGATTTGTGTTAAAACTGAAACATTCGGACAATAGGACATGACAATCTATTTTTAGTTTCCATCAATATTTCAAAAATTTAGCTTTATAATGCATTACTGAGGGAGGTGTGTGAAAACTCTTAACATTCTTATCCTCCAATTTGGAAATAATGAAAATTGAAGACAATCTTCACATTATCTTAAAATTTTAACGAGCATAATAATGAACTGGACTTCTCTCACATCTTTTTCTTGTTCTTACTTACCCTTTATATGGATGGAAAACTATTCGAAAATTGTAGTAGTTTTGTCACACTACTTGAGAAAATGATCGTGCAAACAATATTGTGCTCCTAGGCATATGTTGTCCTATAGTTATTTGAGGAGATCATTTCTTCATGGTAGGTTCCCGAAACTAACCCTTTCATATTTGAAAATGCTCAAAATAACCAAGTTCAAAATTTTATTCCTTTTTGGACTTTTAAAGACCACTTTTTAGCATAAAAAGTGGATTTTCAAAGTTTGTCAAGTTATTTATCTGTCTCTAATAGCCATTGACAGACATAACAAGTGATAAAGATAATAACTTATCCAGATAATACATAATTTTCAGAATATTCATGCAAATAATACAAATCTGTCATTACAAACTAATTTTGTATACATACTCCTAAAAATTACTGATTCACACATTCATACCAAAAAGATCATCAGGCAGCAATTTAACTAAATCATCGATCTCCTCTTCTTCCTCTTCTTCATTGACTTCTTCATGATGCGGAACAATAGAAGGAGGGTTTGGAATCTTTCTATTTGGAATAACTACGACCCTAACGACTAGAATAGGAAGAGAAACCGGAATGAGGGGCCTCATGTTGGTTGGAAGAGGGATCAAATGCCCAAATATCACAGGCAATAATGCAGTAATTTGAAACTAACTCAAGAAAAATACTGACCTAATAAGAATACAGTTTGATATATCTTATTATATCATGCATCATTGAAACAAGAATATTTTAAATAAAATATACCAAAACTTAGGGCTTCTATTGATTTATGTTAAAACTGAAACCTTCGGACAATAGGACATGACAATCTCTTTTTAGTTTCCACCAATATTTCAAAATTTTAGCTTTATAATGCATTACTTGGGTGGTATGTGAAAGCTCTTAATAAACTTATCCTCCAATTTGGAAATAATAAAAATTGAAGTAGATAAAGAAAGTTCATCTTCACATTATCTTAAAAATTTAACTAGCATAATAATGAACTAGACTTCTCTCACATCATTTTCTTGTCCATAGTTACCCCTTATATGGATGGAAAAGTCTCAAAAAATTGTAGTAGTTTTGTCACACTATTTAAGAAATTGATCATGCAAACAATATTGTGCTCGGTAGCAAATTCTGTGACTGTTGTGTTGTACATCCTGTAGTTATTTGAGGAGATTTCTTCACGGTAGGTTCCCCAAACTAACTTTTCCATATTCAAAAGGGCTCCAAATAACCGAGTTCAATTTTTATTACTTTTTGGACTTTTAAAGCCACTTTTAACAAAAAGTAGATTTTCGAAGTTCGTTAGTTATTTATCTGTCTAATGTAGCCATTGACGGCCCAATACCAAAAAAAAATATAGTAGTGATGGACTTTGTAAGTTCGCAGGAGAAAATAGAAATAGCCTTTATTTTGCTTCTGTCTTATATAGCAATCTCCATTATTTATATCGGAATCGGATTTGAAGTTAGCCCATTAGAGTTGGATTCAGTAATCGGCTGGATCAAATTTATTGAACCGGTTGAAACGGATGAAATTTGGATTAATTTACATACAAGAATTTATCAGACGTGTCTATTATTATTGAATTTTCTTGAAGTACGTTATTGATCAGATCATGATGATCTCAAAATGCTAATTAAAGGCAATTAAGTTTTTTTAGACATTTATATTGTGAGTTATATGTTGTTGAACTTTAGACTTGATCAATAGCATAAAGGTTGATTTTTAATGTGATTTAATTAAAAAAATATATATTTTTTAATGTGATTTAATTAAAAAAAAACAAAATTAGAAAATTATAAATCTAAACCAGATTATATTTCATATTTCATAGTATCAAATTGCATATACAGTCCCAAAGCAATTTAAAGATCCTTAACTAATTACAAGAACTAAAATCGATCAGTTGTTCATCCCAAAGGGATCTTCTGGTAATAAGTTAACAAGATCCACCTCCTCTTCTTCTCCAACTTCTTGAATTTCATCATGTTCTTCTTGTGCAATGCTCTTCATCTC
This sequence comes from Juncus effusus, assembly GCA_027726005.1. Taxonomy (NCBI): domain Eukaryota; kingdom Viridiplantae; phylum Streptophyta; class Magnoliopsida; order Poales; family Juncaceae; genus Juncus; species Juncus effusus. Next base: position 11,194,321 of record CM050896.1, on the reverse strand, counting down.
AAAGTTGCGACAATGAGAACAACTCTGACCATTGCCACCTTTGGAGGTGGAGAAATGACTACTACTATCCTCATTGCAACATGAACTGGAAGAGGAGAAATGAGAACTCCACATGGTCTAGGCATGTGAGGAATCGCCATTGGAAAAGGAAATGGAATAGGAAAAAGGCTCACCGGCACAAGATCGGTGAACGAAGCAAGTGGAAGCATGTTGAACAACTCCATATTTCTCTTCATATTTTTCTATTCGATTAAAATCTGAAAATGAATTGTAGTAGAATAAACAAATTGAGTAAGAAGAAGTTAATATAATATTGAAAAATATATACAAATGGTGTCGTCATAGAAAGAGAGGAAAAAGAAAGATGAAATAGAGAAAACCTGCTGCTAAGATGATTGATGAATTGAAATGTAAGAGAGAGATAATCATTCGAGAGTACACAGAGACTAGAGAGGACGAAAAGGTGTGGGTTGTTTTTTTGGTTTGAAATAGGTTTGTTTTTTACCTGAATAGTGTGTATGATAAGTTTTTATTAGTTTCCACCAATATTTCCAAATTTTAGCTTCATATGCATTATTAAGGGAGTCGGGTTGAAGTTATTAACATTCTTGTCTTCCATTTTGGTATATAACATAAGGTGAAATAGATAAAGGATGTTCATCTCCTCAGTCTTTAAAATTTAAATTCGCATAATAATAAGAAAGTGATTTTCTCTTACCTCTTTTTTCTCCCTTAACCTATATTTCCTTGCATAAGAATAAAAACTTATAGCTGTTTAGTCACACTATTTGAGAACTAATCATGCAGATAGCATTATCCTCAGTGGCATATGTTGTAATATATATAGTTAATTGAGGAGATTCCATTATGTCAATATTCCAAAGCTAATCCTTTTTAAATTCTAAAAGACTAAAAAATAACTCAATTTCACTCTTTCCACACCAATCCAATTTAGAATTTTAAGGTATGCTTTTAGCATAAGTAATGGACTTTTAAAGTATGGCATTTATATGTCTAGACACTAAATGTCCATAATTACCTAAACCCCCTCCTAATTAATTGATGGTGTGAAAAAAAATAAATAAGACGGCGCCTTTTGAAGTGTTGATTTAAAAAGTCGGCGATTGAAATGCATCTTCCTTGAATTCTGGATTTAGGTGATTTGATATCTTGATTTCTTACAATTATTAGGTAAATATCAAATCTCATCAAGAAAAAACAACAAATTTCTCAAAGTCTTTTAAAAAAGCACAATGCTTTCAAAATACACTCATAACACAAATAAAAATGATATTTGAGGTTTATTTTCTAGCGTTTAAAAAGTATAATTCTAATCACTTTTTCCAATAGGAATGCTACGTCACCCAGGAAGTTTTGCGGGTAAATTTGATGGATTTTCCGAACTGTTTCATACGCAAATGCTATATATCTTGGTCATTTTGATTGATGTCAGGGTAGAGAAGACATGATTTTTTGTTGTTTTTAACCGAAAAAAATGGGAAAAACATGATTTATGTTAATCTTGTTAAGTATCGTTTTCATGCAAAACAATACTTAATAAGAACAACAAAAATCTTGTCTTTTTTGTCCTCGTATTAAGATGACAAATAATTTGAAAAACCTTCAATATTTCCCTAGTTTTATCAGTTCAAAGTTGAGGCATTTAAGTTTATTAATTAGGGAAATATGAGAACGTGACGAGATTAAGCATGTTCAAAATATGACGGTATACTGTTTTGTAATGTTTTCAATTTGGAGATTTATTTTTCAAAATGGCACTGTTTACGGAAATAATTAAACAGTTAGCACTCGTTTGAAAAAAATTTGGAAACTAGCACTTCCGCCATCACTGTTGGCGGAACCAAAGTTGGTTCCGCCATCAGTGATGGCGGAACCCATTATACCCCTGTTTGGCGCCCTAAAACCCCATTAATTAGCTAATTAACTGGTTCCGCCATCACCGATGGCGGAACCAGTGCCAGAGATTTTTCGAACAATTTTCCAGCGCGAGAAGTTACTGACATTGGTTCCGCCATCACCGATGGCGGAACCAGCGTGGCAATTTCGCAAAAATTTCTAGGGTTCGGCAGTTTTGCGTATAAAAAAATTTTAAAAAAAAAGAAAAACACTGGTTCCGCCATCACTGATGGCGGAACCAGTGTTTTTCTTTCTTTTTTTTTTTTTTTTGCTAAAAAACTGCTGAACCCTAGCGTTAATTGCGAAAATGCCACATTGGTTCCGCCATCGGTGATGGCGGAACCCGTTAATTAGCTATTGGGCGCCAAACAGGGATATAATGGGTTCCGCCATCGCTGATGGCGGAACCAACTTTGGTTCCGCCAACAGTGATGGCGGAAGTGCTAGTTTCCAAAATTTTTCCAAACGAGTGCTATCTGTTTAATTATTTCCGTGAACAGTGCCATTTTAAAAAATAAATCCAATTTGGAAGGGTAGATTGATATCTTGAGTTTTTACAATTATTAGATGGGGGTTGGTGCTTCACGCGAAGCACTGAGCTATGTGTTTGGTCTATTTATTGTGCCAACTTCAATGTAGTCTTATGTGTAATAAACTAATAACTAAAGAATAAAGTTAGTGTTTAAATTTAATATGAAAAATTAAATTTTAATATTTATATTTGCATCCAAACACATAATACAGTACAACAGGTTCAAATTATATATTCAAGTATATCTTAAAAGTATTAGTATATTAAAGTAGATTATTATTAATATAGTATTTAATTTTCGTAAGAATTGGATAAGTGATTAACAAGTTATGTTCAATATATATGCAGAGAAAAATAGGAGTACTTTAATCTTGAAAGTACATAAATTTTAAATAATACTGAAAATTAATCTATTTTGTACAATAATGGATTTGACATACGTGAAAAAATTGTCACAACAGATCTCAAACAAGATATTATAATGTTGGTAATAATCTTTGGCCATAATAAATGCCTACGATCTAACGGTTGAAAATCGCAAAGCACAGAGTTCGCGCGAAGCGTAAATATTAAATCTCATCAAGAAAAACACAACAAAACAAGTGAAAAACATAATAACTTATCCAGATAATACATAATCTTTTCAAAATATTTATGCAAATAAAACAAAGCTGTCATACTCATTACAAACTAGTTCTATATACATATTCCTAAAAACCACTAACTCACAGATTCATATCAAACGGAATAGGAGCAGAAATTGGAATAAGGACCTCGTATTGGTTGGAAGAGGGATCCATTGCCCAAATATCACAGGCAGTGGGGCACAAAAGGGCACCAATTTGCAAACCAGAATCGGAGGAGGGACTGAAGCCATCACATGGTACCGATGTGAGATGAATGATGAACCATTGGAAGAACTCCATCTTTATTTTATGTTTCCTCTTTGGTAGAAATCTAAAAAGAGGATAGAATAAACAAAATGAGGAGAAAAATAATAATATAATATTGAAAATAAAAATGCTATGATGACCAAGAAGAATGACGGCAACACCCGCCTCAGCTGCCGTCATGCTTTTTAATATTAAGTTGCAAATTAGTGCCAATAAAAAGAAGATAATTTTTTTTTACCTGAATAGTGTATGACAAGTTTTTATTAGTTTCCACCAATATTTCCAAATTTTAGCTTCATATGCATTATTAAGGGTGTCGGGGCTGAAGTTATTAACATTCTTGTCCTCCATTTTGGAATCAAACATAAGGTGAAGCAGATAAAGAGAGTTCATTCTTCTTGTCTTCAAAATTTAATAAGCATAATAAGAAAGTGGTCTTCTCCAAATCTCTTTTTCTCCCTTAACCTATCTTTCCTTGTGAAAGAATAAAAACTTATAGCTGGTTGGTCACACTATTTGAGAACTAATCATGCGAATAGAATTATACTCAATCATGCAAATAGAATTATGCTCAGTGGCATATGTTGTACTATAGTTAATTGAGGAGATTCCATCATGTTCAGATTTCACAGCTAATCTTTTTAAATTCTAAAAGGCTAAAAAATAACTCAATTTCACTCTTTCCACACCAATCCAATTTTGAATTTTAAAGTACGCTTTTAGCATGAGTAATGGACTTTTAAAGTATGACATTTATCTGTCTAGACACCAAATGTCCATAACCGAAATGCCCTTCTAATTGAACAAAATTGCTGCAAAAAAAAAAAAACAAGAAAATAAGATAGCACCTTTTGAAGTGTTGATTGAAAAAGTCGGCAATTGAAATGCATCTTCCTTGAATGCTGGATTTAGGTGATTTTCATGTTTTAAAATATATATCAATAGCATCTTTTTATATATTCTCATTCATTTAGACTATAGTTGTTTATTATTTTGAATTTTAATATGTTATAAAAATGAATAAATGTATGATGTGTTTCAAATTGATTTCATGCAAGGCGCTCATGATGGTGGTTAAAAAATTCTAGCTAATTCCACCTCTCCAAACATTTACTTCAATTTATTTATCACTTTAGGATAAACTTGTAATTAATTTAAAAAATCTAATAGATAATATAGTATAAATGATTTGGGAAATTTTTATTATTATATATTTCGGTTGGATAATTTTGCAGTGATTTCATTTTGGAAGGGTAAAACATGATATTATCCGTTTTGGGAGAGTAGATTTGATATCTTGAGTTTTTACAATTATTAGGTAAATATTGAATCTCATCAAGAAAAAAACAACAAAACAAGTGAAAAACATAATAAGTTATCCAGGTAATACATAAACTTTTCAGAATTTTATCCAAATAATACAAAGTTGTCATTACAAACTAATTTTTTACAAAGTTATCATTACAAACTAATTCTTTACATATTCCTAACAATCACCGACTCAATTTCATATCAAAGGATCATCATGCAGTAATTTTAGAATATCGTCAATCTCCTGATCTTCTTCCTCTTCTTCTTCATGATGCGGAATAATGGAAGGAGGGTTTGGCATCTTTCGATTTGGAATAATTACAACCCTCATGACTGGAATAGGAGGAGAAATCGGAATAAGGGGCCTCATATTGGTTGGTGGAAGAGGGATCAATTGCCCATATATCACGGGCAGTGGGACACAAATCGGCACCAATTTGATAACCACAATCGGACGAGGGAGTGAAGCCATCACAGGGAACTCCATTCTCTTTCGCTTTTGATCTCTTTCCATACTGAAAAACTGCGAAAGGAAATAATAGAACAATTTCTTATAACTAGAGAGAGGGAGGGAGAAAGAGAGAGAGAAGAAATGAATAAGAAAAGAGTCAAACCTTGAATGAATGATGTGATGGATGAAACGAAATGGGAGGAGAAAACAGTGAAATAGTTGGAGAGTATTACATAGGTGATGAAAGGTTATGAGTAGTTTGGTTTTTGAATAGGGAATCCGTTGGATTTGAATTTTGGTTTGATATGAAGAGATGCAGAACAGAAAGGAAAGAAACGATTGTGATGAAGAGAGAGACGCGTATGGAAGAGAAGGCGATGGACGGAAAGGATGCATGCATTTCATAACGGCTAAATTATGTGCACCGTTCGATTGATTGGCCTGTTTTCAGTTGGCTCAGTTATTAACATATTGTTAAGTTTGCAAATAACAGAGATATTGTTTAGTGAATTAATTGTTTTTGCTCTAGTTTTCTATGTATATTGAATAAACGACTAATATTTTAGTGCCTTTTGTTGTAAAGACAGAGACAAATATTATCATCTAAATACTTAATTTCAAGATTTTTTTTTACAAGAAAATAAATGGGAGCAGTATCAAGCACTACAAAATAAAATAAAATAAATTATTAACTTGAGGCTTAAGAAGCATCATTGCTTCTTAATATTCTTCATTGACAATATTAGAATTTTTTCAGTTAATAAATAATTATTTTCTCTATGCTTTTGTTTTTTACAAGTTATATATAGTTTTCTCAAGTGAAAATATTGCCAATGAAGTGTCAATGGATCACTGGAACCACGTGCAAATGAGTGAATGCGCCATGGCTAATGTAAAAAATTCGACAAGAAGGACGAGGGATTAGAACTGGAATCGGAGCCAAACATAAAAATGACGGCAATGCCTGACAGGTTCTAAAATGCAAATATAATTTCTTTAATTAGATTCATTAAGTTATATATGCACTATAGACCCCTATCGGCTGCCGTAAATGTCATGCTTTTTATATTAAACTGCAAGTGCCAATGAAAAGAAGATAAGTTTTTCTTTTTACCTGAATAGTGTATGCCAATTTTTTGTTAGTTTCCACCAATATTTCCAAGTTTTAGCTCCATATGCATTATTAAGGGAGGTGGATTGAAGTTACTAAGATTCTTGTCCTCCAGTTTGGAATATAACATGAGGTGAACTAGATAAAGAAAGTTCATCTCCACAGTCTTCAAAATTTAAACTAGCATAATAAGAAAGTGAACTTCTCTCAAGTCTCACCTCTTTTTTTCTCCCCTAAACTATCTTTCCTTACAAAAGAATTATAGCTGTTTAGTCACACTATTTGAGAACTAATCATTCAAATAGCATTATGATCAATGGCATATGTTATAGTTAATTGAGGAGATTCCATCATGCTAACATTGTGCAAAGCTAAATCCTTTTAAATTCTAAAAGGTTAAAATTTGAGCTGCATTTAATCCTGCAAATTTGGGAAAATTGGATAGCAAATGGAAACACAACTAGACCTGCTGAAATCACTTGGAAATGGAATCAATCGAGAGAATTCACAGTCAGGTCATCTTATTGGGCAATGACATCTCATCCTAAACATAATTACCCCTTTCAAAGCCATTGGAAACTCACAATTCCTTCAAGAATTAAATTATTTATTTGGAGGATGCTTCGGAATATTCTGCCGACGGTCGATCAACTCCGCAAAAGGGGATGTGTAATGCCTAATGTATGCATTCTTTGTCTAAATGATGAAGAGACAGTAATACATTTGTTTGATCATTGTAGTATATCTAGGGCAATTACCAGAGCAGCATCTTGTAATCTTGGAGAAATCATCAGTACATTCAAACAAAATGGGGATAAACTCTACAAAACAAAAATGGCGGCTGCTGCATTTCAAATATGGAAAGAGAGATGTCGACGTATTTTTCAGGATGAGTCTCAGTCAACAATCTCAATTGTTGCACAAATTTATGCTGACTTGAGACTGTGGAGAATAAGCTCGTAATAAGACTGTTTTTCTCTTTTCTTTCTTTTCTTTCTTTTCTTTTTCTTTATTTATTTTTGTTTATTCTATTTCTACTTGAGACTTTTGTAATCGCCATCAATTCTCTTGATGGTAGAACCTTTTACTCCTTTAATATATAATTCTCCAGACCTCCAGGCATGACCTGGAGTCTGTTTGATCAAAAAAAATAAACGACTAGTTTTTTGAAAAAGAAATGGATAGTTTGCAAATTACTCAAAAGAGACGCTTTTAGGAAATTAATTATCTTTTTTCCAATTTTTTTATTTGTAAACTGCACCAACGGCTACTATTTTGGCAGAGAAAACATATCATATTTGCACTTCCAGAAAATAAAAGTAACAAATAATGTCCAGTCAATATTACACATATTTCTTGCAGTTAATTAATTGAATTCCAAAACCAAGTTATTCTTCAAACAACTACACTAAACCATCCAAATACAAAACCCCAAACATAAAATTTATTAAAACCTTAACTAATACAACACATAAATTATTACCAATACAACAAACCCAAATAAATAAATACTTAATTTAAATACGAAATTTTTATTACAAAATTAAACAGTAACTTGAGGCTTGAGAAGCAGCATCGCTTCTTTGATATTCTTCATCGCGTCTTTAAGCGTGTCCAAAGAAGCTGCGTACGAAATTCGGAGACACTTATCATCTCCAAAGGCATCTCCTGGCACAAGCGCCACCTAAATTATAAAACAAAAATAATTAATTGATTCTCACTAAAATAAATAAAAATTAATTAAATTATATCGTACTTGAGCCTTGTCTAGCAAGAATCTACAAAGAGATTCCGAATCATTAATCACTCCAAATCCCTCCACTTCAGACCCGTAGTGCGAACTGAAATCCACAAATAGATAAAACGCCCCCTACAATTTCACCAAATTACAATTAAACCCAAACAGTAAAACTTATATCATTTTCTAACTTTTGCAATTTAGTACCTGGGGTTCTGAGATTTTGATGCCAGGTAATTCTTTGAAAGATTTGACTAAAAAGTTGCGTCTTTGTTGGAAAGCTTTAACCATGGTTAAAACCGCTTCACCACCTGCAAAACCGAGGTTAAGTGCAGCTAGACCCGCTTTTTGCGATATGCTACTTGCCCCTGATGTATTCTATAAATTACAATTAAAAAAATAACAATTAATTAAAATTAAATTCATTATTTAAAAAAAAATTAATTAAAATGATTAGTGTGAAGAAAATGTAAGTATGTTAACCATTAACTAACGGACAGGGACTAGTTTTTTATTTCTATGTAGGGTTTTTTTTGTGCAATTTTGGCAAAAGTTAGGAGCTTTTTGTAAAAAAAAAATAGAATATTTACTTGGCTTTGGATTTTGGAGCAAGCAGAGAGGAAGTGTTTAGGACAAGCGAGATATCCGAGTCTCCAACCAGTCATTGCAAAAGCCTAGAATTAAATTAAAATAAGAAAAAAAAATCAATAGATTATAAGTTTATAAATAGAAAATATAGGAATAAGATGAAATAATGAAAGAATTAATAAATTAGCATATACCTTTGAAAATCCATTGACAGTTAAAGTTCTCTCATACATTCCAGGCAAAGAAGCAAAACTCGTGTGTTTAGCTGGAGCATATATTATATGCTCATATATTTCATCAGATATTACCTATTAATTAATTACAAAGACTAACATTAACACACACAATAATTAAAACCCTAAACTAAAAATAAACATTTTTTCCTCAATTAAGACTAAACTAAAACCCAAATCCCAACGCAACAAAAACCCTAAAATAATTAATTAAAACAGAACTAACTTACCAACAGTCTGGGATGTTTCCTAACAATGTCAGCGATCTGTTCTAGAAGCTTCCTAGGATAAACCGATCCCGTGGGATTTGAAGGAGAGCAGAGGATCAGGAGCCGGGATTTCTCGTTTATTTTGGAGGATAGTAACTCGGGATTCAGTAGGAAGTTATCAGATATTTGGGTCGGGAGGATAACAGGTTTGGAGGCCGCTAATCGCGCCATTTCTGGATAGCTGACCCAATATGGGGCTGGAATCAAAACCTAAAAAAGAAAAATAAATAAATAAATAAATAAATAAGAAGTAAATAAACAAATAAATAAGAAATAAATCCTAAAATAAAGAAATATATCAATAAATAAAGAAATAAGATGAGAATAAAAAAATTGGATAATAAGGATAAAATAAATTAATACAATAAATAATAAAAATGGATAAAATAAAGGAATAAAATAAAGAAAAATACTTCATCGCCAGGAGAGCAAACAGCAAGTACAGCTTGAGTGATGCACTGTTTGGCTCCATTACTGACTAATATTTGATCAGGTGCATATTCCAATCCATTTTCCTCTGAAAAAATTCAAAAAAAAAAAATAATATCAAAATTACTTTATATTTGATTCGTAATTATAATTTGGAATTATAACTAACTAACTAACTAATTGATTGATTGATTACCTTTGAGTTTGTGGCAAATAGCTTTTCTTAGTTCAATTGTACCGGCATTAGGAGTGTATCTTGTGAAACCTTCTTTAATCGCATTAATACCAGCCTGATTCCAAAAAATTTACAATCTTTTTACCAAAATACACCACAACAACAAAAAATACACTAAAAATCGCACAAAATTGGTAAAAAAAGAAGGAATTTCACCTCAGAAATAGCAGCTGGGGTATCAAAATCAGGCTCGCCAGCTGCAAGTCGGATCACTGGAACTCCAGCTTGGACAAGAGCAGTGGCATGATCGGTAATTGCCATTGTTTTTGAAGGTTTTAAGGATGTCACTATTGGATTGATTGATTGATCCACTGGTACGATCGAACCGGTACCGTTCTCTGACATTGCTGTGACCTTGGTTCTAATCTTTCCACAAGATCTGTATTCAAAAATGAATAAATTAAGAAAAGGATAACGAAGGTTTAAGAATTTGATAATACCAACTAAAACTTACTTGGAAAAAGAGACGACTTTGGGTGACAGATGGGCAGAAGAAGAGGGTCTGGAGAGGAACAATTGGGACTGAGACGTCAGAGATTTTGCCGCCATTTTGATGGATAGTCAGATTCCACAAAGAGAGTGAGAATAATCAAAATGGAATAGGGAAATGCTGGTTGCTATATATATTGGAAATGGTTTGGTATTGGTATTGGTTACTTTCTCTTTCCCGTACCAACCACACCACACCTACTTCTGTAGAAGAAGAAGAACAAGGATTTTTGCAGTTTAGTCCCCAAAAACTCTTCTATTTGTCAAAATAGTCAAATTTGTTTCAGCAAGACTAGTGAATGTGTTTTTTTTTTTTGAATGAATTGAGTAGTGAATGCTTTTTTTATAAGATGTTTACTGGTAATTAAATAACATTAAAGATTTGGAAGAGAGGCCATTTTGTAAGTAAAAGATTGCTATAGTTGGTGCAGGTGAACTGAATACTTTTGTTTTGACAAATCAAATCTGAGCTCACCAACCATTTCCAGTATCCAATTTAAATGCACTTTTTGTGAGCTTTCTGAGTTGTAAAATTTGACCTCTGATTTGTTGTGCAGCAGCAGCCAGCACAGTCATTGGGTGAACTGTTTGATATAAAAATCTTGCATCAACATTATTATTTTTTCCATTTCGTATAATATATTTATGAGCATACTTTGGTTGACGACTGGAATCCGGTTTGGAAGAAGTTCCTCCCTGTTGGAAAAAGAAAAATAACACTTCCATTTTGGACTTCAAAATCCATACTGTTTCATTAATAAGGTTTTGGACTTTTAGGCCTTAAGAGATAAATGGGCCAATATAATTACCTAAAAACCAGAAATATTTAATGGTCCTTCACACATTAAATATATTTGAAGCTGACCCATTAAATATCTTTAAACCTGGCCTATTAAATATATTTGTTCCTGGCTCATTTGAATACATTTGGGCCTGGCCCATTTGAATATATTTGGGCTGGTCCATTTCAATATATTTGGGCCTGGCCCATTGAATATATTTGGGCCTGGCCCATTTGAATATAAATGGGCCTGGCCCATTTGAATATATTTGAGCCTGGCCCGTTTTAATATGTTCTGAGTCGTTCAACTTTTTTTTTTTTTCCTTCTACCATCTTCCAAACTTCTCTCCTTTCTTTCTTCTCTCTCAAACAACGACGCGAGATTTGAAATCTAACGAAATTCCGTCGAGGAGGAGGAGAAGAAAGGAGTGAGAATGGAGGAGGTGTACAGAGCAATGGACGAGGTGAAGGCGGCGATGAACGAGCACGTCGATCTTGTGGCGGATCTGGTCCAGCGGGTCTCGTCCGAGCTCCGATCTGGGTTCGCCCCCGCCGTTGATAACCTCTTCAGGTTCTTCCGCGCCGTTGATTGGAAGGTTTGATTGTTTTGATGTTTGATCTGTTAAGTTTCTGAATTTGTGTATGTACGTGTCTTTCTTGAGCTGAGGAGATGGAATTTTACGAGCTCAATTCTTTTTGTTTCATTGTTGATATAGTTTTGTCTTAATTAACCCCAAATTGAGGAACAAATTTAGGCAATTAAAGATCATTTTTACGCAATTTAGTGTTAGTTAAATGCTGATTTTTTTTTTCATGTTATATACTGAGTTAAGACTTAATTGAAGATATGCAAGGAAATGTATGCAAATTAGTTTCAGATCACAATTAATTAGTCTAATATGAGTGGGAAGAACTTAGAAAATTTATATGGAGCTTAATTCATTTAATTTCCTTAAATGATTCGACACCTTGCAATTAGATTAGCAAACTTGTATTGTTCATACAAACCCTAAATCATTAGACTCTTAAACATATAGCTAAATGACATTGTATTTTGAATTTTCATTCATATCATATCTAACAAATAATACATTTTTATTCTCATTTATTTATTTTTGTTTTATTTTAGGAACCATGGCTAATAGGATTAATGAGCTTTCATGTGATTCTTCTGCTAGTTGTGATCCTCTCTAGAAGAAAAGTCAACTTTCAGCTTCTCTTGGCACTTTTTTCCTGTGAAATCTTTGCCCTAAATTGTCCAAATATTTGTATATATTTATTCTTTTAATTTTATATAATTTTATAAACTTTTGTTGTGATTCAATTGTAGTTGGAGGAGTATTTATGGCAGAAAGGATAAACACTTATTTGGCCAAAAATTGGAAGAAATTTTCAAGTCAAAATTATTTTGACTCACACGGAGTTTTCATTTCAGTCCTTTGGTCGGGCCCACTTGTCATTTTCACAATGCTTATTGTTGTAAGTTATTCATTTATTCACGACAAAAATCAATCTAATTATTTTATATTTTTATATATATTTTTTTGTTTTGAATAGGTGAATACTTTAATCACACTGTGTAGTCTGATGATAAGGTGGAAAAGAGCGGAATTAAGGCATCGCGCAAGACAGAATCGTGCTAAGAGGGACTAATTTGTAATTTCTTTGCTCTTTTGGGTCACTTAAGAATTTTGCCATATTGTCTAATTAGTTGCCTATTTAGTTGTTGGTTGTTGCAGTGTGTTTGTTTGATTTATTTGGTAGAAAGGATTGAAATTGCTAGACAGAAAATTTTGCAGAATGGGCCCTAATTAATATTTTGGTTTATCTTTTATGATATTTTAATTCTATCACGTCTTTTGAAGTTTATAAATTATTGTTTCCATTTTTATTTAATGTTTTGACTTATCTGCATTGGTTTATTTCTACTTCTTATTGGGCGGGCCTTTTATATGTGTTGTCCTTCTGTGCAGAGTTAAATGGGGGATGTAGTTACTATACTAGTGCAGCTTGACTGCATAATTTCTCCTCTCTTGGTATATATATAATACAGTTCGTTTTTGGCAGCCTAAGATAATTGTCTAATTAAGATCATACAATATAACTATTCAACTTAATAATTTTTCAAAAAAGTTTAACCAAATTGTAATGGTGACAAGTTATTTTGACAATATAACCTAAATTTACTATATACTAAACTAGAATTAACATCTGCAATATTGGTGTATAACAAGAGAGTCTAGAAGATGTGAGATTAAATTGACCCCACAAACCGCCCTAAAATTTCACCAAATTTTATCTTTTTTGATTGGAAATATATACAAAATAAATGGTATATCCACTAATCCAATCTACCAATAACTTAAACGCCACCTTTGTTCTTGATCAAGTGTGCTTTTAGATGAAAGGCGGCAAGATATCCAATTAAGAAATGATATAAAATCTACAAACAAATTAACCAGTTTTGTTTACTAAGCATGAATACTATTCTTAAATTTTAGTTTATCGAACACAATTTGATACATGGTTCTAGAACAAGATGAAATCTAACCTTTTTGAAAACAAGTCAATGATCTTCAATTTTGTCCACTTTTTTTCACGCTTAATTTGGACCTATTAGGAGAAATTCTGGGTCTTGTTCAAAGATGCAAAGTCGAACTTTAAACAAGAAAATATTAAATTGATTAAAGATATGCATTTTAACTTAAATATTTGCTTTCTGAGATTGAGTACATAAAGTGGAGCTTGTTTCTGTTTCCTTTCGGATGAAAAGCACCTTTTATTATGTTACAATATTTCCATTGTTTCTTTCTAATTATGTAATAATCTAAGATACATTGTAATTTTTTTCTCATATATAGTATTGCAAAGCAAATAATTAAGAAATTTATAGGTGAAACTTTGGTTTAGTTAAAATATATTATGTAATCCTAGAACTGAACAACAAACTGACAAGTGGATGGCAAATGGGTTCCACAGTGATGTCCTTTCTTACCTTAAAAAGAAACAAAGATTTATCACATTCATTAAAATAAGAATTTTGTCTGGTACTCATAACAACATAACGTATGTGATATATACACAACGAAACCAATCATAGTTGTTGTCTTGAAATCCAAGCAACAGAACCAATTTTAGTGGAACAGCCATTTATTTTACAAGCATATATATATTTATTCAAATGTTAGAACATAAATATGTTTATTTAAATATAGGATAATCATAGTTTTAGTTAAGACTACTTTTTTTCAAAATTTATTTTTTTGTACCAAACTAATTGTCTTATAATTTTGTTTACCAAACATAAAAACACTCTTATTATGATTGTGAAATAAGTGTGTGTTTTTGGGCAGATGGTGGTGTTGTATCTTATCGTTAAAATATAAAAATGTTATAATTTAATATTTTGTCTGAGATATTTGATATTTTTATAAATAACAAGAAATACACAAAAAATGAATGCTACACTTTGAATCTTCTGATATATTATACAAAAAAATAATAATAAATAATGATCCAAACTTACTTTCCAATTTCCAAATAGATAAACTGAATGAAGTCTTGCAATGCAATATAGCGGCAGTAGTTAAAACAGGATAGTGGCTAGATTGATGTTTCTTTCTTGAAAAATTTACAAATAACCCCCTATCTTTTATCAATATTACATAAAACCTCCTATATTTTCAGAATTTACAAATGAATCCTATGTTAAACTTTTCATTTACAAAAAAACCCCTCCATCCACTTTTCCATCCATATTTTAGTTAAAACTTTTGAAATTCCCATTAACCCTATGATAAAATAATTTTCCAAAATAGTTTTTTTTAATTTATGAAAAAATATTTCTTAGAAAAAAAATATTTTCCAACAAAAATATTTTCTAGAAAAAATATTTTATCAAATATTTTTTAAATAAATTCTAATAAAAAATTTCTTACAATTTTTTATTTAAAATTATTTTTAAGAAATATATTTTTACTAAAAATATTTTTAAAAACAAAAAAATTCAGAAATCTCTTTTCAGAATTTTTTTTTCGAGGATTTTTTTGAAAACATTTAAGAATTTTTTTTCTAAAAATAATTTTTATAAGAAATAAAAATTGTTAATTTTTTTTTTTAAACTTCTACAAAGAATATTTTCATAGAAAATAGTCTTTCTAAAAATTTATTAAAAACAAATTTCTCAAATATAATAATTATTTTTAAAAAAATTTGCATGAAAAAATTATTTAACAAATATTTTTTAAAGAATATATTTAAAAAAAATATTTTTAGAAAAAAAAATCTTAAATGTTTTAAAAAAAATTCTAAAAAGAAATTTCTGAAATTCTTTTTTAAAAATATTTTTAGGAAAAATATATTTCTTTAAAAATAATAAAAAAAAATTGTAAGAAATTTTTCTTAGAATTTTTTTTTAAAATATTTTATAAAATATTTTTTTTTCCGGAAAATACTTTTTCTAAATTTTTTTTCAAATTTTTTTCAGAAAATATATTTTTAGAAAAGTATGTTTTAAAAAATTATTTTGGAAAATTATTTTATCATTGAGGTAAAATGGGAATTAAATTTTTTTAACTACTATATGGATGGAAAAGTAGATGGAGGGAGTTTTTTTGTAAATTCTGAAAATATAGGGAGTTTTTGTAATATTGATAAAAGATAGGGGGTTATGTGTAAATTTTCCTTCTTTCTTTGTTAAATACCGTCCAATCAGACCTTTTTCCCTCTAGATATTTTATTTTAAGATCATCACTCATCATTAAATTCATAAACTAATATTACCAACCCTTACCCTTGCAACAACATAAAATACCAACAAAACTATAAATATACTGATGTCATACAAAACCAATATGGTACAAGATGAAACATATAGAAAACGGCGCTTGAGCTAAGAGCCGAATGCAAAATAACAACCCAATCAACTTTATTAGCAGCAACAATTGAGATGCTATTAGCAAGTCTCGAATTTGACACCCTACAAAAAACACCACTTAATGATGAATTGGCAAATATATTAGCTCAATATTGCGGGATAGACAAAAAAATAATAAGTACCATCAAAAATGATACACAATCACCTCTTTAAGAGGCGGTAAAATATTGGGATTTTGAAGGTTGTGAAAAAATTGATTTGCAAGACGAGTGGTTAAATCTAGAAGAAGATTGGGAGCAAAAAGAAGGATGGTCCGAGAAAGACGAGGAGTAAAGATTCATGTGATGCAGCAAAGTCATTTTTCAAGTGCAAGATTGGATGACTTTTACTTAAATTTACTTTAGACTTATCTTTAATGAAATTTTAGCTAATCTTTATATTTTTTGTTTTATTTTCGGAAATTTTGTACCAAATGATGATAAGAATCGTGGATCCGAACTTTTGTAACTTTTTATTTTAATTATTAAAAGTCTATAGACACCACAAAAAAAAAATTTATTTGGACCTATGATATATTTTGAGTCTAAAAAATAAAAATTAAATGATACACCGGCTCCAGTCTCTGTTGAGTTTCTCTCTAGTCTCTGTCACCATCTCTCTCTAGCTTTGGCCACCCCATGCGCACTCCAAACATTCTCTGTCTCTATCTATATGATTACACACGTTCATTGATATGCTTCCAATTTCCTTAATATTCCATTTATTCAAAAATATTCCATCTATATATATAGCAAGGCCCCATGCTCTCCTAATCACTTTTATTAATTCTCTCAAGTACAAACCATCACAATTCACAAGCGTTTACTCTCCGCACATATTTTTCTCCCTTAGAAGATTTATAATAATTGGTAAGTATATTTCCTTCTATTTTTTTTTTCTTATTTTCAATTTTTTTCATAGTTCTTGGGTTCACTAATTATAATGACGTTTCCGTTAAAATTGTCTTACTTTGATCACAAGATATAATGTATAAATATTGGTTTTAAGCATTATGATGTGTTCGACTATCATGAATTATGTTGGAATATTTAAAAAATGTTGATATGTTAAATATATACACTAAATACACGTGTCAGAAATGTTAGCAACTTGGTCGATGTGAAAAGAGGCTTAGCTAGCCAAACATGAAGTGCACTCAAAGAAAAAAAGTATACAACCTAGCTCCCACCATACAACATCTTTTATTTTTATTGAATACTTCTTCCCTTTTTGTATTTGTATGGTACTTTACATCAAGGCCTTGTGACTTGTGAGGTGTAGAAGAAGAGAAAATTACCATCTACCCAATAAAGATTCAATTATGGAAACTTTACATATACACCCTTCTAACTTAATAGTTAACACACATTTGATATTGCCACAAGTTAAAATGTTATTACGCATAATTAAGGCCCTTCTAGTCAGCTTGGTGACAATATATAAACATTTTCAGGTTATAGAATTCAAATCATATAACATGTCGAATTAAGTTTCAGTAAGTTGCACTACGTCGTTATATAAATTTGCAAAAACCCTTTATTCTATTAGTCTTCTTTCATATACATATACTCACAAAAAAGTTCCTTACAATGTGAATCTGGATTGGAAAATGTAAAATTTCAACAATGATGACATAATTATATAATCAGCCATTAGTGGTTCATTTATGGTGATATAGATAGGGTGCAATTTGGGCCCTAGCTATTTTAATTGAATCATATAATTTAAGTGATAGATTTAATTTTATTATAGTTTGCAAAAAAGTAGGAAAAAGTGGGGGACCAGGCTATCTATTATGCAATATAAAATAATATACCTAAGATCTCTTCTTCCTTTTTGGTTATAAAGCCTTCTGTGGCCCACATTGATCTCTCAAAAAAACTGACTTATAAGAGGCATTTCTATTCATCTAGCCATATCAATGGAGGATCAAGAGTCTTGTTGCGTACCCCCCGGCTTTAGGTTTCACCCCACAGAAGAAGAGCTTGTAGGATACTATCTCATGCGCAAAATCACGTCTCAAAAAATCGATCTTGAGATAATCCGAGATGTCGATCTCTATCGCATCGAGCCGTGGGATCTCCAAGGTAAGTTTCTATCATTTTACAATCTTAGAGTGCATGCTAATTTTGATAATTGATTCGGATATAGTGTTTAATCTGTATGATTTGAATGTAGAGAGGTGCAAGCATGGATATGAGGAACAAAGTGAGTGGTACTTCTTTAGCTTCAAGGACAGGAAGTACCCGAGTGGGACCCGCACAAACAGGGCCACTGCAGCTGGATTTTGGAAGGCGACTGGTCGAGACAAGCCGGTTCTCTCGAACTCTAGGGTTATAGGGATGAGAAAAACCCTAGTGTTCTACAAAGGACGAGCCCCTAATGGACGAAAGTCTGATTGGATCATGCATGAATATCGACTTCAATCGAGTGAACATAGCCCCACACAGGCAAGTTTAAATCAAGGAAATTTTCAAATTAGATAGTAATCGATTAGTTTTAGTTTTTTATCACCTATAAAAAGAAGAAATAACTTCAGAAAGTTTTCTGGAACTAAATATTGTACAACACAATGTTTAATATATTTCATTTGAATTAAATTTTCCAGGAAGAAGGATGGGTCGTGTGTCGCGCGTTTAAAAAGCCAGTTCCTAACCAAAGGCCATATTTCAACAATTTCAATGCTTTTTATTACAATCAAACCTCGCGATTAATGCTAGAAGAGCAAACTGACTTCGCTAGGCCTAACAATTCATACCAGGGTTTAGGATTGCACCAAGAATCCTTAAACAATTGCACCGAAGAGATCGAATCGAAAGAAACTTTTGTCGATCAAGCTTCCGGATTGCCGCAATTAGATAGCCCGAGTTTATCAGTCGGGTTTGATGGCATGACCGTAATTAATGAAGATCAATTAGGAGGCCAAAGAATGGATTGGAGGTTTTTGGATAGTTTGCTTAATTCATCTGATCAGTATGATGAGTCGGGCTCATCGACTGCACCTGTTTTACCGCTCGATTGAGCCGCTTGAGTTGCTAATTAAAATTTATGTTATTTGTAGTAATTGTTTGTACTTAATTTGTAATTGGAATAACAAAGGAGTGTAAAAGGGGGACTAACACTATGAATTTTAATGGATAATATTTGTAAAATTGTGTAAGTTTGTGTTTATTGCTGAAGTAATGTTATTATTTTTTCATGACAGCATGAATCAAATGATTAGTTAGGTTAATAAAGTATTTTTTTTCATTTGAAGAAATAAAATTGCATAACCCTACCTATCATATAATTGCTTCCCTAGTTAATTACGAACACAAATATATTGCACTATATTCCCCATTATTATATGTAAAATTTCAATTTGTTATAGTTTCCAAATTCTACTAAAAATGTATATAATATTGAGATAGAGAGATCCATTAACCATTACGCCATACACCAATTTTATATATAAATATATATACAGTACTTAAATGCAGTAAATGTTGACTTCCTATAAAAACAAAATATTCAATTTTTTAAAGAAAATATACTTTTTAGATTCATTTTCTTCTCTCTCTAGCTCTCTCTCTCTCTCCATAAAGCATGTTTTCATGTACTAAATGATGAGACAAATTTTGATTAAAACAAAATAATAAACAATAATATATAGGCAATCACTTAGACAATGAAATCCATATAAAGATCATGATTCATGACCTAACAAACAAGAGACATTTTTTCATTTCTTGTCCTAAAAAACTTCTCCAAAAACTTTCCGATCAACCAATGATAACTCAGAATTCTCTCTACTTTACGATGTCGGTTTGCAAGTATAGCGATAGCTAACCCTAATTCACTTGTCTCTCTCAAGTGAAAACAACTTGTGACAGCGAATTGCGGTCTATCTTTGATTGTGACAGGCTCAAACAAACCCAATTGCATGGCAATAATTAATCATGTCATCTTGCAATTAATGTATGTGTGGTTAATAAACTTCTTTTTGTGTAGAGTTGACGGATATAATTAGATTCTCTTATAGTGCACTAGCTAGAATGTCTGTTTAGTGGCGAGGGCGATGAGTCGGTCAATGGTGGTGATGTAGAAACCCTAAATTGTAGGAAAGTCAAGAATAAACAAAACAAGTGCAATCTATGGAATAATGAAAACCATGTACAAGGCAAGTGAAGAAACAAGTGGAATCTCCAATATCTAATTAACAATTTTAATCATGAAGTACAAAACTATGAAGTATGTATTTCTGTCGTATTTTCTCTATCATTTTATATTTTAACAATACCATCAAAGAAG
The DNA here is from genome assembly GCA_027726005.1 of Juncus effusus. Classification (NCBI taxonomy): domain Eukaryota; kingdom Viridiplantae; phylum Streptophyta; class Magnoliopsida; order Poales; family Juncaceae; genus Juncus; species Juncus effusus. Next base: position 11,174,139 of record CM050896.1, on the reverse strand, counting down.
GCCCAATAAATGAAAAATCTCAGCCCATTTTAAGTTTCTAGTGGGATGTAGTCTTTTCTCTCTATATTTATATTTTAACAATACCATCAAAGAAGGCCCACTATACACAAAATCTTATTATCCCATTTTATCTCAGTTTCTAGTAGGCTCTATTATTTTCTCATATTTTCATATTCGAACAATACCATCAAAGAAACCAAACTACATAAAAATCTTAGCCCATTTATCTCAATTTCTAGTAGGCTGCAGTATTCCCTTTTTCTATTCTTACATTCGAATAAATATCAAATAAGGCCCACTATATAAAAAATGTCAGTTTCCAGTGGGCCTTCCATACAGCCCAACTCCATACATAGTACGTCACACACCGGGCGCATCCATGTAAAAATCACTTCTGCCTAATTCTCTATACATATTTCCACACACCCGGTTCACAAACAAGTAGTACATATTCCACTGAAACATGGACCCCACAGCCGTGCAACCCATACTTCAGTAAAGAACCGCGTCCACAAAGAATAGCATATTAGAGCAGCAGAACAAAACATAGTGCTCCAGAGCTTTCTTTCTTTCTTTCTCTCTTCGCTAAATTCACGAATTTATTTAGAACCCTAACCCTAACTCTCTTTCTCTCTCTCTCGCTGATTTTTTCACTATTACTTGTCGAATTTCTGTACTTGATGACGGAGCCAGTGCCGCCGGAAGCGGAGGAGAGAGCCGCCGTGACGGGAGGAGGCGAGGATGAACTGGAGGCGGCTTCAATGGAGAAGGCGCAGAAATTGGTGAATAGAATACTTGAGACGCAGTTGAATCCTAATCCTAGACTGATTCATAGTCTTGCTTCCTTGCTTGAAGCTCATGAAGCCAGGTACTGGTTTTGATATTTTGAGTGTTTTGTGGAGTTGTTTGGGGTTTGTTGATGGTAGTGATTAATGGTGGTTTTTATTCTGTGAAGGAATATTCTTTCTGTTGATTTTTGTTTTGTGGTTTTGGAGCTGGGGTTTTATTTATTAAGAATTTAATAAATTTTGGTTCTTCTGAAAATTTGAGGCAAGTTCAAAATTTGGTAATGCTGTTGAATTCTGAATACAAACTGAATTATTTTTTTAATTTGCTTATTTTAAGTTCAAAATTTGGTAGTGCTGTTTTATTTCTGAATAAATACTGAATTAAATTATAATTTTTTTTCTCTTTCAGATATTTGCTTGAATCAAATTCATCTTATAATAATGCGAGGGGTTCTCACACTGTTGGAAAGTTAGCTAATTTAATTCGCGTAAGTTCTCATCTTTTTCTTTTCTGTCTTTTCATTATTACAATCCAATCCAACCAGCTGTATTATTTCTGATTTTTGTACTTTGATTTGCAGGACAATGATGAATTTTATGAATTGGTATTTTCAAAATACTTGGCAGAAAATAGATTTCCTGTCAGTGTCAGTTCAGCCTCAGCTCGACTACTCATAATCTGTTCTTCTAGCTGGCTGGTTAGTTTTAAATTTCTATCTTTTTAATTCAAAATATTATTGTTTTTTTAAAATTATAAATTCAAACCTTCAAAAGTCAGGCCAAAAAATTAAAAAATAAAAAAAATAAAAGATATAGTATACTGAACTCAAATCCTTGTTGGTTATTACTAAGAAGAGCTAAAAATAGTGATAAATTTTATAGAATTAATATTAAACAAAATGAATTAATTTCTTGATTTGTCTGTATATTCAGTTTCCACACGTATTTGAAGATTCAGTTCTTGACAATATAAAATCATGGGTGCTACAAGAGGGTGCAATTTCTGGAGATTCAAATCCAAACAGCTGGAAATACTTAGGCAAAAATAAACCAACAGATAATGAGTTATTAAGGACCTATTCTGTCGGATTACTCGCCATTGCTTTAAGCAGGTAATTTAATTTCTTTAATCTCAATTCCAACAGTTGTGAAATTCCATTTTTGCCCTTGTAACAAAGATTTTTCTTTCAGCGGCGGACAAGTGGTGGAAGAAATATTGACAAGTGGAGTTTCGGCGAAATTAATGCATTATTTAAGAGTAAGAGTTCTTGGCGAAGCCTCGTTGAGTCAAAAAGACAATTCTACCCTTCCTGCTGGATCTGTCTCTATCAGAGCTAATAAGGACAAATTAAGGATTAATGACCCAATTTCCAGACCTTTACACGGCGAAAAGTTATTAATTGATAATATTGCTGGATCTGAATTAACCGATTCTTCGTCAGAAATCGCCAGTTCTTATGAAGAAAATGGAGATGTAAATAATAATAATACGAATTTGGAGGTACTTGAGGGAAAAGGAAGGTCTTTAGATGATAGTTCAATTAGGGTTAATAAAAGAGGAAAAGCTAGCAGAGGCAAAGGAAAAGCTGGTGAGGGCGTTTTGGGAAACGAAAGATTGCTGATGTCGCCCGGCTCTAACAGAAGCTTCAAAGACAAATCCGTTGTCAAAAACGAGGAAGCGAAAAAGAGTTTTGAGGCGAGGAGGAATTTCACAGGGGCCGATTTGAATAACAGCGGATTGTCAGGGGCTGATGTGAAAAATGACGAGAGGTTGAAAGATTGTGTGATTGGATCGAGGGATATTTCGGAGATTGTTTTGAAGGCGATCAGGGCCGCGGAAAACGAGGCGACGACAGCTGGCGCGCCTTTCGATGCGGCCAAGGCGGCCGGCGATGCGGCGGCTGAGCTCGTCAAAACCGCCGCTTTAGAGGTAATTTTTTAGAAAATAATTATATTTTTTTCAATTTTTTAATTTGTGTGATGAAAGGTTATTTATTGGATATATGTGTGAAATAGGTGTGGAATGAGAAGAAAGATGACGAGGCAGCAGTAAAGGCTGCTAATGAAGCTGCTTCTACTGTTGTTGATGCTGCCATGTCCACTGATGTTTCTCGGTAATTAAAAATCAAAAACAATAACAAAAATAATAAATAAATAAATAAATAAATATGTAAATAAATAATAATAGTAAATGAATTAACAAGTAAATAATTAATTAATAATAATAGTAAATAAATAAATAATAATAATAGTAAATAAATAAATTATCAAATTATAATAATAGTAAATAAAAAATAAAAAATAATTAATAATAATAAGAAATAAATAAATAAATAATTAAACGAATGAATGAATAAATTTTGCAGTTCTAATGATGACCAGCCGCCCACAGAACCAAAACAACCAGAGCGGAACGAAGACTCGGCCTTAGAATCCTTCTCGATCCTGGACACCGAACCCCTCTCCAAGCTCCGCGAGATCTACTGCATCCAGTGCCTCCAGATCCTCGGCGAGTACGTCGAGGCCCTCGGCCCGATTTTACACGAAAAAGGCGTGGACGTGTGTCTGGCGATTTTACAGAGGAGTTTGAAGGAGGAGGATAAGGAGCAGGCGGTGCGGATGCTCTTGCCGGAGGTGTTGAAGCTGGTTTGTGTGCTCGGCGCGCACAGGAAGTTTGCTGCGTTGTTTGTGGATAGAGGCGGGATGGTGAAGCTGTTGGAAGTTCCCAGAGAAACGCAGACTTTTGTGGGGTTGTCTTCTTGTTTATTCACCATTGGATCTCTTCAGGTAGATTGTTTTTTTAACTAAGAAGGAAATGTTTACTTTTGTGTAATGGTAGAAATATCGAATCGAACCCTACAATCAGTCCTAGGAAGTTTCATGTGGAAGTTTGACCTAGTGATGTTTCCTTTGAATTGCTGATTTGGACGTTACGGCTGTATTTATTTATTTGTTTATTATTGTATTTATTTTATTTATTATTTATTTTACTTATTTTTTAATTTAATTTTTTAATTAATTTATTTGTTTGTTTGCTTGTTGTGTGATAGGGTATAATGGAGCGTGTATCTGCTTTGCCTAGTGATACAGTCAGTAGAGTGGTTGACTTAGCACTCGAGCTCCTCGAGTGCCGTCCAGATCCAGCGAGAAAAAACTCGGCGATTTTCTTCGCATCAGCCTTCGTATTCCGCGCGATCCTCGACTCCTTCGACTCGAAAGACGGCCTTCAAAAATTCCTCAAAATCCTCCAATCGGCCGCCTCCGTCCGATCCGGCGTCGGAAACCCTAACCCTAACCCTAACCCTAACCCTAATCCTGAAGTATTAACAGCTTATGATAAGCAAATCGCATATCATACGTGTGTCGCATTAAGGCAGTATTTCAGAGCGCACTGGCTGTTGTTGGTAGACTCGCTGAGGCCGAATAAAGGGGCGCGCGGCGGCGTGCGTAGCGGGTCAAATGCGACCCGTGCGGCGTATAAGCCGTTGGATATTAGTAATGAGGCGATGGATGCCGTTTTTGTCCAGGTTCAGAGGGATAGGAAGCTGGGGACGAATCTCGTCAGGGCTCGCTGGCCTGTTGTGGATAAGTTCCTCGCATTAAATGGCCACATCACCACTTTGGAGCTTTGCCAGGTATTTATCACTCTTTTATATCTTTCTTACGATTTCTGCATAGAACATTGATTTCTTATGGTAAGTTTTTTTGTGTTTTTGATTTGAAGGCGCCGCCGGTAGAGAGATACCTGCATGAATTGGCGCAATACGGATTTGGAATACTTCACATTGTGACGTTCGTGCCGTGCACTCGTAAATTAATTGTGACCGCTCCATTAAGTAACAACCGTGTCGGCATGGCCGTCATTCTGGACGCCGCTAGCGGCGTCGGCTATGTGGATCCTGAGGTAAATAATATTTATTTTCACTTTTATTAATAATAAAGAAAATTAAACTGAAAGTATATGTACGATATTGATTTCATTAATTTTGTCTGTTGACTCAGGTGATCCGTCCGGCTTTAAACGTTTTGATCAACCTAGTCTACCCTCCCCCTTCACTAAGCAGCAAACCCGTCACAAACAACCCGCAACCCGTTTCACTTCCCACGTCCGACAAAACCACCACGCCAGGCGTGACATCATCGTCGCTGACGTCAGCAGTGACGTCAGCAGGGACGTCAGCAGGGCGGATATCTCTGGGATCGGGCGCGGGATGCGCGGGCCTGGCGGCCCAGCTGGAGCAGGGCTACAGGCAGGCCAGGGAGGCTGTGAGGGCTAATAATGGTATTAAGGTTTTATTAAATCTGCTAAATTCTAGAATGATTACGCCAACTGGCATGCTCGATACGATCCGGGCCCTCGCTTGCCGCGTTCTTCTTGGTCTCGCGATTGATGACACGATCGCTCATATTCTCACAAAACTCCAAGTAATTAAATATTAATATTATATTATGTTCATATTTCCTTTCTCTCTCTTTTCATAATAACTTAAAAATATCATAACCTTATGTCTTTAATGTTTAGGTTGGTAAGAAACTGTCGGAGCTGATAAGGGATTCGAGCGGGCAGCCGTCGGGCGGGGAGCACGCCAGGTGGCAAGTAGAACTCACAAACGTAGCAATCGAACTGATCGCGATTTTAACAAACTCCGGAAAAGCAACGACTCTCGCCGCGACCGACGCGGCCGCGCCAGCTTTGCGGCGGATCGAGCGCGCAGCCATCGCTGCAGCCACTCCAATTTCATATCATTCTAAAGAACTACTCCAATTAATTCACGATCATTTGCAAGCTACTGGGTTAAAATCGACGGCTGATATGTTGAAAAAAGAGGCGGATTTGACTCCGCTTCCTTCATCGGGGATCGGTCCGCTGCATCAGACCTCGCTTCTTGAGCCGCCGCCTCCGCCTGTGAGCTGGCCGTCGAAAAGCTGGGGTAATAATGGGTTTTTGAGTTTGAAAAGTTCGGTTCAGGATGATGATGTCAGCGTGAGGCAATCCGAATCGGCGGTTAAGAAGAAGCCGTTGGTGTTTTCGTCCGAGTCGAGATCTAATAGTTTTGCGAGAAATACTGAAAGGGATCAGATGGAGAGTAGTAATAATGCTGAGTTGGCGGTTGAGATTCCGCAAAAGACTCCTATAGTGCTGCCTCTGAAGAGGAAGTTCAACGAGAAGGACCATCATCAGCTTTCTGCCACACCGTCCGCCGCAAAGCGGATCGCCACGGCGGATCTGGTATCCTACCAGTCTCCTCTCTGCGTGACACCTGGCCCCAGTCGCCGGCCCGCTGACATCAACACGTTATTATCCCCAACATCTCTCACTCTTTCCGGCCGCGCGAATTTCAACAGCATCCCGATCGATAATCTAGACGACGGAAACTACACACCTGGCGTTCCGCCACCTGTCCCTTTCACAACCGGTACCGCCACATCAGCACCAAACCTAACATCCACCTGTACTGCTGAGTCATCACAACAACCAACCTGTACAGAAAGAATGACTCTCGACTCTTTAGTAGTACAATACTTAAAGCACCAGCATCGTCAGTGCCCTGCTCCAATCACAACTCTCCCACCTCTCTCTCTCCTCCAGCCGCACGTCTGTCCCGAGCCGAGCCGGCTGTTGGGCGCCCCGCCAAATGTCACCGCGCGAATGGCCGCACGAGAAATCAGAAAACAGTTCAGCGGGGTCCAGTACTCGAGACGGGACCGCCAGCTCATCTACAGCCGGTTCAGACCGTTCCGTACTTGCCGCGACGATTTCACTCTTTTGACGTGCATGGCGTTTTTAGGGGATTCTTCTCGTATTTGTACCGGTACCCACTCTGGCGAGTTGAAAGTGTTCGATTGTAACACTGGCAACATGGTCGAGTCACATGCTTCTCATCAGAATCACGTGACCATGCTTCAGTCCGTCCAGTCAGCAAATACGAATTTAGTTCTCTCATCCACGTTATACGAGGCTAGACTGTGGGATTCCTACGCAATGTCGGCGGGTCCTCTACACTCCTTCGACAATTGCAAAGCCGCGCAATTCAGCCACTCTGGCGCGTATTTCGCCGCGCTTTCCTGCGAAAGTTCAAGGAAAGAGGTTTTGTTATATGATGTGGAGCGGGGCAGTTTGGAGGTGAGGCTGGAGGACAGCGGGTCGGGGAACAGGACAGGTGGCGCCAAAGGACACGTGCCGTCGCTTATTCACTTCAGTCCGGACGATAATATGGTTTTGTGGAACGGGGTCTTGTGGGACCGCCGGTCTGCTAACGCGGTCCACCGGTTCGACCAGTTCACCGATTTCGGCGGCGGAGGCTTTCATCCTGCCGGCAATGAGGTAATTAATCAATTGTTGTGTTAGTGAGTTTTGTTAATAAGGAGGATGAATGCACCATTAGTCCCTGTAGTTTTATCAGGTCGCAAGTTGGTCCTTGTACAGAATAGTGCATGGTTAGTCCGTGACTTAACGTAACATGTTAAACACCGTTTATAAATTTTCTAAATAACCATTTTGTCCTTTAAGAAGAAAAAAGAAAGAATTCTTTTTAAATTCGTTAAAGAAAAATTAAAAACAAAAAAATGTTTTCTAAAACTCATTAAAAGATTATTAAATAAATATTGAAAGAAAAAATTTCATTTCATTTTTTGAAAAAAGTTTCTTTAAAATTGTGAAGGGTAAAACAGCCATTTTAAAAAATTATTAACAGTGCAAACTTGTTCCATTAGGTCAGTGACCAAGTATAGGAACTAAAAAAGTTAAATGAATAGTACAGGGACTAACTTGCAAACCAGTTAAAATAGGCGGACTAACAGTGCATTTATCCCTTTATCAATATAATATACTATTTTGTACCCTAATATACCATTTTGCGATGTTAGGTGATACTGAACTCGGAGGTGTGGGATTTGAGGAAGTTCAAGCTGTTGAGGAGCGTGCCGTCTTTGGACCAGACGGTTGTAAAGTTCAACGGAACTGGAGACATTATATACGCGATTTTGAGGAGAAATTTGGAGGATGTTTCATCCGCGATCCACACTCGCCGAGTCCGACACCCTCTCTTCTCGGCATTTCGCACTATCGACTCTTCCAATTACTCAGAAATAGCCACCGTTCAGGTAAATTACGATTACATCCCTCATCTTTTAGAATTTGAAAAAGGAAATACCAGAAAGGAAGAAAAAAGGCGGAATTTCGTATGTACGGATGTAACCCCTTACAAAATGTTAAAAATATCGTGAAAACCCCTATAAAATGAGAAATACCATGAATACCCCTACGAAACATAACAAGTATCATGTATACCCCTCCAAAATTTGAAATATCACCAATACCCATGTATATTTGTTATTTTTCATATATGTTGATTTTCATGTTTTGTAGGGGGATTCATGATATTTCTCATTTTATAGGAGTTTTCATGATATTTTTAACATTTTTCAGGCTTGCACATGAAACTCCCCCCCAAAAAAGGATCGATTTTCATAACTAATCATATTTACTCAATTTCCTTTCCAGGTCGACAGGTGCGTGCTTGACCTAGCGGTGGACCCGACCGACTCCTTCGTGGGCGTCGTCGCGATGGATGACAACGAGGAGATGTTCTCCCTCTCCCGCCTCTACGAGATCGGCCGCCGCCGCCCGACGGACGACGACTCCGACCCGGACGACGCGGGCGAGAGCTCCTCGGACGAGTCGGACGAGGACGAGTCCGACCCCGACGAGACCGACAACATGCTCGCCGACCTCGCCGCCGTCGCCGGCGACACCGACGATTCCGATATGTTGGGGAGCGATGATGAGGATGAGGATGAGGATGAGGATGATGAGGATGTGATTGAGGTGGGGAGCAGTGAGGACGGGGACGACGGGGATTTTAACGAGGATTTGGATTTCGGAGCGGCGCAGGGGTTGTTGGATATTATGGACGGGGAGGAGGGTGATGGGGATGATAGCGAGGTGGTGGAGTCGTTTAGTAGCGAGGAGGATTTCGGGTTTTGATGAGGAGGGAAGAGTTGTTGTTTTTGTTTATTTTTTGAGTTTTTTGTTGTTATAAGTGGGAATGGAACGAGGATGTAATTATTTTTTTTTATGTGGAAGAGGGAGGGGGTAGAGTAGGGAGTTGGGATGTAAGTAGAGTTAGCGAGAGGGAGGAAGAGGGAAGAGGGTGGTGAGGATCGAAATTTTGATAAAAAATAAATTTTTTTTTTTTTTTTGCTAAATTTTCTTTTCTTTGGCACTCGTGGTTCTTTGATCCTTTTTTTTTCCGTCTTGCGTTCTCAGGCATTAGAAGATGTCTGTTTTATTGTACTTTTTAGACGACTATTTGCTCGAAATAAGATACAGAAATAATAAGATACATAATTCGTCTCCTCATGCTCTATTAGCATGATACCTCACCATATAATGCTCTAATAGCATGATACCTCACCATATAATGCTCTATTAGCATGACAACTCACCATGTAATTAATGGCAACTCATCATATCTCAATCAGCATTATATGTGGAGGGAGGTAATATCAAATTCTCCACTTTCATGCACTCGTTTCACCGTCTTATCATACTCGTACCCGTACTCGTCATCTTCATCACTGTCTCTTTCTTCTTCCTCTTCTGAATCATCTGATCCCCAGCTATATCCGGGGATCGACCGAGAAGTCTTGGGCATAGTCTGAGCCTCGTGTACTATTTTGCGAATCTCGTCTGTGCTTTGTAGCGAGTATAAGTTATTTCCTCTTCTGTAATAGACCGATTGTGCTTCATCTTTCAGCTCTCTCGGTAGGCTCCTCAAGAACCATGGATGATTTTTTATCTCGCTAATAGTGATCCTCTGAAACAAATTAATGATAGTTTAGCTCGACTTTGATGAAAAAATTGTATATTATCGTTTTATTTTGATGTAACTTTAAAGGATGGTTGGTTTAATGAATTTACTTACCCTCCTAGGATTGGCGACAAAGATGCGATTAATGAGATCCTTGCAATCCTGAGAGATGTGAACATTTTCCGGTATCTTGAATTGCACCGACATTATTCTCTACAAAAATACATAATAAAATCAAGGTGAATTCTCAACGGAAAAACAAACAAACGTGGACCGGTAATTTCATTTGAAATTTGTAATATGAGAAAGTTTTGAGGACTAAACTGAAATTGTTCTTCCAAAGTTCCTTGGGTCTCTTGGGTCTTCAAATGGATATGCCCCAACAAGCATCACATAAAGTGTCACTCCACATGACCACACATCTGCTGGCTATATTTCAATGTAAGTCTATGTTTTTTTTTTTTGAAGAAATGTAAGTCTATGTTAAGCCTCATTTTCTTAGTTTTTCTAGATATTCAACTAAAAAAGAAAATGACAGGTTAGGCAACTTGCACAAAGACTAATCACAAGTCTATAGGGTTTTATATTAAAATAAGATAAATATCTAAAGGCAGCATAAAAACAAAATGATAAATGCTCAATTTGTTTAATATTATACAATTCTGTCAATATCTCATCTATTGCCAAGTAAAATTTCAATTCTAATAATACAATATTTCAACTGAAAATAAATTAATTGAATACAAACCTTTCCTTCATATTCACGACGAGAGAGAACTTCTGGTGCAATATAAGCTGGAGTCCCAACTGTCGATTTGGGTCTCGAGTGCAGAATTGAAGACTGTTCAATTAAAATAGAAGAAACATTTCTCAAAATTATCAATATTTAAACAAAATACCAACATTTTGGTATTAAAAAAAGATTTCGATGTTATATAAAGGACCTTAGAATAACCGAAATCACAAATTTTTAGCCTTGGTGCGGGGCTACCATCCAACAAAGTGTTCTCAAGTTTCAGATCTCTATGAACAATTTGCTAATATAAATTCAAAAATTTAAATGTAGATGAGAAAAATATTATTTGCGAATTTATTTTTATATATAGATAAATTTAATGCTTTTTAATATTCGGCTTTACCATGAAATGGCAATAACTGACACCAGATATAAGCTGCTGGAAGAAGTATCTTGCCTACAACAACAAAACAAGTTGAAAAAAATGTATCTAGCTAGGAACTTTAAATCCAACATTTAAGTTTGAAATTTAAATTTAAACCTCATCTTCAGAAAATCTTCCAGCATCACAAATCCTCTCGAAGAGCTCTCCACCTGCTGCATATTCCATCACAATAGCTAGATGTGTTGGTGTCAAAACAACCTAAATATAAAAGAATTATTCTTAGATCAAACATGTAATTTCTAACTTTCAAAGGATCTATCCGCAAAATTCTCCAATTTATATACTAAAACAACTAGATTTGTTACCTCCTTAAAACGGATAATATTTGGGTGCTGGAGAGATCTGTGATTAATTATCTCCCTGTACACATTCTCATCAATCTAACAAAAAAAATCGTGAGATAACAACAAAAGAAATCTTGTTATGCTTCGAGTTGTTTTCTCAAAAAAGAAAGAAAATTATGCAGTAAATCAAATGTTGTTTTCTCAAGAAAAGAAAGAAAAATTTACGCGAAGGCCACGCTCGATGAGCTTCATGGCAACAAGCTCTCCTGTTTGCCTGTTTCGCATCAGTCTGGCGACTCCAAAATTACCCGACCCGATTGCTCTCACCGGCTCGTACTTCTCCATCTCTCTCTCTCTCTCTCTCTCTATCTCTCTCTCTCACTCTCTCTCGAATGACCAAGTATATATGGTATATCTTTTTGCCTTTTAGTTAATGATTAATAGGACATGATTAATATGACAAAGTACATCATTAGTAAAAAAAATGAATGGAAATTGGGACCCACCTTTTTTTTTTTTTTTTTTTGAAAGTCACAACAAAACTTGTTGACATATGATTGGATGGATACATTGCATTATGCATGTATTTTACTGTGTGATATTTTTAAAGATAACCTTGAAACTTGAAAGACAGAGACATCTGTTCTAATTTCATTTTTTAATGGATGCTAATTATATTTGCATAAATTGTCGTAAATTGCCAATCAAAATTTAACACGAATCTTGTATTGCGGATTTGTAATTGGGTTTCTCATGGTTTTTAGATGTTTCTAAATGATTTCATAGAATAGGGAGACATTAGCATGAGATAGAAATGAATAGGACAAGTCAATTGGGTCAAGTGATTTAACATAAAATATGAAATTAGGTTACAAAATTCTAAGATTTGAACTTGGAATAGTCAAAGTTTAGTTGAGATTTGTACTAATCCATTTAACTTGTTATTTTGGTAAAAATGACCAGAGATACTCTTCTAACCATCATTTACACCTAATCATTTATTTAATTCATAAAGTGATAACAAAGGAAAATGATAGAAAATATGTAAATAACTTGATCTTAAAATATATTTTATTAGATGATTGATTAGACATGTAATAATTATACCGAGTCACTAAAAGAAAAAAAGCATGCATATTGCCTTGTCTCAACATTGTGAATTATTTTCCATGCAAGTCACCTTCAAATCTCTAGCATTTGCACATTTATTACAATATACAATGCCTAAATTTAACATACACTACCACAAAAACATCAAAAAAGCTATAAGCACACAAAAGTATCCCCAAATCATGCATTCCACCTCAACCTTACTCTTCATCGTCCGTGATAAATTTCCCGGTACCAGGGTTTATCGCAGCAATGAAGAAGAAGACTATATTCAACAACAATAGTGGTTCAATCTCATTGATCGGTACACCTGTCTCGATATTTAGTTGTGCCAGAGCACCTTTTCCTGTTATGACCTCTCCAATCAGAGAGAATGCGATACCTAGTTGCGCCAATCTTCCGACAAAGAGCTCGTTCGACTTGGTAAATCCAAATAGAGGGCCTTCAAAATTAGGTAAACAACTTTGATTAGTTCTAGCTTCAAAATATGTACATAGAGAGCATAGGCTTTTAGCAATAATTAATATTATGCTATTTCTATCATAAATGAACTATAAATAATATGTCATGTTTAATATATATAACTAATTCACCTTTTATTTTAGTAATATGTGATTTCTAATTGATTCTGGAAAATATGAGTGTGTGACATATTATGTATCATAGTCAAATTCTGATTTAGACTAATTTACTCCATTCGGTTTTATGCTAAATTATTGTATTATAAATTGAAAGAAATGCAACTAATATTGTAGTTACCTCCTTCGCGAAGACCTAATGCACTCCTAAAGCCCTTGCCAGGAGGGATGACGGCCTTGTCTAAGCCTGTAGCCTCATCTACGAAACGACCACGGTCTCCAAGAGCACCGATGGCGCCGAGGAGAGTGAACAGGATGAAGAAAAGTAGGAGAGGCTCTGCCTCATAGATAGGGATACCTGTCTCGAGATTTAATTGCGACAGTATTCCTTTACCTGTGACTGCTTCTCCAAGGAGCGATGCCTGGAAAAATGATAGGTGTAAATTTGGATGCATCATGATTTATATTCTTGTAGTTAATTTGATATATTAGTAAAACAAAGAAATTAGAGAAGCAGATGAACAAGTTTACAAGTCAGTAGCTTCTAGTTGACATGTAATTTAGTTATAAATGAATTACTTGGTGAAATATTACTATTAAATTGGTGGATATGTAATAATGAACTTACGGCGAATCCGATCATGGCAACTCGACCAACGAAGAGCTCATTCTCCTTGGTGAATCCAATCCCTCCCGAGGTACCAAAAATACCATCTTCAACCTTTTGCTTGGGTTTCTCTACCTAAAGAGAAAAAATAATAGTTCCAAATTTATCAGGCTAAATTGCATGATGTTCTCTAGAATTGAGGTAATATTACATTTATTTAGTAACTATTTGAGGTGAGGTGACATGTTAAATTCTCGAAGAAGAAGGTATTTCGTTCCACCAAAATGATACATTTTGTATATAGAAGTTTCAAAATATTTAACTACACATCTTTTATATGTTTTGTACTCTTTTTAAGGGAGCAAGTCTTTTTATATATTATAAAATAATTTTCTCATACTATATATATATATATATATATATATATATATATCCTTCAATATAACTCTTTTAAATGCTTCAACTAAGCTAAGTATATGTCTACCTTAATTACTAAATGGGATATACACAAACACACATATAATGCCACATAAGAAAAACATGTTAGCAAGTACCTTCTTTGGTGGAGCTTTCGTCTTGGATTTAAAAAGGGCGACAACTGATAATGGAGACGACCGATACTGTCTGTGGGATGTCCGAGAAACTTCTAGATTAGGGAGAAAGGAACTCGGCCGAAGAGGTGAAGTTTCCTTCTTCGAAACCAAGAATTTTGAGTTTAGTGTGCTAGACAATAGCATGGATTGAGCCATTGCTAGTTTGAGACTATAATAAAGAAAATCGAAAGAGATGAAGGTTGTGTGATTTGGGTGTGTTGATTGTTTAAAGAGGAGTGAGTGATGAATATAGGAGATCCAGAGTGAGTGTGTAGTAGTGAGTGAGTTGTATATATGATAGGAGATTGTAGGATAGGGTTTGTGGGCTGTGAGGGTGGCCACGTTTACTTGTGAAATCTAAGGTTGTGAGTCATTGGTTGCACTTTTCATTGGGCTAACTATTGCTCGGCCTAGAAATTTTGGTAGCCTCAAATTGACAAGCGCAGTGGCACACAAACAATTGTGCGATTGAACACAAGTCAAGCCAAAAGAGAGGGAGACCAATTGGTGTGGTGTTCCCTCATTTGTGGTGATGCCACGTCACGTGAAAAATCACACATTCAATTAGTGATGGCAATAGACTGCCAATATACATGTTCTTTCTCCAGGTTTGCATTCAATGGCTCAAATCCAGCCACACCAGTCAGATCAGTGGAGAAAAAGGATTAGCTTGATAAACACATGGTTGGTTCTATTTTAGAAGAAAAATAGCTTAATAAAAACAATCAAGTCCAATCGAATCACGTTTAGGCTTTCTAATGATGGGCTGAAAATCGGCCCATGAACTTAATTAAGTCCCGAATTAATAAAATGTAGGCTGACGTTAACACAAAATGGTTTCGTAGTGTAGTGGTTAGCACTCCAGACTTTGAATCTGGCGACCTGGGTTCGAATCCCGGCGAGACCTTGTTTTTATATTTTGTGAAATTGCTCTCTTTTTCCTTTGTAAAAACTTTCTTTCTTTCTCCTTTGTAAAAACTTTCATTCTTTCTCCTTTTACTTCTTCTTTGTAGTTTTAACTGTCAACTCGACTCAGCACAAAGTATAAAGTCGTAGAAAAAGACTAAAATTCACAGCGATCATAGATAAAAAGTCCCTTTCTTTCTCTTTCTTCTGTAATGAAGTGAAGTCATAGAGGAAAAAACCCACAAAAATCTGAAGATGAGCACAGGATCGAGTGGGAACTCAGGGGATTCGAAGGTGGAGACGATTGCTCGATTGGGGCAATGGAGAATTGAGAATTTCGGGCCTTGCTCGTACAGACGTTCCGATTCTTTCAAGCTCGGAATTTGGAACTGGTTACTCTTTTTCCTTTTGCTCCTTATCCGTTAAATTTATGTCAGATTTGATTGTTTTTTGTCTAATATTACAACTAGTTTCAGCTTGTTTGGGTTAAAAATAATACCAATTCCACATACGAAAGTCAAAAAGCTTTCAGCTTTATACAGGAAACAGTCTGTCTGTGCCTTGTTTCTTCAAAGTTTCGTTTAATATCCGGTTAATTCCAATTCTACAGTCATCAAAATTCTTCAAATACTAATACGCGCTTGCTTCTTTTTTTAATTTATTTATCATGATTAGGTATTTATTAGTGGAGAAAAACAGATGCATGATGATAAGATTATATCCTGAACCGTGCCGTCTATCGAAAGAACAGCCACCAATGGCTCGATTTGTGCTTCGCGTCGCCAACATCGGACCGCCAGGTCGCCGCTCCTGCGTCTCACCTGGTATTTAATGTTATTCATTAATTCCAATTATTCAGACTCAAATTAAATGGTGAAATTATATTATATTTATTTTATTTTATTTTATGTGTAATATTGTAGTGTTTGAGAAAGTACTGAGGGGAAGTGATGACTTCTCGTGGCAAGTGGATAGCATGTTTCATGGACGGTTCATTGTCGATGTTGAATTTTTAGACCTCAAAATCGCCAGCATTAATGTAAAATATATATCTTCCTCCTTTCCTTTTCTTTTTTAGTTATTTGGGGCAATTTATCTTATGTTGCTGTAAATGTCAAAATATCATTTATACCTCTACAAAACATAGATAATATCATGTATACCCTTACAAAACATAACAAACATCATTTACACCCCTCTCTGTTTTTTTTTTCACAAAAGATCCCCAAACTACCCAGAAAAAATATACAATGTACGAAATCCACACCATCTATTTAACATTTTAATAAACTTACAACATTTCATCCCACGTGTAAATCATTTCATAATTCCATTTTCCACAGGGCGGTGAGCCGAGTCCAATCTGGCCGGACGAACCAACCCTCAAATCCCTCTCAACTCAAAGCAGCCTGAGCTGCCTCTCGCGCATGCTGTCAGAGTCCATCCACGCTGACGTCATCATCCGGACTTCCGACGGCGAGGTCCGAGCTCACAAGGCGGTCTTATCCGCGGCCTCCCCTGTTTTCTCGAGCATGTTTTTGCATAATTTGGTTGAGAAGGAATCGTCGGTTATTGAGATTGAGGATATGTCGTTGGATGCGTGCGCGGCGTTGTTGGGGTATGTTTACGGGGATATTAAGCAGGACGCCTTTTGGAGAAATAGGTACGTTGGAATTTGGAAATGCTTTCTTTATTTATACATTTATTTACACCCATAGAACGTAGAGAGTATAAGGAAATATATCGTGCGTGCGTAACCTCTCTTTAGTTGTTTTCAGAATTGGGAAACGTCTCTACTTTTTATTTAATGTTTTACATTGGTTAAGTTAGAAAGAGGGTTAGTTAGTTGAGGCACATTGTTTTTGAAAAATGAGGAATATTGATAATATTTATTATGTTTTATTGTGCTATTTCACATTGTGAATGGTTATATGATATTTTTGAGGTTTTTGTAGACGTACACACATGAAAAACTAAAATTCCGCCTAGATATTTATATAACATAATGTTGACTAACCATAATAAATAATTACGAAAATGAATTATATTTATTAATTTTCAACGGTTATTTGTGATATGTGACATCTTAAATTAATATTTAACTATCTGATTTATTTGTTAGGGTTGCGCTTTTAGCAGCGGCAGATAAATACGATATTTTGGATCTGAAGAATTGTTGTGAAGAGAGTTTGATTGAAGATGTGGGATTAACAAACGTGTTGGAAAGATTGCAAGAAGCATGGTTGTACCGGCTCAATCGGTTGAAAAAAGGGTGCTTGAGTTATTTATTTGAATTCGGTAAAATTCATGATTTGAGAGAGGAAATTGACGCGTTTTTTCGCCAGGCGGATAGAGAGCTCATGGTCGAGATGTTTCATGAGATTCTCACCGCTTGGAAACCTATGTGAATGAGATGTTGTGTTTTAAAAAATGGAGTGTTTTTTAAGAGTGGTGTGTGATGAATGGAATGTTGTGTGTATTGTTAGTTAGTGGATGTGCTTTTTTTATGAATATCATAGTGAGTGTTTGTAAATATTTGATGGAACTTCTTTAGCGTTGTTCTTTTTCCGCTCTGTAGCGTCTCAATATTTTTGTATGTTTAGATTTTAGAATACTAAAACTTGTGTGTGATCAAAAGTTGGAAAACGGTATTATTAATTATATTAGGGAAAAGGTGTTAATTTGTTTTTTGAAAATTTCAGAAGGCCGGGTGATTCTTAAAACTAAAACTTACAATTGCAATTTTTTCATATGTAGGATAACCTATTTTTAGGTTATGATCTTCCTTCGTTAAGAATTTTTTAAGCCCAAAACAGATTTAAAATAAAACTGAGATGGAAAGTACTAAATACTATGAATAAGTTGGAACATGACATCTATAAGATCAACAAATGAAATCATAAACAAAAATAAAATACTATATAGATATCATTCCAATCAGTCCATTAACATAATAAAATAATAAACTCTAACTAAACTTGAATTAGCTCCCTTAATCTTTCAAATGCAACATCAAATAAAATCCTAAAATCTATGAACAACAAAATAAGACGAGTACTATCAAATAAAAGTCTAGAAAAAAGACGATAAAGAGGATCAGAACATATATATAACTATTTGAAGTGCCGTTCATATCTTTACCTCCACTCTCCGTCTGATTATTAATTCACTCATTTCATCAATTTGATCGGAGGTCTCATTTATTATCTGATATGCTAAGTCAGAGTCCTCAATTTCAAAAATATCAGAAATTTGTGTTAAGATTTATATTTTTTTTAATGATGAAATTGTTTTCGATATAACATTTTAGTTATTGGAATAGGTTCCCATTAGGTCTTAAGAGTTTGTACCCAGTTAATTTCTCTCTCAAAATTTAAGGCTTAAGAACAAATCAAGATGACAGATTTAAGGTTTAAGAACAAAATAGATTTGGGATGTTTATATAGCAAAACGATAATCAACAAAGTTCAAAAATTGAAGAAATTTTTACGTGAATGTCTCTTCTTTCAAGAAATCAAAGAAATCGGCGCGAAAACTCGAACGCCAGGATTTTGTAGATCCATAAGCAATGGCTCCAAATATCTCTCAACAATTCTCCCGCTCATAAATTTAATATGAAATGGCATGCAAAATTTCACATATGAAGAACTTCACATATAGTTACATATGCCAAATTTCACATATAAACAATTTCATTATCACTCTATGAAGGTGTCTTGCTGGATGTAATAGAGTACAATAATGAAATCAATTGAAAATTAAACCACGTTTTCTAGCTATTTTTTCCCCCAATAAAACATATTCATTTATCACATATTTCATTAGTCACTAACTGTGACGTGGTCCGACTGGACTTGTTTCAGCGCCTCAAGTGCTTTCCTGGCGTTGGATTCTTGCCGACCAAACTTATTCTCTTTTTTTTAATTTGTATGTATAGTTTTCAAACAGAAAAGATTTTCTGATTAATTTCTCTTCTCTTTTCATTTTATCCTGTAGGTGATTTATCCCGTCTTGTGGTACATACTTTTCTCACTATTCCATTATTATTTATTTTTCGAGAGAGAGAGAGAGAGAGAGAGAGAGAGAGAGGTGGACTGGAGTAGAAGAACAGAAGGAAAGAGGGTTCCGGGTTGTATTTACAGACTTTCAGGGTCTGATTGGGCTTCTAAACATCGGAGTTCAAATCGAATCGACTTTTAACGCTCGACTGATCTCCTATCCTCGACCTCAACTCCACAGCTGCGGCACTCGCCTCAACACCTCCGCCCCTCAAAGCACTAGCCTCGGGTCTGAGGACGCCAAGTTCACAAACGTTGCTAGCACGCACAAATTTGAGCGTCGAAAATGTCTCGTCAGCAGATAATAGCTCAGGGGAAACGTTGGATCAACGATTTTGAATCGCCACCTAAGCAAGGCTGCCAAACAAAAAGTTATATATAAACACACTAAACCCTATACACTAGCAGAAATTTATATAATTTATTGTTTGGTTCTCAAAAAATATACTTTCAATAACTTAGTCAGGACGCAGTTTTGGTAAGTAATGACTGTACCCTTCCTACCCAGCTTCGAAATGACATTGCGTAAATCTCCCAAGCTCAAATTAATGGGCTGAAATTCAACCAAATAGCAAAATCAAAACTTAAATCAACAAATAAAATTGGGAACCATTATAGGGGCTTTTTTGCAATTTCCAATAATGCAGCGACTTTCTCGCAATTTCGGCATAATGTAGGGGGCTTTTCTGCAAATTTTCTATTATTAAATATATTTTACCATAGCTTCTTTTAACCGGTCGCATGTAGCACCGCTCTTTTCCACTCGCTCGCTCCCGGCCAGACAACAAAATTGATCACTCCGTTCACTGGTCGACTCGTGACCTAATTTCCACGCAAAATAAGAAAATATTTATCACAAAAAAAATCTAATAAACGATATATTATTATATTAATAAAAAATCATGAACCACATTTTTGCCATGAACATCGAGCTCAAATATAAAATGACTCTGTGAAGACACGGAGTTCATAAGTGTCGCAGCCGTCGACCTAATAATAACTAAAAAAGGCATATGTTAAGTTTAAATTGCAAAAAAGTCATTACATTCTTCAAAATTGCAAAAAAGACCCAAATTAACCTTTTCTTAGCCGCCTCATTGAGTAAATCAGACACATGGGCTGAACTGAACACCTCCGTCGGTGTAAGGTTGGTCACATAATGATTTTTCTCATCGTCCCTGATCACCGACTGCTTACCCTCCCCTCTTGGCAAAAGCAGATTAATAACCTCCTTCTTGTAGATCTCCAGCATGGAGGCATGCATGCCATACTTTCAGCCTCATGCTCTAAGGCATGTCATGTCTTGAATATCATCTCTAACAAGCGGGAGATGATGTCGCGCTTGTGCTCTGTCTCATCGTTCTCCATCATTCTATAGGTCTTGTCATTCCCCATCATCGTATAGGTCTCGACTGAGCCAGTCTGGCCATATGCAGATAAATACACATGCAAGAAAGAAATCATAGGAATTAGTTGCAACTTTTATCCAAAATAAAATAAAATAAAAGAAATGGCTCGAAAGATAGGACAACCGAGCGATATTAATTTAATTGAGATACTTTATGCATACAAAATAAGTAGTTTTGTATCTGGTTTCATATACAAAATATGTGGTTTCATATGTGATTGCATATATTTGATGTGTTACTTATTACATTACCTTGCATATTTTAGGTACTTATGAAATAAATTAATATATCCGTACCTTATAGCCATCCAAAGGGCTTTGGACGAGCTCGGAAATCTCAGCAAACACATCATCCTGAATCTGTGAAGACACGGAGTTCATAAGTGTCGCAGTCGTCGACTTAATAATTAAAAAAGGGCATATGTTAAGTTTAAATTGCAAAAAAGTCACTAAATCCTTGAAAATTTTAAAAAGATCTCCAACATGGAGGCATGTATGTCCTACGTCCAGTACTCGCGCTCTAAGGCATATATCTTATCAAATAGCATCTCTAATGAGTGGGGGGGATGAGGTCCACACTTAATTTCAGCCCGTGACTAGTACGCTGCCTACGTACCGGTCAAGGCAGATTCAGCTGTGACTGGTACGGCCCGTGCCGCAATTGAACGCACTCTTTCAATTGCCTTCTCAACTGAGGCCATTTTCTTCACAACAGATTGACACCGCTTGCTCGGTTTCTTCACAACCAATTTCTTTGCCTCCATCATACCATTCCTCAAAGACTTGAAACCGTCTTCTATCTGCTTCGCCAACTGCCTTTCCTGTTTAATCTTCTTCTATTGTTCCTTCTTCCTTTCTTCTTTTTCCTTCTTCTAATTCTTCTCCCTCTCGGCTCTCATCCGTTTGCGCTGAACCCTTCTCGCTTCCTCGTTCTTTCTAAACAAATCCAAACCCCCTTCTCAAGTCTCACATTGCTGCAAGGTCGTGGCTCAACTTCAGGCCTCGACTGCCGAGCCCTTCTTGCCTCCTCTCGCTTCTCAAGCTCAGCCCTCACATAGATGCGAGGCATGGGGAGACGAGAAGACCGCGACTGGTACGCTCCGTTCGTATCAATCAAGAAAGAGGCGGCTGCTGCCTCGACTCTTGGCACGATTGCCTCTTTGGGGCCACCTCAACTTTCCCCACTTTTGAAGGCTTCTTCATAGCCACTTTGCTCGACTTGGTGACAGCCAACTTGAGTTGTTTCTTCTCTTCTTCCATGTTCTTCTTGTTCTTCTCAATATGAGATCTGTTCAATTCACGTTCCGCCCTCTTTTTCTCCAATGCCTTCTCCAATCTTTCTTTTGCCGCTTTGGCAAGCTCCAAGGAGAGGACTTTCCCCACTGGTTTCACCTATAATTAATTAAAAAAAGAGAGACAAATTAGAAACAAGATCCGAGAAAAGAGTCAATAATAGTAATCAAGATTTGCAATCAAACCACAAATGAAGAAAAGCCTCAACGAGCCACGGCACCATGCCGCCATTATTGCAACTTTTCAAGATGTTTGTTATGAGTTGTTATGAGCCAGTGAGGGTGCTTTCTGCCTTTGTGGCTGAACCGAGTGTAGGCATTTATTACGTTCTTTTCATTTTGGGTTGAGTCTTTTGTAATTTGGTGCATGCATTAAATGTTGGACCAGACTTTATTTCTTTTTGTTGTTCAGTCAGAAGTTTGTTGCGCAAGGATATAGATTGAAAGAGAGACAGCATTAGTGTCATATAAAAATCGATATTGTAAATTTTCCAGTTTAAGAGTACATGGAGGACAATGACATTTGGAGAACTGCAGTGCGGCGACTCGACTTGGTTGGTCACATAATTGTTCTTCCCATCATCCTTGATCACCGGCTGCTTACCCTCCCTCTTGGCAAAAGAATATTAATAAGTTTGTCATTGTGGTCTCCAGCATGGAGGCATGCATGTTGTATGTCCTGCCCTCACTCTCTAAGTCATTTACCTTCTAAAATATCATCTTTAACGAGCGGGGGATCACGGCCGCGATGTCACATAATGTAGGGGATTTTTGTATTATTTCCATTACTAATGTTTATTTTACCTTATTTCTTTGAGTCGGTTGCCTATAGCACCGCCGCCGCTCGTATCCAGCTGCTTGCTTTCATGCACTTGTTGCCCCGTACCCTAATTTCCACAAGAAAATTATTCGACTCCATATGTGGAAACAGAATGTCGCATATGCATTTGCATATGTCGAAACAAAATGTCGCACTTGCATGTGTAGAAAAACCCATTTTAAAGATGTATTTTTTCAAGAGAGATATATTAGCCCAAAATATATTTATAACAAAACAACACAAATTACTATTTAGCACAAATTAATAACTTAACATGATTTAGCTTGAAAGTGATTTTTATCAAACCAATAGTTCAACTCTTAAAATACTAAATAGACATAATTATTTCAAATATAAATACAGAAATAGCTCTCTCCCTCAATTTCTCTCCTACTACTCTCACAAATTCAAACATAAAATTGCAAAATCTATAACCTAACAACAACAATACAAGAAAACTAATATCAAACATAAAACCAACAATCAAAAGAATGATCAAGATCAGGATCAAAATCATGAAACTGGCAGAACTAGACTCATTCAGTTCCTCTTGTATGTTGACCGTGGCTCATCGATTCATCAATTTCTTCCGCTCTAATCATAACCTCATCTTCTGAGTCTGATACTCCGTAAAAAAAAAATAATCAGGCATCTATGTTAAGCACTTATTCATTTTTTCTGTAAAAACTTTGTTTATAAATTAACAACATTTTTCTAACAAGCATCATTTCATTTTTTTTCAGTTCTGAGAAAGACCACACATAAAAATTATGAAGAAAGGGGGAAAGCACCTGTAGGCAATACGAGAAAATCTCGCAATGTCATATTGCACTCTCCAACCACATCTGTTAGAGTTTGTCTTGCCTCCTCATGATTATTTGATCTCCAAAATTACAATATATGTCGAATTAGATACAAAATTAAATATGAAGAAATCAACTAGATTATACTCTAACATTAGGGAATACAAAGTTTATAAAGATTGGTGATCGTAAAATGAGTACGAACATTTTTCAATGAAAACACAATTGTTCAAATAATAGATAAGATCAAAAAGATTGGCATGATTGGAATAATACAATGATATTACATTTTTTAAAATCAAACATATATCAAAAAATTGGTCATTATCGAAATAATACAATGATATCACAATTTATTTAAAACATAAATTGGTCGTGATTAAAAAAAAAAAATAGAATCATAAATTGGATTACAAATAGATTGGTCCAAATCGGAATAATAGATTGAAATTGCAATTTTTAACTCACAAATGAGATCAAGAAGATTTGTCATGATCAGATAAACAATGAAATCACAATTTTAAAAGATTCATGACATATAATACAAGATAATCAAATATTAAATGTGAAAAGTTCACAATATTTTTAAAAACAAAACTAGAATTACGTACCGTGTCGCGAGACCGACGCAATGCACTAGGGACGAACCAGCAAGATCTCCACTGGGACCAGCTCAACTCATCTCGTGCCACATGCCGCATGCTCGTGCCACGGAAATAAGCTGTAAAGCAGCTCATGGTGACTAAAGCAGGAAATAGGTGACTAATTTAATTGTGAAGGAAGAAAGATTGAAATATGAATGTATTTTATTGGTGAAAGAGAAAAGGTTTATTAAAAGTATATTTTAATCCAATTAATGAGGTCATCAGATAATAAATCTGGTCATCAAGAGAAAAAAGAGGAGTCAATGATCTATTAAAGCATTAAGATAAAAGCAGAACATGCATTCAAAAAAAAGATAAAAGCAGATAAAAGGGTTTAAATTTTAAATTTTTAAAGATTAGATATTATCCTTTAGATTTATTATAATTGTAGACTTATCTTGTAAATTTTAAAATTTCAAATAATATGTTTTTATTTTTAAATAATGTTTTGAAATAATAATATTATTTATGAATTTAATTTTTTTTTGTTGAAAGCCCATGTGGCCTGAGATTTGTCTTACCAGGCCGTATAATTCAAATACAAAGAAAAACTGAAGAAGCTAACTCGAAAAGAATACATGCACCTTGAATGTAGCTTTTGATAGTTTGTAACTTTGAAAATCACCTTGAATTAGAGGAACAAAACAAGTCACTCTCTTTTCCAACAGAATACATGTACCAGAGACAATTTACCTACCAAAAAAATAATAAAAATCTATATATGGGCTATAAAAAACAAAAAAGTTGGTCTATAAATGTATTTATGGCCTATAAAGAATAAAACATTCAAATCTACAATTTATGGCCTATAAAATAATAAAAAAAATATTTTATTTTAGTTTTAGTTTTAAATTGAGCTTTAGTTTTATTTTAACATTTAAAATTTGAGATAATCAATGCTTAGTTTTTTTTTTTCAAAGAACAATTTATTTATGAACTTGATACTGCATGATAGTCAATTTTTATATGTTTTTTGAGAAACAATATATATAATATAAAAATAAATTAACCAAAAAATATAATTTTTTTTTATTTTTAAGGAAACCGATTTCGCCGAGTTTTGAATTCACAACTTTTGGGTGGGTGAGATGATGCTTTACCACTTTATTAGAAGTAGGCTTACTATAATATATTTTTGTAAAACAATATATATGTAAATAAAACACAAAATAATATATATATATATATATATATATATATATATATATAAAATTAAATCTCCATCTTACAGCATCCTTATTACTATCCAATTTTTCCAGACTAAATTAGTACACGTTCAAAATAAATTGAATTGATAACTGAACTTCTAAATATGCTAACCTGACTAATAGCATTGATGCGATATTATTGTTTCGTCAAACGATTGATAACAAGTAATAGAATGATCTAATTTGAACCAATTAAAGTTGACTGATATAGCACATAAATAACTTTTTTTTGTAAAAACCCGCAGGCATCACTAACTAAAAAGTGGTCCTTTGTTATTTCACTTTCATAACCTCCCAATATTTGTGTACATTCAAATTTTACAACACTAACATTTAAACAAATTGAAACATTCAAACCTTATTCTTTTCTTTTTTTTTAGACTGTTTGCCTGTAGGTCAAACCTTATTCTTTTCAAATGTTTTTATTATAGAGGTTTTTTATATATTAAGACTAGCTATGAACATGGCAAAAAGAATAAAACCTTAAACACGAACATAAAAAAGATTTTGACAAATGGTTTCAATAATCTAACACTTGAATATCTTAGTTATGATCTCATAAGTTATTTTACTAGTTCAAACTCCCTAAGCATCAATATCTGATACTAAGTAAAGTATAACCCAATATAAATTCATTCCTCTCGAATATTAAAAACTAAAAAGCATTTTAATCCCTACAAATTATTTTTATCATTTCTTTTTAAATTTAAATCGAATCGTAACAACATTATCCTGTGGCCTGACAAACTCTATGGCATAACCGTGATTATCAGGAATATCAGGGGCAACCGTACCGACAGTATCTGTCCTCTCTCTCTCGTTACTCAAGACTTGTCTCTATCATCACGTCATATCTTCCGTCACTCACTCTTCCTTTTTTACTCACACCTCACTGACTCATCACCTGTTTTCTCTGTCAAAAATAATATTTATTTTTAATTTTAATTATTCTAAAAAAATGATCTACTGCTTGATATTTTCCCAGAATAATATACGTACATATGCGTTTGGAAATATACGAAGGGGAATTGAGGCAACACATAAAACGGTCTGACGAATGACTTGTCAGTGAGTGAACAAGACCGGTATAAAACAACACATAAAATGGGGATAATTTTATTAATTAAAATTACATGATTCGAAATGAAGCATAACTGAATTTGCTTTGGCTGGCACAGAACAGAGGCAGTTTTGGTCCCCACTCTCTCTCTCTCTCTCTCTCTCGCTCGCTCGTTAGGGTCTTTTTCGGCATTTTATAGTAAAACATTATCTCCAACACACATCATTTTCTCTGCCCGGTCGTGGTCCATATCATCGATAAGTTCTTGTATGCATTTGGTCTACAATTATATTATAGTTACGAGTAAATATGTAGGTAGAATGACCCATCTTGAATTAACATCAATAGCTAAACAAATTTTCAAAATTTGAACTCAGTTCAGTTTTGTCAAAATTAGCATTTTGACCGGCACCAAAGCTCATGTAAAATTTAATTATGTCACATATACACATCACTATTAATTTCAAATGTCGAAATAAACATGTCTACTCTTAGTTGTCAAATTAAACTCATGTTACAGTTCATGTATTAAATGGTGCACAAGGCAAGGCAAGAGACAAGTAACCATCTCCCACTTCCATCTTCGTTCTTCAAATCTTTCTTCTAGTTCTTCACTGGCTCCTCTCTTTCCCTCAGTTCATATAAATATCCCATCGTCGTCTCCACTTCTACTCAAATACTATCCAAAAACCAATCCGATGAGGCCTCCATCTTTGCCGGGGGAGGTATCGCCGGAGTTGTGGGCCGCCTGCGGTGGGCCGGTGGCGCGCGCGCCTCACGTTGGCTCGCTCGTATACTACTTCCCAGAAGGTCATTTCGAATACAGTCCATCTTCACGTATCTCCGATATCCCTTCACCATACCTCAGCCGGCCATTCTTCCTTTGCACCGTCTTGTCCGTGCGCCTTCTAGCCGACCCCGACTCAGACGAGGTTTTTTCAGTCATCTCCCTCTGCCCGTTTGAGGGTTCTCATTCCTCAACGTCCTCGCCTCAACGGTTGATGACCCACAACCCAGGCTCAACGGAATCCTTTTCCAAAGTGCTGACGCAGTCCGACGCGAACAACGGAGGTGGGTTTTCCGTCCCGAGGTCCTGCGCGGACACGATATTTCCGCCGTTGGATTTGACGGCGGATCCACCGGTGCAGAACCTGCTGATGCGCGACGTGCATGGGAAAGTTTTCGAGTTCCGGCATATTTACCGTGGGACGCCCAGACGGCACCTGTTGACGACTGGGTGGGCACGGTTTGTCAATGAGAAGAAGCTCATTGCTGGTGATACTGTCGTTTTTATCAAGAATGGACGTGATCTTTTTATTGGTAATTTTTCTCTTTTTCTTTCATAATTAAAGTGCTTTTCTTTTGGGTTTCTTGGTTTGTTTCTTTTGACTAGTTTGTTAATTAAGATTTCAGAAACTTTTGATTAATTTGGTCTTTTTTTCTGGTGCGGTCTATTCTGTTGGAATCTTGGTAATCTTTGAGTGGGTTTGAATTTTGAATTGATGATTTGGCTTAAGAAAAACCGCAAGTTATAACTGCTTTCATTTTCTTATTTATCAACATTACATTACAGGTGTGAGGCGTGGGCCCCGCTTTGTGAGAGCACACGTGGCACCTGAAGAGGTTTTGAACTCCATCGAATCCGCCGCCAATGGCCGAAACTTTGAGGTACATAACTGATAACCCTCCTTATCATTAGCTAGTATCACTAATTCATTTATACCAAAAATAAGCTTCATTTCATAACTCATCTTATCCATTAAATCAAACAACAATTAACATACCAATTTAACGATCTAATTATCATTATTATTCAACAAGGTGGTATATTATCCAAGAATGGGAGACGGAGGATTGGAATTCGTGGTGGAGAAAGAAAGAGTGGAAAGAGCAATGATGGCAGGTTACTGGTCGGTCGGTCTCAGAGTCAAGATGGCGGTCGAGGCCGTGGACTCGGTCCGCACATCGGTCTATCTAGGAACCGTTTCAGAGATCCGGTCCAAACCTTCTCCATGGACCACTTCCCCTTGGCGCGCCCTTCAGGTAATTAAAATAATTATTTATTTATTTATTTGTTTGTTGAAAGTGTTTAGGTTAGAATTAGTCTTAATAGGGTATTTAAATATTGATTTGGTTGTGTGTTTTTACTTTTTAGTGAGGGGCATGTGAAGTGTGGGGTATGGAATTACTGTTGTTGTCTAGGTAGGATTGTTTTGTTAATAGTAAAAGGTAAAGAGAGACATTCCTTTATTAACATAGTTGGATGGTTTATCATGATTGTTTTGTTGGGAAATTGATTTGGATTGGATGGACATGTGTGTACAGTGAATGTTGAAGAGCACTATAAATGCAATATGGATCTGTCTTCAAACTTTTATGTCTTCTATTATTATAATGTTTCTTAATTCTGGATTCACTGAATTGGTTGTCCAAAGACTCCAAATTAAGACTGTATTATTGACTTTGTACATATATGCAAGAATTTACCTAATCCATCTGTAAACTTTAACTAAACACAAGGCCCAATGAATTCTGTTTGGTACCAGACTGAATCATACCAGACTGATTCATACCAATTAATACTTACTGGTACCAGACCTGTCTTAATGGTACCAAAATCTCACTCTAAAATCCTTAATCCTTTTATTTCAAAACAATTCAAACCTATTTCTCTAAATAAACATCTTTTTGAAATTCCAGGTAACATGGGACGATCCAGAGGCGGTTAAACTAGTCCGGCAAGTGAGTCCATGGCAAGTAGAAATAAACCAATCAATCCCTACAATCCACAGCACAATTGCACCTCCGTACAATTACACCCCTCCTCCCTTAAAGCGGGCCCGCACCAACCCCACCTCAAATGACCGTTTTACCCCTCACACTCTCGCCCCTTGCATTCAGGGAGCCAGGCATTCGGATTACCACCTCCCTTCTGCGGTCTACGGTACACCCGGTCCATCCACACCTTTAACCCCCCCTAATAATTCCAACCAGTTCTTTCCCGATTTGGAAGGTTCCGATCAGACCGGCATGGAACTTTCTAGAAGCTCCAAGATTGGTACATTAATGCTTTTCGGAAAGTTGATAGAGTTTGTGCAGTCTGACGATTCAGGCGGTGAGGGGTTTAAGGAGGCGAGTGGAGACGAGGTTTTCTTACCGGGTTTTAACGAGCCTCAAACGGGTCCGGCTCATCATACCCGTTATTTCACTGACCTTGTCTTGCAGAGTGAAGGAATCTAAAAAGGTATGTTTTTATGGGAAATTAGCAAAAAAGCCCCTCAATTGTTATTTAATTAATTATTATATTTAATTTAATAGATTATTTTTAATTTGTTGATTTTTTGGTGCAGATGGCCTTTGAATATTTGGGTGGGTTGTTTAATATATTTCAGGCTCGACACGACCAATTTAGTTTATTTGGTAATAAAAAATTATCACCAATTGTTATCATTGTAAAAAGAAGTATTATGAGTACTGGTCAGTTTTGTTATTTTTATTTTATTTTCTTCTCTTGACCCAATAAAATGGGGTTTTTGAGTGTTTAAAGTGAGTGTTGTTGAGTGAGTTAGTAGGATTATGTGATTCGGTTTTTGGAGGTTTTGATCGACGGCTAGAATTTGTTGGTTCTTTTAAAGGAATATTCTGTGTGTTATAATATGAAAGAACATTAGTGCTTTTATTTAATATCAATTTGTTTATTTTGTTTCATCAAGAAGAATGGGATCTGTTATATTTGGTGGTGTGCTTTAAGTATTTCTTATGGCTTGTTTTATTTTATTTTTTGTTGTGTTTTATTCTATTTATACATGTATTTCAAATCAAGGATTTCAGCCCAGTAATTAGTAGGACTGAGCCTTGATCCTCTTGGATTAGAACATTGGGCCTTCTGAAATGAATCCAAGTTATTAATAGGACTGAGCCTTGATTCTTCTAGGGTTTGAGCATTGGGCCTTCTGAAATGTATATGTATATGATCATCTGGATATGATTTTCACACTACCCAAAACTCCGGAAAACATAATACAATAATAATATGATTATAATATGTAAAACAAGTATAATTATAGTATACTGAAATGGACAACAAGTATAATTATAAAACAATACTCAAGTAACAATATACATAAGGTAATGATGTTTTTTGTGATGTTTCTATTATATAATATACAGGTAATAAATTATATGGAATAGTAAGAATATGTTATTCTTATATGAATCAAACTGGGTAGCCCAACTTTATTTATCGAGTAGCTAGAGAAGGTTGATCTAGATTGTAGACTAAATCCCAAGTGGAATTCATTCAAAATGAAAATTTTCCAAACTTTATTTATCAATTATCAAGTTGCTACACAAGCTTGGTCTAGATTCTAGACTAAATTCCAAATAGAATTTATTCAAAAGGAAACATTCCAAATAGAAGAACAAGGAAAATATAAAAGTTGGGTCACTTGATGAGATCTATCGATTCAATCCTTTGGTTTCATTCTCGAAATTCAAACATTCATTTAATTACTATCTTGTAAGATGTATTTGATGTTTTGATAAGTGATTTAATTTAATTATAAAATTAAGTACAATAAATACTGTAAAATATTTCCTAAAATGGTAGCACAAACCGTATCTTTGGAGGATCCCACAAGAGAGCTATCAAAAATTAAAGCGATCACAGAAGTACAGAATAGGATGAAATCCCTGAAACCAAACATAAAATATTATCGACATATCCATATCTTGATTCTTGAAATCGAAATTTACCAAATTTTTTTGAGTCAAATTCTCTTGATTTCCGTCCAGAGATTGTTTTTTTTTTTTTTTTTTTTGAAAGGTAAGCATTTGATTACGTTGTATTAAATCGAATTAAAAATTCGTTACATAAAATATTTACAATAAAAGAACTAAAAAAAATTAAAAGATGGTCTATCTTTAGAACAAATGCTATTTTTTAAGAAAAAGATAGAAAACAAATGGAAGTCGAATCATTTCGGTTTTCAGCCTTGAATTTAAGTTCTCTGAGTCCAAAACTAACGTTCATTCCTTGACCGTTTCTACGGCCTTTTAGAGAATGTTATTACTTAGTAGTTCAAATGTTATAATCTAATAATCCATACACCCGACAAGTTTCTATTTGTTTCAACAAGTTTGAAAGCTACCCACACCACATCTCCTATCGCTTTTCTTCTTTTTTTCTACTCTTTCAATATTTTTGGAAATTCTCACTAGTTTTTCTAAGCAAAAAGGAACATTAAGTACATATTGGACCTGACAAGAAGGGAACAGAGTGGGATAAAATCTTTAATTTAGCTGAACATGAATAAAGATGTATGCAATAGAATCGACTGAATGAACTGAAATAATTGACTATTTCGTTAAAATGCGTTACCGAACATTGACACACAGAATAAAATGAAATAATTGATTATTCCCTACGCTCCATTTTAACTCGTTGCCAAACAACTAAATTAGCACGTTGATTTGATATTTCTCTATGATATTTTTTCTTTTGTAAAATCAAGTCATGATGTATAATGTACTCTATTGTAATATAATTCTAAGTTATGATATAATATATTCAATGATTGTTAAAAAAAAATCACTGTCTTTTAAATTTCATATATAGTTTGTGTCTATGGGAAAAAGTTTATGAAATAGCTGTGGGTTGCTTATGGCTAGCCAAAAAGCTCGTGGCTCGATAGCTCGCTCGAACTCAACTCGAAAAAAGCTCGAAAAAGCTCGACTCGAAAACAGCTCGAATCGAAATCGAGCCGAGCCGAGCCAGCTCAATCCAAAATCGAGCCGAGTTTGAGCTTGACCTAGCTCGGCTCGAGCTCGATATCTTACATATACTAATCATTACATAAAGTCAAAGTCTTATAAATATGTAATATTATATGATTAGACCCAAATTGGATAACATATCAAAGTCAAGGCAGGGCCTAATATTATATGTTACAAGTCTTATAAATATGTAATTCAAATGTAAATTGGATAACATATTATATAATTAGGCCCAATAAAGGCCTAATAGACCTTCATAAAAGATAGAGTGAATCCTTCGTCTTCATAAAACGTGAATCCTTCATCTTAAGATTCCAGAAGCTCTTGGCGTGAAACCCTAGTTTGAGCCCCTTTGTTCAGAATCGGTACCTTTTCTTGCTTCTTTCCGGCCAGATCGTCGGAGCTCCGTCGCTCAAGACCGCTGGAGGTTGAACAACAAGGTAAATTTTTGTTTAGACCATTAATTACTCCAGATTGGATTGAATTTGTCAAGACCATTCAATTCACGCTAATGAATTTGAATTCACGCTAATTAATTTGTCAAGACCATTAATTACTCCATATTGGATTGAAGCAAATTAATAGTAGCAAATTAATAGTTCAAGACAATTAATAGTTCCACGAAGAGAGAGGAAAAACAAGACAATTCAATTCTTATTCTGTCAAGACCACACTTCAGATCTCTTACCTTATATTCATTATTTTTTTTAATTCAATTGTAGAATGTCTAATGTTGTTGAAACCGCTACCCCAACCGATGATGTAGTAATGTCGGATGCCGCTAATGAGACTGGCGCGAGGGAACCTGAAGTTCACAAAACTACACCGAAACCAAAACAGAGATCTCTTACCTTAGTGTATTGGATGGGTGGAAGGCAAATAGCGTGAAATATCCTGTCTTGAGTAAATTGGCGCGTGATATTCTTTGCATTCCGATCTCAACAGTTGCTTCCGAATCGGCTTTTAGTGCGGGTGGTCGTGTATTGGATGATTATCGGAGTTCTCTTAGTATTGATATGGTGGAACTTTTGGTTTACGGGGGGGATTGGATTAGAGCAAATCTGAAAGCTGAGTTTCAAACATCTCAAGTAAGCATGTTGATTTATTCATTCATATATTATGTTTAAAACTGGACCATTTATTTCTACTTGAATTAATAATATTTTTTTTTAGATTGCGGCAAAGGTGGAAGAAAACCTTGAAATTTCCTTTGATGATTTAGATATTAATTAACTAGATGACTTAGATATTAATTAGCTAATTGGGTAAGATTAAATATTTTGTAGTGAAATGGGTTTCTTTTTGGATTAAATAGTTTGCATGCTTTTGATATTTTGTACTATGGCAGTGAAACATATGTTTCATTTTGTTTGTTTCATTTGACCAATTAATTTAAATATATGTTGGGAGTAAGTTCAGATTTATTTAAATTTATGTTGGACTTTTATTTAAGTATGTTGAATGTTGTTTGACAAAATATTTAATAAAATTATAAAAAAAATTGCACAAACTCGAGCTAGCTCGACTCGGCTCGTGCCAGCTCGAGTTTTTCCCGAGCCGAGTTCGAGCTAGCATTTAAGCTCGAATTAGGTTAAGATTTTGAGCTCGGCTCGACTCGAGCAGGAACGCGAGCCGAGTTTGAGCTGGCCCCAGCTCGGCTTGAACTCGGCTCGATGCCACCCTTAGGGCTGCTCCATTGTAAAAGATGCCACCCTTAGGGCTGCTCCAGTGTAAAAGCAGTGCATTTGGGATCTCATCTTACAAGATATAAGATTATTTTTGACATAATTGACTAGACAATTAATTGCAAGGGACCATACACAAAAAGGTGACACATGAAAACATGAGTCCATTTTTGTTAAAAGACCATTTATGATGTGAGACATGTGGGGACTCCACACCATACTTCTGCCAAGATAGTAGATTTGTATGGTTGACCAATCATCTTTGGAGCCTTCCCTAAAAAGACCTACATTGTTTAACTAAATAAATATCTGTCATAAATATAATCTACGAACTCCTTATAAGTTAGATTTTGTAATTAGTTGGCCAAATATTGAACCACACGAGCTCCTCTTTTAAGTAAAATTGGACATATCATTTTAGAAAGTTCACCTCTATCAAAATTTCCATATAGTTAACCACGTTAAACAAGGCAAACATAAACATGCATTTTTAATTTTTAATTATCCTTTAATCATACAAAACATATATGGATGATATATGCATCATTAATTAATCCATGCTTGTAGCCCTTCTCTTTGTTAAGCTTCTCATCCATCCTCTTCTTCTTTCCACACCATCAATTTTCCCATTAAATCCCGAATGACACGTGGCGGCCTTGGTGGACCGTTTCCATCGTGACAGCTGGAGAAGCCGACCAATCTGCTTTCGCCACCTCAGCATGCTACTGTGCTTTGTATGCTCAACCACACTCTTAAGTTCTTTCTTGTCCTTTTCAATCGAGAGAGGATATGAAGTAGGTTTGGCGTTGATCGGCTTTTTATTGTCCCATGATGCCTTTCCGTTATCTTCGAATTTGATCGATATGAACGAATCTGTTTTGAACAACATTCATCGATTTATTAAATAATGATCTACAAATAATCCTTTTTATGATTGTTTTGGGATAATGCTTCTCTCTTTTAACATTAAATTTAGAATAAACATGTTTATGAGGAAAAAATATGTACAAAAAGAGGAGAAGAAGACTCACAAATAGAATGTTTTTTCTTACTAAATACTCATTTCAAAGCAACAAAATAAACTTTTGCCCACATGAAACTAAAAACAATATAATTCTTTGGCAACCGAGAATAATTAATATATTACCCTAAATAAGTAGAAGTTGGGGGAAATATAAAGTATAAATACCTTCTAGACTCCCAATGGAAGCTTCATCGGAGAAATCAACAGGCTGATCATGGCGCCGCGAATCGAGTCGATGTAAAAAAGAACCGAAAGCAGACACCTTACGGAAAATGGTAATGCTATTGATTTTCCTCCTTGAGATCCTAAAAGATCTCTCTTTCTCCTTGTTTAAGGGCTGGTCTTCACTTTGTTTAGAGGCCAAAATTAGCAATCTCTCTTTCAAACAAAGGGCACAAATCCCTATTACCACTTCTTTTGGATGGAAATAACAATTTGACCCATAATCTTGGTATGCATTCATGGTTCGATACTTCCTTCCTTTGGTATAGTCTTCTACTCTATTAGTGACTTGAGAGATAGAGAAGCAGAAGAGAAATTAGGGTTGTAAGTCATTTAACTTAGAGTATTTGTTTCTTTGTAATAAAGATAGAGAGGGCATTGGAAAGAAAAAGAGGACTAAAGTTAAGTTCTGGAGATATATAGGAGAGAAGATCAGAAAAGAGAAGAAAAATGTCAAATATGAAGGGAAAAAAGGATTAAAGCTGAGTAGTATCGTGTGGAGGTCAAATATAAAGCTAGAAAGGGGGATGATTCTATTGAATTAGTGTTTCTCACATTGATATATATTGAAATTAAATATTGATCAAGCTTGTGTTGGATTTTGAATTTTGTATTTGGAAGCATTTTGAAGGTGTTGAGAATGAAGGGTAGATTTAATGATACACTTATTGGGCAGATTTGATTTTATATGGACAGTCTCCACAATCTTTTGAGATTCTGGGGATACTCAGTGATATGGGAAATGATATCGAGAGAAAAAAGTATTATTTGCTACAGAAAAAATCAATCTAAAATGATATTTCTATCCCTATTAAATAAATACGTGTATTATGGAAAGAATCTTAAAAATATCTTTTGCAATAAATTAGAAAGAAATTTGTATCAAAATTGGAAAGAAATTTTAGTAATATCAACATTTAGTCATACAAAATTGGAGAGAGATTTGTATCTAGCTTGATTCTTCTTCCTCCTCTCCTCGTCTTTAATTTAGTTAATTTGTTGTTCTTGCTTGATCAAATGCATTCCAATTGGAGGATTGATAATAGACACTTGAGTTTCTCTAACACGCCATATGATATAAGTTGAGTAAAAAACTTATTTAAAAACATTAAGATTCATCTAATTTGAATGACCTGAATCATCTGATATATTACAGAATGTCATCATTTTCTCCTAAATTGCAAGCATACCATTTGAGTCTTCTCTAATTAATGCTTAGTGATTGAAATTGAATAAAAAATTATACTAATGATTCTACTTTCCATAAAATATGTATTTATTTAATAGGATTAAAAATGTCATTTTAGATCGATTTTTCCTGTAACAAGTAATATTTTTTCCGATATCACTATTCCAGTGATATGATATATTTTTTTCTTTTTTTGAAAATTTACCAGAATGAAAGTATTATTTGGAAACATAATCTTTGGTATGAATGAATCATTCCATATTATTACAAACTTACTCATATTTAGATATAACTGGTGTTTTTGAATTACTAGCCGAAATTTTGCACATTTATATATAAATATATATGTTAGAATATATTTTATACACACTATATATATATATATATATGGTCATGGAAGATCTGGTGGGCCCAACAGGTCAGCTGGACTGGAAATGATGTGCAATTCCTGTTCCTTGTGTTGAACTCTGTAGTCTACCCAAAGTTCTGTAGAAAAATTGAACGCTGAGTATGTTGCATTTGTAGTTTGCAAATAATGAAAATTTGAAAAATAAAAGAAGTTACAGTTCGACTGAGTTTGCATGCATTATTTTCCAAATAACGAGATCTAAACAATAAAAAATATATATTTTGTATGCTTTAAGCACCAAATATTATGGTTCTAGACTTCTAGTACAAATAAAAAATTGCGTATTTTTTTAATTAGCTTTGAAAAAATGAGGTTTCTAGAAGAAAAAAATGAAGAAAATTGAATTGTACATGTGTTAGTTTTCAAATAATGAATTTGCATTAATACTAGTCATATCTAAGATATCTAATTCTAATCTAATGATTGTGCAATCATACATACCTCATAATTTCTCAGTATTGCAAATAGCGCGCTATAGCGCGATATAGCATACTCGGGAGGCTCAATGACGCAACGCTACGGTTTTAATATTCTATTGTATTTTCCGACGCTACAACGATATAGCGGCACGATATATCATGAAGCATGTGTTTGTAGCGCCTGAAACAATAATATTGCGCAATTTCATTTCTTTAAATTTTTTATTAATTCTTTGAATTTTTTTATTGAT
This sequence comes from Juncus effusus, assembly GCA_027726005.1. Lineage (NCBI taxonomy): Eukaryota > Viridiplantae > Streptophyta > Magnoliopsida > Poales > Juncaceae > Juncus > Juncus effusus. The sequence goes on along the minus strand of CM050896.1, from coordinate 11,137,012 downwards.
TTTTAGGGTTTAGGATATTTTAGATTATGATATGTGCTGTTTTGGATAAGTATGTTGTATGTTAATATTTTAATGTTAATCTATTATCTTTTGATATTTGATAATTATTGTAGGGATATTTTGTAGATATTTGTTGTTTTAGAGACTGCATATACATAAATTACATTGTGATACATAAGAAAAAAATGTTTATTACTATTATCCGCTACGCAAGTGTAACGCGCTATATCGTCCGCTATTCGCTACAAGAAAATCATGTATGCTACAAACCGTTACATGCTATTTGCAACCTTGTATTTTCTTATTAAAATCTTTCTTTCTTAAACAAACCAAAATCATTAAATATAAAGTAACTCAACTTATTTGTGAATAAACATAATCAAGTTCACACTAAACATAGATTATAGAAGATTAAAAATGAAATGTGGACAAAAAACAACAAGGTGATTAGGTAAGAGGCAACTGATAGAGTGATATGACGAGTTCCAATCAAGTCCCGAAGAATTTCATAATGCTTTCTTTCCCTCAAAGATATCCAACACCACACGAGTTCATTTGTACTTCCCCCCTCCTTTTTTGAGGTGTTCGGTTCATGATATCATGAAATAAAATGAAATCAATAATATATGATATAAATAAAATTAAACATATGCTATTGAAATATCTCTAACAAAATTAAGATATAAATGAACCACAATTGTTTCCTTTCTATGGAATGGAACACTTCAATATTGTATATGCTTGTTGTGTTAAAGGAATCCCCAAAATCACTCCACACATATTTTCAGTGTGACAGCTAAATTCAATTGTAACTATCAAACAAATAAATCAAACTTTTGTGTACAAACCAATTAAAATTTAATGTATCAATATGCCAAATTTCACTAATCCAACAAATGCATATGTGCAACCTTGCATAAATAAAATAGATCATGAATGTGAATGAATGGGCAAAAAAGTGAAAAAGGAGGAGGACCCCTACAAAGCTACAACACATTGCACATGGGTTGTGTTTAGCCCCACTTCCTCCTGATGTTGAGGTGTTCCTATCTTCTCTACTTTACTATTAATATTATTTTTGATAAATTATTTTAGCACATTTTTTTTTTCAAAAGTCGGCAAATAATTTACTTTTTATAGAATTTCATCTATCTTGTCTGATGGAATGTCATTTTATTGGTTGTAATAGTCATATAAACAGTATTCAGTAATACTTTGGTGCTAAAACATATGAACCACATGCAAAAAACCATTTAATTCAGCATATATACAATAACGGTTGCATTACAAAACTTGACAAGAAAGGAAAATAAATGAAGGAAAAAACATCCGTTCCACTTCCACCAAAAGTGAGTTTCCAGTAACGAAAACAAAGAAGAAAGCACTATAAAGCATTTCTCTTTTCACAGTCCAAACTTCAAAATTCTATGAATGTACAAAAAGATCATGGCTTTATATTTAAATTTCTTACGCAATATCTTTCCTTACGTTAATTTTCATGCGGTCTGTTCCCTGAACCTGCAACACAAAAACCAAACAACAAAACAAACTCATATCAATTATTATTTTCATATTAATTAAATAAGGGAAATTTTCAAAAAGAAACCCTATGTGTTCTGAATTAAAAAAATCTTAAAGAATATTTTTCTAAAAAACCTAATTATTAGATGGAAAAGTATATGGAGGTTTTTTTAAAAGGACTGAAACTCGGATTTTTTTTTTGTAATATTCAGAAAAGTTAGGGTTTTTTTTTTTTTTAATTTCCCATCAAATAAAAGTTCTTCATCATATGAATTTACCGAAACTGATATCAGCATTTGGGCCCATCTGGTCAGAGAAAATCTGCATCACGGATCTCAAAGCATCCGTAACCCTAATTTCCTCGTGCCGATCCCCCAAATTCACTTCTATATTATCTCCATCAATTCTTATCTCAGCCTCAGAATTACCGTTTTGCCCCTCGTCTTCTTCAGAATTAGATTCGGGTCCCCCATTTGTAGTCCCCATATTGCCAAAAATATTTGCAGAAACGCCCCTCATAATGTTGGATATCAAATCGGGGGACGATGATGAGGAACCGAAAGAGAAGGATGGGAATGGGTTATTTGAGTCCTGAATAGAAAAAATATATGATTTTATAATTATGTATAAATATTAATTGAGTATATAGTGTGTATTTTTTTTTTCATTTTAGTGAGGTTTAAATTGATTAAAAATGGTAGAAAAAGGACAATGACCTGGCCTTGAGCTCTTGCTTGTTCTAGCTTTGTTTTAGTCACCTATTTAAAATTAATTGAATTTAGAAAAGCAAAATTATTATCAAAATAAAGTAAAAAAAAAAAAAAGATAAACTAATTAAGCATACCCTGATATTTTCTTGAATATTCCTATTATCAGGATCCAACATCAAAGCTGTATTTTTAAAAATGCAAAAAAAATATATACTTACAATAAAGCTTGGTAAAAAAAATACGTAAATAAAATGAAGTTTTCATATTTTATTTAATTTAATTCAACCTTTTGCATAGCCTTTATATAAAGCATCACGATAATTTCCTTGTGCAAAATAAGCTGAGCCAAGTCTACTATAAGCTTTACTATAACTCGGATCGATTTCAATTGATTTTAAACAATCATTAATCGCCTCATTATTATTGTTCATATTTGTATATGCAGCCGCCCTAATAAAATACATAAAAACAACAAAAATTAGAAAAAATCTGATAAGATTATGGAACATTTTTTTTTTTTTTTTTATTATAGATATATGTTTTGTATTGTATAAACTATAAATTAAGTACCTGTTGCAATAGTAAACTGCATTTCTCTCACATAATGCAATTGCACAGTTGTACAATTCTATCGCTTCAGTGTACTGTTTTGCTTGCATGGCCTTATTACCTAATTATTAAAATTAAAATAAAATAATTGTGGCCGTTAAAATTAAACATATTTCAGGTAAAAAATGCATAAATTAATACAAAAATATCATGCCTTTTGTCTTGAAGAACTCAGCAAGTTCAGCTACACACAGTTTCTTTCCTTCAGTGCGTTCAATTTCCTACACAAATACACAGATAAAAAATTACCAAAGTAATTCAATTATTATTCATTTATTTATTTTTAGAAATGGAGTAGTACCACATAAGCTTCATCAAAGATTTGAGTAGCTTTTTCAATCTGATTTGGATCTTCTTCTCCCAGATTTGAAACTTTAAAATAATTAATTTTGTCTAAAGCAGCATACATCCTCATAAATAGTTCATCTCTTGTCAAAACCTCTATCATAATTACAAATAAAAATAAATAAATAAATATATTTGGTACACAATTTCCAGCTGAAATATATAATTTATCTTTTCTTCATACCTGATTCTTTAGAATCTTCAGCTGAAACTCCATTCTGATAAGCAAATAAAACAAAAAAAAACTCATAAAATTAACAAAAATATAAATTATACATAGAATTTATCAATTCAATATTTAAAAAAAGAAAAAGAAAATAGACATATATAACCTGATGTGTATTTGATGCACTAGAGGATCCGTAATCTCTTACCGGGTTCGGACCCGGAACCGATCTGGGCCTGAGTTGTTCATGAATATCATATGTATTAAATAAATCATATAAAAGGCCAGGCGGGACCCGCTCATCAGAGGCTGAGTTCAGGTTGAAAGCCGTTTCCAAACAGTCTTTTGCTACCTCTAGTGATTCTGAGTCAGCATCTGAGCTCAGTTCAACTGTTGGGAAATACAAAAGAAATGGTATATTGAATCAAGAAAAATGGTATGAATGAAATTCTAGTCAAAAGTTATTAATCTCGAACCCTAATTTCCAGTTTTAATACATAAAAAACTGTTTACTCATCAGCTACGATGTATTTTCTTTTTTGAAGCTTCAGCGGGCGAATTGCCTCACTGAGATTTTCAATTTAATAAAAGAAAAAGGTAAAAAAGAATTTTCTTTTTCTATTAATAGATCAAATCAATCCATTTTGGCGACTAATAACATCAAAAAAAAGGCTTAAACTAGACTGTAACATTCTCTAATTTCCAATCAACACAGAAATTTCGCAAAAAAAACAAAAGATTAAAAAACGAACCGGAATTGAGGAAATCGAGGAACGCACGAACGAGCTTGCGTGTCGTGGGCGAATCGGATCTTGGTTTCACCATTGTTCTTGGTCTTCTTTGTTCAAGCTGAAATCGCTCGGGAAATGAAATTGAAATGAGACGATGGATTTGAGTTAAAACAAAACCGAGCTGTGAGCAAGGAATATTTTCTGTGGCTTTTTGGGCCTTCTAATAGCTTTTGTTGAGGGCCCAATAAATAGAAGGGAGCTGATACTGCGCGATATACTGTAGCGACTTTGTAGCGACAATATATAAAAACTGATAACAGTATATAGAAACATATGAATTGAAAACAAACAGTATATAAAAATTCATTCTATAAAACAGTATATATTTAGAAAAAAATGAAAACAGTATATACAAATATATAAACTAAAAACAAACAGTATATACAAATTCATTCGGTAAACAATATATATATTTAAAAAAAATTAAAACAGTATATAGCGTATATAAGAACGTGAGAAAACAGTATATAATTTCAATCCGTCGCTACAGGGTCGCTACAGTACTCCCGCGTGATTTCCAATTTCCCTAATTAGAAAGCCTTTTTGTAATATAAATTTTTAAGGCCGATAATTACATAGAAATAGTAATAGTGGATTTAAATTCAGTCCTTTTATGGGTTAATATTGATCCCTTTGAATGATACCGCATTTTGGGTTAATGGGTATATACCTGTTTTTTTATCAGTATTTTATGGTGTTGATGTTATATTTAGGTTTTGGACTCTGTTTTGTTTTTGGGCTGTTGCTTTGTTTTTTAAACTAGTCATAGTACTATCAACTATGTAGCTTGTATAGACTGTAATTTATGTAACAAGCTGATAATTTCTATTTATAAACAACTTTATGACTATATAACATCATGAGTTGAGCTTACTTTGAAAGCACCATAAGCCTTGGTGCTATTAAATTTTTAACCATTGGATTACGTCAAGATTTGTGCTATAATTATTTCACTAACGTATCAATAAAGAGACTGACAAACGTTTGTTTTCTCTCTTGATTCAAGGAATCACAGATTAGGAAACATAATAATTCATAAAATCTTACTAAATATTAAAAATAAAAGGAAATTTTATAAAAGAATATATCATGCATCTTTAAATTTGTTGACGATTTTGATTCTTATATAGTCTTCTCTCTCTGACAAGGGTGAAGTCTTTTTATTTCAACTTTCTCGTTCTTATTGTTAGTTAGGTTCTCATGAAAAAATAATGCACATATAGTATGACTCTCGATTCAAGTTTTTTGTCAAATTAAACACCATGCAAGCTTAAGTCATGAATGGGAACGGAATTGGTCCCAAGGTCTTGAGACAGAATTTTGTCCCAAGGCCTAATCATTTTGTATACTATTATCATATTTTTAATAAATATAGTAAGAAATAACTCAAAATTATTCAAAACTCGAAAAAAAAAAAAAAAAAAAAAGCCCTTGGGACCAACCCACACGTTTTTCCTTTTACACTGGAAGGGATTCATGATATAAAGAGTTGTAACAAGCTTCATCTTCATGAATCATAATTAGGAACAAACATTCAAACGATTCATCATAATTTGGCAGAGAGAAAAAAGACAACAAATTCCATTCAGAAAAAGAAAAAAAGACAACAAATAAGATAATTCATTTGGACGGGAATCAAGAGGCAACCGAATCATTGATTTGTAATTAATATATTTCCTATCTTTTGTTTCTAAGACTAGAACCGTGTAAAGAGAAGACAGACAACAAATGTTTGTTAAGCGGTAAATGCACATCTGTTAAAATATTTAATTGTGGCACAAATCTTGACATCGTCCAATGGTTAAAAAGTTAATAGCACCAAGCTTTATGGTGCTTTCAACTCATAACATCATTATTGTGCGATTTCACATACGAAGAAAGTCTGTGAGAGAGTAGGTACCAGTGCAACAAGCCCTAAAGCTCCCCCCAAAAAAGAACTAAATATACATCGTATATCAGGTTTGAATTTAAGTAAAATATTTTTTAGACTAATCCTCCATCAGTGAGTTGAGAGATATTACTAAATACCATTTGTGCCGCACAAAGTACTCAACCCAAGCTTGAAATCTCTTCTAAGTTCAAAGGTGCGCATGACCGTTTGAGCCAGCAAGATTCATCAATGTTAAGTAATTAAAAGATGATTCGATATCAAACGAAGTTTCGACATATTAAGGGAATTTTTCAACTAAACTTTATTCATGTAAAATTACAAACCGTGTTAGTTTTGAAAAATCCATGTTTTGGGAACCAGAGCAACAAGATTTACCTAAGAATAATCATTCAGTTTGTAAAATTATAATTTGAATAAGAAAGCTCTCTAAAAATAGTCAATTTCTGGCAATTATTTGAACGTTATATATAGTAGAGTAGAGGCCGTCTATGAATTATAACTCTAATCATTCAGACTTCAAACAGAAATTATTCACCTCTCTTACAGAAAGAAACATGAATCAGCAAAAATACGGCCTTGTCAGATCCCCCGATACAAACATGAACAACCATCATGTCTTAGCTATTGAAGGAAATGATATTAATAAGCAAAAACGTCATGCAAAATATAACGAACATTGCGATGGCATGCATTCTTCTAGGTATAGTTGGCTTCATAATGTGTCCGTTTACTCCTTTCGACTGGCTATTGTATGTGCAAGGTATCATGTTTGGGTATTCATATGGAGGCATTTTGACATTAGCTGCCGTTTGGGCAATGTGGAAGCCGGCTAGACGAAATGGTATCATTATTAAGATATTTATGTGGTTCTCTGTAGTTCCAATCTTTATTACTATCACATTTATAATCATCGCCATCTTCAGAGTTGTTTCTCATTTGAATAGCTTTTGTTTTTTTTCGAAAGATTTGGCATTCGAGTAGCTTTTGTCGAAGTCTGGCACACTCGAGAACTAAAATGAGAATCCATCTTCTTTATACATTTAAAGATAGGAAAATTTACAAATAACCCCATATATTTTCAGATTTACAAAAAAAAAACCTATGGAAACATTCACAAAAAAACTACTCCATCCACTTTTCCATCAAATTATTAGTAAATTTTTTGAAATTCTCATTTTACCCCTATGATCAAATGTTTTTCTAAAAAAAATTCTTAAAAAATAAATTTCTAAAAAAAATAATTTTCTTACAAATTTTTTTGCTAACAAAAAATATTTTTCGGAAAAAAATCCTCGAAAAAAAACTTAAAAAGGAATTTCTGTAATTTTTTAGTTTATAAAAAAAATACTTAGGAAATATATTTCTTTATCACGACGTACTATAGCACGCCCAAATCACGACAGACTGTATATATATTATTTTTCGCTTTTCAATATACTATTTTTTTATACATTGTTTTCACTGTTTTGGACATATTTTTATTTTTCATACATTATTTACTTTTTGGAATTTATATATATTGTTTTAACGATTTTTAATATATTATTTGTTTTCTATATATTATTTTCACTGTTTACGTATATATTATTTACAAAAAATAAATTATATATACTGTTTTTTCAATTTTATACAATGTTTATTAGCTATATATATTGTCGTCGTGTTACACGATGAGAAATTCCGTCATGATATATTAGTCCCTTAAATGGAAATTTTATGAAAATATTTGTTAGAATTTTTTTTCTTTTAAAAAAGATTTGATAAAATATTTATTGTAAAAAATATTTTTTTTAGATTATTATTTTTTAAGAAAATTATTTTTGAAGAAATATTTTTTCATAGTGGCAAAATGGGAATTTCAAAAAATATAACTAATGGATGGAGGGAATTTTTTTGTAAATGAAAAGATTATCGATATAGGGTTTTTTTGTAAATCTAAAAATATAGGGGATTTTTTGTAATATTCAGAAAAATTATGAGGTTATTTTGTAAATTTCCCTTAAAGATATATGGTTGTACATTTAAATGTATATTGTTGTGCATGTATTGCGGTATTGTTTAAGTAATTTTGTAACTTGTGGTATGTATCTTTATTGTCTTCATTTTCTCAAAGCTTTGGTGTAATTGGTATTTTTATTGTGCTTTCTTCAAACGATATGGACGATTATTGGATTGTTTCTTTTAGGATCAATTAATTGATAAAATAAATATTTTGAATTTCAGTCCGCTAGTCTAATTTATATTTTTTAAGAGAAAGGTGGAAGGTTTTAAATTTAATGTCTCTTTCATTCATTTTATATATAAATTGAGTTTACACAGAAGCGTCATAAAAAAGGTTACGGGTCCCTAATATAACAACCCTAGAAAATGTAGTAAAGTGTAAACACTAAACAGTTTGTTAAGTTGTCAAAAGGATGCAATGCAACATAATAAATTGAGAAAATCAAGGAAAGCACGAACGAGCTTTCGAATGGTGGGCGAATCGGATTTAACTGAACTGTTTACTCATTAGCTTCGATGTATAAAAAATATAAGATCTCAAATCAATCCCTTTTGGCGACTAACAACATAAAACAAACAAGGCTTTAACTAAACTGTAACATTCTCTAATTTCCAAACAACACAGAAATTACGCAAGAAAAGGATTAAAAAACGAACCGGAATTGAGAAAATCGAGGAAAGCACGAACGAGCTTGCGTGTCGTGGGCAAACCGGATCTTTGTTTCACCATTGTTCTTGGTCTTCTTTCTTTCTTCTCAGTTCTAGCTGAGCTGGCTTGGAAAATATAATGATGGATTTTAGCTTAAACTCGAGTAGTCAGGAATGATTCTTTATTTGTTTTTTGACAAGTACTGAGTTGGGGCGCAAGAAGTAGAAAGCCTTTTTATAATATAAATACTTCAAGGCCGATAATTACATTGCAATAGTATTATTGCAGATATAGTATTTTAAATTCAGGCCTTTTATGGGTTAATATTGATCCCTCTGAATGATGCCGCATTTTGGGTTAATTGGTTAATTCAGGTTTTGGACTGTTTTGTTTTTGGGCTGTTGTTTTGTTTTCCTAATATTTGCTTTTATTACGACTGAGTTTTTTGGAATGTACAAACAATTCCTTTTGATAGTTAAGTTGCCTAGGGCCTAAAGCAAAAAAAAAAATTCAGGCCTTTTCTTTTTATAATATTTATAATTTAAATCAAGGTCAATAATTAAATGAAAGTATTGTTAGTTCTGACTATCATATAGAATTGTCTCAAGAATTAATCATACGTCTGATGCATTATTCATTGCGTTGCATCTAAATTTTTTATAATTTTCTACCAATTTGTTAATCAACCATCTAAATACATTCAATTTGCAGTTGCACTAATAATTTGACAAAACATTATAAATTCTCACTAATTGCATTAAAAACACCACAAATAAATAAAAAAAAAGGTAAATTAAATATCCATAACAAATAAATAAATTAAGCTCTATAAATGACAACAAAACAAGGTAAGATAGCTTTTGGATTGAACACAAAGAGTTCATCAAGGTTTGAATATGGACTCGACAGGCCGGCCTGCGATTCATATTCCTCTCCTGCATCTTGCATCTGCACCCTCCTAACCCGACCCGCTATAACTCTACAATAATTTCACATAAAATCTATTAAAACAATATCCAAATAAAATCATTATAATTTATATGTAACTTAATTTAAGTGATCTACTATCATTATAGTTTGATTCAACTATGTTTTGACTGTTAATTAGGTCTGAGTAGTTAAAGTGAATAGGTTAATGAATGAGATTTGTAACGAATTATCATACCTGCAAACCAGCATAGCTTTCTTGACTGACGAACTTTTGAGGGCATCATGAGCTCTCCCACTTGTAGCCATGGTTAGGATCCTTCCATCCGAATCGGGTTTGAACCCATCTTTTATTATCCCACAAACTTGGCAAGTCAGGTTCGAACTACACAAGTTTGTCGACCCGTTAAGACCGAGCTGGCATCCTAATGTGGTGCAATGGAACCTGAAAAAATATATAATAAATTCTATAAGCTTCTTAATTATAAGGAATTATTTTTTATTATGTTTCTTAAAAAAAAGTGTAATTATTGAATCTTTTTTTATATTATTTTGACCTGAGGAGTTCATTGCCGTCTGCAGTACATCTTGGGTATTTCTTTGCGAACTTGCTAGATTTTATTTTGATCAAATCACGATAATCTTCGAATTTCGCGACGGTTTTTTGGGAATTTTGCACCTTCAAAATCCTGTCTATGGTGCAAATCGGGCCGTTTTTCTTGAGCCAGCTTGATTGGAAAATTATCTCTATTATATTCCTGCTCGAATCTTCCGGCCCCAATTCCGAAACTACTTTCAAAAATATAAGCAATATAGTTTACAAAGCAAGGCACAATAATTATTCAATTCATGTAATAAAAATAAAAATATTGGGAAAATTTATTTATTACAAAAATATACCAGCATGTCTAATAGCTTGGTGATGCTCCAAGCTCTCGCTTCTCAAAAAAATCTCACCACATTCATGGCAAGTGCACAAAACCCTCATAGACCCACCGTGGACCGGGTCCACCACAGCATGGCACTCATAACAGCCTGAAAACCTCCTAAATTGCATATTCCTAAAAGACCCTCCAATGGAATAACTCGAAGAGAAGGAATTCGAAGAGGCGCAAGAAGAACTCGATGAGAATAAGTGCTCTTCCAGGCCGGGTTTTTTCGTAATCTGTCTTTCTTTGCTGGTGCATTCACTGATTGAAGCTCTTCTTCTCTCGCAATGAGGTTCAGCTTCTTGATCTGGTTTGTGTAATTTTGTGATGGTTTCTTTTTGTTTGCAAAGAGAGCCAGAGCAGCTGATAGTTTTGCACCTTTTTGTGTGTTGATGTGAGGAATCAAGGTTGGTTTTGCAATTGAAGATGTTTTTGAGGGCTAATCTGTAAGATGGACTCTCTGCCTCTTGATGAGTAGTAGTGTGTTGTTTTGAAGCTCTGTTGTTGCTTTGTTTTAATTCTAACTTCTTCTTCATGGATGGTTCTCTTGGTTTCCTTGTTTCTCCCATTGTTCACACACACACACCAAGAGAGGGAGAGAGAGATTATTCTTATTCCTTAGTTGGAGTTATGATGCAAGTATGCAGTGAGGCTTGTGCTGTGGCAGGAAAAGTGGAGGGGGTTATGGGTTTTATTTTATTATTATTTTTTTGAGACAAATATTTATTATATTTATATTTTTTTTCTTTTTTTTTTTGGTTGGTTACTTTATGTATATGATTATATGCCTTGGAGTTAGGAGGCCTTGAATTTGCTTTATGCTTTGGAGCATATTGTATTGTACACCCTCCAAAAAAATTCTTTGGAGTTGCTTATCAGTTATCACCATTTTTTTGCCATGTTTTGTATTAGAATTGTCATTTTGTACAAATGAAAGATAATGTTATGATATAGTATGATATCAAGTCATAAACTGTAAGAAAAAAATCTTATTTATATCGAAAATTGCATATCAAAGATTAAATTGTAGATTGCAAATCAAAAGCTTCATTTACTTTTTTGCCTCCCGGTTCTTGAACCTTCATGAAAACAATTTCAAATTGGAGGTAAATTCAACTTTAGTAAAGGACATATCCAAAAGTGTAGGACACAACAATTGTGTGAGGAGGTGAAACCTAGAAGTCCTAGTACTATGTAGCTTTAATCATACATTAAGTTTTTTTTTTGAATAATAATCATTCACTAAATTAATAAGATGAATGAAATTTATACAATACAATTTCAAGGATATAGCATCAAATATTCAGTGATTCTATATTTGTATTCTTGATTATATAATTCACAGATCCACAAACAATTTAGGCACCAAAAGAAGGACAAATTCAAGTGGTCCTCGAATGAATAAAGTCAAAAAAAGAAGAGGATGGATGAATAATGGATTGTACATTGTACTCATGAGACCTTGCTTTTCTTCTTTCAAAAGGTCACGTGCTTAGCTTCTTTCTTACATCTGATGATCTGAAGAGCTGTCTGTGGATTCCAAATCCGATAAGCATAGTCTGAATGTATTTTTTTTTTTAAATTGCTCAATAATCGATTGCTTATTGTTACTTATATTAATAAGAAATAACAATTTTAATATAACGAAAAATAATAATAAAAATAATTCCAAAAGAGTTCTAACCATAACGAGCCTAATTTCCACATCAATGATAATAACTAATTAATTGAGCGTTTTCGTCTACATCATCACGCCAAGGGGAAAGATGGTGCTTCAGACTAAAGTTTCGCCCCAAGAGAAAGTCGGCTCCAATAACTAATTATTTCAAGTCTGAATGTATTTAGATCATGACAAATGAATATTTATCAATATTGTGATTAGTAAAATATAATTTCTAGCATTGATGTAACAATTTATCAGATATAATTCTTTCTAGCCTCTGTCCGAACTGGAGCTAATAAGAGTACTTGCAATATTATTAGAATAAATATTTGATCTATATTATATCAACACAGTAAGAAATCTTTGGCTTAAGAGAAAAATAATAAAATTTTGACCAGTATATAGCGAATTTGATTTGACAGTTGACACACATCCATATCCATTTGAAACAAAGAGGAGAGAATAAAGGAGCAATTTTGATTTTGGTCTTCAATATAATGTTTCATGTATATTTAATTTAATTTTAGTACAGTTTAGGAAAGATGCCATCTTGGGGCCAGGGATCCATTGTGATTTGTTTGGGCATTTTTTCACTTATTTTAAGGGAATATTATCTACTTTTGGTTTCCATTAACGTTCGCACCTATGTAAAAATAAGGATTTCTTTTATGTGCAATTGTTCATTTTGATATAGTTTTCTTTTTATTTGATCTGTTGTAATTTCTCTTTATCACTGCAATAAATTGAAGTCACCTCTAATCTCTTCCAAAAGAAAAATAATGCCTCAAGAACTGAAATAAATAAAAGTTGTATTGAATTTAGTGCTAGATAAATAATATAATATGGAACTAACTAAGAACTTTGACCTTAAACCCCAAAATTAGGACATCAAATTCATCAAAAAACTCCTTTTAAGAAGCGCATGCAATTCAAATTCAAACTTTTAATTTTGAGGGGCTTTCTATGAAGATGCCAAATTTTTAGAAGTGTGCTACATATTCACCAAAAGACCTTTAGTTTGGCAGACTTGATAAATTTTTAATTTTCTTCTGGAGTCATTTTTAGAAGTCTGCAACATATTCACCAAATGATTTTAACTCCTTAACACATAATATTACTTTACATATAGTATAAAGTAAATTGCATAAGCGGTTGGTAAAGTATCATCAATTTGTCCCTCAAAACATAAATTGGAGACCACTGAAAGGATATCAATTTGTAATGTAGTTTATCTAGTAAATTAGGTACATTTTTCAATTAAGACCCTTTTTATTACCAAAAATGATGGTCTAACTACCATAATGCATCATGCACAGTACTCACCTAGATAGCATGGGAATAGCATGGCAAGAACTAAATGTATTCATTAACAAAATAAATAAACCAGCAAACTAAACAAAAATTAATAAATGCATCCATGTGACAATTCTTGACATTTCTTCGTGTCAATAAAACATCCATGTGAATTGGCCGGGTATAGTGCAATATCAAAATGGTTTCTGTTCATCAATTACATGTGATATGCTCTTAAAACATTTATTAATTATTTATGCATTTTATCCTATTTTTCCAAAATTTCATTAAAATTAGAGAAATAATTGTACATGGTATTATGATGATGCTCCCTCTATGTCTGGAATAATTCAGAGGTACTGTGACCTTGCAATGAAGGCAAAACCAATTAAAGACCGAATGTTCTTTTTTCCTTAAACTTCAACCGTTTCACAAATTATTGTAATTCAAACAACTTTGAACTAACAACATTAAGTTCTAAATGATAACAAGTACAAAAACGCTTCATATAAATACCTTTTATTGTTCCAAGAAGTCATGTGGAGATACCAAATTATGTACTTCAAAAGGCTTGAATAAATATTTAGGGGCAAACAAAACATGTACTTAAAAGGATGTTCTTTTCTTTCGTAAATGATGAGTTTGAAGTAATAATATGATCAGTTTCAAATCCCATCTTGAGTCTCACATTCAAATTCCAATCACATGAAAAGCCTTAATCTCTATACTTGCTGACATTTGCAGTATAATTGACTTCAGAATCTTTCAAAGTAAAACTAATTAAGCAGATGTAAATCTAATATCATATAAACAATTACACAAAGTTATATTGATTAACGCAATAAAACAACAATCGAATTACTAATTATGGGTTGTTAACATGGAAAGGGCAACTAGTTTCTGCAAATTACTTGCAAAATATGAAGTTTTTTTTGTTGGCATTACTAAATGGGATATATCTGATGATACAAAAGTACCTTTCTGGTACGTTGATTGGGGTAACGGCATTTTGGCTATGTTGCATCCCGAGCTTTACTCTTATGCTCGGACGAAAGAACTCACTGTTGCTGAATTCTATACATCTCAAAATACAAATTTCCATTTTCATACTATTCTATCTGTGCAAGCCAGTACCTCCCTTCAGACCATACAAACTTATAATCAAAACTTCCTACCTACTGTGTTAACAGATCGAATTTCTTGCAAAATTGAAGCAACTGGAATTTTTTCGAGTAAGGCGGCTTTCAAATGGCTGTCAACGGGCCTCCTAATTAAGTGTGACTACTCAAACATTTGAAAACTTCCTCTACTATCTGAAGTCTTTCGAAGTGTAGAATTTGAATCTAAATTTTAAATAGTAGTTGCTAAGACAGATCAGAAATACTGTCATTTCATGAATTTGATACATCTCATACATCTTTTTATGAAACCGATGAATCCCATATACCGTTTCGAATCGTACCCTTTCGTTAAGAACATTCAACACTTTGAAAAATAACGTCTGAACATCAAATCGAAATTTGTTTTAACATCTTAACTTAATCATAAATCACTTGACTCTGATACCACTTGAGCGTTCTTAACGCAACGGATTGGAAGTTTTATAGAGGTATACCCCCACACAAGATTTCTTAATTAGGAGGGGCTGGCAAATAGTGAGCCGATGCCCATTATGTCGACAAAGACAAGAAAGTATAAATCATATATTGCTTCACTGTCCGGTGGTGACGGAAGCTTGGTTTATTTGGACAAATGAGGGATGAATTGGAAATATTACGATGGTAGAGAGAAGAGAATTTAGGAGGCGTGAGGTGGCACCACTAATATTTTTGCTTTTTGAACTATGGAAAAAAAGATGCTATAGGCTATTTAGCGATGTCGAGGTAGCACCTCACTTTATTGTTGAAAGGGCAATAACAGAACTAAATTATTGGGAGAGAAGAAACAATATATAATTTATTTATTTTTGCTTTTTTTTTCCTCTCTTGTATTAGGTCACTTGTGAATCTTAATTTATAAGTGAATTTATTTGGGTATTGTAACAAATTAATGGGGGCAACTCGCTTTCTATAGGGGGTATGGGGTACTGATCGAAACACAAGTGGCTTTTAAATTTGTGTAATTTGGACTTTCATTTTTCTTAATCTCATCATTGGGTGAGAAGCTTTGAACCCTTCTCAATTTATTCAAAAAAAACATGCCCAAGTGTCATACATGAAACATAAAAATTCATAAATTAACTAAAACATAAATCTTAGTTCATTATAACCTTGTACTAATTCAGAAAATTAAAACACAACCATAACCAAAACATAAAAATAAAAAGTCCAAAAACAAGACAAGTCCATCACAGCCATAGTTAAACCATAAAAACATCCCAAAAACAACCACAACATTAAAAAATCAACAAAACCCTAATTAAACTCGCCATAGTACGAGCCGACCTGAAGTACAAACTATCCACCACCTTGCCCATATTTCATTAGTTGCGTACTGTTCCATTATGACTAACCAGGTTAACTCGATATATCAAAATGCTCAAGTTAATTTGTATTGAAAATATTGCAATTATATAGAATGTATAATTTTTCATTTCAAAATTAAAACGAAATAAATCTTCTTCTCTACCGAAATATAGTAGAATTATTGAAACCAAAAATGCACATGGCCTAATGTTGTTGTTCATCAATTACATGTTTATTCATTTATTAGTTATTCATTGATTGAATCATTTTATCTTGTTTTTTCCAAAATTCCTATAAAACTAGAAAATTGTACATGATTATAATATTGTTTTCTCTATGATTGGAAGAATTTCTATGAATGGAAAAATTTTAAATTGTACTTGCAATCAAAGGTACCATGCTGGTATTGTTGGCATGCCTCCTATGATTTGAGATGCATAATTAGCCACAATTATTCACAATTATTCACAAGGATCCTAACTAGTATAACAACTTGCACTGTTTTAATATGCCACATCATTTATATCTACTATTTTCATTTCCAATAAAATGATATATTAGCATATAATATTACAATACACTGTAGTCTTTTTATATGCAATTGAGGCAATATTCATAATAGAATTTAAAATCGATTAAAAAAAAGCACAGAAACCCCTAATATACCGAATCCCCTGCATAAAAACCAAACACATAATTTAACTACCAAAGCACACAAATAAGAATAAAACCGAACAATCAAATGAAATCTACCAGTTTTCAGCGTATTTTCAGTCCATACACCTAACACATAACATTACAAAACACGACATAAAACGACAACCAACACACAATTAAACAACAGTGCCACAATCAAAACAAATACCAACACAAGTTCAACGATAAAAATCCCAAAACCCAAAACCCTAATTTCAAATCAAACTCCAAACTCACGCCATTATACAAGCCGACCTGACGTACAAACTATCCACCACCTTTCCCATATTAGCGATCGTCTCCAAAGTATCAGGAAATATCTTATCGGGTTTCGGATCCTCAAAAATCACTAACCAACCCGCTCCCTGATCCAAAGTTCCTGCAAATTTCTTATCCAATATCATTTGAGACAGTTTTTTCTCAACATGATCCATTTTTAACTCGATCATTTCAGCCACGTGCTGAATCTCAACTCTGCTATAAGGCTCGATAATCCTACACAAATTCTGCTCTAGTAAAGTATCGTACAAAGAGGACAGGTGGCGATGCACGATTGGATCCTCCTCAAGCTGGGACTTGAAGTCCTTTAAAGCGATTTCGAAATATTTGAGGGACCTTTTTGAATAAGCATCAGCCACGGCTTTCATCGCGTCCAAATCGGGTCCTAAATAATTCAGACCCGCTTTGGACGAAATTATACCCGCCACATCATCAGCCTGATTCACCATGATTTTACACAGCAACATGTATTTCAAGCTGAAAACCGCGCGCGGATCTTCAAGCGCATTAAATGCCTCAAAAGCCTCGAAGAAATAACTATAAGCGGTTTTATAATCCTTTTCTTCTGCGTGTAAAATCCCGGACTGTAAATCGATCGTGCCTTGCTGAGCTGGCGGCACGTAAATCGCATTAGCAGCGGTTCTAGCGGCAGTTAAGGCCGCTTTTGCCTTAGGCAAATTTCTCAGCGAAAAATGCAATTTACTCTCAAGCAAATCAATATCAACCAACAATAACTTATCGTCCAATCTTCTCACCTCCTTAATCAATCCGGTCAACAAAGTCAACGCTTCGGTGTACTCTTTACAGTCCATCAACAGCGCGGCCAATCGCGCCTCGACTCTCTGACGCAAAAAAGTACGCTTCTCGATGCGGGTCCACTGCACCAGGTCTTTACACAGCGAGATTTGCAGTTCTGACGTGTTGGGAATCTTGGAAACGGAATCTAGGATCAGTCTGACGATTTTGGCGGTTTTGGCCTTTGGGATGAGAGAGAAAAAAGGGCGGAGTTGTGTTAAGAGAGTGCAGAGTTCCTGCGATTTGGATTCTTGAGTGAGAAGGTCGGTAAGGGAAGTGATGGCTTGTTCCTTGATGCGTAGAGATTCGGAGGAAGAGCTGGGATTGTTTAGGATTTTGTAGAGCTGGGAAATGGACTCGGTGCGGGATTTGGATTCGAGCGCGAGCGAGATGGATTCGGTTGTGGCTGGGAGGTAGTCTTGAGAAGACATTTTTGCTGGAAAAATGAAATAAAGAATAAATTGTTAGATGAAACTGGAAAATTGTGAGATTTTAAATTTTTAACAGATTTTATTTACGAAGGTTGAAGAAATTAATTTGGGACAATTAAGATGTGGAAATTGTATGTGTGGAATTAAGTATTGCAAGTATTTTGGTCAATAAGGAACTACAAGTTTAGGTTCAGATCTAAACAAGAGCAGAAGGGGGATTCTGAGAGGATTTCAAACTGTTTCTCTTTCGATCTACTACTCATTGAATAATGAAGAAATAGTAAATAAATAAGAAGAAAGGAGAAAACTGAGAGGTAGCTGCCATGGCGAATTGAATCGGATCTTTCTCTTTCTTTTTGTTTTAGTTTATTGAACAAAGACTGATTACGAGATCTTAATTAACAAATAGAAGAACAAAATTGAAGAATAAGAGAAAAACAAGTACCTGAATTGAGATCGATTTAGGGTTTCTCAGCAGAGAGAGAGAGAGAGAGAGAGCAGTAGAGTTGGATTGGAGCAGAAGAAAAGAACGAAAACGGGTTTCGGGTTTATTTCCATATTTCTAGGCTCTGATTGGGCTTTTTTACTCGGCCTGTTTGTTAATTTTTCAATATTGAAAATAAATTGGGCCTTAATGAGCTTTATTTTTGACCTTTTCAAGATTTACACGACTTGCAGAAAAAGAATAAAACAAGGGGACTCGTAGAAAAAGAATAGAAGGGCTTGGTGGGAATTTGTTTAGATGTAATCTCGGCAATAAAAAAAAAATCTGCTGTCACAACAAGTAAACCAAAGAGGTGCCTATTTTCTCATATTAAACTCAATTCATCATTTCACTTAAACTCATTCCTTACACACCAAAAACCATGTACCAAATATGCAACATTCTTTTTTTTTAATTTAACAGAGAAGACTCAAAGTCTTATATTTATTTTCAAAATAACTTGACTTTGTCAATTTTATCAAAATTTAAACTCATAATTTTTGAGTTGGTAGATGATAACTTACCACTTCTATTAGAAGCGTCTATTACACCCATTAAGAACAAATGTAGCATACTCCGATTAAGAACAAATTTAACATAACATAGCATTACACCCATTATAAATAAATAAAAAGCAAATCCATTCAATTTATTACCCCTCCAACCCCCCTAGCCACCCGCTTCAACAACTCCTCGCTCCGCCAGCTCAGCACCTGTTACAGCCGCACCTCATCACTCGCTCTCGCCTCACCCACATGCTCAAAAAGGCTCTCAACGGGCAACTTAACCACATCCGTCCTAATCCCAATATCCGACATATACCTTTGAAGACAATACATCCCGATCGGAACTGCCAATCCGCTCAAAAGCGGACCCGGCAGAAACGTCAGCGGACTCGACGCCACCGCACTAATAGCCGCCTTAACCGAAGCTAACCGCCTGCGACGCGACGCCACCACACTAATAACTGCAGTAACCAGACTTGACGCCACCGCACTAACAGCCGCATTAACACTAAACGCCGTCTCGACCAACAACCCCGTCTTACAGTAAATCGCAAAGTCCTGACAGTTATGTTTAAACAAAGAATACGTCCCAAACCCAAACTCATTTTTGAGTAAATATTCCGCGCGATGGATGACTAAATCGGGAGGGTCGGATTGGGCGAAGGTGCAAGTGCCATCGCGGGCCTGGGCGAGGAAGAAGGCGAAGGAGACGGAGTAGGTGAAGAGTTAGAGGTTGCCGCCGTCGAGGAAGCAGTTGAGGCAGGAGATAATGACGCCTCGTTGGTTGGGGTTGTGGGAGAGTTGGAGATCGGAGCATGCTGGGCAGTTGTGGGTTGAGGTTGGGGAGGTGCTGGTGCCGATCTCACGGCCAAGCGTGAAGTGGATTACTTGCTCGTCGCCGGTGTATATTCCTGATCATCGGGAGAGAATGTTAAGAAGAGGGAGGAACAGTGGTTATTGATTAGTTTACTAGATTGAATAGTCAAGATTAATTGTTTATTTTTCAACAAAGAAGAGGGAAGAGAAGAGACGACCGAAATTGGATTAGATTAAATTGAAGGAAAAACAGAAACAAAAAGATGCTAACGAATTCAATGAACAAAGGGAAAAAGAAAAAGAGAAAGAAAACCGTGATGGGCGTAGATATAGGCGGAGCGCCATGAGTAAATATGATCGCCAGGCTTGAGCTCATCCTTCCCGATCTTGTTCGACAGAACTCCGACCATCCGTTCTCTCTGATCGGATTCTAGTTCTGAGTGAGTTTTCCTTCGCTTCTCTTCTCTTCTTTTCGTATAAAGGTCCCACTAGCAAGCAGCAAGTGCTGGAGAATAGAATATAAACAATGTGGCACTGAGATGATTCTGAGCATAGCAGCAAGTGCTGGAGAATAGAATATAAACAAACAATGCGGCAATGATATGATTCTGAGCATAGCAGCAAGTGCTGGAGAATAGAATATAAACAAACAATGCGGGACAGATGATTCTGCCATTTGGCTCCCAACCATGGGAGTTTCATATTTACCCTCGCAAAATTTCAACCATCTAAAAATACAAATATCAAATTTATTCTTCCAAAATTCAAAATATATCATATTTTCCCTTCTAAAATGAAAAAAATGGTCAGTCAATCACTCAGGAAAATTCTCCACTGCTTCTCTATACTCCACTCTAGCTTCAGTACCAAAATGCACCAAAGAATACTCCCATCTTTGGAAACTAAAGGTCCCGCCAAAAATTAAGATCTTTATTTGGAGAGTAATAAGAAACATACTGCCTACCCTTGATCAACTTATAAAGAGGGGTTGTATACTACCCAATGTTTGCCTCTTGTGCATGTCAGATGCCGAAAATGTATCACATTTGTTTCAATCATGCCCATTCACAATTTCCCTCTTATCAAGAATGCAAATTGATCCATCAACTACAATGGCCACCATGCTCTCCCAAGGAAATAAAGATAAAAAAATCAAAATCGCGGCAGCAATGTTTGGAATATGGAAGGAGAGATGCTCCAGGACTTTTACGACAGCTGCTTCCAATCTTCATGATATATTCCCAGCAATTCAAGCAGATATCATTGATTGGGAAAAAATTTGATCAATCGAAGAGGATGGCTTTCTTTATCTATTTAGTTTTTCCTTCTGTTTCTTTGGTTATGTTATTTCAGGATAGCTTTCATTTCATTTCATTTATCTAATCTAAGTTTGTAATTTTTAATTTCCTATTGTCAATTCTCTTGACAATTGAATTTTGTTTCGCTACTTTAATTATAGTAAATTGCTAGATCACAGG
Organism: Juncus effusus; assembly: GCA_027726005.1. Taxonomy (NCBI): domain Eukaryota; kingdom Viridiplantae; phylum Streptophyta; class Magnoliopsida; order Poales; family Juncaceae; genus Juncus; species Juncus effusus. The sequence continues at coordinate 11,115,567 of CM050896.1, read as the reverse complement.
CATGACCTGGATCTATTTGTCAAAAAAAAAAAATGTACATGATACAGGTTGTCCAAAAATAGACCAGAAAGTCACTTTTTCAGCAAGTTGTTAAAAAAAACATCTTCATCTCAATGAATGAGATGTATGATTGAGTATGGGTTAGCGATGAAGAGCGCCAGATAGCACGACCCGCCGGCTCAACTAAACCCTAGTTCTATGACGGCAGGGGTCCGCTAAACCCTAATTATATGGCGGAAGAGGTCTGTAATTCGACGAAATAGTTCCGAGGCGGCAGTGGTTCACAATTTAGGGTTTAGAATTTACGATTTAAGGTTTAAGAATAATTCTGTATTTTTTCTTTTGCGCTTGTGAGTGATGTATGCGATAATTCCTAAAAGACTTACTTATAACAACATATTTGTAACTTGATCTTTAAAGAAATAAAAATTCTGAATACTAGCAACTATTCCTTCAAAAAAAAAACATATGTATCTATATGAATTATGAATTTTTTTTAATAATGTATCAATATCAATTGATTTTACTTTTTGTACAAGCAACAGAAGATGAAATATCCTTCACTCATAAACGGGAGATGAAATTGCTCTGAAGTCTGAACCTTTCATAACACAACCATATTTCAGAAGTCTTCATTTGAGTCCAACTTAATTATTAATTTCAGATCAATAAACATAGATTGTTGTGCCTAACTGTGCTTAACAATTGTATTTTACAATAATTTTGTTTTATTCTTGGATTATCATCCAAATAAGCCAGCAAAAATTACGTACAGATCCATTTGGCACGCATCTGGCACTGTTTTGTGCAACCAGCATTATACAAAATCATTCATCACAAGAGATTGAAACATTAAAAAAGGAAACCGTTAAAACAAAAAAGCATAGTTAAAGTGTTGAAGTGCGGAGACGACTTGATTTTCCCCCGAAAGTTTAGCAGGGTTTCTCAAGAGAGAGAAGGGGAGAGAGACAGAGAAGAGAATAGAATAGAATAGAGAGTAGAGTTGGATTGGAGTAGAAGAAAAGAAAGGAAAGCTGGTTTCGGGTTTATTTCCAAACTTTTCAGGATCTAACTGGGCTTTATTTTATATCTTCAATTTTAAAAAATGAGTTGGATCTTACTGTGCTTATTTCGACCTTTTCAACAGTTTAGATTCTTTAACTTGGGCTTTATTTTGTGCTGGGAATTTGTAATTTATTTAGACGGCAAATTTTATGTGTAACCCCGCCAAAATCTCAAATATTTATGTATTGTTATAACCCTACAAAATGAGAAATATCAAGGATACCCCCACAATGGAAATATCTTGATATGATTATAAGTAAAAGCATTTGATTTTTGGAAAGTTACTTCTCTAAAAAAAATATTTAATCATACAACTAGGAAAATAATGTTCTGAAATAAAAAATTATGGTAGATAGATGGAGACAAATGCTCAACAACTTTAGGTAGATTTGGATTTCTTTTTTATTTTAGATAAATTTTGTATTTTTTTTCTAGAAGTTGTGTGAAAATTTCCAGTGGATCCAATCTTTCCATTCACAAAAAACTAACGAGTCACGATCATGTTGAGTCAGTCCCACGAGTCTACCCCGGTTAGAAGATTTACTTTCAATTATTTTTGTAGTCAGGTGCCAACTTTCGTATAAGAAAGACTTACTTGTATTATTTTTCATTAAAGTGACTTTCCTAGAAGAAATGCTTACATTTAAATTATTTTTTAATCAGTTGGGGCTTTTAGTGTAGAAGAAGACTTACGTTCTTTGCAGAAGAAGAATGAATACTGGATGTTACCTAGGGGATTTCACCAAAATTGTTCCAGTGTTACGACTCATCAAATGAAGCCAGAGAGAGAGGAGAGAGAGGGAGGTCCGAGAGAGGCGATGACCTTTAAGGTCTAGCACAGGTAAAGTTTAAAATTGATCTTTGTTTGTTCATTGATTTTCTTCTTTTTTTACTTAACTTAATTTTATTCACAGGTGCTTTAGAAATTGATCTTTGTTTATTCATTATTTTCTTTTTTTTGATACATTTATCTTATCTTTATTGTTCTCCAAACTCTATGGCACGCGTACTGTCAAAAATTGATTTTGGTTTGGTTTGTTCATTGATTTTTTTTTAACTTAACTTTTAAAAAATTAATTTTTATTTTGTTCTTTCTCATTTTGCTCAAGGACCTTTTTAATGGTTGGAAGGCGAAATGTCAGCCAACAATTTTACTAAACCAAGTAAAAAGAGTTAAAAAGAAATTCAATTAAATAAATCAATTAAATTCAATAAAAAAAATTCAACAAAGACAAAAAGCTGATTGAGTCTACAACGTTAGTGTTCGACACAGATGGACATGCCAAGAACGATCTCTAGGAGCATTGCTGCTGAGGAGAATCCACCGAGAGAGAGAGAGGCTACAGCTAGGGTTTCAGGTCAAGATTTTGGCACTGCCACCTAGCTTAAGATTTCAACACACTCTTAAATATTCAGAAAAGAGACGAGACACACTAGTAGAAATTGAGACACCATCATCCAAGTCAGAATTTCGTATCTGGAATTTACGACAATACAGAAGAGAGGCTTGAGGTAGAAGCTGACGGAGACCGCCATCTAGGGTTTTATCGACCACTCAAGGAAACTTGAATTGTGATTAATGTGATGACAACATGCTTTTTTTGGTCGCTACGTTCCAAGGTGCACAGGTTGTTGAGGGCCTTGCAAGCAGGAACAGACAATTACTGGGTGAATTGTATGTGCGATGAAAAGGTTGAACACGATCTTTCAGAGCTGGACAGATTGGTGAGAAGGATTCAGGCCACCCTTAATGATGTTCAGCAAAGGGATATGTGTGACCAAGCTATCAAGCTGTGGGTCCGGGAGCTCGAAAATCTTGCTCAGGATGCCGCATTAATTCTTGAAGAGTGCCACAGCCAGTTGTCATCAAAAGCGATAGAGCATGATGATGTTCGAATTTTTGCTTATGTAGAAAGAATATATGGTACCCCGATTGGTAATTATAGCTTTTTTGGACGTCATTCCAAGTTGTCCACACCAGAAGACATGATCCATGAAATCAAGGAAATTAGAATCAAGTTTGATGAGATCTCAAGGGATCGAGAGGCTTTACGATTGACGGAGGATGATGGAGAGAGGCGTGTTCGCAATCGTCCCTTGCCTACCGGTCACTTGATGGACAAATCAAGTACTTTCGGTAGGATAACCGACAAAAATGAAATTGTGGACCTAGTGCTTGATGGGATAAATGAAGAAGCAGGAGAGGAGACAGTCAAGGTGATTGCTTTATTGGGAATGGGAGGTCTAGGCAAGACTACCGTCGCACAGATGGTGTATGATGATCCTATAATCCAAGACATGTTTGACGTAATGGCGTGGGTTTATGTCTCTTCAGATTTTGATGTAATCAGATTGACAAAAGAGATTGCCGAGTTTGTAACCGGGTTACGGGGTGGTGGATTTGACGGATTTAGCAAGGTCCAGGAGGCGGTGGCAAAGGGGTTGGTGGGAAAGACATTGTTTTTGGTACTTGATGATGCGTGGAATGAGCAAAGAAATGACTGGGAGTTGTTGCTACTTCCGTTGAAAGCCGCTAAATTAGTAAGAGTATTGGTGACTACCAGAAATGAAACAATTACCCATGTCGTGCAACCCATTTCTCGGTATCATCTTGGTTTCTTGCCTGAAGATGAGTGCTGGCAGTTATTTCAGCATTATGCATTTGGCACTCACAAAATGAAGGAAACATCGAGGTTTTCAGAGATTGGCAGGCAATTAATCCGCAAGTGTTGTGGTTTGCCTTTAGCAGTGAAGTGTATTGGAGGACTTTTGTCCTTTGAAAGAAATGAAGAGAGTTGGAGAGATATCCTGTACAGCGAGTTGTGGGAATCCGGTGACAATGTTGATCAGGTTTTCCGTGCACTTAGAGTTAGTTATGATCATTTGCCTTTTAGGCTGAGAAGATGTTTCTTGTTTTGCTCTTTGTTTCCGAAAGGTTCGGTAATTAAAAAAACTGAAATTATCTACATGTGGAAGGCTCATGGTTATATTGAATCAAATAAATACAAAAAAAGACCAGAGGATGTTGGTGAGCAATACCTTGATGAGTTGCAGATGAGATCTTTCATAATCAGCAAGAATAATAGATTTATTCTTCATGATGTGATGTACGACCTGGCAAAATCTCTTTCAAGAGGAGAAATTCATACAGTTATTGATGACAAATCATGCCAATTATCTGATGAAGTTTGTCATCTATATGTGAAAAGGGGGAATATCAATCTCATACGTCAGTCCGAAGCCAAACCCGCTTTCAAATTACGGACCTTCCTCAATGCACTCGTTAACCATGAAACGTTTGTACCCAAGTTCTTACTTGTACTTGGACTGATAGGTACCAATGTGCATGCATTGAAGTTTTCACATTACGGTGAACTCCGGTACCTTCGTTATCTTGGTATTAGAGAATTTTATCTTGAAGAGTTGTCCGAATCAATCGGGTACCTTCACAACTTAGAGGCACTGATAATTTCATCGTGCCATCAGTTGAGAAAACTTCCTCTTAGCATCATACATTTAAATATGCTCCGCTATCTTCATATTTCAAGGGCCGGAATTGAGGAGCTTCCGGAAACATTATCCGAGCTTAGCAACTTGCAAACGCTACATATAGAGGAATGTAATAATATTAAAGAATTACCTAAGGGCTTCGGTGAACGTTTAAATATTTATGCCTTATGCTTGAAATCTTGCAAAAACATCACAGAGTTACCAAATAGTATCGGAGACCTCTTTAATCTGCACTATCTTGATCTTTCCTCAAGCGCAATAAGAACCCTGCCAGAATCGATAAGTCATCTATATAACTTGGTCAAAATGGACTTACAAGGCTGCTCTGAGCTTATTGGACTACCCCTAAGCATCAAAAATCTTCTGCATTTTGGTCAGGTACATGTCTCATATGTTTTGTTAGTAATTTCTAAATGTCTATAAAAATTGATTTTCTAAGCTTCACATACTTTCACAGGGTCAACTGGTAATCATGCCTCAAGATGTGAGGATTGTAGATGGCACGTTACTTCAAGATTACATAGTACAAGATTTTGAAAATTTTACGGTACACCCATCTCAATTTTATTATGTTCAAAGCATGGTTCTAAACTTCCGCAATATATGAATACCAGACAATTTTTGTTGTTTTTGTATTTTTTTTTCTGTTGATTTAGTATTGTCAGGCCCTCTTTTCATGATTATTTTCGAATTGTGGTTCAGATGAGCAATGCTGACGCTGACAATTCTTCTTCTGAGCAAACAAGAAATCCCTCTCTTCAGCTCGATGTAATAAAACTCTTGCTTTTATCATAGCATTAAGATGTTATTTTGTTTTTGTATTATGAAATACTAACTGAACTAAGTACATTCAATTGACATGTTAGGGAAAGGAGCTGGATATTGCTCGTGCAAGGATAGTACCGGTATGATATCTATAAAGCTTTTAACTTCTGGATTTTTTTTCTTTTTGGGTTTTATAGGATGACCTTATATGTCCCGCACATATTTTCACGAATTCAAAGAACAGAATCTCTTGAAAAAGAAGGGTGGTGTCAACTCTAAACCACTCCTGCTAGAGGAGTTTTATATTTTGTATTTAAGTAGGAGTTAATTGAGATATTTCTATCTGGTTTGGTGATATAATTCAGTTTGGAATTCAGATCTCAGTCTTTTTGTACAGTGTATTTTCCATTTGGCAAACTGGTTATTTTATTTTGGTCAAATCAAGCATTCCTTTTTGCTGTCGATATACCACCATTTTATACAACTGGATTGTACCAATGCTTTTGCAGGTAAAGTCCAGTTATCCAATACAGAGCATTAAGATACATCCCAACATTGGATATGATGAATTGAAGAAAGACATTGCTGGCATGTTTCATATAAAGGTCCCAATAGCAACTGAGCATACAAAAGGCTGGAAAATAGAATATAAACAATGCGGGACTGAGAAGATTTTGCCATTTGGCTCGGAACCATGGGAGTAAGATCTCTTTTTTTCTTTTCTTAAAAAAATTAGTGCATCTAGCCTATGGCCTAATTGTTAAGTACAAAGCACAATAAATCATACTTTGTTGATTCAAATTCTATTGCCCAAAAATTGAAGTAGGACAAAAGAGCTCTCTTTGTTCAGTAAAAAAAATTAGGCCATCTAGGGCCACATAATATTGGTAGTTGGACAAATTTATATCACATGTTTTATCTTCATATGCAGGGATTTCCACAAATCTGTGGATTATCTCGTTGTGTTGGATTTCGAAGCAGAGATGATCGAATCAGGAAGTAATCTTACCAATTCGTCAGGAAGCGGCAATTCTATTGCTATAAACAATGGTAAAGATGGCCGGAATACTTGGATGTCTCCCTATAGTAAAAGCTTTTATACTGGAGATCATATCAGTTCCAATTATTCTCATAGCTATACTGGAGACCGAGTCAAATTTATGCGCTGAAGTTACTTGATCTCATGAGATGACTGAATCTAATATTATTATTTATGTACTTCACGGATTTTTTTTTTTTTTTTTTGAATGAAAGCTTGACACAGATGTTTTTGTTTTGTAATAAATTGGCAACAAATTGCAACCCTGTTGAGGGTTTTTAGTTTATTTTTTCTTTGATTTTATCAGAACAAACATGGTGAAAAATACTATTGGTTTCTTTCATGTTTATACAAATACTCCTCTAAATGCAGATTTGTGCGTATGTTGTATTTGCCGTTATATTAAATCTGTAAATTTCCAATAAAATGTCGGTGTCAATTAATTCTGTACCTATTTACATTAAGTTATACAAAGCATGTCTAGATAATTGTGCATTTTGGCTTATTTTAATGGGAAATGTGCAAGCACGACGCACTGTAGCACGACTGTACCACGACGCACTGTAGATATACTGTTATTTTTCATTTTATATATTGTTTTCTCATTTTATATACTATTTTGCCATTTAATATACTGTTATTTATTCTTAATGTATTTCTTATATTTTACTTTTATATATTGTTTTCCCATTTTATATACTATTTTCCCATTTTTATATACTGTTTTCACTTTTTATATATATACTGTTATTAGAAAATAAATTATATATACTGTTATGTATGGGAGATGCTAAATAGCATACATAAGCCAAATGAAAATTTTGCTTACGGTCCAAAAAATTACACGTATCATCAAAAATTCAAATTTCAACCGTACGGATGGAATATATATGTTTTGAATATGTTGTAGATTAATTTTCACAAGAATCGGAATATTATATCATTGCCATCATGTATCATCAATATATATATATATATATATATATATATATATATATATATATATATATATATATATATATATATATATATATTGATGATACATGATGGCAATGATATAATATTCCGATTCTTGTGAAAATTAATCTACAACATATTCAAAACATATATATTCCATCCGTACGGTTGAAATTTGAATTTTTGATGATACGTGTAATTTTTTGGACCGTAAGCAAAATTTTCATTTTGTTTATGTATGTTGTTTAGTCATACTCGTTATGTGTATATTGTTATTAGAAAATAAATTATATATACTGTTATTGGATCCCGTCGTGAACAATCGTGTTACAGTGCATCGTGCTGTAGCAGGTCCCTATTTTAATTTTCTTAATAAAATTTGACTCTTAATGTTATCATAAAATGGAACAAATAAAGACAATATTGCAACCAAGTAACTTATTTTCATTTTTGCTGATTACGATAAAAAAATGCTTAAATCCCCAATCTGCCCATGCAAACCCGAAATACAATTAGAAAAGACGAAGATAAAAAAAAAATTCAAACAATACAATGTTCAAATCAACAAATATACAATGTTTAACAACATTGAAAAAATCAGAGAAAAAGTAAAGGATGTAGATTTTGTTGAGCTGCTGCACACCAATTTTTTGTCATGATATGCACACACTGGTTGCTTCCTGAAATCATTAAAAAAAAACAAAAAATTAGTTCCTAAAAATTAACGTTATCTTGTAAATATAAAAGTATTTGTTAAAAAAACAACAGCGATTCAAATTACTCCTTATATACACACATGAATTATGTCACTATTTTTCTATTTTGGATTATTTTGTCCAGATATACAATCTGACCTTTCTCTATTAGCTGACATAACTTAGAAAATGACTTTTACGGCCCCAAAGTGATTACTTACTCAATTTTTTCATTGCTAAATGTCAAAAAAATTGGCTAGATTTCTCTTCATCCATCTATTACATTTCTTAACTATATTATAATACTGATCAAAATTCACTAACAAACTTATCTTTTGCACCCGAAAACGATACAAGTACTTTTTATTCATCTTCTTTTTATGCCTAGTCATGGACTTAAAAACATAATATCTAATAAATTTACTTACCTATTAGAACAGAAGGTGATGATGTAATCGGCACCAGGACACTTGAAAATACTCGTCGGATCATCATACGCATAACTATACGCGCCTGGACATGCATCCTTAAACAACTTGGAGTAATATGTTGGCTGACATGTAGCCGCATTTCCATACAAGCCTCTACAACAATACTGATCAGTGTCAAACACATCACACGCGCTTCTACACGCCACAGTATTTCCATTAACCTGTTACAATTCGAAATATAAATGAGATTACATTCTCACCTTAAGTATTGAATAAAGGTTTAACTACTTATTCGACTTCTTATATCTCAGACTTAAATATTGTTTTCGGTTGCTAGTTGAGTCTGAATAGTTATACTGGATCAATATACATGTCACTTACTTTGATGGCCAGTTCTTTCGGGCAGTTATTTCTTAAATCGCCGTCACAGCCAGCTACACTGCAATTCCCACCGCCCGTGTTGTTTGCATTGACAGGCGTGACAACCATTGGTAGGTTAAACCCATCGACAAGGCTAACATCGTAGAAATCAAGCGAAGCGAGAGTGAACTCTGCGAGAGTAGCTGGTGTCGCACCAGAAGCCGTGCACTGCAGAGCGGACCCACAAGCACCAGTCTCACACGATCCATTACCTATAAAAATTATTCTTTCTTACCATCACTTTTTCATTCATCTTTAACACTATCATTGTCAAAAACGCTATTTGAATATAATAATTTTAATTTTAATTAGTTAATTTGTCTTTGATAATATTTCTAGGATTACCAGATTTGTCGAAGGAACAGCCAGTTCGGCCCCAGATGCGGCCTGACCAGCCGACTGGGGCGTTGAAGACCAGTGATTGACCGGGTTTAAGCTCAAAACCGCCTCCGTCGAAATTGTCGCCAGGTGTCACCCCTGGCCATATTGTCGTCTTGCATTCGTTTATTATTGTGAAAACACGAGCTCCTTCGGACGATTTTGCCCCTGTATATGTGATTGATTAAAAAGTTAATTGCTCTTTAATATAGATTTGAATGTTTCACATTGGATAGATTTGTATCATTATGCAACATATTTGAGTTTTTTCGTTGAATTGTATTTGGTATACATTTTGAAGTCTTATGTCATGGATGTGTTTTTTTATAATTTGAAGTAGACATTTGTTGTCTCGATATGAATTAGTCATGCTTCATACGTGCAATATTGGATTACAAAAAGATAAGGTGGTTGCGAAAATATCCTACATTACTCAAAAGTCAAAATTGAAAACAAGCCTCTTCATTCTTATGTGGGGGTTGTAGATAAGATAAATTAAATAAACTTGATTTATTAAGCAGCTTTTTTCATTAGAGATAGTTCAATTATAAGTGGATTAAAAAATAGAAATAGAAAAAGAAAATCCATTCTAACAGAGGAAAAAATGGAAAATATTTGTGAATTGAGTACCTAATGAGAAGAAAATGAGGAAGGCCAACAACATAATTCCTCTTGAGAAATCAACCATCACTTCTCTTTCTATCTCTCACTGATGGAAATAACAGAACTACGCATTTGATGTATTTAAATGGCAAAGACGAGATGAAGCATAGAAGAATACTTGATGTAAGGGGTGCCTCTTTTTAATATTCAATGAATAAGTACTAACAAAGGAATGAACAGAGAAGAATACTTGATACATAGGTTGTTTAGAAAAGATGAAAATGGTACCTTGCTTGCACAAATGAGAGAAAGAGAGAGGAGACATTCCTTTCTTACTCATTTGTATTTCAAATTTTTTTTCTCACTTTTATGGCAATTTTTCACTCTATTTTATCAATCTATGTTATGTCAAGTCTCTTTCGATATCTATCCATGCAAAGCTACATATTTGTCTCTCTACTTGTTTGGACTAAATATTCTGAACAAGAAAAAAAGGAGACAGATGAGTTCAAATACTTAACAATCATTCATTTGTTTGATCCTTGTTTTAATAAAGAGTACTTTTAATTTCATTAGAGCTTAATTTAGAAAATAAAGCATTCTAACTTTATTATGATTGTATTTGATAAAAAAAAGCTTTATGATGATAGAAAGGAACAACAAATAATAAACAGAGCCTACTCTTTGCGCAACACTTGTACATGAAAATATATTTGGTATATTATTCTCAATTATACATTAATCCCAATAAGCCATTACTCAAAAAGAATAATACAACAAAAAAGATACCCATAACCAAAATAAATTATATAAAAACAAATAAATTTCCTTTTCCCCCCGACTAATATTAATAATGCTGACAAGACTTCACAAGAGAAATCGGTTTATTCATCTTATTAACATCCAACAAAACAGAGCACTGAATTTCGATAGTGAATTTGGGCTTCACCAAATGGCCCAAAACGTAAGCTCTTGACCGTACCATGAAACTTAGGGTTAGCGGTATTGGCGGTACCGTACTTTTCTTGGCTGGTGTCGTACCAGTCAAAATGGGCCCGCCTCCATATAGAGGCACTTTATCTCCAATTACCATTACATTTACAGTTCTTTGACTCTTCCTTGTTTGATAGAAATTCTTCATCTATATAAATAACATATGCAAATTATAAGCATCATCATAATTTAATTTTTAAATTTGAATTTTCAATTTGTTATGCTTACATCACCAGTGGCGAGTGTGAGCTGGCTGTATGAGAGAGCAAATGGAGTGGATTTTACATGAATACCAAAAAAGGTACCGGTATTTCGGTATGTGAATTTTACTGTGGAGTTCAAAGTGGCCATGTCAGTTGGTACGAGTGATGCATCGGTACCGGCTTGAATTATGAAATTCTGAAACGTAATGCTCTGCACAAGAGAAGAGAGATCTTAGAATTGAAATTGATTGCAGAAGTTGAGTGAAATTAGTTGGAGATCTGATTTACATTTTCGAGATCTATATTTCTGAATCGAAGACTATCTTTACACTAAAATTGAACTCATTTAACTTATTGAACCGATTCAAAATGACTAAAGATTCAAAATTGAGAAGAAAGCTCGTACCTTCATGGCGATCCGAGGTTTCTGAGATCTGCTAGCACCCCACAAAATCAAAGCAAAAAACGAGAAAAGAGCGAAGAAACCCAAAACGAAGCCCAAGCAATACAACCTCTTAGTGAACCTCTTCCTCTCCCTCTCATCATCATACTCCATCAACAGCCCTTCCTCCTCAATCGGGTCGATCTCCTTCGGCCCGCCCACGAGCTTCTCCGCCACTCCTCCACGTCCCTTCTTGTGGTTAATGGCGGAGAAGCGGGAGGAGGATTCCCTGGAGTGCGGGCCCATGGAGGAGTGGGAGTGGCGCGGCGGCGAGGTGGCGGGCGTGGAGTGGAAGGAGGTGGCGGTTTTGCCGTCGTGGGACGGGCTCTGGACGAAGTACGCCGGAGCTCTCGCCGGAGATGACGGGGCGAGACTCGTCACCTCTGAATCTGTTTTTGCATGCATCTTGTCTGCTCAGAAGTGTTCGATCTTTCTCTGTGTGTTGGTTTCTATTGTTTTGTGTGGGGGAATGAGAGAGAGATCTGAGAGTGGAGAGTAGAGAGGAGAAGAGAGTTGAGGTGATGTGATGTGATGTCCGTGACTGTGAGTAGTATTTTGATTTGTTATTCAAACACAAGCTTGTGTACCAAATAATTTTTTTTTAAATCGTAAGCGGATAGCCTACGGAGACGGTAATATATTACTTTTGAAAAGAAAAAATTCTTTGCGAGAGTGAGCGTACAAAAGAAAAGAAAAGAAAAATATTTACATAATACTTACACCCTAGCCCTACTTCTAGCTATTGCGATTTCTCCCACGATTTTTCTTCCGTAATTGCTAAGTTGAGCACCACGTTTCAAGGTGAGGATTTGTTGTTGAAGATTATGTTATTGCGTTCTTTCCAAATTATCCAACATGTTGCCATCCATATTCTAGCCTAATTTTTATAGTTTATTTTTTGACAGGCTTGCAATGTTGTTGTCCAATGCTCTTTTGCCTTGAGCGTCGTATTATGCGTTGGTAAGGAGACTTTAATCAAAATATGGAACCATATCTTTGCCGAAAAGGAACAACTTATGAAGAGATGGCTATGATCTTTTATTAAGTGCTAATTGCAAAGTTTGCATCCTGCTCGTATAGGCATGCCCTTTCTGATTAATCTATCTTGCGTGTGCAGGATCTCTTTCATCAGCAACCAGGCGAAGATTTTTATGCGTGGTGGTACCTTGACTTTCCAAATTTTGTTAAAATACAGATCTCGTACTCCCGTCTCTTGCAAGAATTGATATGCCGATTTATCAGAAAATTCTTTGGTTGCTAGTGCTGTCGGGCCTTCCCATATTGGCTTATCCCCTATTGTTTGTATACCAAATAATTAGTTGTGTAGATACTTTTTTTTTTGGAATCGAACATAAATATGTAAGATTATAGAGTTGTTGTGTGATGGTATTGTATTGAGAAATGCAAGAGATTATACAATTGATTTGAGATTATATTACGGAGATGTGTCGGTTTTTATAGAGGGAAGTTAATAAGTTCATTATCGTGGTTCAAATTATAATATTAAAAAAAGTGTATGATCATATCGAAATAATTGAAAAATTACATTATAATTATTTATGTTTATATAAAAAACTAAATATTTTAAGACTAGAAATTTATATTATAGTACTAGAAGTTTACATTAGAAAGTTATAAAAAATGATCAGAATAATATATGGTATTAGATTTCACTCATAAATATGTATTATATTATAGGATAATAGACATATTAGACAATAAAAAATGATCAGAATTAAATACAGTATTTAGATTTCACTCATAAATATGTCTTATATTATAGGATATTAGTTAATAAGTTGGCATCAAGACAAGTATAGGGAAATGTCATGGGAGATGTTTTGTAGTGGAGTTTATATTAGTAATGTGAAGTCATGTTCAGAGAAGCAAGAGAAATGAAAGCATGTGTAGTGATTCTCTCTCTCAAGTCTCAACTGCATGTGACAGTTCACACAAAGCTGGCTTCCCTTCCACCTAAGTTTTTTTCATCAAAAAATGAAATTAAAAGAAAAGAAAAGTTGCCATATTTATGGATTGAAATATTGATGCGTCATACCGGGTTAAATTATGTTTTTTCAAATCATATAAGGCTCAAATCAGAATTGTCAAATTATTTGGAGCTGTGAAAATAGGAGGGTTAGGTTTAAAATTTTCATGGTCATATCAATTATTATCACATGGTATAGTAGGTATTAAAGTTGGTTAATTGGCTTCCTTCCATCTTATTGTTATTCTATGACCAATCAATCAAACCACTCACCATATATTTGGTTGGTCTATATTAAGCATGCTCATGCACCGACAGTTGGATTCAAATTATTTTATTGTGATTAGTTTGTTACAAAATGAATACACTCAATCAGCAAAAGGGGTTATAGTATAATGTGAATTACCACCCCTTTCATGATTTTTGTAATTAAATCACATATTTAACATGTTGAAAACAAGCAGTTTGACCATCATGTATTCATTATTTTGCAGTTCATTGAAACCACAATAAAATGATAATTGCAGCAACACAATTATTCCTTTTATTTTCATTTCCAACTGATAAGTAATAACACATACACATATCCACAAAATTTTTGTTAAAACATTTTCATCACATTATAAATAAAATGAGCATCAAAATTAAATAGCAAGCATTACAATTACAATTACAGTTATCATACATAACTTAACCAAACACAAACAAATTGTTCCAATACCACAGTACCTAAATATTAAGTAAAACTACAAAATTGCTATGAAAAAATTAGGGTTTAGGGTTTAGAGCAAGAACGAGAATCTAGAGAGAGAAAAGACCACGTGGCGATTGAGGCGAGCCTGAGCCTCCATTCTCAAGCAAAACGCTTCTGCTACAATACGACCGAGTTGTACTTGAAGAAGATTGCAAACCTCTCACATCATTTCCTATATCAACCCTTTCCCCTATTATCAAAAATACAAACATATTAAGGTCTTTATAGTTTATACACAAAAAAACAAAAAGTACAAAAGATACAACAAACTACCTTCATTGTTATCATCAAAACAAGGATCCAATCTTTCAGAAAACACCCTCAAAACCTGCTTAATCGAGGGCCTGTTCTTTCCTTCCTTCTGAGTGCACAACTTCACAACCCAAACCAACACACGGACCTGGTCCATGTCGCACGAGTTTCTGACGGTCGGGTCCACCAGCTCGCCGTGGACCTGGTCCACGTCAAAATATCTCTGAGCCCACTCTACCAAGTTCTTGTTGTTTTGGATAGCTTTTCGGCCGGTTAAAAGTTCGAGCAGTAAAACTCCGTAACTGTATATGTCGCTTTTCTCGGTTAGTTCTTGGGTGATCATGTATTCTGGATCCATGTAACCTGTCAATTGCAAAATTGTACAATTTATTTATTTTTATTAAATTATGGAGTTGAGTTGTTTTACAAAATAATATGTTTTAATATACCAGGAGTTCCACGTATATCAGTGGTAATGGGTTCGAAACTTATAGCGCCGCTTCTAGAAGCATGTGCAAGTCCAAAATCAGCTACCTGTCATTCAATTTCAATTATATTAAATAAATAATAAATAATAGGGGCTAAGAAAGGAATTAATTTGGTTATTATACCTTGGCAACAAAATTTTCATCAAGAAGAATGTTGCTCGATTTAATATCTCTGTGACAAAGAGGTGGATCACAATAAAAATGCAAATACTCCTGCAAGATAAAATTTTAACAACATTATTAATATTACACAATTTTTTGTCACTGAAATTCAGAAAAAGGAAATAAACATTTTGAGCGAGCTTACAAGAGCATTGGCCACATCAATTGCAATTTGCAATCTTGTCCCCCAATTTAGTGCTTTTTGTCCAGATGCTAAAAGGATACAAAGAGTAAACCTCTTGTTAGTTTAAACAATTTAAGCAAAAAATTAAATAAATAAAATGGACTGTAGAATTTCAAAACTAAGAACAAAAAGACAAAAAAAAGCATACAATGAAGATGATCCTTCAAGCTTCCATTCGCCATGTACTCATACACCAAAAACCTTACAAAATTCAATAACTTTACTCAATAAAAAATTTGCCATGATTTATTAGCATCACAAGGTTCATTTTGCAAAATTATCGTTCTTGTCCCTCAACACATAGGGTTACCAAGATGACGATGAAATACCGTGTCAATTACTTAATTCAATAAAATTTTGATAACATATTTCAAACTTTAATGACTTAATTCAATAAACTTTTTTTGCGATTCATTGATAATTGAGGGTTTATTTCACAAAATTACCGTTGCTGCCCCTCAACGCAAAACCCTCTTAACGTCACAAGGTTGCGATGATGTAATCTCGCCAGCAATTCAATCTCCCTGCAAAACTCGTCCTCTCCCTGCTCCGAAACCTTATCCATCCGCTTAACCGCGGCTACAGAACCGTCGCGAAATTCCGCCTTGAAAACCGTGCCGAACCCGCCTTTTCCGATTTCCGTGCGGAAGTTGTTGGTTGAGGAGGAGGTGTCTTTGTAGGTGTACCGTCTGAACATTTGTGACGGACCTGAATTATGAAAAAATAATAATAATATGAAAAATTTATTCAAAAAAATAATAATATGAAAAATCTCTTTATTAAAAATGGAACTTTATTGTTGATATATGCCCATATTTTGGTATAATTGAAATGTAAATTTGCAAAAAAAGTCGCTTGGTTCCTAAAATGCAGGAATTTTCTTGCAAAAGGTATAAATTAAAATAATAAGAAAATTAATTTGCAAATTACCATTTTGCCCTTGGCGAATCGGACCTCGATGAAAAGCATCCCAAATGGTTTCCTTCTCTTTATCACCATCATTCTTGTCATTACATTTAACACTTTTCAACTCCGAATTCTTACTCCTAATAAGCGCCAGCAAAACCACCATCAGAACGACCGAAACTAGAATAATCCCGATTCCGATTCCCGGAATCAGAGAAAGATGGAATTGGTTTCCCGGTTTTTGTCTCTTGGCGACTAAGTCAGCTGAGTTTTGAGAAGCAGTACTGGAGGGTCCAGTTGAACTGGAGGATGATATGTTGTTTGGCAGCGATGCTGGCGCCGGCTTTATCACTCCTCCTTCTGACGGCTTTTCTGGATATTTAAAAAATAATTAAATTAAGGGGAATTTGCAAAAAAAAAAAAAAAAAAAAAAAAACCTTGTATTACAAAATTATAAATGAAAATAGCTAAAAACACTTCCATTTCTCAACAAATTCAATAAAATTATAAAAAAATTAAAACAATAAAAATAAAATAAAATTATTAAAATTATAAAAAATAATAATTAAAAATATTAATTAACAAAAAAAAAATTGAAGAAAATTGGAGAGGGTTGATTCCCCCTTCCAATTGTATATATTTTCATTAATAAAAATATTTACATGATTTTTGCTCTATCATTATTAATTAATTAACAAAATTAGAAAACACAGTTTTGACCTGCTGAGGTGGCGGAGAGGCCCTGGACCCCGAAAAAGCAGGATGCCATGTCATCGCCTGACAGGTCCACCTCATGCGCCAGGCTGGCGAACACCGCGTCTCTGCACACGCTCAGCGCCACGTTGTCATCCGTACCGATCAGTCTGTGCAGGTACGCGATGCCTGAGTTCAGACAGGACTTGCATCCGTTTGCGTTTGAAAGCGGCACCTGGAGAAAGGAAAAAAGATTTATTAATAGATAATACATTTGCAGAAAAGACCTTGCTTTATTGGAAATCGTGAGAAAGTACATGTGTTATTTAAGAATTTCAAAGAGAAGGTACGTACGTTTGAGTATTATATTGGCTTCTATTGGTGTTAATCTAACAATTTAAACAGTTAAGGAATGTATTGGTACAGGTATTTGGCATTAGGGTTGGTACAGGTATTTGATATTTAGAGTTTCTGACTAAACCCTACAGTTAAGGAATGTATTGGTACAGGTATTTTCTAACTAAACCCTAAACCCTAAAGTAGAAACTTTTTACCTGGCAATTAGAAATGACGTCAGTAAAGCCAGGAGACTGCATCATCTCCAGCACAGTGGCTCTTCCATCGCACTGGTACGAAACCCTAATCTTGGGGCCCAAGCCGCACGAGTCAGCAGAGCTTTTCAAAATGCCGTACAGCTGGAGGGTTCCAGTGACGGCGGAAAGACAGAGGTCTGAAAAGGCGGGCGGGACGCCGAGCTGGCCGGTGGAGTTGGCGTAGTGAGAGACCGAGATGGCCACAAAGGCGTTTATGTAGCGGCAACAGATGGCGCGCTGTGATGGGTCCGTGCATGCTGACGTGGCGGACGTGAAGTTCGCCCAGTGGAACTCCAACGGACAATCTGACAAGAAGATTAAGGGTTTATTTATTTATACATCGTTGCATGGTGGGTTTGGGGTGAAAAGGGAAATGATTTGTGTATTGAATGAAAAAAGAAATCGGTTTTGTATTGGAAGGAAATTTGATTGAAGAAATTGGAAACGCAAATCACCTTAGTTTAGTACCAGCTCTAAGTCGAAATACTAAAAAATCGAAAATCTTTGATCCCGTATTTAAGATAAAAAGAAAAGTAATGTGTAATATTAAGCTAAAGACAAAGAAAAGGGGAAAATGGAAGATTAATCAATGCGAATAGATACTTGAAAGGAAATCTGATTGAACAAATAGGAAGCCCCAATCACCTTATTATCAGCTCTAAAATATTGAAAAAATCGGAAACTTTGATCTCACATTTGAGAGTAAAATCAGAAGCCATGCCAAATATTGAGCTAAAAACATAGAAAAGAGTTAAAAAAAAAAGAAAAAAGAAGGCAAGATTAATCAATGCGAATAGATACTTGAAACGGAAAAGAACAAGGTTGGCTTGTGTTTGTTCCCATAAATGCTCAAACAAACAAGAAAATCGACGGGGCCCAAATGCAGAGAGATAGAGAGAGGAGGAGAGAGAGTACCTCCGGCGAGTAGGAGGAGAGGGAGGGAGGAGAGAACGGAGAGGATGAAGAGCGCAGCAGCCATGGCCGCCGGGGCCTGAATCAATGCCAGTGACAGTGTGTGTCTCAGTCTCTCTTTGTGTGTGTGTGTGTGTGTGTGTGTTTCAGTGAGCTACACACTGTATTAATTATTAAAATTATAGTAGTAAGAATATAAAGCTTCCATTCAAAAAAAATATGTAGTAAGGATATATATATTTCATTTTACATTTTTGTTTCTTCAAAAGAAAATGTGTTTATGAACTTATAATATATAAATAAATCATATAAATATGCTATAAAATTAAAAAATTGATTAATGATGTGTGATGAGTAGACATAGGACATTCGCAATTATGAAATATTTTCTTTTTTCTTTATGGCGTTTTGCATTTTAAAATAGATTTCTTTTTCATTAAAAATACATTAAGCAATTCTATTGTCTTGATTAAATTTTGAATGATAGAACAGACCAGGCAGCACAAATTCCAAAGCCCTGGGCAAAAGACTTTAAACAAATGAGAAATTATTAGGTGGACCTGATTCAGATTAATATATAAACCGAGTAATCAAATGTGATTAAATTGCTAAAATTAATATGGGCTCCACTTTCATTGAAGGTATTGAAACATTTAATGAATAAACTATGGTGCATTTTGAACATTCTCCTTAGAAAAGTTTGCTCGGCTCAAAATTTTGATTTTTTTAGTTTGACCAAAATTAGCCGCTTTTCATTTCACGAGATTTTGAAGGTTCCTCTCCAGTTTTAATATGAAAGGACCCGTTTGTTTAAATTTTTGGAAAAGATTTGCCCAAAACATTTTCAAAGCGATGGAATTAGTAACTCCGAATAATGTTAAACATAAATAGATTTATTTATTGAATAATATGTGATATCATGATCTTTTATACTGAGGAAGCTGTGCATATGGAAAAGATGAGATAAAATGGAGATGGCCATGGGAGAGCACACATGTAGAAATAAGAAAATAAAGAAGTGGGCCGGTTTTATTTCATTTCAATTTGGCCCGGTTATTTCAAAGATTCTATAGGTTTTCTTTTTCTTACAGGATTTGTTTTTCTTAAAGATAGAGTTTGGTATTTTGTATAAAAAAATTATAGATTAATATATTTTCATTTTTTTAGTTGAGATTAATATATTTTCATTTGGATGGGGGATGAACATTTTCTAAAAAAAATCCATTTAATTGTGCAAGTAAATGGTGGATGAGACTGTATTTAAGCATATCCTGCATATCTTTATTAATATTTATACCTCTATATTTATCTACTATATCTTTGAACATTTTGTATATTTATTTTCAGTAAATCTTTTACCTATCAAATATACTTTTTGTCAATAAAATATACTTTTCTCTGTCTATTAAACATACTTTTTTTTGAATGTTAGTAAACATACATTTTAATACTATATACTTCTTTAAATACCAAGTTGGGCAAAGATGTTAAGCCAATATATTAATACATTAAGTTAATGAGATGACATTGTGGTAATCATGTATGCATGAGAAGGTTCCATAATCATGTATGTGAATAGTTTTCTGTACAGATTATGCTTTTCATGTCCTATTGCTCCTCTTATTTTTCAAATAATGATTTTGAAAGGTTCTCTTTCTTCCGCAAAATTGGAAGTTGGATTCCAGCTATTTATCAACTGGTTAAATAAATAATACTTTTATTAATTAGAAATAACATATACTTTGACCAAGCACAAACTATAAAAAAATATATAAGCAATTAAGCCGTACAGCAAAGACCATGTAAAGATCACATTCTTATGACTTGATCAACAGCCTGTAGTTATTCATGATATAAACGATGTTTTAAAACTTTTTTTTAATGAATCAGCGTTATAAAGTTCAAATTATTTATTTATAACTGGACAAACAAGGGAAAACATTAGCAAGAGTTTTTTTTCACTTTTCATCAACTTATTATGTATAACTCATATAAAACCATCATAGCACAACCATAGTATTTTGTGCATAATACGTCATTCTATATTATATATAAACTGAAGAGTATAATAAATACAGAAAACTATTAACGACCAAAAAAATAATCACATATAATAGATTACAGAACCTTCTAAAATAATTAACTAGTCTTCATTTTCCCTTTCAAAACACGCCTTCGCCAGTCTGAATTTTCTTTTCTAAACCACCGTTTCAAAGTTCAAATTCAAAAGGAAGAAGAGAAAAAGAAATGAAAACCGTAACCACTCTCTGACAACTCTTTCTCTCCAACTCCAACTAATCTCTCTCTTTCTCTCTTACTCTCTCCATTGCCAGAAGAACAAGATGCAACGCCATTCTTCTCTCGCTCTTCTCCTTCTCCTCCTCGCATGGCCGCTGCTCTCCACTGCCGCTCAGGTCTCTCTCTTTCTACCTTGTTTGTTTCTCTTTGTTTGGCGAAAATTTTGGAAAAGTAGAGGTCTAATTGAACTTTCAACTCGAACTTCGAATTATGGATCAAGCATGACTATCTAGGCTGATTGGTTTTTAGGAAGCAAGGGATACAAAATTCTCTAGTAGTACAACTGCTTCTTCTTGTAATTTCATAAAGTTTGAAGGTCTGACTGAACTGGAAAATTTTGCTCAACAACCAAGCTCCTTTCTTTCAGATTTCATTCCCCGTTTTATGATAATTGCAATTAGCTACTTCAAATCACTTCATTTATTTACCGAAAAGTTCAGTCCATCAATCTTTTCGGACTCAAATTATTACCTTTTTTTTTTCTGTTATTTCCGATTTAATCTCAAAAAGATCGTACCTTTAACAGTTAGGAGGGACATGCAAGGCGAATTCAGATTGCGGAACAGGGCAGCGTTGCACCACTTGCGGCCCATCCAGTTCGTCCATCTGCTCTCGCTCCATGCCCACCGATCCCGAATCACTGGTCAGAATTTAAAATTTCAAAATTCAAAATTCAGTTCATAGATCTGAATTAAACTAACTTTGAAATGGGAAACAGGGAACGGGTCTACCATTTAATAAGTACAGCTGGCTCACGACGCACAATTCGTTCGCCATTACTGGCGAGCCTTCTGCTACTGGTGCATCGCTCATTACTTTCACCAATCAAGAAGACTCTGTCACTTCCCAACTCCAAGTAATTATTTTATTTTATTTATTTATTATTATTTTAAACTTGATTTTTGGTTTTAATAGTTAATATTACCAATTATTTTTTGGTAAATTTGTATACCCTATTTGGTGGAAGATTAGTAAAATCTGTCTTGAACTTTCTGTTTGATAGATTTTTTTTCTTATTTTAGTTTAGTTTTTTTTTTGGAAAGAATGAGTATTTACGAGAGGTCGTGGGGCTCTGAGGCAGGGGTACTTTGGACTTTATTATATTTTTAGGAATAAAGAAAAAAAGTTATATTCATGCCAGTAGTGGTTATGCATTCTTTTGTCTGGGCTCAAAGTTACACTGGAGATGTCCATTTTGTTTGCACTTTAATGGAGATAAACACAACAGAATAATTCCAGTTAGCTTTAATCAGGAGAATTGTTGTTATTTTGGCACAGGGACCACTTTGTAAAAAAGTATATATTTTTTCTTACTTTGTTACTGTAATTTTGTCTGTCAAATGGAGAATTTTATGAGGGTATATCAGGAAAAAGTGTTTTTCTTGTATATTCATTCCCTAAAGCTTTTCAGACTAGATTAAAGTGGCTTTAGAAAAATCAATTAAATTATATGCAGATTTATTCCTTTTTTAGTACATTCCTTCCCCAAATTGAAATTCTTCTTCCGAATCGCACTTTTCAAAAGAGAATCAATATTTATCCCCATTTAACTCATCTGATAAACACACTTGTTCTGCCTGTGAAACGAAACGCAGAACGGAGTTCGAGGCCTGATGCTGGACATGTACGACTTCGAAAACGACGTCTGGCTCTGCCACTCCTTCGGCGGCAACTGCTACAATTACACCGCCTTCGTACATTCACCTCTTATCTCCTCTCAAAACAGTATATTATTTATTAGGGAAATTTACAAATAACCCCCTAACTTTTCTCAATATTACAAAAAACCCCCCTATATTTTCAGATATTAAAAAAAAAACCTATGATAAACTTTCCATTTTCAAAAAAAAAAAAAAAAACCCTCCATCCACTTTTGCATGCAGGTTTTTTTTTTTAAATGAAATGTTTATCTTTTTGAAAATCTGAAAATATAAGTTTTTATAATATTGAGAAAAGTTAGGGAGTTATTTGTAAATTTCCCT
Organism: Juncus effusus; assembly: GCA_027726005.1. Classification (NCBI taxonomy): domain Eukaryota; kingdom Viridiplantae; phylum Streptophyta; class Magnoliopsida; order Poales; family Juncaceae; genus Juncus; species Juncus effusus. The sequence continues at coordinate 11,092,855 of CM050896.1, read as the reverse complement.
ATTTATTATATTGACATATTCACTAATTCCCTCCCTTTTCTCAGCAACCGGCGATAAACACGCTAAAAGAAATCAAAACGTTCATGGACGCGAACAAAAACGAGGTGATAACAATCTTCATAGAAGACTACACTGCAACAGGAGATCTGCCCAAGTTATTTAATAATTCGGGTTTAATGGATTACTGGTTTCCGGTGTCGGAGATGCCGAAGAGCGGCGGTGACTGGCCGCTGCTGAAGGACATGATCGCGAATAACACGAGGTTGATTGTGTTTACGAGTAAATCGGCGAAGGAGAAGGCGGATGGAGTTGCGTATGAGTGGAATTATGTCGTGGAGAATCAATGTGAGTTGGTTGAAAAAATAAATACAAGGGAAATTTCGTAAATGGCAATATAAAATGAGAAATATCATCTTCACTCAAAAAAATAAAAGATGTTGTCAATACCCCTGTAGAATATAAGAAAATATTGTACGTCATTCTTATAATTAGATTTTTAAATTAATGTGGTTTGTTTATTTTTTTGTTTGTACATGAATGAGTGTGAAAATTAAAAAGGATGATATATGCATTTTTCTTTTAAATTTAGAGTGTTTCTATGTTTCGGAGGGATATACATGAAAAATGCTATTTCATTATAAAATGTGAATAATATATGAGAAATGCTATTTTATAATAAAAGTTATAAAATATGAGAAATGTTTTTAATAATATTTAAATAATTTATGAAAAAATGTTAATTCATAATAACATCAAATAATTTAATTTACAACAAAACTAAATAAATTCATCAAAATTAAATTAATTATTATTTTTTTAAATATCCAGACGGAAATGCGGGGATGACAGCTGGCACGTGTCCGAACAGGGCGGAGTCAGATCCGATGGACACAAAAACAAAATCTTTAGTTCTGATGAATTTCTTTCCAGATAATCCAAACCCTAGTTTCGCATGCGCCAATAACTCGGCGCCACTTGTCAGCATGCTGGACACCTGTCATAATTTGTCTGCTGATCGGTGGGCCAATTATATCGCCGTCGATTTCTACATGGTAAAAAGAATTATTTTTTATTTATTTTCAGATTTGTTGATTTGGGTTTTTGCTGAGTTTTTTATTTGTTGAATGAAGAGGAGTGATGGAGGAGGGGCGCCATTGGCGACTGATATGGCAAATGGGCATTTGGTTTGTGGGTGTGACAATATCGCATTTTGCAAGGTTAGTTTTTAAATATCTTTATTTTATTTTGTTGTATTATTTTTATTGTGAATGGTCTTGATTTTATTCAAACCAAATTAAAAATCCACAATTTTAACGAAATGATAATAAAAAAAATCAAATTAACAAAACTAATAAAACCAAACAAAAATAAAAACAATAAATAAATAAGACTAATGTGTACTTCTCTAATATTTTATGTATTAATTTTTAATATTTTTTAATTTTTATTAATTTCAGGCAAATTCTACGTATGGAACATGTATAATTCCGCCGCCTCCGCCTCCTTCACCGCCTCCACCACCCCAAAAATCGAGTCCATCCAATAATGACAATGCTGCTTCAGAATTTAGTTCAAATCGTGGGATTTTAGTTCTTCAATTTTTATTACTCTCTCTTTTGTTTCTGCGTTGAAATTCTTCATTTGAGGGTATTCATTTGAGCCGTCTATCGAATTTTTTATTGTATTATGAGGACCTTTAATTTGATTATTATTCTTTCTGAAATTCCATTTGTGCGGGAAGTTTTGTTGAATGTAATTAAGTTTGGCACTAGAGTATAAAAATAAGATAGATTCATTGCTGTGCCAATAACTTCTAGTTGCTTTCACATAGTTTATTTTCACATACTCAAATGATAGAAAATTTTAATTGAAATTAAACCAATGAAGTACAATGTATTTTTGATAATGATCTTTAGGACGGTGGATATACTTATTTTTGGAGTCTAATTTTAACAAAGTTCATTTTGCTGAGTTTTATGCAGCAGCAGTCAAGATAAAATATTTCAATTCACTAATTTTAGCACCTACTTATTTGAGCATTCATTTCCGGGAAGAAAAAAAAAGGTTAAAAAAGTTGAAAAAACAAGTGGAGCCCACTGTCAGTGAGAGTTGATGCACGTAGACCAATTTCAAGTAAATTCTCTTTTACTATTTATTGTCTATTTTCTCTCTTTTTCCTGCCAAAATTCTCTCTATATATTACAAAATCCCCAATTGCCATTTCTTCTCGAATTTCATGTAAAATTAAAGAAACTCAAATTGCCTAAATCTTTCTTTTTCTTGATTATTTTTCTTCTCTTGAAGACTCGATTAATGGTTTTGTTGAATAAATAAACAATACAAGCTGCAATGGCGAAGCGCGTCTATGAAGTTTGGAAAGGAAACAATGTAATGTATCTAAATTCTTTGTTCTCTTTTCGTTATTCATTTTGATCGTTTTATTTGATCCTTATGCGTATTAATTACCAAATTTTGTTAATTTTTGGTAAATTGGTTCTAATTTTGTTAAATTTCTTTTCCTTTTGTATATCACGACAAAAGGTGATATAATCCTCTGCATTTGACGCACAATACCAAAAAAACGAGAAACATTATTCAAATTTGAAATTGATAGAATTAGTATAATTTATTCGTTAATTTCACAATATTTTTTCATTAATCTGAATTCACCTTATCAAGGCAAATTTGTTATATTAACGAAACAGATAGTTATTTGCACAAACACCCTAATCGTACCTCGAAAGAAGGTTGTATTGTATGCATACATCAAAAGAAGGTTGGCACTTGGTAATCTACTCTAATCCATTTAATTTTTTGTTCTTATTTCAGATAATTCTTTTAAATGGGCGATTAATATTCGGGCCGACCCTAAATAACCTCATAGGCACAATATTACTAATTATCGTGCCAGTTGTGGTATTTTGCATATTTGTCGTGAGAAATCTCAGCCATATATTTCCTTCATACAACGCTGGATATGTGGTTCTTGCCGTTACAATAGCCTTCACTATTGTAGTAAGTCCTCTTAGAAAATTTCACCTTTTTCGGGATATATTTGAAATTTCCATCCATTTTGACTTGGTCAACTTGCTTTGCATTTCCTTGTCATATTTTAATTTTAGATTCACACAAACACCCAATATTGGGCCAATGGGCCTAATGTTTATTTTTTATCATATTTATTTATTTATTTATTTTTATTTATTTATTCACTTATTAATATTTTTTTATTTACTTATTTACTAATACTAGTATTGAGCCTACTATTATTATTTTATTTATTCATCCACTTAATAATATTGTTATTTATAAATAAATAAATAAATTAATTAATTAAATAAACACCCAACTCAAGAGTAGGCTCGTTTAATTCTTTAAACAAGCAATCACGTTGTTATCTTTTATTTATTATTATTTTCTTATTATTTTATTTATTCATTTATTATTATTATTATTATTATTATTATTATTATTATTATTATTATTATTATATAATAATTATTATTATTAACAATAGTCTTACTTCATTTTTAAAACAAACAATATTTTCCTATTTTATTTATCATTATTACTCTTTTTTACTCAGGTGATGACTCTTCTGATGCTGACATCATCCCAAGACCCAGGCTTCATCCCGCGGGCCCCGCACCAGCCGGCGGAACTCCCTCCTCAGACGAGACTGGTGAGGCTGCGCGAGGGCATAATGGTAAAATCAAAGTTCTGCACGACCTGCATGGTGTACCGTCCGCCTCGCTGCCACCACTGCTCCATCTGCGATAATTGCGTTGACCGTTTTGACCATCACTGCCCCTGGGTCGGTCAATGCGTCGGCCAGGTCATAGTCAAAGTCAACCCCACTTATTTATTTATTTTATTTTATTTTATTTGAAAAATGCTAAGAAGCATGACAAGTAAGAATGAGTGTTAATATGGCATGGTCTATAGTGCAAATATATATATAGCTAGTTGTTGAGGAGAGAATATTTGCAATTGCATTATATATCGTGCAATGTTGCCGTCCTGATTTTTTTTTATCTTGATGGGTAGCATTTTTGTTGTTAATATTATAGTTCAAGTGATTTATTGATTCGTTACAACTTTTCAGGTTTTAATGAGTGACCAAAAAAGCTCAAATAGTTCAAATTTCTACTTAAATTACGCCCTAAAATAAAAAAAAATGACTTTGTAAAGACATATTCTCATTTCTTTCTCAACATAACACGATTAATCGACTAACCCTTATTGTTATTGTTTTATTATTTTTCTATACAGAGGAACTACAGACTTTTCTTCTGCTTCATATCATGCCTGACGATTCTGTGCGCGTTCGTGTTTGTGATGAGCGTGTTTTACGTGAAAACTTTGATGAACAAAAATTACGACGTGAAACAGAACATGTGGAAGGCTCTGAAGGAATCTCCTGCCTCACTTCTCCTAATGGTCTACAGCTTTCCCGCTCTCTGTTTCGTCGGATCTTTAACCTCTGTTCATATCTACCTCATCTTCACCAACAAGGTTTTTGATTTTACAATTTGTTTTATATTATATATTTATGCCCTTTAAGAAGCTCAAAGTATCAAATTTATCCTTCTAAAATTCAAAATTTATCAAATTTAATTTACCCCATTGCTTTATCCTTCCAACTTGTTCATTAAAACAAAGGGTGAATGTGATATTTTAAGCTTTTGGAAGGGTATATAAGAAATTACCATTTGAGTTAGAAAAGCAAAACTAATTTCCATTTTTTGTTATCATTTATTCAGACGACTTATGAGCACAAGAATCTGAAAGGAATGCTGAACATCTACGACAGAGGCTGTGTGGCCAACTGTAGAGAAACACTTTGCACGAGTCCAAAACCGTCTTTAATAAACCTTCGTGCTTTCGTTCAAGAGGTTAGCATGCCACCTGTCATACAGGAACCGACAAGTGGGCCCCATGTAAGTGATGATGTGGATGACTTGGAATCGGGGACTGATTATGACGATGAGGATGGTGATGAGGTGGCGGAATCTGATAGGGCGAATGATGAGGTGGCGAATTCTGATAGAAGGGTGAATGATAGGGAGAGGGTGGGTTATAGTTTGGAGGATGAGAGAGAGGATATTGAGGCGGGCAGGGGAAGCCGGAGCGAAACCTTGGGCCGTTAAATTGATTAATTGGTTGATTCATTGATTGTTAGTGTGTAGATTGAGTTTTGATTAGGGTTATTCATTGGCAATTGTGAATGGTTTTGGGTTTATTTGGTTTTTGGTAAAGAGTTTGTTGGTACTTTGTTTTTTTTCCCCTCTCTTTTTGATTTTTTTTTTTGATACCATTATTTCCCAAAATAAATCAATACTTGCCACTGTTTTGAAAATAATGTGGTAACTACTATTTCCGTCACTACACTACTAGTGGCGGAACATGTGAATTTTCAGTTTTTTCAAAAATTTCTCATTTGACTGACTAAACATGATTAATTAGTGCAATGAACAGTGTTCCGCCACTGGTAGCGGCGGAATAGGAAAAAAAAAATTTTTTTTTTTTTTTTTTTGAGAAAAAATTAATTTTTTTTCTGTTCCGCCAATGGAAGTGGCGGAACAGGTAAATTTTTCCCCTGTTCCGCCAGTGGCAGTGGCGGAACACGTTTTTTTCACTAATTAATCCCGTTTTTGAAAAATTATAAAATCCACATGTTCCGCCACTAAACAACATCTGTTCCGCCACTGGTAGTGGCGGAAATGGTAGTTACCACATTATTTTCAAAACAGTGGCAAGTATTGATTTATTTTGGGAAATAATGGTATCAAAAAAAAAAGTCTCTCTTTTTTCTTTTTCTTTGGAAGTGTTTTTTGGGCTAACTGAACCGTGGTTTTTTGCTTTTTGGAAAGAAATAAAGGGGAATTTTGTTAGGGAATGAAGGGTGTGGTTAATTAGGCGATGGAAAATAATTTGTTGGTTGTTTAATGTTGCTAAATGGCATGATCGTTTTGTAAATAATTCCTCTTTTGTTAATTTAGGAACTAACTAGTGAGTGATCCTTTATAATGATAGTGGTTCTAGTTGCGGTTTTATATATTGCCATTCGCTTCTTGTAACAATCACTGAGTTGACATCTGTCCATTTTGTTGATTTCCTGTAACAATCACTGAGTGATTGTTAAAAGAAATCAACAAAACGAAGAGATGTCAAATTTCCCCAAATCACAAACATTAAACAGTAGATAAAAATTTCATTTCTAGTAGAAAACACTAAAAAGTATTAAAAGCTCCATGCTGTGAGATTTGAGGCCTTTCTAGTGCAGAGGATTTTGAGCATCAACAACATAAGCAGACCCTTAAAATCCCAATAAATACTAATAATAAAAATAATAATAACAAAGGTAATAATATAATAATTATTATTAAGCAAGAACTCCAATCCAAAACAATAATAATAACACATCGAATCAAGTACACACACACACAAGACCACAAACAAAAACAAAAAAGATCCAAAAACTCACCCCAATCTTAAACCTCAACACAAATCTCAAACCCTAAAACAACCAACCAACCAAACCCTAATAAACTTCTCAAATACTCTGCAACTGAGAGAAAGAAATCCTAATAACATTCCCGCCTAAAACACTCGCGTGCTTACAAACCAACGCTTCAGTCGCCTGCTCTTCACTCTCAAACATAACGAGCGCCTGTTTCTTCCCATTCACCTCATAAGCCTTCGAATTCAGAACTCTGCCGTGCTCCTCCACGTGCCCTACAATCTCATCCTCCGCAATTTCCTGCGCAATTGAGGATATGTGGATCATCTTTGTGGGAGCCGTGCAGTATTTGTAGCTTTTGAGATTGTTAGCGTTGAATCGGTTTAAATTTGAGTTTGAGTACTCGTGCGTGTCTTGTGACGGCGTTATGTTCGGGTATTTCGAGTAATTCACCTCCATTCTTTTGCCAAATAACATCGCCCCCTTTGAAAATTAAAAAATGAATGAATGGAAATATTGATTATTTAATAATTATTGAGAATATGATGATTAAATTAGTATTTTTACTCTTAAAAAGTGGAGAGCGAGTTCGGATTGGAAACCGTCGGACATTTGAACGAGAGCATGGTCGGGTTTGTTTTTGAGTATTTTGATGCGTAGTACGTTTCCGTACAGAGAGAATAAATTGAACAGCTTATCCTCATCCACTTTCTACATTCAACAAAAATATATTAAATATTACTCGTCAGTTCAATCAAAAAGTTAATTAAACAAAGAAAGAAAAGGGGGTAATAATAATAATAATAATAACAATATAATAATAATAATAATAATAATAATAATAATAATAATAATAATAATAATAATAGTTGTAGTAATAATAATAATAATAATAATAATAATAATAATAATAATAATAATAATAATAATATTAGTGGCGTAATGATAATGATAATGATGATACCTGAGTGTTGAGGTTGGTGGCGAGAAGAGTACACCTGTCGTTGGTGCCGGTGATGCCAGCTGGCAGTCCACCTCCGAAAGCTGCTGCTATTGCCGCTGCATTTCCGCCCATCTATTATTTAATATTAAAGAAATTGTTAAAATTGGTATTATGCATTTATAACCCTGTATAAATTCATTATTTCTGAGACAAGGATTGATAGTGTTTTGAAGAATTGGAAGACCAGTTAATTCAATCCCACCTGTGAATATGCCACTGTAAAAAAAAACACAGAAAAGAAAAGTTAACACAAAATAAAAAATAATATTTTTTTTACAAACAATATATAAAGAATTAAGGACCTCTTGTGCCAGGCTGGAGACCATAGATGCTTCCTGCATCAGCATATCCGACCTAATAAAAAAATATATTTCGTAAATAATAATATTTTACATTCTACAGAAAGCGAACAAAATAATTAAGGTAAAATTGAAAAAATAACGGACCTGTGATGATCGGCCTCTCTGCTCGGTTGGCAAAGAAGGGTTCGTGAAATCTCTGAAAATAAAAAATAAAAAAGATATGTTACATTAAGTGCAGATTGATTCATATGTTTTGACAGTTTTGCCTTTTATTTTATTTATTTGTTAATTGAAAATTGGCTTAATTCAAAATGTAAGGTTGGAATGAAAAATTATTGACTTACCTGGATCGATCATTGTTGAAATTGACTTGTAGCTCAGTAAGACTGAAATTAAGAAAATAGGTTTATAAATTAAAAGAAAAAGAAAAATCAACACAAAATGCACAAAAAGTAATTTGTAAAAAGTAAAGTACATTGAAAAACTTACTTAGAGAATTGAATATCGAGTTGGCAGCAACCATCATATACATTTCGGCTCTGAATTAAAAAATAACATTTTCAAATTAAATAAATAAATTTTAACAATTTTTTTTTCTTTATTTTAATGAAGTTTAAATACTTGCAAAGAAGTCCTTGCATGAATAGCACTCTGGCTCGACTGATACTGTATAAGAGCTTGAAAACCTAATTCAAAACAAACTTAATATGAATATATTTCATTAGAAGTGTAAATAAATAATTAAAAAGTGTAAATAGATAAAATTACCTGCGTTTTTCTGAAAAGTTACGATTTTTTCTACAAAACCATGAGGCGAAAAAACTTGATGAAGCACTTCAACAGTAATTGGATAAAGCATGTGATGAACCGTCACCAAAAGAATCCGATTTGGTTGCGAATCCTAGAGAGAGAAAGATAGAAGAGAGAGAAGAGAGAGATAGAGAGAGAATGAATAGCTGGAAAGACAGATTTGATTGAGAAAAAGGGCAAGCAAGGAAAAATTTAACGGAATAAGCACATCATTAATCATGTAAATTATCTATAAACCCTAAATTACTCTTCAGCTCTTTATCCACATTTTACAAAAAAAAAAAATGTAATAATAAAAACTTAAAAAAAACTTTTTTTAGGAAATATTTTACCTGATCCGGTTTCCTTCCTTGAGTAGTTTGGTCAGCAGTTGTGAGCTCTTGATGTGAAGAAAATTGAAGGTATACAATTCTTCCCCTGCAATTTTTTACCATTTCAAATAAATAAAATTTAGGCACATTTTATCAAAAATTCAAATTAAGAAAATTAATAAAGATTCAATAAGGGGTAAAATGGTAAAATACCTAACACTAGGCTGAACAGTAGAGTAATATTGCAAGCAAGTAACGGCTGATTCGACATCTTGCATTTGTAAAAGGGCCTGTTCATGAAATAAAATGATGTAAATTGAATTAAATTATAAAGAAAATACGAATAATGAAGTTGATATATATATTTATTATTTATTGAAAATTACCTGATTTTTTGCACGCAGCATGACTAGCTTAGTGGCCCCACCAAATGGATGAACCAATTGAAGCAGATCATTCTATCAAATTACCCCCAAATTCAAGAATTATATTAGAAATAACCCAAATTTGAATAAATACCAAAAACTGAAAGAGAAATCCAAAACTTATTGATAAATTTTCAATTAATTCAGAATTTGGTAAAATACCACAATATAAACTGACAAAATAAAATTACCTCAGAAATCTCGACGCCAACATTACGGACATGAATCACTTTCGACGGCTCACTCATCCTTTCGAAAATCTAACAGAATAATATCAAAATTCAAATCAGATCCAAGTAAAACAAAGAATCAATTTAAAGAGAAATCAGAAAATACAGTACCTTCTGAAGAGGGAGAGAGGCAGCGAGTTTCTTTCTAGGGTTAGGGTTTTAGCAATAGAAGCTCAGAACTAAACGAAAAACCCTCGGGTTTAGTTAAACAATTAATTAATTATTCATTAATCGTTTAATTAATTGGGCACTTGGATCGATTTTTTTGCGGGAAGAAAGAAATGAAAGAGCAAAAGAAAAGAGAAAAGAGAAAATAGAAGAGAGAGAGAAGGGATAGATAGAGATGATATGATATGATATGATAGGCAATACGATGATCCGCAGATATAATATTACAATCATTTTTCTTGTTCGTTGATTTGAGGGAGGAAAATCATTCATTTTAATTTATTTTTTCACTGTGGAATGGAGATTAGGTATTTCATGTTGAGGGTAGTTTATATAGGAACTTAATGAGTTGAGCAATACTATATCAACATAATTCACCAATATATCATTTTTAGTAAATAAAAATATATATATTACATGTATAGAAAATGGTTGAAAGCACAAATGCATAAATAAAGAATCAATATTAATGATTTAACAAGCAATTAAAGTTATTAAACCAATAAACAAATAAATGGAAACAAAAAGAACAGCTAACAGAAGCACAAGCTTAGAACAAACCAAAAAACATCAAGTTAATTAATTCAATAGTAATACACAGCACATAAAGAAAGAACAAGAAATGCTCTCCTGCAATTAATCCACCACAACAAACCAAAGAAACAAAAAAATATCCACATCGCCCCCCTCACAAATCGCAAAATCTCCTTTACATCCAAACCAGATGAGAGAGCTTTCTTTCTACCTGAGCTACTCAGATATACAAATCCAATTTTCCAACATCACCCCTCCAAAACTCTCTAATCTCAATCCAAGCCCTTATTCAAACTCTCCAGAATCTCAGTCCTCGTCTTGACAATCCTATTAAACACCTCTCTAACCTGTCTCTCGAGCGGGTCCAAACCCTGCTTAACCCCCTCGCTAACCTGCTCCAGCTCCCCAACCAACTCCTTAATCTCCCTCTCCTTATCCTGCTCCAGCGGGAACTGCACAACGTCCAAAACCTCCCCCAATTCCCTCAGAATCCTCTCCGTCTCCCCAATCTCCCTCAACAGACCACAATTGCTCTTCTTCTCCCTCTTCTTCCACTCCTCGAGGACCTTTTCGTAAATCGAAAAAACATGCGGGCCCCATGAGAAGGTTCTGGGAGGAGGAGAGAAGTGGGACCCGGTCAGACTCGCTGACCTGTCGCACTGACAAGGAAAGCTGGTCGTTACAGACAGCATGGAGACGAAAAGAATCGCGCCCATTGTGTATATTGTTGACGGTAAGTCAGAAATGGAGACGCCACGTGGCGCCGTCAGATTGGTCCCGATGGCTTGGAGTTGTTTTGTCGCCGACCAGTTTCGCGATACGCTCCATGTCAGAGACCTGGATGGGAGATTTTAGGGTTTGTGAGAAAAAATAGGGTTTGTTTAAGAATTTAATTTACCAGACGGAAAATTTATGTTTTGAAGTATAAAACGGTACAATGAACATGAAAATGTTGATCATAATGCAGGTTTTTTAATATGTAATATGCAATTTAATACCTAAAATACCATTTTATGCGCAATAATAAAACAGTATATTGATAAATTACATAATGAAAATGGTATATTAATTAACCATTTGAAACTCTGATTAACATCATCAATCCTGAAATTCCAAAAATTGCAAGTACCTGAAATGGCCATTGCCGGAGCTTCCACTTCCACCGCCACCACTACTAGTCCGCCTATGATGCCCTCTGCTATGATTCACACTCTGCGCGAGCGCAAACGATCGGTTTCTGAACCCGTATCCATGTCCCGTACCCGATCCGCTTCCAGGCAAATCCCGTTCATCCAGCATCATAATCGCAAGATCTCCCACGGCCTTCCTCGCTCTCCTCGCTGGTCCTTCGCCAATCGGATCCGGACCCGCTAACGACCCGACGACGATCTGCACGTGCTTCTGCCAGGTGCGCACGCGCTCGATCCCGTCGCGCACCGCCGTGCACAGATCGAGCGACTTCACCGCGCGGTCGAAGAAGTCGGCGACGAGGCGGTCGATCGGGGGTCTGTTGAGCGGAGCGGAGGCGTGGAGGAGGACTCGGAATTCTTCGAGGGAGAGAAGGAAGGCGTCGAGGAGTTGGGAAGTCCACGGGAGGGAGAGAGTGAGGGGGGAATTGGAGGGGGAGAGGGAGGAGAAGAGGGCGGAGACGCGGCGGAGGAAGGAGGAGGGGAGGTCGGAGGGGTCGTGGCCGTCCATGGAGCAGGAGAGAGCTGCGGGCATTTGGTTGGTGGGATGCGCTGTTTCGTGTTCTGCGTCTGTCGAGCTGGTTGTTTGTTGGAGTTGGAGGAAGATGTTTAAGATTGATTGATTAGATGAAAGAGAGAATTTATTTGGTTGTCAGATCAGCTCCAAAATTGATCTTTTATGTATTATTTATTGTATTCTTTCTTTTGTATTGGAAATGAACAGAGGGGAAAACCGCCGCCAGGAGGGAATTGGGTTTGAAAGTCCAGCTTTGGTCTTTAGATGCTGATTGCTAACGCTAACTAATTTTTAGAAAAGAAGCAGAAAAACGGGACGAGCTGAGTTTGAATGATCAAGTAATAAAGTCTGAATTATATATTAATTTATGTATCTGTATGATATTATATTGGATAAGGCATTAGAAAAGAATCAAGTAAGATTTTTACAGAATATTTTCAAAAAAATATATATTTTTACAGAATAAAAAACGTGACGAAAATGAGCAAGTGTCTAATTAGTAATTTGTACAATATAACTCAAATTGATGAAGGAATGTTGAAACGGGTCGGGTCTCCGCCTACAACGGGTCAAATTCTCAGTTCTCACGTGTGTCCAACTGTTTCTGAATTTCATTTCTCTTTTTGGTACATTTATATGCTCAAGGATTAGTCAGGTGTGTTAATTAAGTAATTATTCAATAATTAAGCAATTAATCAAGAACAAAGTGGTCAAGGAATTATTTCGAAAATGATGAGCTTAAAACAGTTACATAACATTTATATGTTTTTGTGTTATGTATTATTGAAGTCTTTGTTGGCACATTATGATTTATGATCATACACAAAAAACTTAGCAAAATGATTACTTTAGAAAGCTAATTTAGTAATACTGGAAAGCATGTGTAGTTTTGTCTTCACATGCAGGAAGAGGTACATAATAGTAAGTTGATTAATGATAAAACAAATGGTTAATTAAGTGTAATTAACTAATTAAGATAGAAAATCGAGGAAACAAAACAGCTGATATACACCAACACGCCAGACAAACCAAGGGCTGCTCAGGATTTTCAGGAATCTTGTCTCACTAATTTTTTTGGGATAAGAAAGTTTAAAAATTAACTGAAAATAATTTTGAAATTAAGGGTTATTATAGATTGAATAATTATTGCTTTGTAAAGCTGCATAATGTCTAATATATCATTATGACTACTTTAAATCATTTTGTGATCTGTAATAAATTATTGGACAATTTGCAAGAAGAAAAAAGTACCTGCATTATCTCAAAATGGCAAAAAGCCTCTGCATTAACAACTACAAAAAAACATTCTCAAGAAATTTAAATTTTATTCTCTTTGATTAATTTACATCTATCAGTGAATTAACTCATTATAACCACTTTCGTAATTTAGGGATAATGCAAGGGCTTTTGCGAATTTCCATTTATGAGACTTTTTTTATGCATATGTATGGGTAGGTTAACCATAATGACTGATTTTACTTGATTAAATCATGAACTCACAATTGGAAAAAGAAAAACTAATGCAAGTTGCTACAAACAGCAACATTTATTAACAATATCCATCCACCGATAAACCTAACATAACATTTTCATCATGAAGTTAATCGTTACAACTTTCTTATATTATATATAAACATAAACAGACTAACATGCACAAAACAGAATTAAGGGTTGAACCAACCAAAACCAAGTTTACAACAATTATAAACTAACCATACAAGTTCACAACAATTATAAACTAACCATACAAAAGTCACGTTACAACATGTCACCAACACTTGCACAGTGTCCCAACAGAATAAATAAAAATAATAACAAAAAACAACCAAAAAAAATAAAATAAAAGAACCATCCACAAGTCTAGTTTTCAAATTTTACAACAAACCAACCAAACCACACATAAATAAACCCACCACAAACAAAGCAAACCTACCCAACAAACTAATCCATACTCCAAACCCAAACTCTCGTCTCACACACGCCTATTCACACGCGAGCTTCGTATCGAAGCTCGTGAGACAAATCGCGAAGGCCTGAAAAGCCGATAAAGGGTATCTGTAATCCATCGTGAACATATCCTTCGCCACCTTCCCAAACTGCAGTATTATCTTATCCTGATCCGACGAGGATGACGTGGCACCAGCTGCAGCCGGACCAGGACCAGCTCCAACTCCAGGTCCGGGTCCGGGTCCGGGTCCGGCTGCAGTCTGAGATCCAGTGGGCCCTACAACTCCAGTAGGAGGGCCAGCAGGCATCTGAGGCCCTCCAGTTGTGGGGCCCACTGCAGCTATCAGCTGAAAATTCTTCACAGACGCCACGGTAACTCTTCCTCTGAAATTCAAACACCAGCACTGCAACTGCTCATGCCACCTAGGCGCCTTATTCCTCAAAACCAACGGCAATTCTTTCCGAGTCTCGCCCTCGAAACTTCCTCCCATTATATCAGAAAACCTCGCGCTGCTAAAATCCATGGATCGATCCATCATAGACCCAGTCGTTGTCATACTACGAAAAGAATCCTCAAAATTCCGTGATGTTATTAACGGGTCGGATCGCGCAGGAACCGACCCGTTCGGGTCCATGCACGACGCGGGGACCGAGTGCATGACGCAGCGCATGCGGCGCGGGCCCCGCGTGCCTAGAACATTGAGTTCGTAAGAGACGTCGCAAATGCGGTAAGATGCGTGGCGGGTCGACCCGTTTGGGGAGGAAGAGGAGGAAGAAGAGGGGAGGAGCTTTGGGGAGACCTTTTTGGAGAAGCGGCGACTCGTGCGGCCTGCTGACGTGGCGGATGAGGATGATGATGTGGCGTTATGTGGTGGAGCCTCTGTGTCGTATATTATGAATTTCGTACCGAGAAAATTCGACCTTTAAATATTATAAGTAGTTAGTTAGTTTATTGTTGGCTTAAATAAGAATGTAAAAATAAGTATGTATTTATAAGACATATATATTTGATGTAAATATATTATAATAAGGAAATATATTACGAATTCCGTTCGGAGAAAATTCGACCTTAAATATGAGAACTAGGTTATGATATATATATTTGATGTAAATGTACTATAATAAGGAAACATTTTGTTGTTGAAATACCTCATTTTGCCAATATAAGTGTTGCTTGACCGTGTGATATTATCAGCGTCCATTGAAATTATGTACTCAGTGTAAGCGGTACGGCGCGTCCTTTTCGCCGATAAGAGGAATTTCCCATTTTCGACAAGTACAGCTAATTTTCCAAAAAAAAAGAAAAGAAATTAAAATATACACAGAAAAATAAAAAAATAAAAAATTTTAACAAAAAAAAAATATGTATATATATACCAGGACTAAGGCACAAGTAGAGATGATAAGTAAGCTTCGCTTTATCCCTCTTTATAAAACACTGTATCGACCCGTCTCTCGGCCCAGGCTACAAAAATACAAATAAAAAATTAAATAAACCCAAAAAAATAATAAAATATTTAACAAAACAGACCTGTTTGAGGGAAACGGGAAAAGTGAGCTTGCCGCAAAACTCAGGACTGATTACCATCTCCTTACACATCATTCGCCACGACCTACAAACGGCCGCACAGGCCACCACATTCTTTCTGTTAGGCCAGGTGTCCTCGCTCTCCTCTAACCTTCTCACCACGTCCCTAAGCAGTTCTGGCGGCACACCAGACCACTTTCCCTCCTCCTCTGTTATTGGATCCTCCTCTTCTGATTCGTGTGGTGCTAATCCTGATCCGGCGGAACGGGGTAACACGCTGATTCGGACTTCGAAGCTGCGTCTTGATAGGCTGCCTATGCTGTCCTTTATGTCGTGGAATATGCTTCGAAGCGACATTTTTTTTGTTTAATTACTGCAAATTAAAAGGAATTTGGGGAATTAAAGTTAGGATTTGTTCGAGATTTGGGTGATGTGAGATGAATATTTAATGATATTTAAGGATGAGTATGAAATGAGGAAGGGTTGACTTGACTAAGAGTGGAGATGGTTTTTTTTTGTCTTGTTGGAAGTAAAATATTGGGAAATTTTGGTGAGTATGAAAGAGTGATGTGAAAGGCCAACTCAAATGAATGATTAAAATAAGGTTGAGAGTAAATGCTTGATTGAAATGATGCTGCCTAGTTGAATTAAAGACTTATGTGTACATCTTTATTGTTTAGTGGTTGAAATTGCTTTTCTTGTATAATAATATATTGTTGTTATTAATATTATTGTTGCTATGATGATTGTTACATTTGTACAAATACACAATTTGTGTTTTGGAAGCAATTGTGCAAGTAGAAGTAGTCAAACGTCAAGCCAAAGTCGTATTTGCATAAAGATACTAGAATTAGTAATAAAATGTACTAAGATGCAAAAAATACCTAAATAGAGTCCATTTCTGTTGAAAATTTTCTACTTTTGAGATAATTTTTACAAACTTGATCCTAATTTGAGCTGAATCGGATAGATCCTCACAAAAAAAAGGGTAAGATCAACTCAACACTTCTCCCCTCGTATATTCTTTCCAAAAATCCAAATCAAAAGAGAACTAACTAACTCAGTGCTAGAAATTCTAACAGATCCAACCATACCCACGTTGAAAAAACACAAAAAAGTTCAAAAAGAACCCAAATTAAAACTACTATTTTCCTAGTTCAATTTAACAAACACGAGCAGAGCTTAAACTTGTATAGTTCATTTTTGGTCTCAAATTCTAAAATGTATAATACACACAACCAAACTGTTCTACTAAAACAGAAGCTCAAAAGACAGATCCAACCATACCCAGTTCGAAAAACACACTAATTCACACAAAACAACACAAATTTACTCACATTAAAGCTGTATTTTACCTCGAACCAGACTTCCTTTTACTCTTGGCTTCCAAAGCTGAAACCCAACCTGAAGTAAGGGATCAAAGTGAAGAAATGTCACACCCTCTCTCTGAATCTCTCTCTCTGAAATGGGTGAAGGAATAATGACTTGTGGGCATATGAAATTTAGAGCTCTAGTGGGGAAAGGTAGGAAAAGAAAGAGAGGAGCTAACTGGTTTTTTATTTTTTTCTATTATTATTGTTGGTATTTATTGATATAATGATACAATGGCTTTTGTACTTACTTATGTGGCACCCAAAGTTTCTTCATCTCATTTGTATTTTGTTGAGGATAAAATTAAATGTAAGATTTTTTTTTATTTATTTATGTTAAGTTTTAAAATTAAGATAGAGATCTACTAATATTTGCGACGATACTCATTCAAAATATTACGTCTTTTCGGTTGCCTATATATTATAAATATTGTTTGTACATGACATTTCATGTTTTTTTGTTTTTATGCAATATGTTTGTTTGTACTTTTAATATTTATGGAGGTATGTCTAGTATATTCTTGCTTTCCGTTCGAGATAATTGAGAGATTTATTTATCGTCATCGTTAATTCTCTTTGCATTTTTCTAACAAAATCAAAATAATTATTTTTTTGTCAACTTAATCATTAGAATTACACAATCATATCTATCAAATCAAACATTAAAATTGCAATAAAAATATGAAAACTTAAACTCTAAGAACTTACGAGTGACTTATACTTCATCTTTATCAAATATATTAATGGAAAATAGTAGCAATAACTACATAGATTTTCTTGGAAAAAAATCCATAGATCAACATGTTTTTTCTTAAATGGAAATGATATTATATCACATAATAAATATTAGGATATATCATAACGTTTTGGGTACAAATTTGAGTTTACTAAGCATTTTTCATGAATCATCCGGTCAACCCACTGGAATAGAGGAGAATTGACTTTCCGTTAAGTCGCCGTCAGTTAACGGCGTTATTCTCGCTTCATTTATTCTTCAGTAAGAGCGAACCGCAGATATTCTTACACAAAAATATCTTATGTTTATGATGCTAAAATACATATCCAGTCTCATAAAACTGGAGATATTTACATTAGATGTATTCTTGTAAGCATGATAAAAGAATCAGTTATCATACTTTTTTTTTCCTTTTCCATACTTTAGGCCAGTTACTTAATTCCATTACAAGCAATTTATAATTATTATTTTAGGTTATGTTATGTTGTAACTGATGCTTTTTTATGTTAAAAAAGTATAAGTAATCGTTGGATTATTGACAGGTAATCTGATATTCAAATTATTATAAACTAGGGTTTGTGTGTAATCTTAATTCAAAAAATTATAGATCTTTTGTTTTGTAAGAGAGAAGAAAATGATGAATATATTTACTTGGAAGATT
The DNA here is from genome assembly GCA_027726005.1 of Juncus effusus. NCBI lineage: Eukaryota > Viridiplantae > Streptophyta > Magnoliopsida > Poales > Juncaceae > Juncus > Juncus effusus. The sequence continues at coordinate 11,074,663 of CM050896.1, read as the reverse complement.
TACAATAAAAAAAAATATTTACTTGGAAGAAACCAGAATATTCTGAAATTATACACTTAGGTCCCTACTAGATAAGATAGGAACTTTATTGATGTAGAAATATGCCTAAAATTTAGATTCCAGATACCATACCAATATCATTGGAATCTTTCTGTTTTGTCTCATCAAATTTCTACTACTTATACAAGGTATGGAATATTCAGACTATTTAATTAAACCGCACTTAGTTCCCCCATATTGCTTAATCATTCGATTATCATCATAACTGGCATATTATTAATTATATCATTGTACCTATTTTTTCAAGTGTATTATTAGGCCTAATTTTTCGTGGACCCACAAACTTTGATAAATCTCATAGTTAAGAATCTTGTTCTTTGTTATTTTTTAATTTTAAAACTACGTACTAAATTTAAATTTGAAAGTTTGGTGAAAAAAACCGATATAAACTTGCTCCTTTTCTAGGCCCACTAAACTTTGAGATTTGAGTCTGGGCTCTGGGCTACAAGATAATTAATATACTTGATATTTTTTTAGTGAATCTCTAGTAACTGCTCTAAACACAAGCTCAAATGATGACAAACTACAAAGAAATGCCTGTCATTTTTGTCCTTTTCTTTTGTTAACTCTTTTTTTGAGGAACCTTCATTTTTTAACATAATTTGTGTGTTTTTTTGGTGTTAACAAAAATTATTACATTGACTTAAGTTAGTCAAAAAATAAATAAGAGTTCCCCTAATCATTTTTTTTTAATTTATTAATTAATCAATATACTCACATAATAGCTCTACTACTTTGAAGTTCTAAATTAGTCAAACTTCACTACAAAGCTTCCTTACAAAAAAATGATGTCATCCCTAAATTCTATTATCAAATTCAAGGCCCAAAACAAACAAATCTTCCTCGATCGAAAGAGAGAAATTATCTCATTTATTTTAAAAATTCCCATTCTAAATTATAGGGGCGACTTTAGGATTTAAATCAAGCACGGTGGCTTGTGCGTTATGATGCGAAGAATCAATTACGACATGTATGATGTGCGCATTATCTGGTCTTTGCTCTACTTCCGATTCACTCAGTTTAACCGCCTCTTTTCCTTTGCCCCAAAGCACCATATACAGCCCAATTACTATCAAAATCGCCCCTAAAACACTACACACAAAAAAAGTAATTATAATTTTTATAATGGTAATTATGTATCTAATTTTTTTTGCTTTTAAATAAAGAAAAAATATTTGCTAAATTGAATACAGTGATTTAACAAAAATATTTGGGCTTTCGTTTTTGCATATACAATTTGTCGAGCCACATATATGCAAGTTATTAGTCTGATTCATTATATATTGTGAAGTGTTTAGCATTATTTAGGCCAAGAAGACCCCAATTATTTTGTTTAATATTATAATTATACCTTCCTAGATGAAGTATTTCGTTGAAAAGAAGCGAGCTTAGAACAGCGACAATTACTAACATAAGAGGGTTGAAAACCGATGCAAACAACGGTCCTTTCTTCTTTATGCACCATGTCATGACTGTAAGAACTAATCCTGATGCCACTACTCCCTAAAAATATAATGAGCTTGATTTAATTTATAAAATAAAGTATAATATAGTTAAAGATTAAAATTGATAAACGTACGGAATAAAATACGGTGAGAAGTCGTATGTCAAAACCTAGTTTCCATTGCATCCAATCTCTCTGTGTAATAAGCGCAAACACAAATGATTGAATTGTTGCCATTGTACACATCATCGCGGTGCTTGATGTGGGGTGAGGAAATTGCACCGTAACCTTCGCCTTCATACAATAAGAAAAGTTCATTGTAAAATTATATTGGCAATTATGTTAAAATATATGAAATATAAATGGATAATTCTTTTTATGATTAAAAATGAGATTAAATTATAAATAGATAATTACCTGGATAATTAACCAAACAGCATAACATAGGCAAGAACTGACTGCGAGTAATGAGCCTAAAGTTTGATTGGTCGCTTGTTGTGCCACATCAGCACTCGATCCGTCATGGTGAGAAGCAAGATCTATATTGAATTTCCACAATTTTATAGGGACCCCCTTGTAAAATGTAAGAAGCATCGCCCCTCCGACTCCTAGAAGCGTACCAGTAACCTTCGCCTGGCCTGACACGGTGCGAATCTTCAAACTCTCCAATCTTAGACAAGCAAACAAAATTAAATATAAATTAGTTTGATATCTTTTGATTGAGGAAAAAAAGGTAGCTAAATATAAAAGAATAAGAAAAAATAATAAATAATAAATATACCTAAATAGTACAGCTAGGATGAAAGTCATAGCTGGGATGAGATTTGTCATGGCTGATGCAAAGGTGGCTGAAGTTAGCTTCAAACTGGTGATATACAAATTTTGTGCTAATGCACCCCTGAATTTATCAATAACAGATTAGTGTTAATTATTTTCACAAATTAAATAAATGATATATACTAAACAAACAAGAAAAAACAAATGAAAAATAAAAACAAGAAATATAGTAAAGAGGAAAAACAATAATTCATAGTGATTGCTGATTACTGATTAGTGGAGATAGAAAGAGAGAGGTGGCAAGGTACTTGGGGAAATTGGTTGAATATAAAGTTACTTTTGTCTACAAATTCAGATGCCATTTTCTTTTTGGGAAAATTATTAAAAAAATATTAAAATTTGGAAAAAGTAAATTAATGAGTTGAAAAGAACAGAAAAGTAGTGTTCTGATTTTTCTTTATCAAAAAGTAGTATGTCAATTAACTCTTTATTTATCCACCAACCATTTTAGTTGAGAGTACCTAGCTTAATTGTTATTTAAAAAAAGAGACCTAATACACAATGTCGGCTTATTTGTCGTCCAGCATTGTCCGAATTCAAAAAATTATAATAGAATTACAAAAAAGTATATTGATAAACACAAAAGTTCGAATAAATATATACAAAGATATATTGTTATACAGACGTTATTATTTTTCAATAGCTCAATTAATGAACAACTAAAAAATTATAAATATATGATGGCACTCTGTTAATACTATTTAAGTGGATGATGCCAATCTTGTCTCGTCAAAAAAGTGTTTAGGTAAAAACTCTTAGAATGAAAAAGAAGCATTAAAAGTGTAAGTTGGTGGCAGGTTTCCCGTGACGGTATATTAAAGTCTAAAACTCTCTCTCTATCTTCATACACATATATACACAAACATATTTGCATAGGAAAAGAAAGAATCTCTCATGCAAATTCGTAAAACTTGTACACATGTCCAAGCAATGTACCAACGACGCAAGATATTAAAGACATGATTATTTTTATAATTAGGGGCTAACCAGAAAACAATTATATATTTTTGGTAAATGAATAATCGAAAAATAACTTTTGCCTATGATGGTTTATAATTAATTTTGAATTAACTTAATAATCAATGTGATGCTAATTTTGGTAATTAATAATTAACCCACCCCAAGAGGCCACATAGAAAAGAAAGCATCACCACCTTCCATGTTATCTTGCTCCAACTCTTCCTACAATATAGTAATCAAACTTAAATTAATTTAGTACATTTTATTATTATATAATATTTGCAAATTTCATCATTATTAATTAATGTAAGGCATCTTCTTTATATATTCAAAGTAACTACATATGAATTTATTAGCATATTAATTATATTGACTCAATTGAATTTAATAGCATATATATTAATTTTATTTAAGCAAAGCTTGCTATCTCAGTTGAAACTTAAGAGAGCTCACAAGTTTGAGTCCTTACAAATGTAATATTATATATATATATATATATATATATATATATATATATATATATATATATATATATATATATATTTAGCAAAGTATCTCAATTCACTAATTGTCGGTTTGAATCTAAAATAAAAAAACTACATCTAGATGCATTTTTTCTCTTTCCTTTTTCCATTTTTATTTTATTTTTCTTTCTTTTTTTCTTTTTGTTAAGAACATTTCTTGGTTATTCAACAAACTAAATATAGACAATATCTAACAAAAACTCTATTTATGAAATTCACTCATTTTTAACCACCAACAACTTCTTCAAAGAAACAATGAACGCAATCTAAATTCCAAATATACAAAAAATATAGGGTCCAAAATGAAAAAAATTACGTAAATAGTACCTCTCAAAGAAGAAGGCGAGAGGGAGCAAGAAACAAGTGGCAAAAAGATATCTATAAGCAATCAAAACTTTCATGTCCATTCCATCATTTATCGCCAGTTTGTAGAAGATATTCAACCCCGCAAAAGCCATCTGTACCATCACCATCCCCAGTACCGGCTTCAGCCCCTCCATTACTCCTACAGCACCAGTATCACTGGTACCGGTCTTACTGTCTCCACTTGCACCACCCATCTTTCTTTCCTTTCGAAAAGAATCGAAATGAAAGAAGAAAAGAACCAAAAGTATGAATAAGGAGTGATGATTGTTTGTTGGTTTTTGAAGGTTGGGGGCTTATTTATATGAGAGGTGGAATACTTATTCGCATGGAACTTTCTTGTCTTTTAGAGAGAGAGAGAGGAAGAAGGGAAATATTGTTAGTAGACCTATACCTCTAATTAGACGGGTCCGTAATGCATGCACAAGCTTTAGAAAGGAGTTCACGTGTTCAGAAGGAGACACGTGTCAAATCTCAGTGCGTCATCTGTTGCGTCTCTTCTGTGTACATGCTGCGACGTGGCATAAACAGTTGCGAATAAATACAACTGAGGATCTTTCTGCAAAGAAATGTATCTATAATATAATTGTGTAATATTCTCTGTGGCCAAGTAATAGAAATACTTTGAAAAAAAATGACTGATTTCCATATTTTATATTTAGTTTTTTTCACTTCATGGTATCTTGATTGATTCATTCAAGAATTTTACGATAATCGCTCATAATTATAACAAAATTTTTATATATTTTTGGAGATTACATAGTTAGTTCATGTCACAAAATATGAAATAGCTAGTATTAATTTCTGAGTATGCACCGCTGTATATGACCAATCATAAAGATCCTATGTATGTTTAGCTCGAGACTCGTAATATTAATTGCTGAGACGACGTCCTATGCGTTTCCAAAATTCATTTTTCAAGGAAAATAAATACCAATTTTTTTTTTTGAGACGATCTTTTTGAAGTTTTCTTTATGAGAGGGAATGAAATAAGAATTTCATGATATATATACGTGACACTAAGCTTCGTGCATGAATGTGGGTACAAGATTCTGCACCAGGCTGCCTGATATTTTGTACCATGTGCAAAATTATATCTCAAATTGGTTGCTTTTCATTCCAAATTGCACCAAAAATTGTGATTCCAAAGTTTGACGACCTAATTAAAAGTACTGCCGTACGAGTACAACGAATTGATGAGTTTGAAATGATTTAATCTCTCATATAATATAATACAACTTGTAAGTAAAAAATTGGACTCATATTTAGTGCACAAGTACACAAAATCAGAAATGTCTATGATATCAAATTTCATGCAGTATACAGTCCACTGTTACAGTCAGAAACTTTATGGAAACAACAGAACAGAGGTATGTATAAAGAATTATTCCTTTTCTATATTTGGATGCACAATTTGGGCCACTAAGCATTTCTAATGCTCCTAAATCCCTCTAATCCATGGATTAGGGTAAGGTCCAAAATGTGTTGGAGGATGCTCCATCCAACATATTTATAACCATACGATTTTAGTTTGTGATAAACAGTGACTTAACACCGTTTATCCAATAAAGACAATTTTTCTTCCCAATTAATTATATATGTGTAGTAATTAGGAGAAGATTCTTGATAATATTTTAACATAAAGTATATATAAAAGTAATATGAAGCAAAATATACACTACAAAATAAAATTAGATAGTTTTGAAATTTTGAAATTTTTTGATCTATACAAATATCATGTAAGCATAGGAAAAAAAAATAATATATTTAATCATATATATTGTTTTGCACTTTTCTAAATTTCTAATCTATAGATGGAACATAACTACTTAAAAAAAAAATGATGTTTCCACTGACGTGCCAGAATCTAAAAAGCAAGTTAGATATTAAGCTCTCATTATTTTCCCAAAAATTCTAAAAATTCAGAAAGCAATTACATAATCAATCACTAAAATGAATAATAAGAAAAACAAGTATGAAAATAAGAAATACAATCATTTCTTATTCTAATTAAACACGGTTTATCCTCAATCCGGTTCATGTGTTACAAGAATTATTATTTTCTTTTTATTGAATTAGAATTATTGTTTTCTCTCACATTTTTAAAGTGACTAAAAATTTCATTACCAAACACACATTATATAAAATCTTATCATTTGCCAACAATAAAATCTTGCTCATCAAATATCAACAAATAGAATCTTATCTTACATAATTATCATTTTGCCAAAACATCAGATATATGCACATGCAATAGGGATTTCTATTAAAAGTAAAGAAGATGAATTGCGATAAGGATTGTGATTGTCACTTATGCCATTGCTTCTTTATTAATCTTTCGTTCTCCTTTTTCTTTTCTCTTTCACTTTTCTTGTTTGGGCATTGCTTGGCAGCTTCTTTCTCCAGTCCACTAAAAAATAAATCTGAAAGTTATAATTTATTAAAGAATGCTGATATTGCTTGACGGGATGGGAGATGACTCGTGCGCGATGGCTGACATGACAGACGCCATGTTAGCCAAAATGCACGGGGTCTCCATGACAGACGCCATGTTAGCCATAATTATGTATATATATATAACTCCAACAAAAACAGTATATATCAGACTGTCGCGTCAGAGCGACGGGATGATATGCAGGAGGCGCGTCGCGCATCACGACGGGTCCCGACTAGGGCGTCTCCAGACCCATCGTGATTTCCAATTTCCCTTTGTTAAAGCTTATAAATCTAAAAGTTGTAGTTTGTTAAAGCTTTTTTGAGTCAAAATAATTAATCAAAATAGGCAGGCATTCCTCAGACAAACTTTTATATCGCACTATCATCCTTTCTTCTCAGCTATTTCGTGTTCAAAGAAAAAAGTTTCTTTATAATATTTTTAATATGAGTAACATGTATGTAGTGCGTTATTGTATTGCAGGTCTTTGTGTAAAATATGTATGGTAATATTATTATATATCGTATTTTAAAATATTTTTAAAGAAGAAAATGCCTAAATTAGCTTATATTTGGTAGATCACATTCTAAAATGTGCAAAATAATTTATATCTGGACTTGTACAAATTTTTCTTATAAAATATCGAGGAAATCTGATCAAAATCTGATTGTTATTCTCACTGGAGTTTATTCTCACTTGAGTGAGACAAAACTTTGTGGTGCATAAAGTTAAATGATGCAAATATGCTTATCACCCAACATGCAATCATCAATTCATCATGCTATATTAACTTAGTTAACTTAGATACGATGTTTGAAAAGTATAGAGGAGACAAAACATATGACTTAAATCTAACTGTCAAAATATGCAACCAAATTGTCTTTGTAGTCACCTTTTTTAGTTACTTTAACTAAAGATAAATAAACTAACCTTTTATTTCGATTGTTTACTTCTTTTTTTCTTTTGAAAATCAGTTCTGTTGTCTTTTTATTTAGAACTTTTTTTTTCAAAGTTGTGTAGATCAAGCAAAGAGCTAGGAGTTTTAGGCCTTAAAAATAAGTTTTGGGTTTAGATAAAACTTTCTGTAATTTTGGGACCAAAATTGGATTAAAAACAGCGCATAGTTTAAACTTTATAGAGTGAATAGTGATCAATCGAGAGAGAGAGAGTGTTGGTAAGTGGAGTTCTCTCAAATACCTTGTATGATTTTCATTTTTTCAATATTATTGGTTTAGAAGATTTCTATCCGTTCGGCAAACACATGGAAAAGCAGAATAGTGAAATTGAGAATTGACGACTAATCAATTTTATTCCATATACATTCGGCAAAGTAGTTATATGAAAAATTTGATTTAAAATTATAGAAAAGAGCTTATGACCAAAATGCTCTTGTTTCATAATTTAAGTTTATACAAATCATATTAACTGAAAAAATTATTCAAATTATATAAAAATGAAATAAATAAATTAAAATAAAATAGAAGAAAATAAAAAATATTCAATGAAAGTACAATAATAGAAACGATAGAAGGTGAGAGAAATTAAATAAGGTTTAAATGAGTTTGCCACGTAGGATAAAGTAGAATAGGCAGGATTATTTTCGTCCGAAATTAGAAGTTATTTCATAGAATAGAATAATTTCATCTCAATCATGGAATAAGAAATTTCATTATTTTACAACACTAATCCAACATATTCCACTACTGTTTGACCGGAATAAATTGAAATAGAACAGTTATTTCACTACTGCCGAACATGAACTGTATGTTTTGTTAGCTTTCTTGGTACCTAGCTCACTCATTTACTCCAAATTTCCAATAAAGGATAATTACTGTTTAAATATATAGGAATTTTTAAAATATTTAAAAAACATTACAGATGATAATTAAATTTAAACATGAAAATAATAAGAGTATTTTCGTCCCAAAAAAAAAATTAACCTCAATATGTTAATTTTAACATCATTTTAACACCATAGGAGGGTTTTTTTGAAAGTTGAACTCATTTCGTAAGAAGTCTCAAAATAAACTAAAGAAATTACTTCATAAGACTTTTTGAGAATCTAATAAATTAACCTAAAGAAATTACTTCATAAGAGCATGTATGTAGTTTATCTAGCAGATGGATCAGCTCAGATTTGGGGAAGCTCGATGGATAGACTATCAGACAAAAATTGGCGATTCTTTAGGCGATTCTTCACTCTCCTCCCTGCATACTGAAGCTCTAAGACAAAACTACTCACATAACAAGAGAGATTCAAACTCTTATGCCAAAATAGCATCAAAAAATTTTCTCTCCTCCTCCAACACAAGGAATCAGAACACGCAGACAACTTCTTTAGGCAAAGTCAAAGAAAAGTAAGGGAAAAAAACTCTCATACAGAGAAGGGAGAAAAGATCTCCTACGATTTGGTCCAGAGCTTATACCCCCCCCCCCCCCCCCCCCCCCCTCCCCCCCAATGGAGAAGAGAGTCTTGAACTCTTTGGGCAATGGCTGGTTCTGTTTTATGAGGAAACCCAGCAAAGAAATTTACACAAAAAAAGCAAAACCTGCATCTCATATAGCAAAAAGTAAACAAAAAAGAAGCAGATTTCAAATTCACAGCTTCACCCCAACTGCCTATATCTATCGGCGCCCTTTTTTCCCCCTGCTCAAACACACTCACCCTAAGAAACAGAGCTCTTTGAATCCCTCTCAAATGGCTCAAAATTCTCATCACAGTACCTCCAATCGCAACTCTAGCACTCAAGCTTCCTCTTATTTCGCTCCATGTAACCAAAACCCAAACTGCAGTCCACTCAAACCAACTTTTACCTCCTCACATGGCTCATCTAACAACCGTGAGCATAACGTGTTTATGGACTTCAATACTGCCACCTTCTCTCCTCTCAAACTCCCTGCCCAAACACCCTCACAACAACCACAAGCACTCAACCTCATCTTTTAGCAAGAAATCCGTTCTTGTTTTAGAGACCATCGATCAGCGAGAAGAACTACCGTTTGAAGTGCCTCTTACTCCCAACCCGGCACACAAACTATGGTTCAATCGGTGCATCAACTGCTACCAACACGGTCATGTTGTCCCAGTCTGTCCTCTCCCATTACATTGCATAAACTGCGATAAAGCAGGCCACTCTTTCAAGCATTGTTCTCAGAAGCTTAACCTTGTACATTTAGCTAATAGGGTCAATCCATTGATTCCCACAGCACATCTGGATGGAGGTGGTCTGCCACAGTTTCGCACTCACTATGCCCAATGCTTTTTTGACGAATCCGAACACACAAAAGCTGATTTTGCAAGAACTCAGCGCTGTGTGGTAATCGATGCACGTTTGGTACAAGATCACTCGTTGCCATACGTCAAACAACTCTTAGGCAAAGCACGTAGGTGGGAGTTCTCCATCCAAGTAGCCCATCTCCAAGGAGATAAATACATCCTATCACTCCCCAAAAACGTAGCCCCTAATTCCTTTTCCGACAGGCCACCGACTTTAATGGCTGAATTGGGTTTTGTATTTTATCCTTAGAATCCGAGACATGCAGCTCAATTAGCCCCACTCAAATTTAGAGTGTGGATAGATCTCATCAATCTTCCCTCCTACCTATGGAGGAAAGATGAGCTTCGCAAATTCACAAACACATTTGGCTCCCTAAAATGCCATGGCTCCCTATCCCAAGTGGCATCCATGGACAAGCTCCGTATTGTCGTGCTAGTCCCATTTCTCAGCGATATCCCGAGCTTCGTTCTCACTGACTGCAAAGGGTTAAATGCTCCAGTGAAACTCGCCGTGGCAGGATGGGATGATGAGCCATATGAAAATTCGCTCTTCCTGGACCATATGCCATCAGACGACTTTTTTGATCAACTAGAAATTGAGCTTGCCGATCGAAAAGCAAAAGGCAAAGCACCGGCAAGGGAGGAAAATGCTCTCGAACCGCCAGCACACACAAGCTCCGGTATGATTCTACTGAACAAAATTTTCCAAGCCACCACTCCCTCTCAAGCACACCAACTGCTCGAAGAGTTGCTTCACAGAGTGAAGTCAAACAAACTGCACACTGACCCGCAACACAAAGACTCACGCCCCCCATCAGCACCTATTCTCGCAGCTACATACAAACCCACTGCAGCAAATAACCAAACCAGTCAAATTGGGCCTATATCACAGGCCTCGATCCGATCTGACCCACCCTCCAAATCAAAAAAGAGGAAGCTCTCGGCCCAAAGAGATGCAGAAAGCCCACCTGTTACTTCACCTCATCCAGGCCTTATTCAGTCCAGCATCGCAATCACAGTTAAAGAGAAGATGCCGGTCCGAGAAACAGTAAGAGTTTCTGCCCCGATCTCCTCTCATCTTGCGCCAAAAAGCAGAGACAAAACCGTTACTCCAAAGCCAATTTCGCCGGCAGCAAAGCAAGCGCTTCTTGGCACACTCGACTGGAGTGAGCTACGTCACCAACCCCTCAACAGGGAGAAGGCAGAAAAATTAGCAGCCTTCTGTGGCGCATCACTCCCTCAAGAAACTCCATACGCAACCAAGAAAGCTTTGTTCTGTTACACCCCAGTTCCAAAATAAGGATTGAGATGTAACAGAGGTTACCGGTATACAAAATAACATCCACAATATCAAAATAACATTTAAATAATATTTATTTAATCAAGTAGGATAGTAAGTATTAGAAAGTTTAAAATAATTAGTTCTAATTTCTCAACATCAGAACAAAATTTATAAAGACATGCCATCATTCCTGCCGCAAACCCAAGCTACTGATCTTACCCTAGGGACAAAATTAACTCAAAGGGGGTCAGTCACTAATACCCAATAAAGGATCAAGTATAGTATAATATTTTAAATTAATATCATGTATTTAGCTACCAACCAATATATATAATAATTAACTACAAAATAATCTGTTTCAAATAATAAGTAATATATTTTTCCTTTTAGGATGACTCATCTTATCACTTTTCACTCAAAACACATTTCTTTTATATGAACTCGTTGTTTAGCGATCGGTGGCCATGATCATCGAGAGCCATGTGCGACCTCACACAGTTATTAAATACGCGGCCATGGACATCGAGAGCCATGTGCGGCTTTTTATTCTTATCAGCGGCCATGGACATCGAGAGCTATGTGCGGCATTACATTATTATCAGCGGCCATGAACATCGAGAGTCATGTGCGGTATTATATTATTATCAGCGGCCATGAACATCGAGAGTCATATGCGGCATTACATTATTATCACCTTCTCATGTTTCTCACGTATTCACATCCAAATAAATTTCCCAAATATCTTGACAGAAATATTCATAATATTATTTATTTTCTCAAATTCCTAGGTTCTGAAATTAAACGCATCCTAATTTATAAGAGTATGTAACTCCTTTAAATAATATGAGACATAACTAAGTGAAACATTACTATATCGAACCATCATATCTGTTGACTTTAAATCAATTCATCTCACTAAATTATCACAGTAAATAGTATATTCACTTAACCATAAACTTAACACCAATTTAGATATTGATCAGTGAATCTAAACACATTCAGCAAGTCGAAATAAAACTAGGTCCACCTCATGGATTGATTTGTCAACGGCAAGACCATATTAACATCACACGTGATCATAAGAAACAAAACTTGAAATATAGAACTTGTATAGATGAGTTTTATTATTATATTACCTACTACTCAAGGTTTCTCTATTAAGGCGGTGTAAGTCAGCCGTGCACAAGACCTCTTATCTTCTGTTTATGTGAGTTTTGCACCAGAACGAAACTCCAAATAGAAGGAAAAAGAAACTCCGCCTCCTCAGCTCAGCGCCTCCAGGGAAGAGGAGAAAAAGAACCAAAAGAAGGCAGGATGAGAGTTACCTTCATTTTCTGAATTTCTCCTCTTTTAAGCTCTCAGGTCCCCCAAGGAAATAATAGCTCATTAAGAAAGTTAAATGCAAATTTTTATGTTACTCAAATTAATACAGATCTCGTAATTAAAGTCCATTAGAAACAGACCCAAGATAGAACATGAAGAGATATGGATCGTGATATTTGCTAAATGGATCCGAAACTTGAATTAATCAAAGTTCGCAAAATACAACTTTATTTCAGTGATTTCAATTATTATATTCCCAAATCGAAATCAATCATTTATTGAGCTACTTAATTTTTTTTATTTTTTTTAATTTTTTTTTTGTGCCTAAATTTATGGAAATTAGTAAAAATATTCCTACTGAAAAATATAAAATTTAGGGTCATAACATGTTCCAAGGGAGCTCTTCTGGTCTGACGGCAGGACATGAGCCTGCCAAGTCTCCAAGCAACACACATTCTGCTACAATTGCACAACTAGGTGAGAAAGTAGAGGCTGGCAGTGATGCCATCAAAGTGCTCGATCAAATTAATGACGTGCAAATGGAAGAAGGGGAGGTGGTAGATGACGAGGGTAATTTTCAGCATGGTCAAGGGGATGATATGGGTGATTTTGATGGTGCACTTGGGGAATTTGATGATGTGGAATTAGGTCAATTTGACGACTTAGGCCAGCAAGAACTAGGTGAACTCAATGTGGGGGATTATGACGACACTCACCAAAGCACGGAGCAAGACAACAACAATTGTTTAATCATGAATTTAGCTCTCCTTTCTTTTGTTAGTTGGAATGTAAGGGGTCTTGGGGACCCAAGGAAATGTAATGTGATTAAGAACACTCTTAGAGATGCAAGATGAAAGATTGTATGTTTGCAAGAGGCTAAATTAAATGATGGCAACCCTTTTTTAAATTCTTTAATATGTCCTAATTACATCAATAATTCTTTCTTTAAGAATGCCTCTCACTCAAGAGGAGGCCTCTTAACGGCTTGGTCTAATGACTTTAATTGCAATCATATGCAAAATTTAGCATTCACATCCACCGTCATATTAACATATAACAATTTCTCATTTATGCTTACTAACTCTTATGGTCCTACATCAGCAAACCTTAAGAGCAACTTCCAGCAAGAACTTCAAACTATTCGTTCACAAAATGATTTGCCATGGGTGCTCTTAGGGGACTTCAACCTCATTCGCCACCCAAGTGAATCCACGGGCAACAATCACACACTAGAATCTATATTACAATTCAATAACGCAATCGAACAACTTCAAGTCATTGAGCAAAACCTAATAGGACGCAAATTCACTTGGAATAGTAGGAGACCCGAGCCTGCTTTTAGCAAGCTAGATCGTATATTTCTCTCGTCACATTGGTTATTCCTTAATCAAATCTCCACACTCCGTCCACTAGTGGCTCCTACCTCGGACCATGTCCCTCTTGCACTCCAATTTCAAAAACCAACAAGACAAACACAATCATTTCGGTTTGAACTCTTTTGGTTTAGATACCCTGAAGTCATGGAACTCATTGCGACCACATGGTCCAATCAGAGAGTCTCCTCTAACCCGGCCATTAATTTCATCTCTAAGTTAAACAAAACAAAACGTGCACTCCAAAGTTGGGCAGATAAGAAATTCAAGAATATGGATAATAATCTCAGCAGATGTAAAACAATTGTAGCAGCTTTGGAAAAAATAAATGAATCCAGACAATTAAATCGAATCGAAAAAAAATTGATGGCAATCCTTAAGCAATCCATAGATGAGATCTCAAACAACGAGATTAAATGGCAGCAACGTTCAAGAGCGACTTGGCTCAAAAAAGGTGACCAAAACTCCAAATATTTCCATGCAATTGCCTCCTCCCACAGGCAATACAACACCATCCAGGCAATTAACATACAAGACCAACTGACATCTGACCAACCACAAATCAATGATGCATTCAACAACTTCTTTAAAAATATACTAGGTACATCCAACACTAATACAATCCAAAATCCTAACCTAAGTAATATGTTTGTATACAACAACTTACATTCTTTAGCAGATCCTATTACACAAGAAGAACTAAAAGCAACAGTTCTCTCCAAAAGGCAAGGCTTCGGGACCGGATGGTTTCCCTAACGAATTCTATCAAAATTGTTGGGAAATCATACAAGATGATTTGCTCTGGTTATGTCTAAATTTCGCAGCTGACTCGTTAGATCTATGGAGGATAAATAAAGCTAAAATTGCACTAGTTCCAAAAACGAAAGACGCGGTTGAGCTTACTGACTTTCACCCCATTAGCATCATTGATGGCCTTTGTTACACCCCGACTCCAATTTCGATCCGAGGTGTAACGGTTGTATACCCTTAAGGATATACGACGCTAAAATCGTATTACACAACGGAATAATACAAGGAATATACAATAAAAAAAAAGAAAAAAGAAAAGAAAAAACAAAGAGAGAAATCACAAGTGGTGAGTCAAGGAGGCCTTCAGGTTCACGTGTCTAGCATCTTCATATTGAGTCTTCACAACAAGATTAATTTGATTTGTGAGGTTAGTAATTCATCTCAATTTTAATAGATGCAAACCATGATTTCATTGAGAATTGTCATAACTCAGAAATGAAAGGCTGCCAAAATATTGTCCATTCGAGAAGAATTTTGCTAATTAAATTAAGGGTATTTATGTGACATTATTCTTATATAGTATAGTCTATGAGTCATAATTTATTAAGCAAAATAAATTAAAACCATAATCAGTAATCATGATTAATGAAATATTGAGAGATGCGTTGTAGTAATCGTTTAAATGCCGCACACGGCTTGAGATGCCGTGGCCACCAGAAAAGAAACAATGCCACACACGACTCGAGATGCCGTGGCCGCCAGAAAAGTAAAAGTGCCGCACACGCCGTGGCCGCCAGAAAAATAAAAGTGCCGCGCACGACTCGAGATGCCGTGGCCGTCAGAAAAGTAAAAGTGCCGCATACGGCTCGAGATGCCGTGGCCGCCAGAAAAGTAAAAGTGCCCTCATCCATTTTAGGATTTGAAGCGCAACAAGTATTACAAAATTATTAGCAATATATATGTTTATTTATACAATGACTTGCTACATTTAATTTATAGCTGAAATATTAAAAGAAACTAGGTTACTGCTCGAATCTCAATATCAAGAACTTTTAACCTTTCAAATTGATGATAACATCAAAATCATAGCCGCCGATAAAGTGAAATCATGTTGCACACGGCTCGAGATGTCGTGGCCGCCAGAAAAATAAAAGTGCCGCACACGGCTCGAGATGCCGTGGCCGCCAGAAAAATAAAAGTGCCGCACACGGCTCGAGATGCCGTGGCCGCCAGAAAAATAAAAGTGCCGCACACGACTCGAGATGCCGTGACCGCCAGAAAAGTAAAAGTGCCGCACACGGCTCGAGATGCCGTGGCCGTCAGAAAAATAAAAGTGCCGCACACGGCTCGAGATGCCGTGGCCGCTAGAAAAGTAAAAGTGCCGCACACGGCTCGAGATGCCGTGGCCGCCAGATTAATGTCTCATGGGTAATAAGTTCAAGGAGCCATGATTATTGAGCAACGAGATTAGTTTATTATTTTTATTAGAACTTAAATGTATGTTGAGTTATAAATTATATTTTATTTGGTGTATGTCGCTTAGCACGACTAATAGGTCCTGTCGCGGTTACATCCGGATTCAGGGTGTAACAGCTCTGTTAAAATTATAATTAAGCTAATGGCTACATGGCTACAACCTTTCATGGCAGAAATAGTGGGAGTTAACCAAACCGCATTCATTAAAAAATGACAAATTGCAGAATCTTTTTTAGCAACCA
Organism: Juncus effusus; assembly: GCA_027726005.1. Lineage (NCBI taxonomy): Eukaryota > Viridiplantae > Streptophyta > Magnoliopsida > Poales > Juncaceae > Juncus > Juncus effusus. The sequence goes on along the minus strand of CM050896.1, from coordinate 11,058,318 downwards.
GGGAACTACTGCACGCTCTAGATAATCGAAGGGTCCCCACGGTACTTTACAAATGCGATTTCTTCAAAGCTTTCGACACGGTAAATTGGCATTTCCTAACATCAATGCTCCTAGCAAGAGGATTCCCCCTGCTCTGGGTCTCCTGGATGCACAACTTGTTCCACTCATCAACCTCTGCAATTATAATTAATGGACAACTAGGAAATTTCTTCTTCCACCGTCGAGGATTAAGACAGGGTAATCCGCTATCTCCCATGTTATTTGTTCTCATCGCGGATGCATTACAACAAATTCTAAAATGCGCCAACTCAATACTACCACCACCCGCCGCAAGGCCCATACAAGCAATGCAATACGTGGACGACACTGTCATACTAACAGAGGCCTCGAAAGCTAACCTACAAACTATCTCTTTAGCACTAGAGTTCTTTCATAAACTCACCAGGTTACGCTTAAATAGCGATAAAAGCACCTTTACAACCATACAAGTGCCCCAAAACTATCAAAGATCCATTGGCTCTATTCTCGGTTGTGATTATCAAGATTTTTCGATAACCTACTTAGGCTTACCGCTCACAATTAAGAAGCCGCTTACAGAAACATTTCTGCCCTTAATTGACAAAATGAGGAAACGTGTATCTGGATGGACCTCAAAGCTTTTGTCTTATGGAGGTAGAATGACTTTGCTAAGCGCAGTACTCACCGCCATAGCTACATACTTCATGCAAGCCTTTAGATTGCCCAAAGGGATCATTAATGAGATGGATAAAATCTGACGTAACTTACTATGGCAAGGCTCTCAAGACTACAAAAGAGGAAAGAACTTAGCAAATTGGTAACTCATGTGCACCCCCAAAAGAAACGGAGGTCTCGGCTTGCGGGACTTGTAACTGCAAAATATTTCCCTACTCTTGAAATGGAATTGGCAAATCCAAACTAAACACAATGGCTTATGGCAGCAAACTATGGCCTCCATCACCAACTCTCAAGCTTTCATGCACTCCACCTCTTTCAAAGACTCTTTTTTCATCCAAGACCTAAAGAAACTTCATGCATTTTTCTATCCAAGGATACAACCTTCTCTAGGAAATGGACGCTCAATAAATTTTTGGCATGATAGATGGTTAACAAGCATGCCGTTAAAAAATGTTTACCCACAACTTTTCATACGGACTTCAAACAAGGATGCATCAGTTTCGCAAATACTTTCGCACGGGGCCCCACTTCTCTCCTGGGACCGTCAGCTTAACAACCGACTAAAACGCGACGAAGAACTCCTAATGCAAGATATACAACACATCACATTTCTCGACCGAGAAGATAATTTTGCTTGGCAACCCAAAAGCGCACCAACAGGAATTTTTACAAGTAACTCGGCGTACCACATCTTTGCAAACCCGGGACAAAAAGTAGTTTGGGCAAGTCAATTATGGAAGGCCAAAGCGCCTAATAGAGTAAAATTCTTTTCATGGTTACTCTGTCAAAACAAGGTTCGGACCCGAGACAAGCTTCACCGAAGAAGATGTATCCCCTCCCCTAGCTGTGTTATGTGCAGCGACAACTCAATAGAGGACGCCAACCACCTCTTTTGGCAATGCCCCTATGCCAAAAGGACCTGGAGATTAATAGACCACTCGGTGCAAGGCTCTCTGCCTAACCGAAGTGAAGGAATAATTGATTTTTGGTTAAATAACGCGAATCGAGCAAACTCGGAGGAACGAAACCAATGGACTTCAAGATGGATGGCGGGGGTCGCCTTCCTTTTCTGTGGAAAAAGGGCAAGGCCCGAACACACGAGCCAAGTAGCCTTACATGAAGCTAGAGAATGGATGCTCGACCTTTAGGAGGTGAATAGCTCGACGAGACGAAGGATGATAGTCAGGATTTATTTTCTTCTCTTTAATTTTAGCTAGGCTAACATAATCGGTGCACGAATTGTAAGGCAGCATACAAGAATGTGAACCTTTTTTTCTTTGATTAATGAAATTGATTAAGTAGGCTAATCGCCTACTTCTCAAAAAAAATAAAAAAATAAAATAATATTTGGCTTTCCTCCATTCCGTTACCGTGAATTAACGGGGTCTGCCATCGAATCATCTCTTCTCCAGTAAAACATACCGGCAGATGTTCAGAACCAATAATACCTTAAGGTAAAACATGTATCCAGTCTGTCAAAATTGGAGATATTTACAACTAGACATATTCTTTCAAGCATGATAAAATAATCAGTTACCATATTTTCGGCCAGTTACTTATTTTATCTGTATTACAAGTCATTTGTTCATTTAGCTTATGATTGTAACTGATGTTTTTTTTTTTTTTTGTTAAAAAGTAGAAGTAACCGTCTGATTCTTGATAAGGAAAATCTTATTATTACACATAATTTCATATAATGAGTGGCCCTGATTGCACAGATGCCGACTGTATGACCCTTCTGACCACAGAAGAATCGCACTCCTGTTTAGGGGGTTATATATATTTTTCCTAGAAGAATCTAGAACATCCTGAAATTTAGATTCATAGATAGGAACTTTAATGCGTATAAGGATATGTATGAATACACCTAACATATAGATTTCAAATACCAATATCATTGGAATTTTTTTATTTTTTATTTTAAATATCATTGGAATCTTTTTTATGTTTTATCTTATCAATTTTATACTACTTATACAAGTCATGGAAGATTCAAAATGTGATTAATATATTGTTTAATCATTCGATTATCATCATACCTTCTGTGATATAATCAATTAAATCATTGTACCTCTTTTCTTAAGTGTACTATTCCTATAAAACTACGTAAATTTATTAGACCTAACTTTTGGTGGCCCGACAGAGCTAAAATGGGTCAATGCTTTCAAATTTAAATTTACCACTTAGTTTTAAATTTAAGTCTATAAACAATAAAAAACATGATTCTTAGGCCCTTGGCATTAGTTGGCAACAAAATACTAAACTTTTTTTGGGTTGGATGCTCTTGTAATAAGGAATTTGTAAATTTTCCTTTTTTTGTTTTGTTTTCCTAGCATATCTAGTGTTTTTTGTTGCTCAGGATGATGATTGTGCAAGTTCTAACATAATTACAAATAATCAAAAGAGAAAAATCTATTTTTGATCTCTTAACTCTTATCTAATGTTTAGTTAGATTCTTTATCTTTCAATAATTATTCAATCAACTCGTTCACCTCATGATTTTTTTCAATTGAATCCTTCCATTTGTTAAATGATGATGTGGATGTTAAATGCCAACATGGCATACACAATCAAATACTTACATGATGTTTGAAAATGACGTGGCACAAAATTATATAAAAAAAAAAATTAAAGAAATAATTACTCTAAATTTTGTTTTAAGATCTTTTTTTTTATAAAAACATTTTAGAAAAATAATTTTCCAAAATAATATTTTTCAAAGTTTTTATTAAAATAAAAAAATTCAGAAAAACTTTTCTTAAATTTTTTATTAAAATTGGAAAATAGTTTTTAATAAAAATTCTGAAAAATAATTTTTTAAAAGGTATTTTTCTGAAAAAAAAATTTAGGAAAAAAATTTATTTCAATTTTTAAGAAAAATTTAATTAGTTTTCAAAACTATTTTTAAAAAATAATTTTTATACAGATATTTTTTTAAAAATATATTTTTCAAAAAAAATTTAAAATTATTTTCCAGAATTTTACAAAAATTATTTTACCAGAATTTATTTTTTAGAATATATGATTTTAAAAATTATTTTTCCATTTTAATAAAAAAAATAAGAATTTTTTATTGAAAAGTTTTTTCTGAATTTTTTTTATTTTAATAAAAACTTTGAAAAATATTATCTTGGAAAAATATGTTTCTAATATGTAATTATGAAAAAAAATCTTAATGAAAATTTTCAAACTAAATATTTCTTGAATTTTTTATATTTTTTTATAATTTTGTGCCATGTCATTTTTCAAACGCTAGCCATGTAAGCATTTGGTTGTATATACCATGTTGTCATTTAAGAACCACATCATCACTTAACTAATGGAATGACTCAATTGAACAAAAACTAAGAGGTGAAAGAGATGATTGAACAAATTAAAAGATAAAGGATCCAATTGAACATTGGATAAGAGGTAACGGATCAAAAGTGGACTTTTCTCTAACCAAAATGATTACATTGACTAAGTTTAAACTAAAAAAATATAGATAGTCCCTAATTTATCAATTTTTAATTTGTTTAATTATTCAATACACTGTTACATATACCTCTACTTCATTAAATCAGTCAAACTTCAATAAAAGCATCCTTAACCAAAGAAAATAAACACCACCACTAGGTTAGCCCAGTGATCATGGTACCAACCCCATCTATTCATAGGTGAGGGGTTCGAATCTCGAGTCTAGCAGGATTGATTTAAAAATTTAGGTGAAGGCATATGAGCCCACCTAAAAGAGAACAAATATCAAGCGATCGCTTGTAATTCTTCCTCAAAAAAAAAAAGAAAATAAACAAATTCCCATCCCTATAAACCCTAATGATCAATTTCAGAGGCCTAAAACAAACAATTCCTCTACCAAAAGAGAGAAAAATTCTCATTTTTATAAGTTTCTTACTAATCCAAAATAATAGGGGCGACTTTAGGATTTAAATCAGGCGAGCCAGTTTGTGCGCTATGATGCGATGAATCAATTATTAAATGTATATGTCCACTATCTGTCCTTTGACCTGCATTCGATTCCCTAAGTTTGGCCGCCTCTTTTCCTTTGCCCCAAAGCATCATGTACAACCCAATTACTATCAGAATTGCCCCTAAAACACTGCACATATAAAAAAATAACACGTACGACTTCGTAATTTTTTTTAGTGATAAAATTTTATTGAAACTTCTGAAAAAAGAAGAAATATTATTGGCTAAATTGAGTACAATGATTTAACAAAAATGTAATTTGGGTTTTCGTTTTCACATATACATGCAGTGGCATAAACAATTTATGGAGTCACATATGAAACTTAACTGTTGACGCGCAAATTAGAAAAAAAAATATTAATTTTGTTTAAATAATTATACCTTCCAAGATGAAGTAGTTCGTTGAAAAGAAGTGAGCTAAGAACAGCAACAATTACTAACATAAGAGGGTTGAAAACCGATGCAAATAAAGGCCCTTTCTTTTTTATACACCATGTCATTACTGTAATTATCAATCCTGACCCCACTGCTCCCTTCAATTATAATTAATGTGGTAAATTTTTTTTTTGAAAAAAAAATATATAGCATAGTTTAAAAAATATGAAAATATTACAACTTACAGAATAAAATACAGTAAGAAGCCTTATATCAAAACCCATCCTCCATTGTTTCCAATCTCTTTGCGTGATAAGTGCATAAACAAATGATTGAATGGTTGCCATTATACACATCAGCATAGTGCTTGATGTGGAGTAGGGAAATTGCACAGTAACTTTCGCCTTCATAAAATAAGAAAGAAATATCATAAATGAAGAAAAAGTAAGTATATAAATTATACTAATAATTGATTATTTTGAAACATGTGAACTATACATAGGCAATTACATGGATGATTAACCAAAGAGCGTAAAAGAAGCAAGAACATATTGCCAGTAAGGAACCCAGTGCTTGATTGGTCGCCTGTTTTGCCACATCAGCACCCGAACTGTTGTGCTGGTGGTGAGAACTTAGATTTAAATTGAATTTCCACAATTTAATAGGGACCCCCTTGTAAAATGTAAGAAGCATCGCCCCTCCAACCCCTAAAAGTGTACCAGCAACCTTCGCTTGACCTGACATGGTGCGTATCTTCAAACTCTCAAGTCTTTTGGACAAAAAAAAACCAAAATAGTAATTGCAAAATAATATTAGTTTGATGCTTTTGGGATGAAGAAAAAAATAAATATAGCTAAAATAAAGGAGAAACAAATTAGTGATATACCTGAATAATACAGCTAGGATGAAAGTAAAAGCTGGTATGAGATTTGTCATAGCTAATATGAAGGTGACTGAAGTAAGCTTCAAACTGGCGATATATAAGTTTTGTGCTAATGCACCTCTGAAATAATTAATAACAAAAATAATATTAAATCATTTCATAAATTAAAGACATGATAAACAAAATGATATATATTACAAATAAATAAATAATATAATTTTTGACTAAAATGATGGGAAAAAATATTTTCAACAACAATTATAATGTAATATTTTCTATCTTTTACAAATGTGTATAAAAAAATAAAAACATTGTTCAAAATTACTTTATTTTTGGGCAGCACAATATCCCTATTTTTTTTTCGAAACTATATACAAGTATCAAGTATCGATCATGTTGTACCTCGCTCATCCTTGTAACAACTTTTTTCTTAATTTTAATGCAAAAGAATGGATTAGGAAGCGCGCATACAGTTCCTTCAAAACAAATATACACATATCCAAAATAACATATAAAAAATAAAAAAAGAAGCTATACTAAAATTATGGGGCAAAATGGACATTTTTAAATTATAATAGAAGGTTAGGAGTTTTTTATTTTTTATTTTTGATAGAATGAATATGGCTCTATGTCCAACATCCATTTTTAATGGAAGGTTACGAGTTTTTTTATAATATTCGGAAAACTTAGGGGGGTTTTGAGGACGCTCCAAAAGATAGGGGGTTTTGAGAGAATTTAAAATTATAGGTTGTTTTTGATAACATTAAGAAAAGTTAGGGAATTTTAAAAAAAATCCCCTCTGAAAAATAACTTTTGCATGGAAAAATGTATATGTATATATTTTTACTAATAATTGATGGAACTCACCCCAAGAAGCCACATAGGAAAGAAAGCATCACCACCTTCCATGTAATCTTGCTCCAACTCTTCCTGCCATATAGTCACATAATCAAACTATGTTTTAAAATAGAGTTACATAATCAAACTTCAATTAATATAGTGCATTTATTATATTATTTAAAATTTATAAAATTTATCGTTATAATTATTTTACACATCTTTATCTTGAAAAGAATGAAATTTTATGTTCATGATCCTCTTCTTCATCCTAATTTTTTTCATTTTAGTATTTATTTTGAATGAAATTCGATTTTACAAGAGTGGCTGTGCCAAGCATTTCGATTCATTTTAGTTATTTATTTCCTTTTTTAAGAACATTTCTTGGTTGTTCAACGCACTATCAATATTATAGCAAATCTCTAACAAAATCGCCATTCAAAGAAAATTCACCTTAAATAATCATTTTAACCACCAAGGTTCATTCTTCTCCAAAGAAGTTACAATGCATGCAAATTGCAAACTTAAATCAAAATATCAAAAATAAAGGGTCAAAATGCCAAAAAACTACGTATATTTTGTTTGCTTTCAACAATGAGCGGATCTTTATGGGGACCGAAAAGGATCATGTACACGCCAAGACTTTTGACATAATATAACTATATATTATTAGGTTTGATGAGTAAATTTTGAAATATATGTATGCAAATTGCACAAAATTAAATCAATAGTGAGAAGAGATTTTTGGTTTTCAGCATTTATGGTCAAGATCCGCCACTATTTTTAACGCAAGTAGGCTAGAAATGTTGCATTAATAGTACCTTTCAAAGAAGAAGGCGAGAGGGAACAAGAAACAAGTGGCAAAAAGAAATCTATAAGCAATCAAAACTTTCATGTCCATTCCATCATTTATCGCCAGTTTGAAGAAGATATTCAACCCCGCAAAAGCCATCTGTACCATCACCATCCCCAGTACCGGCTTCAGCCCCTCCATTACTCCTCCCTTACTGGTACCACTCTTCTTTCTTCTAAAAAAGAATCAAAATAATTGAACAACGAGTGTTTGTTTGTTGGTTTCTGAAGATTGGGGACTTATAAGAGAGATGAAATACTCGTCCGCATGGAACTTTTCTTGTCTTGTAGAGAGAGATATATAGAGGGGATGTATTGTAATTAGTAGACGTAGATCTTTAATTAGATGGCCGGTCCATTATGCATGAACAAGCTTTAGAAATGAGCTCACGTAATGGAAGGTGACTGGTGTCATCAAATCTCAGTGCGTCTGATAGGTATCAAATCTCAGTGCATCTCTTCTGTAGATTTGCTGCCGCGTGGCAGTGTTGTGCGAATAGTACGTCCGAGGATCTTGTTGTAAAAAATATATAATAATTAGGAAAATTATATACTATTCCCTCCATTGCCACAAATAAGTATACTATGCGTAATGCTGATGTATGTACCGGTCATTTCATATTAAAATGAAGGAAAATGCATGAATCGAAGTGGACCCCACAAGACATCTCTCTGTACCACCAACCATCCAGCATTTCTTTGCCCCCTT